>JAOTQZ010000001.1:42932124-42953911 GCA_026546895.1 Pogonocichla stellata
ATTTTTTTTTTCTAATTCTGCAAAACAGTTTCTTTCTGTTTATTGACAGGTATGACAACTTCATATATAGATTCATAGGAGGTGATAAATCCCTCATTGTATTTCTGTAATTATTTAAAAGCTGCTTTGCTCAGTTTCAGGCTAGAGAGATATGCCTTACAAAACCAATCCCAAAATGAAAGCAAAGGATTTGTTGGAACTTGATTCCATTTAACAGTATATACAGCTACAGGGTTTTGGGTGCTATCTGTGTTACTGGGAATTACACTTTTAACTGATAAAGCTTCATATCAGAGAGAAGGTTCTGAAGAAAGTGCAGTGAAAAAGAAAATATCTTCTGTTAGAGTAGTTAATAGAGACTAAGTAAAAAGATAAAATGGATCTCTATCAAGCACCTTGAGCTTGAAGTGATTAAGGAACATGAGCCCCCTCTTCCCAGTTTTCAGTGGTGAAGTCAGGATTGTGTTGATTCATTTTCTGAGTAAAAAATGATGGTGCCATATAGAAACAGAATTATTTTTTTGTGAGATAGACTAAACTACTTCATAAAAAGGAGAGATTCTCCATGAGAGAAGGAAACTGATTGCTTTGTAGCTATAGAAAATCAGTAGTGGTAGTGAGAACATTACAGGAATGTCAACTCACACTCCTAAGAATTTACTAATTATTTAAGTAGCTGTGATGAGGGTGGCTTGATGGCGATATAACAACCACTGAAACTTTTAAAACTGAGATTTTGAAGCCCAGACACAGTTACTGGATCGAGTGTTCAGACAGGTCTCTGACTAGACTGATGCACATTACTTGATTCCCTATTTAGGTTATCACTTACATTGAAAATTTCTCCTTATCTTTTCGTATGGTGGAACCACATTCGGAACTATGAACAATGTTCAAATTAAAAAGTTTGTAGCCCTTCATAAGCCTTTCTCATATTTAATCATAAATTTTTTTTCTAGGAGAAAAGAGTAGGATTTTTCCTACAAGCCAGACCATAAACCAATAAAAGGAAGCTGAATTTTTACATATTTAAAGATAGAACATTTTGTGTTGTAGCTGCTGTTTTTTTACTGTAATTGTATTCAAAACTGGGCTGGGTACCCTGAGGCAAGGAGAAGAAAGAAATTTCTTTAGCTGATACTTAAGCTGCAAGTCTCTAAGAGCCAAAAAAGTTTTACATCATTTGTGAAGTCTTGATACCAACGTGAATTAAGAAAAGGGTTCATCTGCAGACTTGTAAAGTCCTTTCTCATAAGGAAATAAATTATGCTTATCATATTTGTTCTAAGTATCTGTTTGAAGTAAAGAAAAAAAAATCTATCAGTGTTTGGTGAATAACTGTTGCTTTTTCAGGGGTGATATGTATAAATGACCATTATGATCAGATCTGTTGTTGAAGTTTTTGATTCTTTTAAGACTAACCTCCATTGATTCTCAAAAATTGTAAAGATTTGTAATAAATCTTACCTTAACTTTATAGCTGCATAATGGTAAGATTTAATATCCATATATTTATATTAAATTCTAATAATTTTAATCCACGTTTTTATAAAAATTCAGAGAATTGGGCTACTTGCTATGTTATTGAGGAGTGGCAAATACCTGATGAAGAATTTTTTTCTTTTTGGCCTAAAAAAAAAGAAAATAATATCCTAAACAAACCCAAATGCATAATCATAGTTTTTACTCTTCTCTTGTCTGCAATTTGAGCAACATATGAATGAAAGGCAGGAGTGCACTTCAATGTATTATCTAACCCAAGCCCAGGCATTAATTCTGGATCACTACAGTCACTGTCAGAGACATTTGACTTATCTGTGCCTTAAAAATGTCTTGTAAAGAAGATTGAGGTTGGCTCTCCCGGTAGTACTTCAGCACCCTTTCCATCATACAGTTTTTTCCTTTAGTTTTCCATAAGCCTTCTCTACTATCTGTCATCGGAGCACAGGTGTTATCAGCCCGTGCTCAGAAAAAGTATGGCTGAACTCCTCATGCTCTAATATCTCTTTGAAAACAGTATGAGCATGGGAATGAGATTTTCAGCCAGAATAATAGAGTTCATATCCAGATAGCCTTGTGAGGGATTCACCTGTCTAAGCATATCTGTCTAGTATCATTATTTATGCCCTAATAGTTCTGAGGCACCTGCAGACATTTGAAAGATAAAATACAGAACTTGGGGAAGACCTGTGGCTTTCCTGGTGGCAGCTGGAGACCAGACAAGGTGAAATAAGGTACATAAAATATGTAAGAAATCAATTTTTTGTGAACTGAGTCTTGCTAGCTATATCTAAATATATCTCCCTATGAGGCTGGGCATGCACCTTAATGGAGTTTAGAGATGTGTCTATCATGAGGCTGGACTACACTGAGTGCATTGGTGATCTCCACTGATTATAGTGCACATCAAGATGCTGAGATCACAAGTACTTACAATAGTTGAATTCTCTGCAATTGTACTGAATTGAACTGGAAAGCAAATATTCAGAACCCTGCTCTGCCTATAACAGATTTTGAACATGCATGTAGGTTTTCTGAGAAAATTCTAAAATATTACCAATAGAAATCACAGCTGTTCCAACATGAATACAACAAAGTGCTTTTTTTCTAATGCGCTGTCTGACATAAGAGATGTGAGTTTAAATGATTGCTACAAATCACCTGAAATAAAAATATTGCAGGTGAAAATATCCTTAAGACCCAGTCTGTAGGTTCTGCTGAACAGCTGGCGTAAAAAAACAAAATTGAATTAAGGAAAATAACAGGTCTGTTGGTCCTGACTACGATAATTGTTACATGACTGCTCATAATAATATTCCAACAATCCTCTCCACCTCTCCTGAGCAAATGTAATTGTCATTTCCAGGCAGAAGTGATACCTAATGTAATAAGCTGGTGCTTATTTTGTGTCTTCTACAGTAAGAGAGTCCTGTTCTTTCAGGAGAAAAATAAAATCCAGAGGGAGAAAAAAAAAACAAAAGCAAAAATTCTACTGAAGTTCTTTAGAAACTGTCTGGTAAGAATAATAAAGAAAATCCTCATAATTTTGTGAAGAATTTACAGTTTAATAGATTCATTTGCCCTTAAATTACATGGAAGTCTATATAGAACTGCTCTAAATAAAACATGCAATTTGTGCAAGACTGTTTGTGCTTGACTGATAAGAGAATGACAGGTTTGGTAAAAATTATAGGACACACACGCTTTTAGTGAAACATCTTATTGGGCGAAAAGGGCTTTAGGGTTAAAAGAGTCCTTAACAGAACTGTTATTTAGCCTGGTAAAAACAGTCTTGCTCCACTACATAATATGAAAACTAATAATCCCACCTACCCACTTTACCCAAGGTATGAAAAATTACTGTAGACTTAACTCTAGACATACACAACCATTACCTGCCCTGAATGAGTGGCTAGAGATGTGAGGAAACTGATGTCTGCATGTGACTCACTATACTTAGTAACTAATAATTACTAGTCTTCACACTTACAAATCAATTAAAAATCTATAATGACAGTAAGCTACAGAGATAAAAAAATATGTCAGAAGATTTTTTGCACTAGAAGTTCTTACTGTCATCATTCTAAATTTGACATTATATATATGACTATATATGAAATTCTCTTTGATATCTGATACAGGTTAATCTCCAACACCTTCACTATATGCTTTTCATATTTAAAAGCATCTCAAAGCTGGTTAACTTCACAGAATTTAGTTCAATAATTTTAGACAATTTTCATAAAGTTTTTAAGTTGTTTTAAAGTTTTTAAAAGTATTTTTTTTAAATTTTCCAAAAACATTACTTTATTAAATATTAAGAATTTTAAAGTTACATTTACAGGCATTAGAGAAGAAAAATCATAAGAAAAAATGAGTTTTACAATGTCAGTGACAATTGTCAGTACTCATGTATTTTTATTGATGTGCTAAATATATATACTTTATAAGGTTTCTTATAACTTTATGGGTTTTTTTTCAAATTATGTTGGTTTTTTTTCTCTTTATAAATTAATTGAAACTAGCTGTTATTCTAGTACAGGACTTAGGGTAGTTTCTGTTCAGTTTCTAATCTTTGGTACAAAGAAAATGAAAAAAATCTTAGTTATCAAATCTAAAAGACTGTTTCTTGGTAACTTTCTAAAGAATTTTGTAATAAATTGGCCGAGTAAGACCAGAAGTAGACACGACTGGCATCTTTGGGATCATGTATCATCACAACATTTCCTACCATGTGAAATGAGTGTCTGACATCTCTCAGGAAAGAAATATCACTAGAAAGGGAGCTTTACAGCACTTCTCAGTAATTTCCACTCTGGGTCAGTAGCTGTGCCTCTGCCATATGTATATTACTCCACATTCATCCGGCATGCAAATCATGACTATATATAAATATGCAAATTAGTTTAATAATGTAAAAGTGTTAGATTGCCTCTTAATGTTTGCTGACTTGCATTTTTAATAGGTAGAACTTATATCAGTTTTGACATGTCAGCCACCTATTTCCTTCTTGCATTTAGCCACATTGAAACCTTACAAGGAGCAGCTGAGGTCACTTGGATCCTTCATCTTGGAGGAGACAGGGCAGAACTCATGGCAGCCTACAACCTTTTTGTGAGGGACAAAGAGGGGCAGGCACTGCTCTCTTCTCTGTGGTGACCAGTGACATGACCCAAGGGAATGGCCTGAAGCTGTGTCAGGAGAGGTTTAGGTTGGATATCAGGCAAAGGTTCTTCACCCAGAGGGTTGTTGGGCACTGGAACTGGCCCCCCAGGGCAGTGGTCACAGCACCACCCTGGCAGAGTTCAAGGAGCATTTGGACAAATTGTGTGATTCTTGGGGAGTTGGACTCAATAATCCTTGTGGATTAATAATCCTTCCAAATCAGAATATTCTGTGGCTCTACAATTTATGATTGTATTTTACTTTGAAACTATGTATGAATTAACCATCATATGAAGTACCTGCATAACATAATGCCAGGTAGTAGCAGTGGGGGAGGGAATTAACACTACCCAGAGATTATAGTAAGTAGCATTAGAAAATACTTGTTGAAGCAGCAAAAATTTTCAGACTGGTAAAAGTGTTTTAAATTACAGGTGTCAGAGGCATGATTTGTAAATTCAGTGATGCAAATAGTTTGTTACAGTACCTTAAATAAATCTATCTAGAGTCCAAATTGTAGCAATTTAAATTAAAAGTTTTTCTTTTTTTATTTTTCATATCAGTGGGATCAAGTATGTCTTTGAGAACATGAGAATATTTTGAAAACATATTTCCCAGTTTTATAAAAAGTAATCTTGGACTTGGTGTACTGATAGAAACCCAGACTGCTCTTTACTAAGATGAATTACAAAACAAGTGCCAGATAGCTCCAGATTATGTGTCAATGAAAATAGCGTGGAAAGAATCTATGGAGAGAGGTAAATATGCACAAAAATCCTTCTAGCTAGAGCTACTTCAAGCACAGAAGGATGACAACAAAGAACTAGAAGCAGAGATGGGGAAGAGAAGGAAAAGATGCTCTTTCCTTTTTACCCCAAATACTAGCCACTCCTCGCTATAACTGGAACATTTTTATATGGTACTAATTAATTTAGCAAGTGTATCAGCTTGACCTCTAAAGTCATGGAGGTCTGGAGAAAATGATAAGACAAAAGCTGCCCACTAAAATGTGCACAGGAGGATAGCAGTATGAAAAGGGATTCTTCCTAAAGCAAAGAAGATCCTTTCACTTATTTCCAGTCTAAACTTACTTCTTACAGACTTTGCACAGAAGAGATTGTCTTGGCAATTGGCTTCATCAAGAGGCTTTATTAGGTTCCTGCAGATTAGGGAAACTATTTAATTCAAAAGCCGTTCACAATTCCTATCTTCTCTGTGAGATAACTCTTTTGTCCAGTCTTCCTTATTTGAACATATACTCTAGGGAAATATCTTTTTCTCTATAACATCATTGTAGTTTTAAATGTTTATATATTCATAGATATTCATCATGCTAGCAATTTAGATTCATATTTTACATTTCCCCTTTTGGGAATATTACAAGTTTATTATGCTTCATGGATCATAGTCATAATGATGCTTGATAAAAAGTACTGGAAGAGAAATCTGAAGATTTAGTTTCAAGTAAAGTTTTGAGATCTGAAAAAAAACTTCATCAGAACCATGATGTGAGAACCACAGATAAATTTAAAGAGATTTAGCAGACATGAATCTGTCCCTTTGAAGAATAAAAACATACAAATATTAAGCTCTCAAAATATAATTTTAGATGAAAAAATCTTTTAACACTGAATTACAATATAAATATATAAAATATCTCCTTATTTGGAGTATAACTGGTGTATTCCTCCAGTTATATTTTTTCTAAAAATTGAATTTTTTTTGTACTTTAAAAATTGTTTTTAGTCTTGAATTTTGAACTAAGGAAACAAAATAATATATTTAAATTTGCAATTTTTAACTTCTCTGTGACATCTGATTTATGTATTGATTCTATGTATTCGTTATATATATATTTATATATATGAACAATGTCTTACCCAAAATATCTGAAATTGGAAGAACTTTTTTAATAATGATATATTTTTCCTGGAAATTATCATAGTGAGAAAAGTGACCTCCAGTTTCTTAAACATATTTTGAAGGACTATCAGTGAGAGAAATCAATGAAACCGTCATCCAAAAACATGCAAGGAGAAATTCAATCTCATATTAAAAAACATTTTTTCATCCTTGATTTTGTTGTTGGTTTTTTATTGGTTTTGTAATTTTTCTTTTTTGCAACGATTTCTACTCTCTAGCTGCTTAATATCATCATACCTGATACAGGTGTGTGATACAGGTATTGTGATTTTTCTGCATTGTTAGAAGCCTTTGATGGTTTCAGCAACATCTACGGTTTCACAATCACAAGCAAGTAACTTCTAACCCATCAGGAGATTCTTCAACATTTAATCCTGGAATCTTAAGAATTATTAAATTCTAAGTTATTAACTCTCAGCTAGGTTGAAACTCCATCTTCTGTGACCACTATTCAGAACGGAGTTTTTTCAAACATTTAAGACATTTCAACAGGAATTGTTGAACAGTGTTCAACATTTGTATGCAATACTGTCTTTGTGTGTTCAGCAGCAGATGTTTATTAGTCTGTACCCATTGATTATTTCTTTAATTGATGTTTTTCATTTAATTAATGCCTATATTAAGTCTTTTGTAGGAAAGTTCAGTGTTGGGAATCAGGTAGTTTTCTAACCCTAATCAAATATGATTCATGCAGGCTGCCTTTACACCATAGTATCAACATTCACTACAATCCACAAGTGACTTTGTTCATGTTACATGGATATTTCCTATATCAAATGCCACTGAATAGAAAATACTTTTTTATTCTGAGGACTGATAGCTAAGCAGAACTACCACAATCCAAATTTGTCCTATGGAGCCTAAGGATTAATTTAGAAGGAATAATATCAATCTGATAATTGGATTCGTTTTGTAATTTGATATAATCCTTTTTCTAAAAAAGATTATGTAATCCTCCTGGCAAAAATTGACAGAAAGCAACAAAAGCAGAAATGATATTTAAGGGCTTGCTTCTAAAACACCAGCTCAAGCAGACCTGGAATAATTGTATTAAGATTTTAGTACTCAAATATCTAAGTCTTCCATGTGCAGACACGAATTAAAGTTTAAAAAATAGTGCATTTATTAAAGGGATATAAAAAACCTTAATAAGGAAACAAATCAATAAGAGGGGTAATAACAATCTTTTGTATATAATCATAATGGTTTTACAGACTGTCCTCTAGAAACTGACAGTCTAGATGACTTGCCCTTCCTGCAGTAATCTTCCTTTACATTTTAATGTTTTGAAAACCTTTTATTATGACTTGTTTTTGCCAACTGCACACATGTGCATAGTTTCTTCTACCAGAGGATCCTTTGTCCACCAGCAGCTCTCACTGCCCACCTCTTACAGTGCTCCTATGAGTTCTAGCAGAGGCTCTGACAACTCTGCTCTCTTCCAGCCCCTCTGAAAAAACTCCAAATTACTTGCTAAAATTTTTATGTAGTTAAGAATAAAAATTATTATATTTTATTGAAAAGAATATGCACAGAATTGGAAAATAAATTGGAAAACAAATGCCATCTTCCATTACATGGGAGGTATACTCACAGCTTTTCTCATTTCCTCCTAGTTTTAAGGAACCTTACAGAAAAGCTGCTGAGTTCTTTGCCTCTTGAAAATTTGCATGTCAATAAAATAAGCCGTTTCTATAGGTTGAACCTACCTTACCACACTTAGGTAGAGTTAGGTGGCTTGGATTTCTGTGCACTGCTAGCATACTCTTATGCTATAGCTTGATTTCTAACAGGAATATCTTTCAAACATAGTGACACAACACTAGCAAAACCAAGCATTTCTAAGCTCTTTCCATTTATTTTGTTTCCATAACTGCATCTGTCGCTTAAGCTGCTCCCTCTCAAGGGGTGTTCTTTTCTCGGGATGTCTGGGATGGGATGGTTTTCTTGACATGTTGGAGGATGGGATGGTTTTGCTCACAGTTGAAACCTGAGACAGGGTTTACATGTATTTAGTCCTTTTGGTCATTTGAAATAATACAATCTGTAAATGGTATGCTTTGTGCTAATGCATTCTATTTGCTAGGTGTGAAGAAGGGCTGACAGAAATGAAAGACATATTAATATTCCACATGTGCAATATTTGACCCAGAAAGAGAAGTATCTCTGTCATCGCTTAACCCCTCAAGCAACATTCACTCAGGACAACAAATTACTGAATATGAGATAGTCAGATTGTAGAAATATAATTGAAAGTCCATAGACTTAAGAGTTCTCAGTGGGAAAAATCAGTAGTCTCCATTTAAATGGATATAATATTGTTCTAAAAGAAGGTGGGTTTTGTTCACCTGAGTCCATTTTGTTCATTTGGAAGCATTTGGAAGCCATGCAATTACTTTTTTGCCAAGCTGAAATAAGGTTCTTTACAATGACTGTCCATCAGCCTGACTTTTCCCAGTAGGATCTTTAAGATTATGGCAACTTGAAATATGTAGGCCTTTGAACTGCACTGCTACAAAATGCTTAAAAATTATGGGGCATTACAGTGGAGAAGGTAATTAGAAAAAAAAAATGTTGAACTTCTGAAAAACATTCACTTGTCTTTGATTATATGTATATTTTAAGAGATTTAATTATTTTCTCATAATAAAATATACTGGTCTGACTTATTTTTTGATTTTCTGCAAGGGTAGTTTGCTGAATTCATCTCAGTACTTGTGTAAAGATGGAGTAACTAAACAAAGGTTTGTAGTATTTTTAATTTCTGATCTGCCAAGTTGCTTTCCATCCTTCAGCCAAATTTAGATGGTTAGTCAGCTGAATCTGCATTTTTACTTGCAGTGGCAGATGAAATGGGAGCTATTACTGCTCCTCACATGTGACAGACATCAGCCCTCAATCCCCTAGCATGCTTAGTGTATACTGAATACAGAGCAAGTAAGGCAAATGAAAAGGACATTGCTAAGGCTTTGCCTTGAACATTTCTATCTAGAAGGTCAGTTCTAGCCTGATATGCAGCATCAAACATATGGCCCAGACATTTCCCTGCAGATTTTCTTGACACTGTTAGAAATATATGGTGGATAGTTTCATTTATGCAGAGCCAGGACATCTGTTACACTGCTCTACGTTTGTGTACTCCTAACCCAACAAGTCAGGAGGGAGCACTGTGATTAGGTTATTGGACAACCCAAAATTAATTCCTAATTAATTAATTTGAACAGCAGTATGTGAATGAAGACAGGAATCCTTTCAAACCTAATTTTTTTCTTTTGGGACATCTGTGCTGCATGGAGGTGATTTTGTATAACGTGTTTGATTACATGTAGGAAGAAGGAGCCTGGAAAGAAACATCATGACAGATTAAAGCATTATATATATATATTTTCTATTCTTTCAAGTGGCATAGTAGAGTTTATCCTCCCTTAAAAAAAAAGTCACAATGAACTAATATATTAAGGAAATTTTAAATAAAATTTCATCAAAAATATCAGTTTAGATGAAATTAATGTAGTATGATACTAGACTGATACTACAGAGGAGTTTTACTAAAGGAAGAAGTGTTATATGTAAAACAACATGCTCTGTCCATAACATGTCTATCACTACACTTGCTCAGGGATAAAGAAAAACAAACAACTGGAAATATTTAATACACTTTGCTGTGGCAGTGTCACAATTATTTTGATAATTTCTGAGAATTTTGTCCATAGTCCCTCTCAGATTCTCTTACATACATTATTAGTATATTTTCCTTCTGTGGATATAGTTTTTCTGCCCAGTCTGTGTGAAAGTAGAACACTCCTAGATTGACAGCTCCCTGAAACAGCTTTCTAGAATCTGCAAAAAAAAACCTTATAGGGGAAAAAAATTGCAAACTGTACAATTTACTTATTTTCACCGTTTTAAAGGAGGGTGATGGGTAGGAATGTAGAAAAGTGAATGCTGCTTGTGAAAGTCATTAAATTTTTCTTTTTAAAGGCTCTTCCAGACTTAATGAGTTTCACAGGCATCTTTTAAAATGTAGGATAGATGCAGTCGAAAGTATATTTATGTAGTAGAAATTAAAACCTTTAGTCCTATATGCCTGTTCTACTTAATTGTTCAGAAAATCATGCAATTCTTCTTTTCCAAAGATTTCTGAGCAAAGATTTATTCTTATTCCTGCCAACCTTAGTGTGTTGCATTTCAATATTTTTGAGCACCATGAATACAGACTGAAAGTAAAATCCTCAAGTAGATTGTTCCTATCTACAATTTTAAAATATTTAATTACAGTGATAATCAATTACATGACCAGTCACCTAAAATAGAGCATGATATTAGGTTTACCCCTTGAGTCTGAAACATCTAAAATAGTTTAACATTTTGTCTTAGCAAAAACTTCCATAAACATGTAATTTGTTTAGAATTTAAATTTCCTAGTGGCTTTTATTAATCAATATCCAATGTGATTTCATTGGAATAAAAGGAAGCAGATATAAGGGCAAAAATAATTTGGAAAAGAACAGTATCAAAATATGACATATCATCACAAGACTGGTGAATAGGTGTGAAGTAGTTTTCAGTATGAAAAAAATAATCCAGTAGCAATAACTTTTCATGTGCCTTTGAAGTCTGCTGACTTATTTAAAACAGCATTCTACATATTCCTGGCTTCTATAATTACTTATTCTACATTATTCTAAATCAAGTCTTTTGGCTTCTAGCAGTCATCACTTAAATCCTGATAGCAGGACTGTCAAAACTGTGAGACTGAAGATTTAAACACTTTTAAAAAAAATTATGGTCTTTTACTTTGCTAACAGTTTCACCTTAATTCAGGAAAAATTCAAAAGAGAATACTTGTGGAATACAATCATTAATAAGATAGATTTATCTTGAAAAACAAACAGAAGATATCAATAATTTTACATTTTGAAGAGAAGGTATTTTCTTTACAAAGGAGCAGGAAATTACTGAAGACTTGATGAAAGAAAAAATCTAAGCTTCTTGGCCTAGTTCACCTAGATTTTGTACTATGCTCTAACATCTTTGTTTCTTCAATCTAAATTCTAGCTGTAACTTGCCACCAAAAAAATCCTATTTTCAGCTGTCTTTATAAAATGAAAATAGCTGATGATATAAAGCCAAGTCAAAGAAATACTTTTGAGTCTTCCCTTAGGGTGTGAGGGATAGGTACTGAAACACCGTGGCACTATGTATGTCTCAGGGAGAGCAGAATCCTACATTTATGATGATATTGCTAAAAAAAAAGGGGATTGATCCTTAGCCCAAACCCAAAAGACAACAAGTCTTTTTTTTCCACCCACACTGCTGAGGAGTGGGCTTTTTTGCGGCACATTTATTTTGAAGAGAGCTCTTCAAGACAGTACAAAATGATCCTGACAGTGAGCTGACAGCTAAATACTATGTGTATGGGATTCAGTGTTGGCACCCTAACATGCCATGTCTGTGGTTAATTTTGGGCATGACCTAGAAAAGAAAAGTAGAGTTATAATAGGATTGCTACTGGACTGTGCTTGGTATGAAAATATAACTTAGACTGAAGCAGATTCAGGACCAGTATTTATAACTAGGAGTGTTATTAGCTGTCACCTGATATGAAAGCCTATAATATTATGTTTCAGAGGAAAAAGAAATTCTCTCCAGGTGGATTCTAATTAAGTTCTTCAGAAAGCTCATTTATTATATTTCATTTCTGGGGATAAACATTGAGCAAATCCCTAAGAAAGTGACTGCTGAGTGCACCCAGAATTCAGCATTAATATCTGGTGACAAATTTCTTCTTCAAGTAATCTGTTAAATTAATATGACTTTTATCAGACACTATATTCTATTTCATTGGAAATTGTAGTTTGGCAGAAACATCCCTAAAAGAAACAGCAAAATATTAGAACTGACAGTTAAAAAAATAGTAAAAGTTCTTTTGCATTTTGCTGACATTGAATTCCTACTAAACATATCAGAATCTTAAAATTGCCTAACCCACTTAACATCTTAATTAATACACTATGTGGATTCAGAGAACAGTGCTAAAGTAAAATTAAGGTAAGCATTACAGCAAATGACAGGTTGATGAGAATAATAGGATTATGTTTTATTTTCTCCAAATTTAACTTCATTTGTTGTGATAAATAGCAGCATAGCAAACAACAAAATTCACTGTCAAAGCTTCTCTTGATATTTACAATAATTATGAAAGGAATTCATTGTTGTAAGTATTCTGAACTATTCAGAGGATTTCATATTGATATTGTTTCCTTCAAGAATTTGAAACTATTTTCCAAGTGTTTCATGTTTTAAAAAAGAACAGATTTTCTATGCAAAATTATATCAAATTTCATATTCCTTAGAATCTGAATTGGCTAAAATTGCTTATTCACTGCTGGTACTTCATAAAGAAGAAAAACTCAGATGGAAATTATGGAGAAAATTATAAAATATATTTCAGGAAAAGATTGTTGAAAATATGAAGAAAGTGTTCTCCAGGTTAATTTTGTTTAATTTTTTTTGAAATGGAAGTGTATTACAACAACTGGCTTTCTTTTATACCCTCTACAAAGTTTACACTTTGTTCATTGGTTGCAAAAGATCAATATAATATTCATTGGTGTAAAACCCATCTAAGCCTCTGTTTTCCCCAAGAATTTTCTAAAAATATTTTTCCCAGAGCAGGTTTTCTTCTGCTTATCTCCTTCTCCTTCTTCTGTTCTCAGTCTCCAGGCCAACAGCCTGGATTGAATACCTTTCAGAAATAACCCTTATTCATTAACCCTCTCTGGCCCACAGACCAGCTGTGAGTCTCTCCACAGAAGTGATGTGTTTAGAAATGCCATACTTAATTGTATGGGAAATCTTGTATGTGTACCTCTTGAGTATATACTTTACAATGACAGAAATTGTTTTTCCCATTAGAATAGTAAAATTAAAAGACAAAAACTATTTACCATTCTGCCACTTTTGTTTTACAATAGTCCAAACATTTTCTCAAAGCACTATACAAGACTGAGAAAATTAAGGATAGGCTGTATGTGAAATGATTTTGTGCCGCAGAATGGATTCTATGGTATGCTAGGTTTTCTCTTATGTCCATGAATTGCTTTAAGTGTCCTTCCAAACCACCCTACACTTTCTGATATCTGCCTTAGAAATAATGATTATAAATCCCATAAGCACTTGTTCCTCAACAGCTTTCTTCAACATCAGTTTTTCATTAAAAAACATCTGAGGCATTGACACCAATTAATTCAGACCTTTGTAAGTCTGGAGTTCTGCTATTTTCTGCTTTTAGGACTTAATTGGTGATTGCCAAAAGCCATCTTGTGGAATCACCTCCTTTTTGCCACATCTGTCTCAGACAGAATTTTATTTGGAGACATCCATATAAAAACTTAGGAAGAAAATACCATGCTGTAAATCCTATCAAATAAATTAATAACAGTAGTAGGTTATCATACTGATTTTTTTTTCCCGTATGGGCTGGTATGGATTTATGCAAAAGAGAATACATGCATGATGTTATAGTAGTCTTAGATACAGTGTGACTAAAGTATGTGACACATGAAAGGAAATGGATGCCTGAAATTTCTCCATGCAATTCCTTCGGAATAATTTTCTATCTCATACTATTTGTTTTCTTAATTCTAGAAAAAAAAATGAAATTAATGATATTGTTGAATAGAATTTTTCCGAAACTTTTAATTTTGTGTAATCTTACTATTTTGAGTGCTCATTTAAATTTTGGAGGGAAAAAAAAATAAAATATGAATCCTGAAATATGGGGAAAGATAATCACTGACTCAAGTCATTTATGGTGCTCATCACAATAATTGACAGGCATACTGAGACCTCAGTCCATACCTTTGAAACAACATAATTCAGGGTAGAAGAATGATAACTGAGCTTCAGTAGAAAGTTATGTCTACTCAAAGGCTGTAGCTGTCCCCTAACTCTGAGCCCAAATCTGAATGTCTTCATGATACTTGGCTATGGGTTTCTTCTAGGGCACATGCAAGTATAATTGTGAGAGCACGTTAGTCTGTAGTGTCTGCAGGATGTCTGCAGGAAGGGAAAGTTAAGCCATAGCCCAGTGCCTCCTGGAATAGTGTTAGAGGACTAGACAGGATGGAGTATAAATTCATACAATCTTGTCCATACTGCCTTTTGAGAGTAGTAGTTGAAAAGGTCCAAAATGAACCAGGGACTATGATATTAATGCAGAATATGCTTATACGAGCCAAAAAATCAGATTAGACATGGTCCTCTGACCTTAAAAATAAGCTGCAGGGCACATCTTGTGTCCATGTTGATCAAACAGGGCGGCCATAACCAAATTAGCTACTGAGAATAATCTCAGTTACATGCAGAGATTGTCGTACCTGAGCACTTGTTCAAGACCACAAGTTAGGACAGGCTAAAATGGGATCAAGCACAATATTAATAATTTAACAGTATGAAAATTTCATACCAGTGCTAAAAGCAATCTGTCCCCATTTCGTTTGCAAATATAGCCATAGAAAGAAGGGGCAAACCTCAGTGATTGAATGATTAACTTGTCCTGAGTTGAACTGAAGCTTCTATGACCATCCACATTTACATAACAATAGAGTCCTAAACACTTTGACAAAATTTCAGTCCTGTACTCTCAGGTGATCTACAATAAAACCAGGCTGATCCTCTCAGTATGGGCTTTAAACTGGCTGGCATACACAGGGAGATCAGATGGACTCACTTTAGTTAAGTATACACAAACACAATATCAGATTTTCTACTCTTAATTTTGTTTGTGTATTTCAAGAACCAAAATCAAATATGAGAGTTTTCAGAGGCAATTTAAACTATTCATCATTGACCTGACCCACAGCAGGATCTGATGTACTTAATCATGGTTTCTGGAAGTCATCTAACAGGATGTGGATAGCAAAATCTGAGCTAGGCATTTTCAATTTTTTATACACAATATAAATGAATAGACACTGTAGGCTCACATCCGGGTTAGAACGATGTGTATTTGCTTGTTTATCAGTATCTGTTCAGTCAGATGAATCTTAAGTTTCTCAGAAATGGATGCAATAAATGATTGTGTTGTGGCAGTTATGGAATGCCTACCCTAAATTTCTGAATTGTCTTTGTAGACCACCTTTAAGTATAAGTTATCAGATCTTCATAGGCATCTGCAGTAATTATTTTTTTGTTGCTATTTTATAAAGAGGCTACTCAGAATGATTCCATTATTTCTGAATCTCTAGCAAAAGCTAATTGTTTTATTGATTTCATTGCATATGTATGTTGAGTATCCCTGACCCTGTGAAACCAAGCAAAAATTAAAATAAACCTCATAACTGTTCAAAGGATCCATTAATGAACCAGTTGCATGCTTCTTATGAATGCCGTTTTCATAGTCTAAAATAATTTCAGGAAGGATTTTCTTGAATAAAGGTGCCAGACCAGGGACATCTTGCCATCCTATAGCTTTTATGCTGTTGTAATATGTTATGATGTATTATCACGGGCTATATTGTAGTATACAGTCATCAGACAAATGAAAAACAGAAAAGCCTCCCATCCCCCTTTTTCAACAGAAAATATTCTTGGTTTTGTCTCCATTCTCCATGTCTTATTCAGAGTTATTTCAGATTCAGAGTACTTGGAAATACATCTACGTTTCTTTTCTATTTAATTTTCCAGCAGAAGATTGCAGGATTGCAAATAATAGGCTGTCAGTTTCTTCATTATCACATGCGTGTCCCTTGCTTCTCTGCAGTTATTTTACTTGTGGGTCATTTTATCTGAATTTGAGTGAGAGCAAAGGGCTAACTCCTCCTGCCAAGAAACAAATTAGCTTTTTACGTTGTTTAATAACTGCATCCAGTTCCAAATGCCACCAAACAGCTATTAAACAGCAAGCCCCTTGAACAAAAACTCAATGGTGCATAACACAGTTGATTAGATGTACTCTTTTCTGAAAGGGCCATTATTCTTAGTAGGCATATTTCATTACTGTTAATCTGAGTTTAAATCTATGCACCCATAACCTAATAACTCCATCTGAATTGTCTAATGTTATCTAGCTAATCTTAGGATGTCTTCTAATATTTGTGGGAGATATTTTGAGGCTGAAGGACTGTATTTAGTGTTCTCTGATGCTGTTTCTTCAAACTGAGATCAATCACATCTAAGAAGAAAAAGGTTTTGCTATTTTATTGCATTTTTTTCCTCTTCAGTTGAAACAAAGCAGTATTCTCAGCAGTTTCCAAATAAACACATGATTTACAATTTCTGCTTGGTACTGATTTCTGTGCCTGGATTACTGAATGCCTTTTCTTTTAGTCAATTTTCTCTATTTGCAGAGAGTAACATAGGTGTATTACCAAGAGGATGTATACGGTTTATCTATATGTATCAATAAACAATATCAATAAAATTTGCTTTCAAAACCAATATCAGATTGGGTGATATTTTTCACTGCTGACAATAATAAGTTTCAGAAATTGTGAAGCATGATTTGCTAGTTTTACTGGAATCTTGATTTAAAATGTGTTTCCTGATTAGGTAATGAGCAAATGTAGAAAAATATCTGCAGGTGATTTTATTCAACCAACCAATTTCTGTCCATAAATTTTATACCTCCTTAAGACACTCTTATTAGCAATTAAAAATTTAAACATCATTATAATGTAATCACATAAAGATTGCTTTAAAAAGTAATTTGGCATTATGTGAAATTTACTATATTGTGCTCATATTTACATTTTGATAAATGAATTTAGAAACTTATAAACATCCATCTTCTATGTAATAATTTTCTTTGGGAAATAATGCCCCAAGAGATGAGAAAGATAAACTTCACCATTGTAAAGCTATCTAGTAGGTCTTATTATAGTTTATAATTTGCACAGTATATGTTTTTTAGAAGACATGCATACTTTTAGAGCACTTGCATATATCAAGATTCATGTGACTGTTACTATAATACAAACTTTCCTTATTTGTATTACCTTCAGCCAGAAAACAAATCAAATTCAGAATGTTAGTTGAGTGCTTGTTTTGAATGTGAGTGACTATCGTGGATTTTTACTACTCTGGAAACCCCTGATGGCTTTAATTGTTCATTGGCCTGAATATTCACTGAATATTGACTGAATATTCACAATGACAGGGGGAAATTTCTCTAATGCAGGAGAGTGTAATGTAAAGTGGCATCTTAGCCACATGTTTTCATTGTATTGAAATCGATGATGATAACGATGATGCTGACGAAGATGACGACAAGATTGAATGCCTGTGAGTTAAGATCAGGGGAAGGACAGCAGGGTGGATGTCTTGGTAGGTGTCTGTTACAGACATCCTCATCAGGATGAACAGGCAGATGATACCTCTACACCATTCTGCAGGCAGCTGGCAGAATTCTCATGATCACCAGCTCTTGTAAACATGGGCGTCTT
Organism: Pogonocichla stellata; assembly: GCA_026546895.1. Taxonomy (NCBI): domain Eukaryota; kingdom Metazoa; phylum Chordata; class Aves; order Passeriformes; family Muscicapidae; genus Pogonocichla; species Pogonocichla stellata. The sequence goes on from JAOTQZ010000001.1 coordinate 42,950,160, forward strand.
CAATTTGCCAGGTGCCCAGTGGAAGTACAGCAGAGCAAAGAGGATGAGGTCTAGAAGGATCTTGGTATGTGTGGAAAAGAATTTCCTGATGTAACTGGTAAGTGAATCTACTAGGGGAGGTGCTTGACTAGACCTGTTTAACACCAGACAAGAGCTTCAGTGGTCAAAAGAGTCTCACTGGGGCTGCAATAAACACTCACTTGAGCATGCTGTCTCTTGCTTGATTGAACAAGGAAAACAATCCATATTATTGTGAAAAAAACTCCAAACAACTATATATTCCAAAGAAGATATGAATCCACAGTCTCTGCTTTATAGTTTACTAGACCAACATGGCTGCAGAAGGACCATTAGCTCTTTTGGAAGCTTAATGAAAAACTGAAAGAAAATCAAGTATATGTATTAAAATACATTAATATCAAAGCTGTGCACTCTTGTGTTTCAAAGAATGATGTTTTTAAGGACCATTACAGTGGTATCTTTTCATAGTATGTACTGCATTTTATTAAAAATACTGACTTAGACAACTTTATTGACATTTGCATAGAACTTCCATTGCAACAATTTTATATGTGGTATATAAAAAAGAATATTAGAAAAACAGGTACATAGTTAAGACTGTTAAAATTGAAAAGTCAAATTAAACAGTTATATAAGTGTATTAGGAAGTGCATAGGTGTTTTCTATGTCTCAAATCCAGTTCTATAAGAAGGGAAAGTCTGAGACCCAGGTCCTGGAAGAGAGGGTTTAGAACTCAATCAGAGTAAGCCGACCTTTCAGAAAACCTTTAAAACATATAAGGAGAAAGTTAGAACCTAGCACGTTGAGCATTTACAACAGCCTTTGACATGTATCTTGTGAAATATTTTGCAATAAGTAACATGCAAATATTAATAGCTTCTGCCAAGGGATAGAGGGAGCAAAAACCACGGAATTGTTGGTAGTCCTCTAAAGTGAATTCAAATGTTTTAAGCCTCTGGAGGATGATCCTTCTATACTCTGAGCTAGAATAATTATCTAGGAACACAGCAAAACTTTGCCAAAATTCTAATTCTTGATTAAGTATTTATGTCAAGTGCTTTTACCTTGCGTGATTTTCCTAGAAAAATGTCATTTGACAGACACTAAGGATCTAATTCTAAAGTTTTTATATCAATTGGTTCCTATGTGAGAGTACCCAAAGACATGCATCCAGGTTTCAGAGCTCTCCTTTGTGTCAAGAATGAAATTCAGAACACTAAAATGTGCAGCTAGGCACCAAAATGAACAATGAACAATGTAATAATCCTCAGGGATTTACATGTGTTTTATGTTAGTAAATAAAAACCAAATACAATAGAACAAATTAACTGCAAAATAAGACTTGTACAGTTGTTCTAAGTTCTTACAGCCTTTTCTGTATGCTTTCCAGTTCTGTGGAACTAGGACTTTTCAGATTAGGTTGAATTTAATATCTCAACCTGTCCAGGTTTATGGTTAAGCTACTTGTGTGAATCTCCACACAAGATGATGTGCAAGGTTCAGTCTTATCAGAGCCTTAATACAGTGTTTCACATGACTAATTTCTTTTCCTTTTCTTATAAATTGGATTCTTACCAACTCTACCAATACATATCTTTTGTCTCCCAATGTATTTAGAAGGATTTATTCTGAGTATATGGGTGGATGAGGGCTTTTATCTTCTTACCTCCAGCTATGATATAAAACAAATTTAAGTAGACCACCTAGAGGTCTGTCTTCTCTTATCTGAGTCCCCAGTATATTTCACTTAATATTACATAACAATTCTATTACTACCAAGAACATTGGAAACACATGAGAAAATTATTTTTGTTGAAGTCCTTGCAGTCACTAAAATAAACAAATAAATAAATGAATAAAATTAATTTTTAAAGAGTTCAAAAGAATGAGAAGAGAATCAAAAACACAGAAAACTGGTCAAGATCTTATCTTAGGACAATGGCAAAATGTTGCCTAGGACAGGGATTTGCAGAGCCTCATGCCTGTGAAATCAGTGGATGAAACAAGATGCTTTGGCCTCAACATACTGCATGTAGCATCAGAAGATGCTGAAACACCCACTGCTTCTAAGCACTAATTCTACACCCACAGATGCCTTTTTGTTTGCATTAATTATTCTTCTCTTATAAGAGCCAATCTCTTGTCTCTTGTAGAACATCAGTTACTAAATACTCTCAGAAATCACAGTTTTTTATTCAATCCATATAATAAGTCGAGTTTCTCACACTGCTCATCAATAAGTTCTAATTTGAAATGCAAAGAGCAGAAAACAATATAAAAAGGTGTTCACTGAAAGAATGAAACTTCTTCCAAATTACTGTAGTATAACCAAAAACCTAGCCTTGGTTGTTACCATGGGGTCAAACAGGACACACAGACCAGCCTCTCTCAGCCTCTGTACTTTTCAACTAACACAATGCAAACATGTAGGTCTTGCACTTCTCAGTACTATGCAGGCATTGAGGTTTGTCTTGCATAATGAGAATGAAAGTGGCCTGTTCCATACAGCTTAGAAATTAAAGAACACAAGGCAAGAAATAGAAGAGATTACGGTTTTGTAACTGTTAAAAGAAAAAAGAACAAATATTCAAAAGTTAAAGTAATCCCATGTATTTGTAATTATTTTTAGCTGCATAGATTTTTGGCAGAAGAAAATGAGCCAGCCAGCCAAACCCTCATTGCATCAGTAAAAAAGAATACAAGCTGTCCTCCAACACACCCTAGTCCCGTGACACTGATGGGTCACAGCACTCTGGTCTGGCTGTGGAGTGCCTCGAGGGCCAGCAGCTCCCCCTGGGAGATATGAAATGGACTTGTGGCTTTGGTCTGGTGATTAGAAAGCAGGTGCAGGTGTCACCATCAACGCCAACAGTAAGCATTTATACTTAAGGCAGATAGAAAGACTCAAATATTATGGTAGAGGATGTTTAAAGCTTTTTTTAGTCGTCAAAGACTTCTTGATGTCCTTAATCTTTCAAACATTGAGTAGGACAAGTGACACTGCACTCCTACACAGCTAATTGGAGTGTACCAAATAAATTATATGTGTGCTTTAGAATGGCATAAATAAATCTCCACACCAGTACTGATGCTAAAAGTAACTACTCATAGAGTTTAATACTTTTAATGTATCTACTTCAGGACAAAAGACTGGTAAAAACTGACATGACTGCACTCAAAAGGAAGGTAAATTATTGTAATAAGAAAAATAGAGACCAAGAGTTAGGAAGTAAAAGTTGTACTTAAGTTGAAGCAAAAAAAAAAAAAAAAACCCAGAAAGAATTGAAAATATTAAAACAATGATTTCAATACTTCTGACAACAGCAAAATTAAAATGATAAAGACAATTTTTTTAAGGCATGCTTAACCATTCTATTCCCCTATCTCAGATATTAAGTCCTAAACACTTTTTTCAATAATTTTTGTTTGGAATTCTATATTAAAATTCATATTATCTTGTCTATCACCTAACCTTTTCTGAAAAAAATGGCATGCTATTTTGCTAACTGATTCTGTAGGGTGTGTATCATTATATCTTATTTAGACATCCTTATAAATTTTTATTTTTCCTAGTCCTTAGTGCATTCAGAAAGCAGATTCATAAAAATATTCTATTAAAATGTTGTTAACAATTTTAGCCTCATATCAGCATACTGCAGCTGATACTCGATACTTTGATTGTTGCTGGGGAATAAAAAAGGCATTTTTTTCTGGTAGTTTAAAATTACTTT
>JAOTQZ010000001.1:42955422-42966858 GCA_026546895.1 Pogonocichla stellata
CATCTCATCTCATCTCATCTCATCTCATCTCATCTCATCTCATCTCATCTCATCTCATCTCATCTCATCTCATCTCTCTCATCTCACCTGGGAAAAGACACCAATCTCCTACTTTGCTACGACCTCCTTTAAATTATTTTTAAAGAGCAATGAGGTCTTCCCTTCTTTCCAGCATCTTTTGTCCAGGATAAATAGCTCCATCTCCCTCACCTGCTCCTCATAAAACTTTTTCTCTAGACCCTTTGTCATGCTTCTCTGGACTCACTCCAGCAGCTCAATGTTTTCTTGCAGTGAGGCCCCCAAAACTGAACACAATATTCAAGGTACCTCTCTTAATGTGAATTATTATCACAGAGTATACCTATGCATAGCTTTACTCTTGTTTTTGGTAGAGGAGTGAAAGAGATTCTGACCATCATTTATCATTAAAGGCATCAAATTTTCAATTTCTGAAGCAGAAAACAAATTAATTTTTTTGGTGTGACCATAAATTCCAACTGGATCACTTCTATTTACAACTCATTCTTTAACTTCAGGGGTGTTACTGTAGATATTACAGGTAATACCAACATAATCTTTGAATGAATAATATTAATCTCAAACTGTTTGTGCATATTGAGACATAGCTGCTTAGTTCTATTCCATGCTGAATAAAATGACCCCGATGTATCATTCATCTCACAGGGTGGGTATTATTAATTCCTATTTAGAAAGGGTTTTGTGATTTTCAAAAATATAATAAAATTCTACCACTGTTGCAATAGTCAAAATTCTTGAAATATAGTACAAGATGTTCTAAAAACTAAGCAGTTTGAAAAGAGAAAAAAAAAATTAGCATCTTGACATGAAAAAATTATAGGATTTACTGGGAAAAAAGAAAATATCAATAAATTTCTACGAATTTATATTTCAGTTTGCTCATATTTGGCATTGAGGACCTGGGATTAAAGTTACAGATGAGTTTTTAATCAGGCATTTAGGTAAACCAGCAAACACATTGGGGCTTGTATGTATCAAGAACTGTTTTCTTTTTCTTTCAAATGAAAATGAAATTAGAGAGAGCATGTTTATATATAATATCAGAGAAAATATTTTTATTCTAAATAATGCAAAAATCTTGTCTGAAATAATGTGATTTGCCAGGTTATGCGGCTATTTGAAAAATTTATTCCGTAAATGTGTTTAATTGTGATTTAATTCAGATATGTTTTCATCTATGCAAACAAATGAGTTTAAGCATGTCTTTTATCAGAGATTTTCTATATTTTTCTTCAAACACATTAATGATTACTCATATGTTTAAAAAAAAAAAAAAAGGTAGTGAGCAACTAATAAGGTGTTATAAACACTCACTAGGTCTCAAGCTGTTAACTGAGCCAAAGCCAACATTTCTTTCTAAAAGTTGCTGTGCCAGTCTGGGCACAATCCTGAGCACTGAGCTCTAGGATGACCCTGCTCAAGCAGGGAGGATGGATCAGGTGAGCAAGTGGCCAGGACCACTGGGGTCCCTTCCAACCTGACCCATTCTGTGATTCTGTGATTTTGTGATTTGGACATAAGGGAAAGCTGAACATGAGATTGGCAAAGGGTAAGATTGATATAATTTTAATCTATGTTGAAATTGAGATAGGCTTTGCTAACTGTAATGTTTTAAAGGCAAAAGATCTAACCCACAGATATACTGTGTTTACTGGGGTAAAATAGGGAAGATGTAGACAGAAAATGCAGATGTTAACACAAAAGCTCAAACACAACTAGGCATTGTTTTGTACATTTGAGTGGAATATTGCAGCTAAACTAAAGTGAATGCTCCCAAATCCTTTAATTTATATTAAGTTGTTCAGCTCTAGCCCAGAAATTATCTGTTCAAAGAACTAAATTTAAATTGCATGCTCAAAATATTTAGGTAAAATTCTGCACTGCTAGGAGTTTGGAAACAAATAAAACAATGCTCATTTCATCTGTGCAAAGGATATTAATTTAGTCCCAACTAATCACTGCAGTTTTGTTGTCAAAAGTGATAGAGATAGCCAGAGAAAATGTTAGAAAATTTACAGAAAACAGAAATAAATTGTACTATGATTACCTATAAGATCGTAAGTAGCCATATGTTCTCTACGCATAAGTAGAGAAATTACCATCTAGCCCAGTGAAGATTACCATTAGGAGTTCAAACTCCTAATTTACCATTCTTGGAAAAATAACTTTTATCTTCTTCTTCTTTTGTTTTCTTTGCACATATAGATGGCTTCATATACACAGATCCTATAACACAAGATTCCAAGATGCTAACAGTTAATACAAGTTCATTATATTACTATCGAGTGAGAATAGATAAAAAATTTCCATTATAAAGATAAAACTCAATAAAATAAACTTACTTATTCTCAGGTCTTTTCACATGGTCTCCAATTTAATTTCAATGAAATATGAAATTATCTTCTTAATTATCTCTGAAGGGAAATTAGAATTTTTACGAACAGTCAATGGAGCTAGGAGGAGTCACAGCACTTTGTTCAATTACCAGTCATGTTGTTTATGGAATACTACCACTGGGATTGTTTGTCTGAGTTTTTCATCACTAAATAGTAAAACAATTTGTAACTTGGTATGTTTTATACAATAACAAATCTCTTCCTAAGAAATATTTGCCTTTGTATCATGCATACCTATTAGTATTGCATTTATCTTTCTTCTGATTTGTCTGAATCAATTCTAAAGAAAATAATCTACGCAAATACTCCACACTCCCAAGGAGAGAGAATGTCATCATTTAACCCCAGCAGGCAACTCAGCCCCACACAGCCACTCACTTACTCTCCCCTGGTGGGATGAGGAGAAAATGGGATGGGGAGAAAATGGGAAGGGTAAAAGTAAGAAAACTTGTGCATGATATAAAGACAGTTTATTAGATAAACCAAAAACGACATGCACAAAGCAAAGCATGGAATTTATTCACCGTTCCCACGGACATGAAAGTTTTCTCCCAGAAAGCTGGACTCCATCATGAATAACAAATGTCATCACTCAAAATGTCCCACCCTTTCTCCTTCTTCCCCCTAGGTTTTAGCACTTATCACAGTTTCTGCTACTTTCAAATATGTTAAGATATGAGCAGGGTAAATTATTTGATTAATTGCTGTCAGATTTAATTTTCAGTATCTTATATTTATTTCCAGAAGTAATCAATATGTCCAGACTTTTATTCTTAATGCATTCCTTAGTAATTTGCTTATGTCAAGGAATGAGCCAGAGGTAGAACCTGGAAAAAAAATCTATAATCTGTTGTGAAATCTAGAGCAAACTGAGTCACTTAAACCGTCTCTCTATCATGTTGTCTTTGTTTTGGCTTGTTTTTGTTTGTTTGTTTTTACTCACTGTTGAAATAGCAGCATACACGATTATGGTGATACACCATGAAAATATTGTACAAGCCATACTGAAAATCTGCATTGTGTTTCAGTACATTCTGCAAATGAAAAGTAAAACTGATTTTTAAACCCATGTTGGAAACAAAAATTAAGTAATGGAAATTTTTCTATTCATTGCTTTATTAAGGAATTTTTTGGGTTATTTAGTCTCAAGCTGCTTTGACTCAGCATTCTACCTATCACATTCACTTGAATTTGTGAATATAGCCTGATTAAATAATATTGGTTATAATACTATTTATATTATTATGCTTGTCTCTCTAAATTGTTTTTAAAATGATACTTGCAAACCACAAACATTTCTGCTGAAAGTTAAATATCATTTTGTCATTTCATAATCAGACCCCCAATGAATAAGAAGAAACAGAGTAGATTTAGAGTAGATGACAGGAAGAAATTCTTTACTGTGAGGTGTGTGAGGCATTGGAACAGGTTGTCCAAAGAATTGGTGGATGTTCCATCCATGGAAGTGTTCATTGGGCCTTTGAGAAACCTGGGCTAGTGGGAGGTGTCCCTGTTCATGGCAGGAGGGTTGGCACTAGATGATCTTTAAGGGCCCTCCCAGCCCAAACCATTCTACATTTCTATTCTATGAAATAAAACATATATGATGCTATATAATGAAAGCTTTATGTTCACATGAACTCTTTGGGTATTCTGTCTTAAACTACACAAGTGTATGAGCCAAAAATTTACAGCTCAAATAATTAATTGTCAATATAATAATTTTTTCCGTCCTTTAATTTTATTTTTCCCCCAGAAAAGTCCAAACATTCATGAAAAGAAATGCCAGTTCCACGGTTGTAGTTACTCTATTAGGTTTCTTGGATGTAACAAAATTGTACAACCATATTATAAACCTGACATAAAGTTTCTAGAGATTGCTATCTATTTTTTTCCACCTCATAGATAAAAATACACAAAACAAGGCATTCTTTCTGAAAAGTTGTAGTTTCTCACTTTGGTGAAACAAGATTACTTTAAAGCTGCTTCTTAGACTTTTCACATTTGAAAATTCTTCTCCTCATTTTTACAGATGAAGTAGAATGTTAATTGAAGCTTTATTTATTTTTTTATAGAAATATGTGCTTTCTTAAACAAAGTAAAAGCCTACACTGTATTACTTTTATGTCATAGGATGAGAACTTTTTAAATAGCTCTATTTTCAAGTCTTATTAAATAAAAAAATGTTAAAATTGAAAAGCAAAATCACAAACAGATTTTAAAAACATCAGCAGTGTTTATTTGCATTTATCTTCTTTTTCATGTGAACACTGAAAATAGGTTCCTATGCAATAATTTTAAAAATGCATTTTCTTATGATCACTAAGATGCACCAAATTGTGAATTCAGGGTACCAAACTCTAATTCAGTTCAGTTTCCATTTCATAAAACATACACTGATAATAAGTTCACCTTTTTGACAATGTCTGCATTAATACTAGTACTATTTGTTATTCAAGAAAATAATTATTTTCTGTGTGAGTGAAAGAGCTGAATATTCTTTTTGGAATCAGAATAATACCCAAGATTATGCAATAAATTTAAATATTAATATTTGAAACAAGAGGCCATCTTAAATTTAATAAAATTATTTGTACCTTGTAACTAAAAATTTTTAATGACGCTGCATAGATGTATTGCAGTATTGCTCGCTGCCAAATTCTCCTCTTTTACAGAATATATGCTACCTTGTACAATATCAGCAGTTTTCTAAAAAGAAAAAAAAAAAAAAAAGAGCCAAAAAAAGCTCTACTAAAGTTTGCTCCTGTTTTTATATTATCTTTGTCCTTGGAAACGCTTCTCCCCATTAGCTAATACACCAGCTGTTAACTGCTGGTAACAGATTTTGAGAAGCAATTTCTTAAGAAGGGAACTAATAGTTAATTAACTTACGTGTTTGTTAAGTATCTGAACGTTCTTTTATATTGACATTTATTATCACCAACCTTTAATCTTAGACTACACAATAAGATAATTAAATTACATTTGTTTGTGTAGCAGAGGACCTGATGAGTATTCTGGAACCATGTGCATTTTTAGGACATTGAAAGGTCAATAAAGAAAACCTTAACCAAAACTACTTCTCAGTAGGTCACTTCATTAAAAAAAATATCATAACAAAGGCTGTTTGAAAAATTTTAAATATCTAAATATTAGTTGCCTGACTGTTGGGATAGGTTTCTTACAAGAATATGATAACTGTGAGAAATGGTATACTGGCAAAAGGTTTCCACTTTGTTTGGAAATCCAAAAGCTAAGTAAGAAGGAAAGAGTGTGTCTGAAACCCCATCCTTTTTGGATTAGATACTTTGCAGACTGAAAATTTAGCATCTTGTACTTGTCATTGCAGCTTGTAACCTTCCGCAGCTAAAGCATAGACTTTTTATTTAAAAAAATTGGACAATAGTAATTCTTTTTGTTATAAGCAAAATCTTTTAAAGTACGAAATAGAACATACCATGTATAGGTATGTAAGAATTTGTGGTAAATCTAGTTAACATTTTAGTGATAATAAAACCACTTATACTAGTCCAGGCACAATAGCACTAACAGCTATAGCCTGCATTAATACATAAGAACTTCATAAATCTCTTGAAAATGTTGCACAGGACAAGTTGCTGTATGTTATTTTCACTGCCATTAGGATCACTCTTCCAAAGATTCCCTCAATTTTAAGGTCAGTGCAGACTCTCTTCACCAGGAAAAGAGATGGGTTAACACACCAGGTCATCAAGTGTCCAAAGGAGAAGTTCTGTACTGGTCGTGGGGGCTTATTCCACCCCAGTCTTGCATCTGTGTGGATGTTGTGTCATATATTTTCTTAAAACAACCTGATTTTTTCTTTTTAACTGCTGGCTAAACTTTGCAAGGGGCAGAACAGCCTTCCTCATTCTCCTCTGGCACAAGAGGGCTTTTCTTAGGCAAAAACTGCTGTGCTTATACAATATCAAGACACAGTTTAAGCCAAAACAGTTTAGGCAGGAGGAATAGACTAAAACTGTCTAAGACACGTTAGGCAAGTACTGAAGCACTGCACTGCCCCATGACTGCCCATCTTGGTTCCTGCCATTTTTTCACATCTGGAGCAGTGGGATGGATTTATGGAGCCAGATACCTCTGGGTTAGGCTGAGGGATGAGGATGTGAGGAGTTCCATCTGCACTGTAGGAAGTTTTTCTACTTGGTCTAAAGCAGCTCTGGACTGTGCTGGAGACAAGATGGGATACAGAAAAAGCGAGAGAACAAGTGCTGTAATTTAGTGCTTACGACTTTCCTCTGGGCCATCTGGAGCTTGCATTCAGCTTGGAGGGCTGATTAAGTATTTGAAATGTAAAGCACATAAATAGAAACCCTGGTTTTAAATCTCCTCACACAGTGAAGAAATAAACTAAGAACATTTCTTGTACTGGATGAATGTCCTAACCACTATATCCTTATCCAGAGGACATTGATAACTCTTTTGGCCTCCTTCTTCAGGAAAATAGTAAAGTTTTGGGGGATTTTATGGCACTTATCCAATAAATATATTCTGTGGACATCTTCATGCTGGTGCTCCTTCGAAATCTCTGACCTTCAAAGTGAAAAAAATCTAAAAAAACGGAATAAAAAGCTTTGGGGATTCTTGTGGAAGACAGGCATGATCAAGAAAGCAGTAAATCATTACTGTCAATTTCAGAGTGCCTTTAGACATAAAGATAAGAGAATTTTGATTATCTTAAGAATTTGAGCTTGCCAGGGACTCATATTCTTAAGTCTTGAGAGTCACAATACAGACCTTGTTATCTATACTATCTATTAGTCTCTGACATGGTTTTTCAAACTGATAGAGCATCTAAATTTTAAGCCTAGGTATGGTTAAATATTTTTGAATGGCTGTGTTGCTGGATCTGAGGTCTCAACTAGGAAAACAATACAATTAAAAAAAAAAGGTTATTTTATCCTTGCTACATGAATGTGAAGACTATCATGGATGCCATTAAAGGCACTATATTGTACAGTATGGTATACACCAAAAATGATTAATATTGAATAATAAATGTATTGACAAGTATAAAGATACCTAATGATGCCTACCAAACTTTCTGCACCATTTCAGAACTATATGCACTGGTATCCTTTTCCATTTAAGGGATGTGATGGTAACACATGCCTTTTCAGAGCCTTGCTGTTTGCGGGGTTAATATGTTGTCTCTAATACTCAGGAGCCAAAATTATCACAATACTAAACTTTGATGGTTGTTAAAGAAGCCTGCAATGTATACAATGATTTTCTTTCTTTCTTTTTCTTAAGACATTATTTTAAATTTTAAAAAAAATCTCAGTTTATATTTTCATGACTAAATTACCTTTTTCCTAAGTAAATGAGGCTCAATGTAGGAAGAATTAAAGTATCTGTCCAGTAAGAAACATAAATTATAATAAAGCATTTTTATCTAGCCAATTTAATAATTTATATAATACTCACACACACTTCATTCCATCATCCTAGAATTTACAAGGGAAAAGTCAGAGAGCAGTTTGTTCTTGATAATGCTCTTAAAACCTCTAATTCTTCACATTTTTATAATATACCTTTTGGTTAGGTTAGCTTTTGAATCATTTTTAAACACTTGGGGTTCTCCTGCATCCTTTTCAGAGCTAAAGGGAGAAGAACTTCACAGTGCTGCAATGTTTTAAGGTATATATGTGTATTTGTGTAATGAATATATATTCCTTAATTTTTTCCTAATAATTCTTTACACTTCAGTTGGGGTTTTTATGACTTCTGCCAAGCACTGGACTGGTATTTTTATGAAAATCTGTCTTGATTCTGAGTACTAATGGTCATTACCAAGCCCAGATTTCAACATATGAAGGTGGAATAATTTCTCTGTGTGTGCTACATTTCACAATAATCTACAGTCAACTTCATCTTCTATCTTACTACCTTACAATATATTATAACATCCTTCATAATCTGCTGTGTCCTTACTCCCTTGAATATATAAGCAGCCAGCTTTTCAGTCTTTACTCATTTTTCCAAATATTTTATTTAAATAAATATGTTATATATTATATGTACATATACATATGTATACACATATATATACATACATACACATGTATATATACACATTTGTATATATGTACACAGCTCTTTATATATGTGTGCCCTTATGTGCATTATATTATAGTAGCCTAGAATTTCCTCATGTGACTTCCTTGTACTGTGAGAATTAATCTTTTACTCATATCCTCTGTTTTCATTTCTCAGCCAATTATGTTATAAAGGATTGGTGGCACTTACCCCATTTTAAAACACCCTCAGCTCCCTCAGCTGCTCCTCATAAGACTTTCTCTTGTAGACCATTCACCAGCCCTTCTCTGGAATTATGCCAGCATCCCAATGTCTTTATTGAAGTGAGGAGCCCAGAATTGGGCACAGGACTCAGGGAGTGACCTCACCACAGCTGAGTACAGTACCAAATTAGGCATTCCTCTGGATTTTCTAGTTTCATTCAAAAGAATAAACCAAATTTTTAATTCAAAGCATAGTAAGTAGAGGGAATCACGAAATTTGTTTCAAAATAATCTTTCTGGAAATAATATTCATAGATGTATGAACAGCAGGCAATGCTGAGTTCAGCGCCCAGCAGCTGCACTGGCTGTCAACGCAAAACAAAGACAGATGATATGCTGCTCTGTGATTCTTGGTAAAAATATTCTCCTGGGAAGAGTAACAGCTTGATTCTACCCCCACGTCACCTTTTCCATTCTCCAAGAGAGCCCCTTGGCAGTTAAAATACTAGTCTTGTGCACTACAAAATAGTCTTCTGCTTTTTTTCTTTGGTGAGCAATCGTAAAAATACAAGAATAATAGGATTAAAATGACAACAGGAGAGCAGATACACTGATCTAGCAGTGCCTAGTTAAGGCTCAGCCAGTGAGAATGATTTTGGGTCCTCCTTTCAGGTGTATCTTTTTTAGTTTAAGGCTATGCCTCTGAAGGCCACAGGAAAAAGATGTATATACATTTGTTCAAAATATAATTTCAGTGTTCAGTTCATGTGACTGTGTGTGGGATAAATGCCTCAGAAGCTGGATGAATGGCATTAGGTGTGTCATGTACTCATATGAATATATTTTTTGCAAGCTGAACGTGAGGTCATCCTCACAGACTGAAAATTTGATTACCTCTAATCTCTATCTGAATTGATTTAATGTTTGAGAATACTTATAGAGGTGGTCTCTTTCTAGAGAAAAGAACTAAGTCTTATAAGATAAAATAATAGTAAAGAAAATGGAAAGTGGTTTGTGCACCTCTCACAAATGTTTACCCTCTCACTCTGGAGTAATCCATCACGGCAGAGTCACAAATAAGCATTTCTTTCATTAGCCTGGACTGTGTTTTTTCTACTCCAAAGATCCAATAACACAGGAGATAGGAGGTTCAGACACAACCTCTAGAATATCCCACTATGTTGCCTCTTGTTTTTTTCTTGTAAGATCTCAATTAACTTACGATTTAGGATTTAGCTTAACACCATAAATAAAGTACGATATAAGTTAAATCATCTGCCAAAAGAAACATAGCAGCAAATAACTGCTAGCCTATGAACAGTATGAATGTTTTTATTTCACTATTCATTATACTAATTTATAGAAGCAGGCAAAGAATAAAAAATGTTCCTAATATGAGAAAATCTATTTTATTTCGTTTTACATCTTATTTTCAAGTCTGACAGCAAGATAAATCTGCATTTAATATTCATTGCTACTGCATAGATTATATTTATTATTGTTTAGGATTCAAGGATATCTGAATTTCTTTGTGGTATAAAGTTTCCAGCATTACCTTGCAAGCTCCCTTTTTATCCATGGAATGGAATTGATATACTCAGTAACTGAGAGACTGATTTTGACAGTATATTAGTTTTAATTTGAAGTAAAATTACAGATGCTGCTGAGAAGGTCATATTTCAGAAATAATGATGCAAAAGCTCTCCTGTAGGAAAGGTCTTATGGTTTAAAGATTTCTTTCCTTCTATTTAACTGATTAGTAACTCCTTACCATCATTATTAACATCTGAGCATTGCAGAGTAAAAAGCATTGCAGGATAAAATATTCAAGGCTATTGGAATCAACCATTTTCAATTACTTTCCTTCTGATCTAAAATATATATATTTAATGAATGTCAGTTCTTCAGCTTTGAAAGGTTAAAAGAATAAAAAAAGAGACACAGGACAATGCCATAAGCTTTGTGACTCGACATAATGTGCCTTAAGACAGAAATCAGACACTACTCCCTCTCTTTGTCCAGAACCCTTTTTAGTGGAAAAACAATATGAATATAAATGTAAAATATTTCCCCTTGAATGTTAGCTTTAAGTTTCACACAATTTTTCAATTCCCACAATGAACCGAAAGGTATTGAACATATATTTACAAGGATATAGAACTTAGCTGTTGAGATTTTATTTAGGGGAAAACAACATAAGTATTTAAATTTACTAATTTCAGGTTCAGAAGGGGGGAAATGAGACATCTTCTCTCTAATTGCTCAGACTATTTTGATAGTTATATCCAGACCAAAATAATGTGAGTTATCTCTACTTTTCCTTCACAAATGTGTCAATAGCAAACTGTGAAGAGACATATATTGTAAAATGTTGGACATCTTTGACTCAGGCCAAATAGTGAAGAGACTGATAGATAGAATGGTATTTTAAAAGAATAGTAAAGTATGTATGGTAAAAATGTAGGACGGTGTAACTGTGGAAAAGTAAAGGACATTTAAGACTTTAAAATTCAGAAGAGACCTTACATTTTTTAATAAAGGTTTCTAGATCAAAGTAAAATACTCAATGAGTTTCACAGGCATTAACCTTTCTTAATATAGATAAAATGTTAGTATATTTTCATATATTTTCAGGAATGTTGGAGTTGCCTTTTTAGCCATTAGCAATGTAAGTTAATACAATTTGTGTAAAAGCTTGTATATTCTTATCTCTTTAAGTCCTT
>JAOTQZ010000001.1:42966958-42981989 GCA_026546895.1 Pogonocichla stellata
TAAGTCCTTCCTTTTTCTTATAGAAAGATCATAAAGACACCAAAGGTTATTTTGTAAAGAGAGATGACAGAATTATTAATTTCTATTTCTGAAACACTGAGAAAAATTGTGATCAGTCAGAAGAAACTTGAAGTAGTCTACTGATAGATGTGGAACTGCTTCCAGTTTCCCAGAGGGACTAACAGAAATAATAGCACACTGTTTAAACAGGTAACTGTAGCTTTTTTTCAAAACTCAGAGAAATCAATGAGATAATTGTATTTATCTTTCTGTGATTGATATCAGATTCTTTATTTCTTGCCCCCTAAGTTCAGTTTCCTTTACCAGCCTGGAACAGGAGAGGTTTCTAGCATTTACAATATCAACTCTTGTTCTCGACCTTTTTGAAGACATAGTTAATATATTTTCTCTTCTTCTCTAATGTTCAAAGATCTTTGCTCCTCAGGGCTTACACAGAAGGTGCAACACTGAAAGCTTTTTGTAAGGAGTCTGCAAAATCCTCAGGGCAAACAGTTTTTCTCAATTCTGTCTGCAAAGCACAAAGTACACTTTCCAAAGCATAAAAATAAATCTTACTCCCCATCATCCCTAGTAGGCAGTCTGATAAATTTTATATTAAGTAATTGCTCTTGGCTTGCTTCTTCAAGGTTCCAAGCATCTTTCAGCTCATGATGGACTTTGGGTGTGGGAGTGTGGTTTCTCAGACTCTTGCAGCAAACATCCAGCAGTTTTAAATATTGATTGCTCTCCAATAACAGTGTTTTGATTGAAAAAAAAAATTCTTTTTTACATTGAAAATATTTGTGGAATTTATTAAATTTAAGTCTGGATTTTATTTACCTTTGGTTTTTATATGACAGCCCATTTTAAATTAGCGAATATTACTGTTGTTATTTTGCATTTTGTCTCTTCTATTCTGGACATACAAAATATTGAATCCATAGTGCAGTGTCCTGAGTGCATGCACTGCAGACCAGTCTTTCTGAATACATTAAGGCCTCATTAGAAATGAAATTCTTAGAGAGTGCCCAAATACTGCCGTTAACATAGACGAATTTTAATAAAGGCTTATATGGGTTTTGCATAACATTACATTTCAGTTTAGAAATTGCTTTGACATTGCACTTGACATAGTGAAATAATTATCAGTGTATGTGTTAAACTTTAAATCAAAATATAATGAGTCAATAAAGACAATAATGTTTTACTCGTAGGACCTATATCACAAGATTTATATCTTGTGGATGGTACAGTAAATAAAAATTCATTCATTTTATATATCCTAAAAAAGAGTACAGGAAAAGATTTCAAATTAAGATAAGAGTCATAGACAATAAACAAATATTTTAATCCAAAAGTTCATAAAAGAAGATTTCAAAACAGATGATTTTTATTTAGAGATTAATAAAGAATATATCCCAAAAGTCTGTAATGGTATTTCAGTGAGAACTAAGATTTATCAGTAGATCTGGTGATTAATCTAAACATCCAATTTCTCTTAATTTTGCAACAACTTTCAGTTATGATGAAGCATCTCTGCATTGATGATAAGACTAAAATACTTTTTGAGCACCTAGATTTAAATTTTGTGGGGTTTTTGGATTAGTCAACACTCCTCACCCTCCCAATGACTTTTGCAGCCTTATTTTGACATTTGAGAGGGCTTCTGCTGAAAACTTTGAGATAACTAAGTGGATATCTAGACAAGTATCTGCTTTCTGAGTTTGTTTGGGATCCACAGAGTAGAGGTCCTCCTTTTCAGTCTCTTGAATAAAATTCTGCACAGAAATACCATTCAGAAATATAGCAGTTGGTAGTATTGGTAGCATTGAAATGTACGCATTTTCATTCTCTGAGTACTCAGCTCATCAACACAGAAAATGAGAAGAAATTTCAGTCCTTTTGTTAGAAGCAGACAACAGTGATGCTGAGAATGTAAAAGAGCTGCTTGTTCAACTAAGGAAAACTATGAATGTAGAGAGTATCCAAAGGATCTTGATGGGCAAGCTTAGACTTTGAAGATTCGGTGCTTCTTATCTGACCTGTTTGCTGATATGCTAATTAAATAAGTAAAAATCCCCAAAACCACAAATTACCTGCACAATTAATTCACCATTTCTATCAATTAAGCATAAGTTCTTTGCTTGGTTGCAAGATATTACCCAATTCCAATTCAAAGAATTTATAGATCTACGCCCCAACATAGAAATAATATTAGGAATAAAATTATGTTCCCTTTCATTTTCCCTTGTCCATTGAATCAGACAGGAGAAGAAGCGTAAATATCTATCTGGATTTCTCAAAAGCCTTTCAGTACCTAAAACGGGTTTATAAGAAAGATGGAGAAAGACATTTTACCAACTCCTCTAGCAACAGGACAAGAGGCAGTGGATTTAAAGGAATGAAAGTAGATTTTAGATGCATATTAGGAAGAAATTCTTTACTGTGAGAGTGATGAAGCCCTGGAACAGATTACTCAGAGCAGCTGTTGATGTCACATCCCTGGAAGTGCTCAAGACCAGGTTAGATGGGTCTTGGAGCAGTCTTGATCTCATGGAAAGGTGTCCCTTCCCACAATAGGTAATTTAGTCTAGATGATCTTTAAGGTCCCTTTCAACCTACTTTGTCATTTCTGTGATTCTAGGGTTTATCTAAGGTAACATCACAAATAATCTTTTCCATATACCTTTTATATGTAGACTGCATGAAGCTACTTGTGGTCTCTTTTGAGATCAAAATACTCTTTTCTGATGCATCTTAATATACATTTGTGGAAGTCAGAGGACATCAAGTAGAAAAGGGTAACATTTAAGGGAAGGCCAGGATTAATTATGATATAAATGAATTAGATGCATGTTTTGGAATCAACTGAGAGAGTGAAAAGAAGTAAGAAAAATGATTGATGTTGCTTCCCACTGCGCATTCAGATGAGTCTGAAGACCATGTCACTATTAATTTGCTCCTAAATATATCACAGCTTCTAGGCTTGTCACAGTAGGAAATTTTAAAGGCTTGTTTTGCATAAGCAATCACTTATATTCCTTTTCAAGTACAATTATATTTTTTTCTTGCTCTCTGTATGGAGTCTCAGGTAGGATCAAAGTCCTGAAGTGTGATATTTTATAGTGTGATTCAGTACCCTGTGTAGTGCTACTAGAATGCAGGTTATTAATTTGTTGTGTCCTTTTGTAATATCCTTACTTAGTCCTGATAAGATGTTTGGGCATCACTCTTGAAATTTCAGTCACAAGACGAAAAGGGAAAGGTGTTTCCCTTTCAGGTGCATTTCAAGGTTCAAATACACAGCAAATGTGTTTCAGGGTCACAGTTCCTTTGTGTTGTCTCTTCTTACTTTGAGGCCAATCAAGGGAGCACAGATTTTCTGTGGCAGTTCTTCGCTGTTCAGGAAAAAGATGCTCCAAGGCTTTAGATGTTAGTTTGGAATTTCCTACAAGAATAGACAGTATTTATTTTTCATAATAAGTATCTGGTTCTTCATCAAGAAACCCTCCAGAAACGCTTTGCACTCAAAGAAATGATTAGCATTTACAGTGTGGGGAAATTTATATGCATACATAATTTTGATTCAATTCCTTGGAATAGCATGATAAGAGAAACTAGAGAGTGAACTATCAAGTGAAAGAGCAATAAAATTATCTTAAAAGATTCAGATTTGGACTAAAGTAATCAATTAATATGATACTTGTCTTTCATTTTTATATATAAGTGCAACTCTTATTCATTTTGGGACTGTAGTGGATAAATGAAGCACTAGAAAGCTACCAGAAGTATTCTGTCTATTTAGCCAACATTTTCCTAAGTTTTAAAATTAATTTTAAAATTTGATGTTTTAATTAACACATCAGGAAATAAAAAAAATCTATTAAAGAGTAAAGAGTCCTATCTGTCATATATATATATATATAAAGCAATCTATTTATAAAAGTATCCACTGGGGAAAGATAATTGCAGAGTGTAAACTGCTGAGTGATGAACCATGAGACTGGATCATCAAAATGGGACTCTACAGCTGAAAAACATTACTAAATTTGACAATTTTAATAAAGTATTGACATTTTGTAAGCTATTGTTGTGCATTAGAGAGTTACTCTTTTAATTAAATAGGAAAGATGCAAAATTAATGAAAATTCAAGTATTTGCGCCTCATTGTCTCAATTCAACACTGTAGGAAGCCAACACTGATAAACTGCACACTGATGAAGAAAAGCAAATCAATGGCTCCACTAATTTCCTTCTAGCAAATATCTTCTGAATTCAGAGGTGATTTTGAGACATACGGGACATGGTTAGAGAAAAAGGCCACCTGGATCATACACAACTGTTTTGATATCAAGAAAGTTAATTGGAAAAAAACCCCAAACAACCTTCTCAACATATCCTGAAGCACAAATCTATGTATAGAGATACCTGCACACACAGACATGCATAGAAAGGTATGCACACACAGAGACACATGTGTTCAGCTTGCTATAATTTCTCTAGCAGTTCCAATGAACGATGTAGTGGGGAAGAGGATGTGTGCTGCTGAGCTCCTGTTGACTCCTGAAGCTGTTTTGCTGGAAAGCAGTGCTGGGTTTTGTGCACAGAGGTATCCCTGGCACTTAGTGACTCATGATCAACTGACTGATAGCATCTACCTTGCAGGACTCCTGCTGATCTGTGATGGTGGGAATACTGCCACCTTGCATACCACAAGCTGTCAGTCTGTGCAAAAGGGGAACTTAGAGAAGCGATTAGATCGGAGCAGGCACCTTGCTACATGTAGACAATCATCTGTTCTCAGAAAAGGAAAGCCTTCCTAATCTTGCTGAGTTCTCTCAGATTCAATGAAGCAGACTGCCTTTCTCTTTGTGAGGCAAAAGCTCGATGCTGCCAGAAAATAAAATAAAGGAAAAATACAGAAATTGTCACTGAGAATCAAAATCTCTGTTTGCAAATGCAGTGTAGTGACATTTCACTCTGCTTCATCTCCTTTTCTGAAGCTTTTCAGATTTTTCCTGGCTTCCATATCTAATTTTAGTTCTCTTTGCACTTTTTTTGATGTCCTCTAATCCTCTGTAGACTCCATCCAGCTACAAACCTGCTATGCCCTCAGTGTCTCTTATTTTCTCTTACTAGTAAATCATTCCTTGAGCAATAAGCAAACATTCAAAGCAAACTACCTCTTCCCTGAAACTTCTCAAAAGTAGAAATGTGCAGAAACTCTGAAGTGATCTTACGGCCCACAGGAAAAAATAAAGAAAATTAGAAATCACAAGCCTTCATCTCTCTTCACAGACAGCAAGAAAACCAAAAAAAAACAGGAAATACAAATCAAAGAAAGAAACCTGCATTTATCCAGAACAGTTTGGAAAAACTTAAAGAGGAAAACAATGGTGTTAAGCCTGTTTGATAACTGGAAGGGTTTATGCCAATATATGTAAATATGATCCTCTTAAACCTCATGAACAAACCATGGAAGGTGTTCCCCAGATGTTGCCTGAGAATTTCATACAATGTAGGAACTGTATTTCTTTCTAAACTAAAGAGAATTACTTCATTTGAGAAGCCTAAAATGACATATGACAATCCTTAAGTGGTTTTTTTTTAATCAGTTAGGAGTTTTTATCTTGAAAATAAACAAGGCTGTATTTGAAAGAAGAATGCTCTTCGGTAAGGACACTGTTTTGTTCATTTGTTATTGGTGAAATAGAATGTTACTACACTGGTAAAACACGTCAGTAGTTCAAACTGATATGGCAAGCAGCCAGACCACTTTTCAGCCCTGCTCCATTTAAGATGTTTCTTATTTTAAGTTTCATGAATTAAGCGTATCTGCAGAGACGTGTTAACTAATTTGGTTACTAAAAAGCTTAAGAATGTGGAACTAATATGAAATGAGTAAAACGTTATCATTTATTCATAGTGCTTTCAACTGTATCTCATTCTCCATTGTTCATCTTTAAATGTCAATCTAGATTAAAAATATTTGAGATTAAAACATTGAGCTTGATTCTTAAATCTGCTGCTGTAGTACACAAAACACTCAGTGGATCTTTTCCTTTTCTTTTCTTTTTTTTTTTTTTTTTTTTTTTTTTTACCCAGGGTAACTAATTCACTACAGCTTTTAAGGAAAATGATAGTGACAGATGATAGCTTCAACTTTATTGCACTTGCCTTGTCAGTCTTTTGGGATTTTTGCAAATGGGTTTTCAGTAGAACTATTGGATGTCCCTGGATTGAAGAGCCACTAGGACAAATTTCTTTCTCTGAGGAAACTCTAAGCCAAACATAATCACCTGTGTCTTCTTTCAGGTTGTCTTTGTGTGGTATCTAGTATATAATGATCCCCACATATGCAAATGTAATTAGAGGGATCATCCAACACAGACTGCATTAGAGAAGCTTAGCATTGCCTGGGAACTTGAGAGAGGAAGGAAAGATATTATGGCAAAAACTGAGTCACTCTTGGCAACTTAGCATTCAGGTTTTACTCAGCTGTTGTGGCTGTCTGTGCATCCAATATCAACAATGATCTAGTAAGAATTTAGGACTGTCCATAACCTTTGAACTATTTGGCAGGTGCTTTCAACCGAAGGTGCAGTCATGGCCATCAGACAGGACTTCAATTAATTTTTCTTGCGAGACCACATCAGTGTTTAACAGGATTTAAGCTAAACCAGCCAGCTTCCTATCAGGACTTTGATAAACACAGTTACTGAAGAATCAGCTCTATTTGGTTTTGATGGGGAAACAGAGCTGAGCATTGTTGGAGTACTGATGATAATGGCACTCGTCTGACCTCACACCTCTGTTTTACAGGTTTGTGCAGCAAGTGGCGAGACCAAATTCTACCTGTGTTAATCTTCAAGAAGAGAGGGCAAATTAATCAATGTATTCAACTCTAGTTTCATAACAAAAGGTGTGAATTAACTCACTCTACTTTAATTTCATAAAACTGTATCAAACGTGTAACTTTAATTTGAATAGGTAATGAATAAATGATAAGTATTTTTTTTGCACCTAATAGTAATGATGATGTCACTTCTGGTTATTGCATGAACATATTTGTTAAACAGAATTACTCTTCTCTTTTCCATAGCCTTTTCTGAAGCATTTGATTAGCCTATGCTACTGGAATGAGTGTGCAAACACATACTAAAGAACTTCCCCCTTTATAAATAAATAAATATTTAATACAAATCAATGAATAAAATATTAAATAAAAAAATGTGGCGTTGCAGAGCAGGAGAAAATTGGAAATATCACTACTGTCAAAGATCAGTCTTTGAGCATTTGAATGTAAAGTTGAAATAATTCTGAACAGATCACATTTTGGATAAACTTGATAATTAATCATAGATGACTGAAATTAAATGACAGTGCCTCATAAGAACTAGTCTTGGGTGATATTCAAGTCTATTTCCTCACATAAGTTCCTTCTAACAAACTTTATTTCCTACCCTTCAAATATATTTGCCATGTTCTGTCATCAAATACATGGACAATCATGACATATGGAGCTGATTCACTCAAAAAATAGAAAAATTCCAATTCTGGTCTTAGTACAAGGTCTGAGTGCTACTTAGATTTTACTAGCCATGAAAGGCACAGATTAAGTTATGTGAGTAGGGTAGTCTAGGGAGTCTCAAGTCTCTGGCTGTGCTATCAAGTGAAGGTGATATAAGGATACATTAGCACTTTCCTGACCATTTATATATTATGGCAAGTTTGGTAAATTTCTCTTTTGTGTGTATCAAAAGGCACTTCCACATTCTATTCATTTAGATGTACTGTCTAGTATAATTTGTTATTTAATTACTGAGTGTTTTTCAGCATATATTTACCTTTCATTGTACAAGATCACACTTTTAATCAATGAATTTCTATGTATTTCTAACTTTTCTATTTAATACAAATTATTTACAAAACAGGACTTGTCATGTAAAACAACAACAAAAAAACACTTTCCATTCTGCCACTAAGAGACTACGCTTATTCAAATACTGTGTTTCATTAAAAAGTCAGCAGCTTGCTTTACTTGTATAGCTTGTGTTTCTGAAGCATTTTTATCCAGCCATAACTAATGTGTATTCATACCTGCAATGCTAAGGGTTGAAGTGCTGTCAGCTTTTGTTGGGGCTGCCCTCCTTTATCCATTAAATTACCTCATGGGAAGGTAGGACTTCTGAGGCAACCTAAATTCCAAGCAAATTTCTGTCAGAAATTTTTTTTGGAAAAAGTGCTGTGACCAAGCACGGGGCATAAGACATACTGGGCTTGTCATGTTTTGCCCAGGTATAGAGCAAATGCTGTGCATCCTGACAACTGCAGGCACCACTGTCAACATTGTTCAAGCCAGGATATAAGAATAATATTTGTGAATTTATTTCACTTCACCTCCAGACACTGTCTACTGGATGAAGTGGCTGTTAGTTTGCTCCTGCAAACTCTGCACCTGTAGTAGGCAGACATAATCCTCCTCTTCCTTCCTTCTTTCATCTCCCATCACTCTGGTGGGCTAGGCAGAGAAACAAATTGTTAGAATCTTTAAAGATTGCTCTTTTAGGAGATTTATTTTACCTGAAAATGCTTACTTTTGAAGATGTCATTTCACCTTGGTTTGCCAGTAGGATTGATGAAACAGTAAAATCCCTTTGAAGTGAAAATAGGCAAAATTAAAGCTTCTTCTGTTTAACCCACTTTTTAGAAAACATTTCAAGAGACAAAATGGCTTAAAAGCAGACATTTTGTCAGGAGCCATGAGCTTCAGAAAAGCTGAACACCAGCTCTCTAGCACATTTCTAATTAAATATGCAATTAAAAAGCTTTCAGTGGCCCCTAAGGCTTCCCAGCCTAGTTAATAGAAAACTTTTCATCTTACTTTAACAAGCAAGATAAAACTTTCTTAAAAAAATTATCCAGTGTTAAATAAAGTGCTTGCCTATTTTGTTTCCTCTCTGTGCTTCAAAATTTATTTTATGATGAATCAAGTGGCTCAGGATTTTAAGAGCAAAACAGTAAAGATAATGAACCTTAAATAAGTTTGTAGTAAAGTTAAAGTACTGCAGACTGTATTTTAGGCATTTTCTGGGGGCTGAAGTAATAGGTTATGTGAAAGAATCCTATTTATTTGTAATTATTTAGTTGGTGATTTTTGCAAATGTAAGGATTTGCATTTCTGTAAAAGAATTCAGATAAAGTCTTTTCAGATAAAGTATTTTTATTTCAGTTGGACTACCAAAGTTGTTCCACTGAATGGTGCAGATGGTGCAACTTTGATCATAGTAGCATAAATTATATATTTTTTTAATTAGTCCTTCATTTTTTTGTATTATTATTTTAAGAAGACTGTAACATTGGCATTGAAGCATGGATGAAAGATACATGTGAAAATGGCACGTGGACACCTGTGATGGGTGAGAGTAGGAATGGACATGGTCCTTGTCTCAATGGGTAGGTCAAAGCTTGAAAGTGTACATGGTAAAGCAAACCCAAGAGACATAGGCCTATGGAAAGTGTCCAGGGATACACTAAAAACACTTTGCGCTATCAAAGACACAGTTAAAATTAATCCATGTTGTAAAAATTCTTATACAATATTTGTGGCTTTGAATTGTGGTGATTTGGATATTACTCACACCGGCATTAATCATAACAATCAAGGCATTTAAATTTGCTGCCAAGTTATACATTTTTGTGTTAATTTTCTCTCTTCACTGTTAATGCTTTTGCACATGCAAATCCCTTATTTTTCTTAAAAATAGCAGACATCACCTCAACCCACCATATGCTCATGGGAGCTGCAGAGTTGAAACAATTTATATGCAGCTCCTAATTCCTCAACTCCTATGAAAATAAATCTCTTTAAGTCCGCAATAAATGTTTTGTGCTATAGTCAATTTTTTGTCACAAAAAAATTCTCAGGAATATTATGGTCTTTCTTTTTGACATAATAGAATTCTAATTAATAAAGAAGTAAGAGCCTTACTGACATTTGTTTAGCACAGTAATTACCTGAAGGTGTCTTTCCCTTAAAAAGCACAGTCACTTTGGAATGTGAATAGCTTGCCAATTGCATAGAAAACTTTGTACAATGTTACAAAACTGAAAGAGGAAATTACAGAGGAAAATATTTTTTTCCATTTATATCTCCTCACACATGTATTTTTCAAAGCTTCTTTTAAACATTCTATCTTTTCTAGGTTCATTTTTGTGACAAGTGATTCATGTCTTTATGTGCCTACTTAATTTCAATAATTGAATGTAACGTAGACATATGTGATAATATAACAATTAATTTACTAACACTAAAGAGCAGCCAAATAAATATCTTTAAGAGATAAATGCACATTTTTAATCAGTAATTCCTCTGAAAAAAGAACTGCATAAACACATTCAAATAAATCCAATGGAACCATTTTATGTTGTCCTCACTGATACTCTAATTACACAATTTTTAAGATCCCACAGTCTTCTGAAAATATAAAAACATGTAGCACATTGTAGCCCTGATCTTGAGCCTTGTCCAAAATGAATTCTTGTCCAAGATGAATTCTCTCCTTTGTAGCTGCTTTTATAGAAATTAAAAAAAAAAAAAAAAAAAAAAAAAATTGTGTCTATTTGGCTTTGTAAATATAAAAACTTCCCTGTAACCTAGCGGCCAACCAGTTCCTGTGGTGAGTGTTTTGCAGTCGTTAGAAATTTATATCTTATTTCTCCCGTTTTCAATTTACTTCAATGTAATGAACTTCCAGAGTAAAATATACCAGAAAATCATAAATCAAATGTTCCCTTCTACGTTCTCAAATATAAGTGTATATATAATTTATATTTAATTGTGATGAGGAGAGGTTTTGTCTCAATAAATGAGTATAACACAGTCAGGAACATGTAGATTACCCTTGTTTTCTTTGTTGACAGGTCCACTCCAGCTTTTTTTTACTCAGGGAAAATAAATAACTTGGAGTTAAATGAATTTTTTGGTTATGCAAGTCTTGGAACTCACTGACTAAACTAGTAAGTAAACTCTTGGGATTGCAGTTGTATATTGAATATTCATGTTATTGAGTTCAAAATCCATGTTCAAGCAGTATTTTCTAATATTCCCAGAAACATTCTTGTAGTCTAGCTATTGACTAAAACAGTGGTGTCAAGAGATTAACTCAGCTAAAGAAATTTCCTTATGGAGCTGAATGTCTTAAAAGTGCAAGGGAAAAGGGTATGAAGAAGAACTATCTTACTGTACATCTTCATCAAACTTATTACCACGGAATTTTTGTTTTGGATTTGGAAAGACATGTAGGAGAAACGTAAATTTTAAATAAATAATACAATTACAGTCAGAGCATGTACTTCAGTGACTCACCCAAGGCCAATATATTGCTGTTGGAGGAAAATTAATATTTCTAGAGTAAGTTTAATTTGACCCATGTTATTGTACAGAAAGATGAAAATATGTATGATACTTCAAGTGAATAAATAATCAATGAATAAATATTTAAAGGAAGGGAATAAAGACATATAAATGAGTGAGAAATAAATGTGATCTTCTTGAGGAAATGTAAACTACAGATGAGATATCTGAAGCAACATCAATAGGACTGTATTAACCAAATGCAAATAATAAAAATAGAATAAGGAATAAAATTTGAAATGCAGACAATATATCTGAAAATGTGACTACAGCATTTTTATATTTTATAATAAAATATGATAAAATTATGTCCAGCAGAATATTTTCTGAGTTGAACGGAACTATTTGGTAGGCAACCCTGGAAGAGCTCCATTCGAAATAGAAAAAAGATGTAACCTCCCCTCCCCTAATTCCTTAATACTAGTTACTTATTTCTCAGGAGTCACAAACTAATACTTTTTAAAGTGGAGAAATATAAAGGAATGCTTCCTTATATATTCAGAGGACTATTGGTTTGCCATTACCTTAGTCTTTTTCTTTACAGTCTTTTATCTTTTTCTAGATTTATAATGAAAAATGGTGAACTAACTCAAAATATGCAAAATTCTGAGCCCTGTATGAATCCAAAAACACATAAAAGAAAGATTTTAGTACAGAATCATTTGTACTATGTGAAGATAAATTCCATTAAATTTAATAACATATTCTTTAAAGAAACTTCAAACAAACACATTATTTTTCTTGTCTAGCTGAGGAACAAAGTAGCATTACATCTCTTCGTAGAAAAGGTCAAATAGCTTAAGCCATTTACTCATCATAATAACTATGGTAGTATTAAGAATAAAAGCTTTAAATACCTTTTCTTTCATTTCTCAATTTTCAAGGAGATTCACAGAGATTTAGTAGCATGTCTCCTACTAGAATATATCACATACCTAAATGAATGCACTCTACCCTGAAAATTGAAATGTTCAGAACCAATTCAGTGATTGTCTATTCAGGCAAGTAACTTATATTTACATTTTCATTACATTCAGGGGAACTACTGAATTCTGCATTTTCAGGCTCAAGCTATTAAATGCAGCACAGGAGAACAAGTACCTTGCAATCCTAATTATAAACAAGAAAATGTTAAAATATAATCATATGAATAATTTCCTACAGTATTGTGGATTTATAGTTTCTGAATTGAGCATAGTAATTTCTAGTTATGAGAAAATTAGTTTGATTAATTTTCAAGTGTCTATACCTGATAAATTTTTCCTTCTGGAAATTTGTCTTACAGAATCTACTGGCAATTAGTCTCTGTTAAACATTTCTACAGAATTAAGATCAAGGATTTTCACCAATGCAAGCTTATTTAATTAACCATAGAATTGCAGAGGTTTGGGAAAGACATTAAAGATCATCTAGTTCCAACCTTCCTGCCACTGAAAGGAACACTTTCCACTAGACCAGGATGCTCAGAGCCCCATTCAGCCTGGCCTTGAACACTTGCAGGGATGGAGCATCCACAACTTCTCTGGGTAACCTGTTCCAGTGCCTCACCACCCCCATCCTATCACTATACAACCTTGTGAAAAGCTGCCATCCAGCTCTCTCACAGGACCTCTTTAGGCACTGGAAGGATACCAGGTGGTGTTTCACAAGAAGGGACTAGATGGGGAGAACCACTGCCCTTGACCTGCAGGTCACGCTTCCTTTGATGCCTCCCAGGAGGTGATTGTCTTCCTGGGCTGCAAGTGCATATTGAAGGCTCATGTCAAGTTTTTCCTTCACCAAGACTTCCAAGTCCTTCTCCTCAGGGTTGTGCTCAATCTATTCTCCTCTCAGCTTGTACTCATTCTTGGCATCCTGTCCCCTTTGGCAAATGTCAGCAGCACAGGCAGGATGCTGTCCATATTATCCATGAAGGTCGTGCCTGTACCAAACCACAGAGACATCAATGGAGACAAGGGCTGGTGTGGTTCTTATTCACCTTCACGTGTCATTTGTGTCTTTGACTGTTGCTGCCAGATGACCCAAACTCAGCATCCCAGGCAGTCCAGCAGAGCCATGGCATCACTTGTGACCCTTGTTTGCTCCTGGGGACCGAGTCACTGTGTGAGTACACTGCGCTTTGTCTTTCTCACAGCTTCATAGAGTCATAGAATGTGCAGAGTTGGAAATGAGCCATCAGGATAATAGAGTCCAACTACTGGCCTTGCACAGGACAGCCCAAGAATCGCACCGTGATTCAATAAATCTTTCAACGAAGATGTCAATAGTGTTATACTTTACAATGCTGCACACCATTACTATTTAATTCACAGTCTTACATCAATCAATTTTTAAAGTGTAGACAATTAAAGGAAAAATTTCATTATTGAAAAAAATATTGATTATGATACTGATTGAAATGCGTGAAAGCACCTATTAAAATATTAAATCACAGAGTTTATAAAAATAAGTACACTAGGTCATCTATGTTTTACAAATGTATTTTTAATGTTTAATAAAGTTTTTAGTATAGAAAAATATACAATGTCCAGTTCTTTTTATAAACTTCAATTCTGTAGTCCCCTTACCATTAATTTCAAAAACAATACCTGAGACATATTAGCTTGCATAAAGGCATTCATGTTAATATTCTGATTTTGTAGCAATTTGCATTTTCATTTTTATATAAGAATTACTGGTAAAATGTCTTCCTTCTCATAGCCATGATGACTAAGAAACCACTGCAGAAAAACTGAAAAACATGGAGGAAGTCTTAATGGACTTTACACTAAGTATATGTGATCGGAACTGTGTAAAACAATAATGTCTTTAACAAAAGAAAATCACAAAATACAAATTGTGTGAAACATACTTCTGTTGCAAACTGGGATGTGAAGATGCAATGAAGTAGGATGTAATGGATGGCACTAGTATTGGATGTGATAGGTAATTCTGGAAAAACATGATTTGGACAAATTCCAAGTCTGTTCATTCATTCAATCACTCTCAGATGTCAATGTCATTAGACCATCCCTTGATATGATAGCAGGCACATCAGAAAAACAGTAGCTCCTCCACAGTAAAAAGTTCTTTCTTTGAAGGAATTTAGTCTTATATTATTTTTAAAACCTTTTAAAATTAAACCACCACAAACCAAATTAAACCCCCATAAAATAAACAAACTTCCACTTATTCAGCTTTCCTGTGAAATAAGCTCTAGATTAGTATGTTCTTGGCCAGGAACGTGTTGTCATCCATGTACATACGTACACCAGTTTCCTGAAACAACCTATAAATAAAAGTATCATGGTATTTCTCAATGCATGAAGTCTTTAGTTACATTTATTTAGTTTCTCTAATTAATAAATGATTTTTTGTAGAGACTAACGGGAAATGTTTTCGCTTTTTCCGCAGTACAAATGCGGACCACATTCTGTATTAGAAAATGTGATGAACAGATTTTATGCACAAAAGCCTCTCTGAAATATAGGTAGAATTTTCTCTAAGGTAAACATCAGTGTATTAAACTCATTTATCAAACAGCACTTTGCCTGAAACAGGATGCAAGCAACCTTTTAAAACACTGTGCACACCAATACAGTGTGATAAGCAGGAAAAAAAAAACAGCTTCTTTTC
>JAOTQZ010000001.1:42983433-43010558 GCA_026546895.1 Pogonocichla stellata
GGCTGTGTCCACAGAGGCAGGAGGCTGGAACGGGGCAGATGCAGGGCAGGTGATCGCAGAGGGTCTGGCTCTCCTGCATTCGGCCGCGTGGGCAGGAGACGGGGGTCCTCCTCTGAGCTCGCCAGAAGCACAAGTAGACCCTCCTGAAGCCCAGCTTCCACCTACCCCTTTTGTCTAGAGTCATCAGAGATCCTGGGTGTAACCCGGCCAGCTCCACTGGCATGATAATGGGAAAAATTCTTTAAATTGACACAGTAATAGAAAAACACTCAACCCCCAACAGTCCTCTGTATGCAAATATGCAGAAAAGAAAGGATACTCCACTGACACTTCCATATATTTATTATACAATATGATTCTGGTCAGCAAAAAAGTCTGCAATTAGTATATTCTCAACAGAAACAAGGAAGTGTTAAATTTATGGTGACCTAAGGGATGCTACAACTTATTTTAAAACCATTAATTTGAAAACTTGTGCCAATCCCTCTGGGTCAGAGACAGAAATAAATACATCACTGAATTTTCTTTGGCAATGACATTTATTATGTAGTTTTCACAGCTCCACTTGAAAGCCAGATTGCTACTTTTAATGAGTCCAAAGTGGTAACGCAGAGGAAGACAAAGATTAATAAACACATGTAGCATCATACTACATATTGGCTACATCCAGTCTGAGTAGAGAAAATGATCTATTTGTTCTGATTAACAACTTCAAGATCAGGCTTAACAGCAGTGATAGAAAAATATTTACATTTCTGAGTATACTTTTAAAACTTTCTGGGTCACAAACAATAGTTCCCATTTATATGAGACCTAGCTGTGCTTCATATTTACATTTATACAGCAATAGCAACTGATAGATTTTGCTGCTATCTCAACCATGCAAAAGTAAAAAAAAGCATTACAAAACCATCTGTTTGTAACGTGTGATAAATTTATAAAAAATACAATATTATTGACCTTTGTAAATCAGCTTACTTTTGTGAAATACAATTTATTTTTTTTTAAATGAACCTGTTTTCATTGACCAGCTGCAGAACATTTAATGGATTGAGTAAAGGTAAACAGAGATTTTAAAACTTTAAGATTAATGATTTTTTACTTACAGGTAAATTCTGCTTATCTCTTAATTAGCATCTGGCTCAGAAAAGTCAAGCATGTTCCTTGCTACATCCTCATAGAGTATCACTTCACTGCTACAAATTCTGAAGTAGCTATGGCAATATTGATATCACTAAAACTTTTCCATTGTAGTAGTGAAGAGATTCAATTGCCTCTGTGAAATGAAGAGTGAAATAACTATACCTGGAATCTCTCTCCATGTTCTTTTTTAATGATGTGAAAGGAAACAAAGAGAGTTTTTCTCCTGCCACTGTCCTGTCCCCGCCTCTGGCTTCCTAGAGCAACATCCAGGCTCTTCCAGCCTGGATCTGTGTTTTCAACTTAATACATCAATGTCCCACCTAACTCTTTAGGTGGTAAAATACATTTAACTTCATCTCTGCTTTGAAGGCTAAGATGAAGCTCTAAATAGCACACTATCAAAAACCTAAATAAAAGCATGAGTTCTCTGAACCTATTTACACCTCCAGTGTCACCAGGGTGAGGCAACATAAATGTACTCAGCAGGTGACAGGCTGTCTACAGCAAGTACCCTTATACCCTGCTGTTTCAGACTTCAGAGGAAAATGCTTGCAATCATCCACTTTTGCTGTGGAAGTTCCCAGCCTCACTAAATCCTGTATTGCGAGCTGTCGAGTAGTAAGAAAACACAAGTCTTCTGTAGTGCTTTAAATAATTTACTGGTATTGAGTAGCTGAAAATTAGTCTAGCCCACAGATGCAGTGTGACTGATTGCTAAAAAAGTTGATGATACTGAATAATAGAACAGCCAATAGTTATCCAGGAAGCATATATTGTAGCAAGTTGTCATGCAGTTGTACCCACAAAGCAAAACTATATTCTGTTTCTGGTTCACAGATACAGATTAAAACGCAGTCAGCAACAGCATCTTGAAACAAAATTGATCTCCTGTTACTTCAGAAGAATGAGCTGCAGGAGAGACAAAGCTTCTCCTAGTGCAGACTGTGTCAGCATGATCACCTTGTGGTGGGCTTTTCCTATATATCCTCCCCTGCTTTGGTACCCTCCAGGATGGCAGAACACACCAGGTTAGCTTCAGCTGGGCTGTGTATGGTGTAGCACTGTGGGCTGCTGTCCCTTTGGGGAGCTGGACCAGCTGCCTTGAGGCTCTTCCTAGGCTTGCAGCTTCCTCACCAGGAAGGGCCTGATGTGGCAGGTACATTCTAACAGGAGGCAGGTGCTGTAAGCCCCTAGAAGAGGAGCCTGGGGATGCTTTCAGATCTCCCAGCTTCGATGCATCATGCTGAGCTAAAGCCTGTGACCTCAGAGACTGCCTGAGCCTTTCCTCACCCGACAGCAGCATGCCTTGTGATGTGTATCACACCATGCCATTTACAGTTGGATGTTCCTCTGCATTTCAGTGCCAGCTGTAATTGCATGGTATTGCATCACCTTTCCTTTTCGACTGCTGCCTTCTTGCACTTCATCTGTTATTGGAGTCCTTTACTATTCACGGAACAAGGTAGGAAAGACATCAAAGATAAAGGGGACAGAGAGTGTGAGTGAGAAAGAAAGGATGACTCAGACTTTATGAAAGTTTTTGAAAAATTCTGCAAAAAGGATTCTATGGTAAAACTTTTCATAAACGTGTGCTATGATACTGAGAAAATCACTGACGTTTCTCTCTTTTCTTTAGTGTAGTATAGGCACATTTTTCAAGATGAAGTACATAAAATTTATTTTCAGAAATGTCTCATCTTGACAACTGCAATCTGAAACCAGTAAGAGCCAGGAGGGCTCTGAATATTTGCATTCAAGTCCCTTAAAGAGAAGGGGTTTTAATAAGAATGTTCCATTTCCCAGAAGAGTGTATAGCTGTTAATTTATTCAATAAAAGAAAATGTTACTGTTATTCCAATTTATATTTTCTGTAAGGTTAACCATCTCTGAGAAAACTAATTTTTAACCCTAGCTGACATAAGAGGTAAAACTCTTAATAATTAATTCCAGTGCTTGCTGAGATTAGGAAAGGTCTGTTTATTGTTGACAGAACACCATAATTTTATGCACATACTTAAGCACCCTCAAAATTATTACCAATAAAGGTTGGTACCTCCAGGGTTGAAGGGCAGCTGGTCAAAAGGTTTGACAGTATTAATTTGGTAATTAGAGTATCCCTTTGTAGTGTACAAAAACCAGCAAGGGACAGAAACACTAGCTCCAAAAGTAAGAGTTGCTGAAGTCCTTCTGAGGTGGCTCAGGTGGACTGTCATTTTCAGTATTTTGTGGAATGTGAGTTTTCCCCTTTATTTCAAAATACCAGCCTGGATTTGGGGCTTCCATAGGTGTCTTTGTGCTGTCCCTGTGGTTTAGTATAGGGTATGCTAGTGGACACTCACAACCTGAGCTGTAATCCTCAGGCACACCAGTATTTCTGCACAGTGTGTAGTTCTCACTGCATCAGCTGGGACTTGGATATTAAACACCTTTTTCTGTCCAGCCCTTCAATCCTTTTAAATATCTTGCCCTCAGATACAGGGGTGAGAACTATAAAAATTAAAGTGTAAACATTTTTCTAGTACAGGTTTGTGTAGTACTTAGGGACATATTGCAGGAGGAGGGAGAGGGAATACTAAGTCACAATCTCTTCCTTCTTTAAGCTGTGGCCATCCTCCTGTGCACAGAACAAAACAGACTTCCTGTGGAGAAAACAACACTATGTGATAAAATCATTGTTGCTGGTAATACTTTGTCACAATCATTTAAAATATTGCATGAGAGTCGAACTAAGCTTAATGATACAATTTTGTGAATTGTGCTCTTCTTGATGGCTTGATTTGGTTTACTTCTGCATAAGAGATGTGTACATACATAAATATTTGCACCAAATATTCACTTTCTCCACTAAGAGCGGCACATATTGAATAAGCTTCAAGATTTTCTATAGATGTAATAGAACCACACAAACTACTATGTGGTACTTTATGTGATTCTATGCATGTATCCTTAACTTCTGCTCTTCTTCCTTTTACTTATTTGTCTCAGAAATTAAAAAAAATTCAAATAGTCAGCTCTTCTGAGCTACAGGGGAGTGTCTAGTGCATTCACTCACCTTCAGAGCCTTTTGGTATTATTATGGAATAAATAAGTAGTGTAAGTACATAAAAAATAGAAAAAAGAAAGTTAGTAAAAAAGTGTTAATTTCTGCAGTTTGAACCAGCAGGAGTCTCTCTTGTTCTGTTCTTCAGGAAAGCACATACAATGCTTCAAAAGGAAGGGTTTTCCAGCTGATAAAGAACAGTAAACTGTAATACATTTCTTACTGCAGAAGTAATTACAACCGTTGTAATACTGCTTACACGTATATGTTTTCCAATTCAGCACAAAAACTCAGAGCTGCAACATAATGAATGTGTTTTTGTTTTTCCTTTTTAATCTCAGCATATTAGGGAAGTCATCTTGATGCAGGCTGCATTAGTCATAATCATACCTGCTGTTACAAGGAGACTGTATGGAATAACTGAAGCACCAACAAATCTTTAGCCTTTTGTTTGATCAAAGATGCAGAATGTATGTAAGAGAAGGTGTTAGGATAATATTCTGTTAATAAGAAACTGATATTATCAAACTTCCAAAATGTTTCATGTATGTAAGTAATGACTTTGGCTGTTTACAGTTAATCTGAAAAAGAAAAATATAATAAAAGGCCCATGTTAAGAAAATGGTTTTTCTTCTTTTAAAAAGAAAACCTAGGGCAAAAGAAAATATTGTGCTTAGTAACTGAAGTGCAGTATGCGTAATTTTTTACAAAAATCATGCATAGGTTAAAAAGACATTGAAAAGTTGATGCTGAGGTTTTTTTTTCTGAAGGTGTTTTTAGTTGCCTATAAGCTTTGATATTTTTTCAGAAGGATTATAGCTTACATTTACTTTTCCAAATGTTCACAAGCATGAAAGTGAATTCCTAGGCAGTTATTTACAAGCACAAGTTACTGTGGTATTTTCTAAGATTATATTTTTGTTTCCCAGTAAGTCCTGTGAGAAATCCAGCTTTTGGGAGGAAAAAGTGTGTAATTTAAACTAAAAACTTAATCAGTATTCAGAAAGCATATCAAGCATATTTAAGGCAAAATACGTAACATAACGACAATGAGATTGTTTTCCTGGATGTGTATACCCATTAATGATTCTCCAAACAGAATATAATTCTTCAATTGAGTAATAACAGAAGATACGGCCTACACATTTAAAAAAATTAAATTTTTGAAGGAAGTGAGAGACAGGAGATGGAGAGGAACAAGGAACTAGGAGTAGGATAGTAGGAGAGGGCATTATGGCTACAGCTATGGCAGCTCTGCATAGTAAGAGGCTGTTGAGGGAGGAAATGGGGCCATATCTGAGTAGACAGAAGTGGCATATGCTCACCATGGTTTAAAGACCAACTCTCCAGAAGCCTCTAGTCTGTATGAATCACGCATCTGATACCCAGAAGCCTTTTTTAAAAATATTAAATTAGTGTTTGAAAAACACAAAAGGCAGACAGCAAGAAAGCCAGAGAGGGACTTTTTACAAGGGCATGTAGTGGCAGTAGATGGCTTTAAACAGAAAGAGGGTAATATCTAGATTAACCATGAAAAATAAATTCTTTACTGTGAAGCTGATGAAGCACTGGAACAGGCACAGGAGGTGTTCAGGGCCCGATTGAGTGGGTCTTCCAGCAACCTTTTGAAATGGCAGGGGAGTTGGAACTAGATGATATTTAAGGTGGTGCCTTCCAGCCCAAGCCATTCTGTGATTCTATGATTCTCCTTCTGTAATAACTGGGTACCTGAGGTGACTCATCTGGGTACTCCAAATGTCAGGGGCACTGTTTCCTTGTTGTTCCTTCCCACATCTGCCATGTCTGAATCATAGCCAGCACCCAGCCTTTTCTTCACAGGTGTCTTTCCCCCAACATGACACAATTGTACAAGAAGCCACAGCCACAAAAGTCCTTTCAACTGTGTCAAACAAAAATCCAAAGCAGTGTCCAGCACACAGACAGAAAGATCCAGAGTATGTGGACAGACCTGACTAACATATTTCACTGAAGCCCTGTTATGCCAGCCTTGATTCCTTGAATAGTTAACACCATAAAAGAGAAGAATTATAACACCCACAAAATGTCATGCATTAGGGAAAGAGCAGCTATTCATTTTAATGTTGTAATGAGAAGGAAAGTCAAGAGCAGTCAAGTTCAAAAATTCCCATTTTCTGAATGTTCACCTCTGCTTTGAATATCACCTCAATATTTTCAGGGTTAAAACTCTTTTTTTGTTTGGTTTTTTTTTGTTGTTGTTGTTGTTTTTGTGTGGACAGGAACATTGCACATGATCACATTATAAAACCTACTATTCACCTAAATGCTTAAATGAGCCAGAGAAATACCTCATGGAAAAATTCTCTGCTTAATTTTATGCAGCCACTCACATTTTGCATGAACTGCGAGGACATCAGATATGACCAGAAGTAACTTCCAAGATGCATTTCTTTGAAATGTTTGATATATCACTCCAAAGGAGACTCTGTTTTTCATTAACCTTTCTGTCTCTGAGCATGTCTCATTCAGTAGAGACTAAAGCTCCTTGTCTGAAAATTACTTCTTTTGTAAGGGAAGAAGAATTTCAGGGAGTAGTAGAAGATTTTTTTTGTCTCATGTAAAGCATAGGATTAATTTTGGTTTGGTTTTAAAACAGCTATGAAGGTGCTGTATCACAAAAATACTAGACACTCATCCATATATTTGAGGTTTATTCAAACCAGGCATAACTCCAAGTTTTTAACTGCCCACCGAGTATTAACTTGAAGGTTCCAGAACCACAGTACATCTTATGTATGCTATGTCTTACAGGCTGATTTAGAGTACACACATGTAGACTTGTACTGAAGAGAGCTATCATGGTCTCTGGTAGTCCAGCTTAATAAACTGACTAAACATACACATTTTTAAAGCACCACATCAGCTTAAAAATGGACAAAAGGCAGTATAAATTCAATTTGATCCCAGTGGTAGCAAGCATTGTGCATCACAGCTAGCATGAGGTACAATTTTTTCTGCCTTCATGGAGTTTGCAGGGTGCACAAGAACCGAAATGCCTGTCTTATTTGCTTTTGCCCTTTGGGTAATCACTATCATTTTAGTAAGCTTCTGACTGTACTCCAGGATATTGGTAATGAAAGCCAATATCAGATGCATGCAGTATAAGACAACCTTATTGCAGTGCTGCCACCACACATCATTACTATCAATTTGACCTTGTCAGCACACTGTGCAATATGTTCTTTGCTTTAGGTTTTATTACTGCTGTTCTTACTGTCTGCAGGAGTTACGTGATCTAATTGATCTCTACAGCACACTCACCCACACAACGAGAATAAGTGTTCTGTCTTCAGGCATATTATTGTAGTGATTTCTTGCATTTATCCACAGCTCATAAGTGAGCAGACCTGTTATGTGCATTATTATGCACTGCAATGTATTTTGCCTTTTAGATAAGATCTTGCACTGCCTGTCATTCACTCTCCTTTTACATGAGTAAAGAGCTTATTAGGAATGCATGCTTCATCCTCTGAGATTAGCTGCTGTCAACACATTTCTGCCACCATTTATTCTAAAAACGTTGCAGGGAAAATGCCATTCAACAAACATATAGTTTTTCATGCTTATATTCAGTATATTAAAATTGTATTCAGGTCACAAAGTCAAATTGAAGAGCTCCTGACCCAAACATAATGTTTTTCAGTTTCAATAGCAGTATAATGAAGAACTAAAGGCATTCAAGAAGAAAGAATTCTAGAATTGCAATAAATAGATTATCAAAATTATTTCATATTATGAAATTGCAAGGAAGAACTAAACTAGCTGTTAAGTTGGAAAACTTTTCCAGGGTCAGAGAAGGAAGACATTTTGTTGGAAAGAAAAAGCAGCATTTTTTAATCACGTGTTTGAATGGTGAGAATGGAGAAAGCTGATGAAGGGGAGAGACTGAGACAGCAAAAGGGCAGAGAGAGATTTAAGAATGAAAACAATAAATAATGAAGAGGCGTAAGAACAATTAGGACAAGAAAGAGGGAAAGTTGTGATTGCTTTGGAATAAATAGTCAATTCCAACTCATTTATTTTAATCTTGTAAAAGCTGAGAATTTTATCTGATATGATCATCTTGGTTCCCTTGATAGTCTGCAGAGAAGGTTATTCCAAAGGCTGACTCCTGTCTTCCCTCAGAGATATATATATTGCTAAGCAGCCTGAATTATAGATGCTTTGCTCTTTCTCTCTTTCAGCAATGACTCTGATGAGAGTTTAAACTGACTATCAAGATTTTACATGGCTTCAGTTAGGAGGGATGCATTTCCTTGACAGTATCAAGATGGTTTTACACCTGCAAAAGTACAACCTGGCAGGCAGAAGCAGCTGGGCTGATGCAACAAAATTTAACTAAAACAAGGCTAAACAAGGTTAAACCTAGCAGGAAGCTGGCAAAAACCAGTGGAAGAATGATTCCTCAGTGTCATTATGAGAAGAGCTAATAAAAAATCCCAAAACAAACCCCATCCAACAAAACAGTCTTCAGTGGATTTATTACAGAATTATAGATGAATATAAATGTTGATAATCTTTAAACAGCCTTATATTGCACAGAGGAAGACATGACTGTATTTATTTCATCTTTTTTTCTTTCAGAGGAAGTATGATATTTTCTCATGAAGAAGCTTCATCCCTTTGAGATCATGTGCTTTACATTCAGATCTTCAGTAAGGCAATTTGGTAGATTTCTCCTCATTTTAGAGGGAGTAAGTTAGTGGTGGCAGGAATGCTGGAGCCATAGCACAGTTCAGCACAGGAAGAAACCTAGATATAAGTATTTCTGAGGTCTATTTTTTTCTAAAGTATATTTTTTCTAAATATACTTTAAAATATGAATTTAGATTAAATCAGCATTATTTGCACAGGATTAAAATTACTAGCAACTCGATCTTTTCTAGGCTTAAGCTGAAATATCTCACAAACATAAGATTACATATCAGATCATTCCAGTAATATAAATCTTGTGGACAGAGAACAGAAAAAAAACATAAAAGGATGAAACCCATAAACAAAAGGAAACAAAGAAAAGAATAAAACTAAATTTAGTAAAGCATTTTACACATACTTTCAGAAAGCTTCCCTTTTAACTATTTTTTCAAGTGCATCTATAGCTTTAATAGTTACCTTATCCCTGTCACTACACAATAATTTTTGTATTCATTTTTTTGAAAACTATGGAAACAAAACTTTCCCCCTATTTTTATTGAATAAAATTTTGCATCTAAGGATTTATTCAGTGCTGCAACATGATTTATTAATTTATAGATTATCATTGTAGTAATGCTACTGTAGGACTACTTATATAAAAAGCAGATCCAAAAAGCAATTTAGGAGGGACAAAATTAATTCTGTTGTAGATGTACTCTGTAGGTTTGGTGCTATATTTAAGTTATTGATGCCTTTCTAATGTAATTTCACTAGTAGTATTGAGAAACTGCATAATGAAACACACATCTGTGTCTTTAGCACCATAAAACCTGTTTCTAGTTGAAAATAAAAGTATTTTATTATTGAAATGCACTTAATCTTTCAAGGCGGAGTTACAGTGTTTGACTAAATGACTGATACGTGTGCTAATCACAGGTCAAAGCGGACAAAATTAAGCAAGAGTCTTTAGACAGTTCCAATTATTTCCAAGCTAATATAAACTAAAAAAACCCAACCAACCAACCAACCAAAAAAAACAACTGAAACCAACAAACTACAAAAAAACCACAAACCAAACAACAAAAAGGAAGCTAATGGAAAGTTGAAAAAACAGATTATTTGTGAATATTTGTTTCAACTGCACATTTTTTTGTCTTCAAACACTTTCACATTCCTTTGTTGCTAAGAATATTATTCCTATAAATAATGCCTATTTGGAGGAATGGTTGGGCTTTCTTAATATGCGTTAATATGGTTTGTTATTATATTTCTAAGTGCAATAGCTTACATTTATAGACAAAAGTTATTAAAATAAAAGCACAGACATCTGTTAAATGTCTGTGTTCGTGTTAGCGTGCTCGCTAAGAGCACTAATGAGGTTTCAAAGTGAATCCTCTGGCTATCCCTGAGCATTGATTCAGTTGGAAAGGGATATGCATTAACATGTATTTGATTATTTTTGGAGTTAGCCACAACAGGAGCTGTGGTCTCAGATGGGCCTCAGATGCACTTACAGAGCTGGGGCAGATTTAAATGTTTGAACCAATGATTTCTCCTTTTGGACATCTTCATATCAGGAAGATGTTGGGGACATTTATCCAGTGAAACTGAGCAAAAATAAGCTGGAGGAAGTAAAAGCCATATTGTATATAAAATATTTCATTTATTGTCAATGTAGACACTTTACCATTGTTATTTTGATATAGAAAACCTGTCGTAGGGTACAAAATTTCTTTCTATTGTGGGCATAGCATTTTTAAAGCACTTTTGATTATTTAATTTCTACCTAAATGAGACAGAGTAGATAGAAATAGAAACAATTAAATGTAATTGGTCACCAGATACCAAAACCATGTAACATTGACTGCAAGCACTTAACATGGATAATTTGTGAAGAATTCCAAAGAATAGTTTACCCATACTATGTGTTTCAACCCCCACTAGAATGGTTTTGAAAATAATTCTCCAACATGTATAGAGAAATCAGAATAATTTTGCAGTCCTTTATTAAATGATAATTTAAAAAAAGACAAATGCTTGATTTAGTTGCAATGGGTAATTTGGACAAAACTTGCTTATATAAAAAATTCTACTGATGACATAGAATGGAATTCTGTGTTCTTTTTCTATTCAATTGCAAAGGAAGGAGTTTAGCTAATGTCACCACCTAGTTGCTCTGGATAGACAATCTATAGAATGAGGCTTTCTGATAGGATTTATGGATTTTGTGTGACAAAAGAAACAGAAATTGTCAGTAGAATTCTGTTCCACCATGGTTAATGTGTACTTCCAGTTCTTGTGAGTTCTATTTAAATCTCTTTCTCTTTACAAACAGCCACATCTCTTTCATTCAGCACTTACCTTTTCTTAGCCAGGGCTTTTCAGTGCAGACATTAATCTCCTTGGCTTTCAGTGCTGAAGTGTCCCTAATGTTATAATCAGCTTTTCATTTAGGAGGAACAGAAAGCAGTTCCAAATAGCATAGACAAAGATGATTTATTTTAGCAACCAGTAAGATTTGAGGTTTTGTGGCAAGAAAAAAAATGCACAAAAGACCTCAGCACATCTGAACTGTACAGATCTGATCAGTATGTTTGTTCCTCAAAATTTACACTATGGTCTAGACAAAATCCTAGCAATAATCTTTGCAAAGAGGGAGGGGGTACAAATACTGTTTGATAAACATGGAAGGCCAGAAGTTGGAGTTTTCTAGCACCCCTGCTTAGAGAAATACTGGCTGGAAGTCCTTTGCCAGAAAAGCTTTATGCAGCTTGGATAGCTAGAGTGCAGAGGGTGTTCTTTTGTTTTGAGAAGACTGTATGTTCCACAGCAGGCACAGAGACAGTGTTTTACAACTACTTGGAACCAAAGTAGAGGACTGTGACATCTAGGAATTATAAATGGGTTGATCATCACACAATTAATTCTAACTTGAATATAAGCACACAGAAACAATGTAAGCAAGAGCATTTTGTAGCATTGTTGGGGCATAACATTGTGAGCCAGACAATTCAGTGATGTACTTAAGTATGAGAATAATGTGACCACCAAAGGGGAGAAGTTGCATATGAGAGGCGTCCAAGTAAGACAAAGTTTCAGAAAACAATATAACCATAGGGTCTGCAAACCCACCGGATTTCCAGCCAAGTATACCACGATAACTGGAAAGATATCCTCCACCCTTAAAGCAGCATCAGGAGGAGATGATTTCCATCCTGAGGGTGGGAGAGGGAACTGTAGCAGCAGATAGCATGAAGACAGCATGCATAAGTGAGGAAAACTGCAGAAGAAACAAGATAAAACAATGCACATCTGACTTATCCTGTCAACTGCTATCAAGGCTGATCACCTTGTTCTAACCAAGGACCACCACAAACCACAGCCAGCAGTGGCATCAGTGATGGGGAGCTGCACACACAAAGGTAATTCAAAATTTAGGTTGAAGACACACATTAAACTTTGTGTTGAGGCTTCATTGAAGACATTGCAATAAACTTTTAAACAAGATTGATTATTATTATGCAGTAACCAAGCACTGTCATGAAGTGTGCTGTTAATGAACAAATTAGTCGACATAGTTTTTGATGTCTAAAGGCAATCTGGCTTGTCTCTTTTCTAAGCACTCTTGTCACAGTAATCAGGTTTTTTTCTTTGTTTTTCACTATCTGTATATATATACACACATATTTTCAGTCATAAAATAATATATTGCTCTTGTTTTCTTAACTTTATACTAAGATGTAAAGAGACAGACATTTTTCATAACAGAAGAAGAAAACCAAATCTGAATCTTTAAATGCTTCTAATTTACAGAGAGGTGTTCCCTTACATCATAATTTCTAAAATCTTTACCTCTGCTATTCCTTTACCTAAGTTACTTACTTTACTTAGCCATTCTGTTTCCCGTGGACATAATATAAATCAGTCATCTCTGGTTAATTGCCTAAAGAAAGAGTTCAGCTCTTAAGTTTGCTGAGGTTTTCAGCTTTCTTGTATCAGAAGTCATGAAGTCAGTGAAACTACTAAAGCAAGCATAGTGAATTCTTGCTTTCTTATGGTTTAAATGGACATCAATGAAAGTTTTCTCTATTCTGGCTCTAAAAAAACCCCAAATAAACAACTCAAGGTCTTGTTGAAGTTATTTATGACATAAAATACCTTAGATATTCACGTTCTTTGTACTCTCTTGGTTGAATAGTGTGTTTTAATATCACCAGTCACACAGTGACTCAGAATATATCACTTTTATATCAAAATATTAGTCTTAGTCTGTTATTTAAAGAGCTGATTCTGGGTCTTTCATTCCTAATTTGCTACCCACACACTCAGCATTTCTCTAAAGTCTCACTGTATATTTTTTCCCTTAAAAAACACCCTAAAAATGAACCAGTTCTTAAACACAAGAGAAGTATTATTCTCTCCATGCAATACACTGAAAACAATGATAGACAATATATAAGTCTGAATCCTTATGGCATAAAAAAGAAATCTCACGTAAGAAAAAGCCAATTCATTATATAGTAATGAAACATCTTGATCTGGATACATTCATTGCCTAGTAATTCAATTTGTGTTCTAATCTGTAGTTAACTGATTATATAGTAGCCATTAATAGCCTTAAATTTTGGATTCTTTTTCTGGTCCCTTATTTTCTCATCCACCTCCCTGTCTCATAACTCAGTAATTTGTTACTTCTGTTATATACCGTCAACTTGACCTTGATTTTCTTGGCACAGTTCTGAAACACAAAGCCAGAAAAAAAGATGCTTTAAAGAAATATCTTAATTTTCTTTTTCCTTTCTTTTTTTTTTTTTTTATTTTTTTTTTTTTTATTTTTTATTTTTATGAAAAGGCCATTTTCAATGTGATAAGCTTTCTGCTTCAGAAACTTCAGGAAAA
The DNA here is from genome assembly GCA_026546895.1 of Pogonocichla stellata. Classification (NCBI taxonomy): domain Eukaryota; kingdom Metazoa; phylum Chordata; class Aves; order Passeriformes; family Muscicapidae; genus Pogonocichla; species Pogonocichla stellata. The sequence goes on from JAOTQZ010000001.1 coordinate 42,997,190, forward strand.
ATGGGAAAAGATAGCAAGAAAAATAAAGTATACAGAATTGTACTATCCCATCCTCTTGTAAAGGATAGCAGAGAGGTGATGAGGTCCAAGAGCTGATCAAGAATAAATGATCAAGGCTATCTAGGATAAATTAATAAAGATGTACAGTTAGACTGATATCAATCCCCTAAAATCTTGTGCTTAACATTCTGATTCCTTGGTACAAGGATTACAAGGGTACCAAATACATGGGTGTACAGAAAGTACTTTTCAGGCATAGATCAAAAACTGGATCTTCACTAATCATCCATCACTCAGATTATGCTCTTATCAAGCTATATGCATTATTATTTTATTTATTCCATGCTTCTAAAGAACATACTAAAAAATGACAATTAGAACCAAAGAAAAACAGATATCATTCAGAAATAACTTTTCTAATGACAATGAAATAATTCACTGAAACCAAAAAGAGAAATATATCAATCTTTCAATTTTTTTACCCCTTCTGAACAAGCTTTTAAAAATCAAACTGGCAATGAAGATATTCTGACATTTTTAATCAGTTTTAGTCTCAAAAGTTACATATGGAACCTTTAGAAGCACATAATATGTATCAACTGCAGCTATAAATCTCTTATCTGAAATTTAACTAAAGCTTAAAAAAGTAAGCCAAAGAATTGAAATTCACAGGCACAAAGCTTTAATAACGTGACAAGTAATTCAGTTCCTTGAGATACCCTCTCAGACATTTGTTTTTGAGCTAAAGATACCAGATTGTCTTCTTAGCATTTGGTGAAAAAGCATACCTCTAGAATGGGTTTATTTTGTTTTCATCCCAAAATAAATGTCCAGGATGACACTTCTGCACAGAAGCCTTTTTCTTCTCAGAAGATTAAATAGAAAACCTAGAGTGATTTGCACAGTTTAAAGTATTTCTCTAAACTCCCTAGGTTTTATATGCATAAAGTCAGATGAGAAGAATCATCTCATGTGTCTCTGATTTTCAAAGTCCTGGAGTTGCAGTAGAAAACCTGGGGGAGTTTGATCAACTGATTGCTATATAAATATAAAGATAGTGAAATACTGCATAGAAAAATGTTAAAATGAGCAAGACTTTGAACTGTAATCCTCTGTTTCACTGCATTGTTCCCTCACAAATCAAAGCATTCATACTGTATTGTCCTTTATTCCATAAACTGGTGGCTTACAAGTAGGAAAACGCTTAAAGAACAGAAGCTTGAATCAAGATAGTTTAAAGAGCAAAAATAATGTCATCCCTGCAGAAGACTAAAAGAAATGAAAACTATTTTCTAGAAACTAAACAAATACATCAGTAACAGGAAGACAATACGTGTCAGGACAGTAGTAAATTACTGCAGAAATTGAGGATAACACAGGTACATACTGCACATTCTTCTTTTTAAAGAACAGAGAAGTTGGTAGCAATGGGGTAAAAAAATGAAAGTCTAGTGAAGTAATACCATGGAATAAAGCAGAATTACCAAGGGGCCAGAATTGCCAACTGCCTGCTCTCTCATCTTCTAAGGGGTGATAAAGAATTCTCTAAATGGTTTAACACCCTGTATCTCTGGTATTATTCCATTTAGCTGGAAAATAATATCTTAGGATTCATGATATAATGTAACCCAGAAAGAAAGGTCACACCAATGTTACTATGTGATATGAAAGAGGGAGTTATTCTATATTTCTTTTAAAGTATGAATGCCACTTAAAAGTTTCCATAAAAGCTTATATTTTTAAATAAAGATTAAATTTTAATGGCTTGGTGTTCAGCTACCTGACTAGGATATATTGCAGATTCAAAATCCTAAGCATATACTCATTATCCATTATTGATTTACTTATTTTTAAGATTTTCAAAGACATAGTGTTATTATGCTTAAAATTTAAATGTGTTTTAATTTTATTTTTTACCAAATAGAAATCTTTTTTTCCTGTATTTTAGTGGAGAGTAGAACTTAGTACTTAGAGAGTATTCATAAGGATTTGAATTTGGCTTATTCATGTTAAGTAGTCTCAGACTCACCTATGTAATATCATTTCTTTATTTCAAGCAGAAGCTTCCGTTTTGAGATGAACCTTGAAGAGAAAAATGATATTGATGATACTTTCTGCTAATAAGGGTTCCAAGTAAATTTTTCTACTCAGCATCAATACTTAGTTGAAAAAAAAGTGATATACCCCTGCTTGATGTAAAATTTGGATTTAGGTGTTGGATTCTGACTCAGAAATTGTTCAGAAAAATTTTTTTAGTTGTTCATGTTTTACTTTCCTCTTCCTCTCCACCTCCTATACCTCCCTCCCCTCCCACCTCTTCCCTCTGATGACAGGTTTTGGGAGAATGTTAAAGTGCTTTCATTTTGACTATGTTGAAATTATTGTAAGTTGAATCAATTTAGAGAGTGAATTCAATGTAATGCAGATACTAACTCTTTCCTACTGCCAATGAAATGCTTAATATCCCTTCTATGAGGTGAAAAATCCTGCAATCTAATGAAAAAGAAGAAGCAGGGGCAATGAGTGATGCATAGTAGAGATATCAAGCATGCAATTGATTTCATAGATGCTTAATCCCCTGACTCCAGCTCCCTAAAATGCAAATGGTTATATGTGTATTTTCTGCATTTCACTGGCAATCAACACAAAATGCTTCATGTTTCTCACAAGAGAAAAACATTTTCAACTATTATATAGAGAGGTTTAACACAGTATGAAAGTGTATTATTGTCTCAAGCTGAGCATGGCAAGAACAATTCTATAAGCAGTTTAAAACAGATAATGAATAATAATGCTGAAGTCTGTGGGAATCCAATTCTGAAGAGGTCTATGAGGGGATATTTGGATATGCTGTTCCTGCTTGGAGAAGAAAATACAGTGTGTGGATTGTTAACTCACATTTTAAAAGCTATTGATTTAGCATAATGGACCACAGAATATTTCTTGAGCAATTTTAAGGCAGAGCAGGAATAGTAAAGTCACAGCAATAGTTTGATAAAGGGATCTTGTGTTTGCTTAAATAAATCTACAATGCACTTTATCATACTATTATGCAGAGGTCACAACATGTTTTTAGATTGTGGGGGAGAGAAAATACTATACCTGAAAAAAACACTCTCAAAAGAAAACACAAGGAAACAAAAAAGAGAGTGTGATTTCTTCAGAGCCAAAATAAGACTTTCTTATTGCAGTCACCTTAAGGGTCAGAGCTATTTAGTGCTCCTTATATCATGGTTCTGAAAGTAACATTAACATTCAGTGCCTCTTGGAGAAGAAATATATCCATATACATATTTAAACATAGATGCTCTATTCACAGCATGTGATTGATTGTGAAATTAAATTGTGACATTAAAAAGGATTTTAGTACATATTAATGGATAAGTATAAAGAGCAAGACCTCCAAAAGAAGATAGATAAAGCACCTAGTTGCCATTGCAGTTGAAAAATAAAAAATGCTGAATTTCAAAATTCGTTCAACTGTTGATTGATGTTCAAGGTGATGGTGAGTTTCTCAAGTCTCTATCTAGTGGACAGTCTAAGTCTTGTCTATGGGAAACAATAGAGGAGTTGATTTTAAACTAAACACATTTGTACACATTATATTTACAAATATACTAAACATATACAAAATTGAAGGTGGTGCTAATTTTACACTTTGTAGGTTGGATACAAGCATTCACTTGGTATATGGATATGTAGATTTTCTTTGTTTATTGAGAAAGTAAAAGTTGCAATAAGATATTAAGTTTTAATTTAGTCTTTCTTGGTTATCTTTAAGAATATCTCTTTTTCAAAGTTTATCTGTCTTTAAAGTTTGATTTTTCTAACTGGAAAAACATCAATCACATCTTTTTGTGTCTGTTGTTTTCTATCATTATATGAAGCAATCTTGTTTGCCAATTTTTCTTATTAATTGTTCCTGGGGAATCTTAATCTACATATGTTCAAACCACTACCATCACCTCCCCGGCCGTCCCCCTTCCTCTAAACAAACAAAAAGATAAGAATACTATTCACATAGCTATTAAAAATACATACATACATACATATATATATATATATATATACACACTTGCTTTAAGGAAAGATTCAGAACTGTGATGTATCTTACACAGAAAATTGAATTTCTTAGTCTTGACCTCCCTGACAAGATTTTGTATCTTGATCAACTCTCAGGTTTTAAACTAATTTACATTGACAGCAATTATTTTGATACCATTGGAGAACTCTACTATTGCCACTTGAGGATTTAATTAAGCAGCCTTGGGCATTACATTAAAAAATGAGTCACAGAGTCATGCCACTAATGTTCAAACTGTGTTTAAACTTCTCAGAATGGCTGCTTATAATAATCTCCATCTCATTGTTCTCATTAGTTGCAAGCAAAGCTGTGACACATATCCACCAAAGAAATAGGGGGTTTGGCTCTTTTAAATCATTCAAGGACTCAAATATGTTTCAAATGAGGCAAGAAAATGTGAAATTCCACCATATTGTCCATTTAGACTTCTATGCTCTTTTCAGAGTAGTAGGAATTCTGTCTGGGAAAAGTTCTTCTGAGACATTTGAAATGCCTCACCTAAAAGTAAAGCTAATATATATTAACTTTAAAGATGGAATAATGTTGTGGAGAAGATAATAAGCTTCTATTTGATAGAGAAATGATCTTCCAAATGTTTCACAAGACAGCCCTCAGCTTGAAACCTGCAGTGTTTTGTGATCCCTTATCCTGCTGTTACCCAGTGATCCTTCTCTGAAGGATCTGTTCACTGTATTTGGAAGATATGATGCTCTTCAATACCAAGGCCCTAAATATTTCTTTAAAAAATTCCTTATTTCTTAACAATATTTTTGATTTGGGGCAGTGGCTGTCTTGCACTGCCTTATTCTCAGTCACCAAAGGAAATCAGAGTGTTGAGGATTATTTTAACAGTGTTTTTTTTCTAGTGTATTATAGCCTAGTACATTATACTAGGCAGGGAAATTTTACAAGTGGACTTCAGTAAAAGCCATGTCTTAATCCTCTGTGATGTACTACCAAGTTTCTCTAAAGGAGAGGAGAATCCTTCCCATTGCAAAGGGAATCACAGCAACATTACTCAAGGCCTCCTCCCTGCTGTGTGAATCGTCTTGAAATTTATTGTGGTTTTTTTTCCTCTAATGTTGAATAAAAATTAACATGAACCAGTGCTCTGGTACTAGCATCTGTGCCTTTGCTTAAATGGTGGGGTCCATTTAAGTCTGATCAAAAATCCTGCTGTTGGAAAACCTAGGAAAGTCAGAGCATTGAACTGAAACGTGTTTGTGGTTATGGGTATTCTTAACTGTGGGGAAGCACAGTTCAGGTTTGTGCTGGACAGCAGGCTGCCAGCAGACAGATAAATTACAGGGTTCAGGAAAGGCTGGAAATTTTCTCCTATATGCAGTCTCGGTGAGGTCACCTTGGGTTAGGAGAAAGAGCCCAAGGCACAAAACCTGAACCCTGACATTTCTCACAGAATAAAACTTGTTCTGTTTTATTTACAGGGATTGTATTCCCTACAGCTGAGAAGAAAGAAATATTCCCTTCCCAGACTCAGTCACAAGCCCCCCATATTTTATTTAGTGTACAGACTGTACAATCAATACAGAGATGTTTAAACCATATTATTATAGTAGCAGACATGTAACCATTTGTCTGATTGCAAATAGATGCCATGTTTATAATGCATGCCCAGTAAGAACGAGACCTTTACAATTCTTTCTTAAAAGGATCCATCCTTTGATTACATTCCAGATACAGCTTTTAATTTTTTAAAAAGAAAATTATTCCCCAAGTGGTCTATTGGTATGTGGTGCACAAACTTTAAGACTTGCAATCTCAGTGGTATTAAATCCCACTGAGATAAACACAGCAGCCTGCTTTAGTCAAGAAAAAAAAATGTAGACAGACTTTTTCTTGTTTTTTTTTTTTTCAGCATAAGTTATAACTCCACCTGACTGACAATTCCAGTCAGAAAAGAGTTATTACAAGAATTTCATTCTGTGTGTGAAAGGTCAGAATCAGAGGTTAAGTGTTCTACAGCCAGGCTCTAGGCTTGTTGTTACAGAAGCCCAGAGGAGTAAAACCATTTTCAAGGGAAGTGATAATGGGTAGAGATAAACAAAACAAAAAAGCTCAGAAGGAAAAGAAAAAACAAAACCACATTTCTCTGTGTTCTAAGATGAAAAACAGAAAATAAAAATAATAAAAAAAATTAAGAAAAAGAAAATTTTTACTCCAGAAGATTTAAATAGAAGAGCCTGCATCGAATAATATGAATAACTTATATTAAAAAAATCCAACAAAACTATTAACTCTCTCTGCAGTCTACAATTCGAAAATATTACAAATTATCCACAAACTAAACCATAAAAAGGGTACTTTTTATAGTAAAAAAGTACAAAAAAATTAAAAAAATATTAAGGCATAAAGAAGCACAATGAAATTATCTATACAGCTTAACTTTGCCCCAAGATGATTTTGTGCATTAACCATCTGATTCTATTTTTCATTTGTGTTCTTGAATGAACCTGAGGAGTGACTTTACTTTTGAGATCACTACTGATTACTCACTCTCCCTTTGCATGGGTAATAGTGAGAAAAATACAGACTAAATTAATAAAATTTAGACATTTGTGTAGAGTGATTTCTATCAACTGTTAGTTGTAATATATTTTTAATTATAGATAAAAAAATACAATTCTTTTTCTTTCACATGAGCACTTGGTCTCTTTATATATATATATAAAAATGGATTCCAATGCTTGCTGTTTCACATGCACTTGTTCCTCACTACTACAGTCAATTATACAAAGAGACAAGGCTGCTGTGGGAACTTGAGGTAGTTTTGGACTGTGACAGGACCTGTCAAAGGATACCTTGCATAGAAGCTGGGAACCTGCACACTTTGAAAATAACTTCTTGGTTCATGATGAAAGAAAGAAAAGCCAAAAGAATAACAAGAAGTTTTCTACATATCAGCAAGTTTGCTCACTACTGTAGTTGCAGTCTATCTGCCACCCTAAGGATGACAGCAGCACTTGTCAGACCTAATTACTGGGAGTGTTAACAGTGCTCAAGCAGCAGCCAGCCAAAGAACAAGAGCCCACTGCCTAATCCAGCATTTACCATTTCATGTGTCTGGGGACAAGGTCACTTTACTCTGCATTATGGCATTATGAGATGTGAAAAGGCATTATAAGGGCTACTCTGAGTACCATGTCTCTGCAGGTATGTAGGAGCAAAGAGCAGGCTATAAACAATGTAGTTTATCTCTGTTCTGAATATAAGAACAACTTCTCTTCAGTATTACTGAATGCAGGACATTCTTGACAGCTCAACCTGTGCAGTATTTAATATTAGTCTTGCAAATGGAAGATAAAGTAAAAAGCTTTTGCTGAAATATTTAAAAAAAATCAGATGATTCATATTTAACCAACAAATTCAGTTTCTGATAAAAATTTCTCCTTATTACTACAAGTTATATATAAAGCTGCAAATTAATAAAACCTGATTACCCTCTCCAGGTCATATAATTATATTTTTGACACAAGCATTTCTCCTGTATTAATTTTCTCTTTCCCCCGCTTTTTTCAATAAGTTTGAAATATTTCTGCTATATCTACTTTGCTCACATGAACTGGATATATATGTACATCAGTGAAATGAAGCATTGTGTACATGATATTTTATTCTGAGGCCTAATACTGAGCTATTAAACTTGAGGCCAGTTAGGATTAGCCATTTCAGTGCAGAACAAAGGTCTAAGTACCTGATTATGTTTTAAAAGGCAGAAAAACTAGTAAATTGCTAGTTTCAGATGTACTGCATAAAATGAACTCCCCATGTACTCAGTTTTCTCAAAAATTTTGATTCATCCTGTGCGGTTTTCCTTCGAAATGTGTCTCAAACCACAAGGAAGGTAATTTTTTCTACATAGCAATCACATCTATTTAGATTTTCTTTTCTCTGTCCTGATTTTTGTCTTCAAAGAACAAGAAATTGAAAATATCTCCCACAAGTATTCAAAGTAGATAATTTTCTTTCTGAACAGCTAGTTCCTCTCTAAAACTGAAACCCCTCAAAACTGAGAATTTAATACCCATGGAAACAACACAGGTTGCCATTAAACTAGACCATGATTCAGTCTTTATTATCCTCATATTTATTCCTCTTTATTATCCTCACTGGGACATACTGAATCTTCTTCCTTGGAGAACATTACTTAATCATGTCGTATGTTGCTTTCTGCATTTTCATTCCTAAGCAATTAATTCAGTTAAATATTTAAATATCTCCTAATTCCAACCACCCAGTGACAGTGTTGAAAATTTAGAAAACACAGAAAATGCAAAACATTACATGGAATCTTAATTATCTGATGACACTGAAGTAGAATTCTGCCTGTATTTTGTTTCTTTAATGGAAACTACTGGAAAAGCTTTGTTTTCCCAGTTCGTCACTTTCATCTCTCTTGGCCTTCTACTTATATAACTTCATAACATACAAGGTTTCCAAAAAGAGCATTGTCTTCAAATTTCAAAGAAAACCCCTAACCCCATCAATTATTTTATCTATCCTCTCCTTATTTAAGTCAATCTTCTCTGCTCCAGCCTGAACCTTGAAGATTTTGGCTACTTATTTATGCCAGTCTGCAGTATTATCCACATGAACCTCTCTCTCTAAGCATGGCATACAACAATGCAGCTATGAAGCAGAGCAAGATATCTAGAATTCTATTTACAGCTACTGAGAGAAATTTCCTTTTTTTTACTATCTGCATGTTTTCAAGTGACATTGTGACTTTCTTCTGAATAAAAGGATCATATTGTTGCTGGCATTCTGCAGCATGATATGTGTCTTGAGCAAGAACATAAAAATTTTAAAAAATTCAAACACCTTGTTGTTTGCAAAATTATAAAGACATTATAGAAGTCAGAGGAATGTTCTGCTGTAAAATAAGCTGTTCCACTTTAAAGATCAAAACTATAGGGTGTGGCTCTCTTTCAATTGGATGTACTATCAGAAATTCTGTAGTTATCTCTGGAACAGTTTCAAATAAATAGAATACAAGTTATTTCAGGAGAAAGAGAGAGGATAAAATGAGTATATACCTTTGAAATGGTTCATATATTACACAGAGATATACCTATCGAATCAGCTACAGAAAATGTGTGAAAACATTATGATTTTATTCTTAACTTGGTCTGTCAAGGCTGTGAGTAGTCTTCATGATCCTGAAATACTTTCAAAGAAGATAACAAAATATAAATGTACATAGATAAAAACAGTCTCTCAAATTGTTTATTTCAGAAGGAAATCTTAAAAAAACCTTTAATGACAAAAGAAATGCTATTAGATATAAATGTTAATGTTTTGTTTTAAAAATGAATTTTTTCGTCTTATGAGGTAATACAAACTAGCCCACTTCATTAAATGGAGTGAGAAAGACAATAGAGAGAAAAGGAATCCTTTTCATTTTGCAAATAGAAGTACAGAGGTCTCTCCTTTTAATATAAATGGAGCTTGATGAATCAGTAGACTTAGTGGCCTTAATTTATATGCCAAAATTGATTGAGATAGATAATATCTTTTGTAACTCCTATGAGGAAAGTTTCTTTCTGCAGTTTCCATCAAGATAGACACACACAAAATATTTATTTGCAAAAATATGGTGTGAAATGTGTGAAAAAAAATAAACAAAACTGTTTTCTCTCTTTTCTGTTTGCTCTGTGCTGTTTTTTATTTGACTTGTTTGTTTCTTTGTTTTTTTGTTTGCTTTAACTACTGTTTTAAATATATATGATTGAGGTCTTAAAATCTTTTTACATAAACCATAGAACTCTCAAAGCTAAATGCATTTCACTGTACAGCCAGGTCTATCATCCCCTTATCTGGTCATTAGAAGTGAAAAAAACTTCATTAGAAGTTAAGAAATAACTTGCAAGGATTTTTTTTAAATAGTTAATCATACCTAAAACTTAAAGGTAAGCAAAAAGTCACAAGAATAAATTACTTTGAAAGATTTTGGAACCAGAAAAATGGGCAGTGAATCTTAGTCTGACCTTTTTCAATGATTTGTCTTATAAGAAACAGCATTGAAATATATATTGAGTTATAACTTAATGAATAAAAATTTCTAAGATTTCTGAAAAAATGTGAATTTTAATAATTAATTACATCAAATTAGTTATATGAATTTTCACAATGAGAAAAATGTAGTTCAGAATGTTTTTATACACAAATTAATATGGTTTTCAGTTGAGATGCTCTCATTTTAGGGTGAATCCACTGCTATTTGTAAATAATGGTGTAATGAAGCCTTCTTAGAAGAGTATAAATAAGAGACTTGTAAAATGGTGCCTAAAAGCCCCCACATAAGAGATTCTCTAAAATACACTTCTGTGCCCATGTCAGAAAAGGTATTTTATCTTCATTTTCTATCAATTCACAGACTTAATTATTAGTTCAAATAATTTAAAAGGCATCAAAATATAATCTGATTTTTGTTCTATTCCATGCTTAGTACTACTATTGTGTTATAGTGCTAAGCAATCTCAGTTCTCATCACTCCTGACAGAAGACAAGGTACCTTGGTGTTAGAGAAGGTGTTCAGAGTTGTAGGGCCTGGAGTAATGGGGTACATTTTTTTAATCTAATGTGGTGCCATAAGGAGCACTACACTGTAGTTTTATAATACAGCTGTAGTGGTTACAGAAGAAAGGCAGTAATGAAATATTAATATAGATCTATTTTAGAACAGGTCTAGAAGACCCATGTGACACCTGCTGAAAAACCAGGTCACTGGGTTGAACATCACCTGTGTGAAGCTGGGTATGCTTCCCTATGCAGGATTGGAGTTATTTAGTACCCTTTTCTCCATTGGTCAATTACTTAAGTAAATTCTCATCAGTTCAGCTTCAAGTTTAAACAGAAAATGCCAATATCACTTGTGAAAAACAAAAAATCATTACAATAGATATTTAGATTTAAGATTTTTGCTTTCAGCCATGTTGAGAAATCATTTTTCTCAGAAAGAATAAGCTACAAAAATTGAGGCAGAAAGTGAAAAGGATTATTAATGCTTTATATAACATATTCTGAGTGTCTTGAGTTTGATAAGTAGAGCAAAGTCTGCACTTATCCATAATATAATGGAATCATACTGGTATTCTAGAATAATTGGTGTGTTGGGAGCTGCTGTAAAACTACATTTATTCAGGGATAAAAAGAACTACCCTTCTTAGTGATAAGGAATATTAATTGGCCTGGCAAGGTTTGAAGAGCAAAGAGGATAACAGCACAGAACACAGAGGCAATAAATAATCCTTCTATGCAGCTTTCATCATAAAAACAAATCAACAAACAGCTAGAGATGCTATTGAACATTACAAATACTGGGAAATGTGGGCTTACAGTTGGCACTTAATCCTTGATGAGTCAGTATCTTCAAAGTTACTCCAATATCATTACATATTTTTATGGTGAGGTGATTAAGTATGTCTTCTGACTCCTTTTTATCATGTGCTTGAATTTAGCAAGCTACCAAGCTGCACGTACAAATACATGAATTTCTGTGTGTAATCACTGTTGTAATGCTCAAATCAAGCCAGAATAATACAATAATCCTGTATTTTCAGCTTGCATTACTGCTTATGCATTGTGCAGAAATGGGCAAAATAACCACTACCAAGTTAGTACATATTAGGGGCTTTTACATGCTGTATACTCTTGCTCAGCTACTAAATTACTATATAGGTCTCTCAATTGAAGACATTGAGAATTAAGAAAAAAACTTTGCGTTACCTTCTCACATTTAACCTAAGTTACTGTTAAATTGTGCATATAGTTTGTTCTGGTTATTGTACCTGGGCCGGAACCATTCATGAGCCAGACACAAACTCCACCTCTGAAAGACCCTAGCATGTCCTTTGCAAGAAACTAGAAGGGTATGAGAGGAAAGGAACCAGTTTTAAAACGCAGAATGGGTCATTTTGATTTTTCATTTACCAGCAACTATCATGCATACTTACAATGCCACTCATCCACATAGTGCTCAAAGGCAGAGAAACGCACCTGGTATGTAATGAGACATCCTGTTATGTGAAAAAAAGTGATTTTTTTCCAAGTAATACAACAAAGCCAAGGGAGAATGGGGGCTGTTGGTGAGTTTCCGTGAACAAGTGACATTATTCACCTTGCCAGTATTAATTTTGTCCGTTGTTTCCGTGTGGCATTTCAGTTAATTTCTTGATGCATCCAGGAGAGTTAGTAGAATACAAAGTATAAAAGACCAGAAGGAAGCTGGGAGAAATAGTACAGAAATAATTTTCAGTCACCAGCTGTGGAGGTGAACTATAAATGATGCAAGGGAATGGAGAAAAGTATGTTCCCATTTTTTCAGTGGCAATGTAGTCAACATTGAAACAACCTACCTGCTGTTTGTATTTTTTTTCTAACCAGAAAAAGGATCCTGTGGCAGCTGTGCAAAAACACCAGATGCTGCACATGTGCTTTTTCTTCTCCCTAATTAATTTTTTTTTACTAGCCTCTGTTTTGCATTGACTGTTCTCAGGAAATCTGAGACCCTTAGACCAGTCACCTGTGCACTCATATCTATCTCCATTATCATATTCCACTGTATATTCTCCTCCTGAATCCACATTTCTCTGTTTTCTTCCCTTTACCTACTGCTTTAATCCTAGAGCTCTGTTATTCCATTGTATCACATTGCATTGTATAATTCAGTAAAGTCTACAGATGCTCCCACAACTGCAAGCATGGTTATTTTTTTAAGTGAAATTCAAGGCATTTCAATTAGAAGGAGTTTCAAATATCAAATCAAAGCAGTTTCAATATCAAATTAAATTTTTGCAAAATATTTTTACGAAGTTTCCTCAGTTATAAGTATGCCATTAAATTCCTCTTCCTTGATTTGTGAGTCTTTATGTGCCATTTCAATGAGGCAATGAAGGCGGTTTGGTTTTGCTGATTTTGGGTTTTTTTCCTACTTATTTTAATATGAATGTAGGTCTTTCAAGACTTTATTTTTAAAAATTTTCTGATTTTTAATATACAATTAAAGCTCACCGTGATTATTAACATATCTGAATGCCTTCAAAATATATCTGAAATACTAAAGAGTATTGATTAGCTGCCATTTTTGCATTTCTTAACTGTAAGTCAACTCAATAACCAACTAATTGCATTGTTTTTGGAGCAATATGAAGCCTTTTGTATTTTTAAAAATAGTATTTTGAAAGCCTCTGGGGTTTTTTTTTGTTTTTGTTTTGTTTTTTTTCTTTTCTTTTCTTTTCTTTTTTTTTTTTTTTTTTTAATAAAACA
>JAOTQZ010000001.1:43021644-43031829 GCA_026546895.1 Pogonocichla stellata
TGGAGAGAGACTTTTTACTGGGGTCTTTAATGACAGGACAAGGGGCAATGGCTTAAATTGAAAGAGGGGAGACTTAGGAAGAGAAGAGCAATTACAGTCAAGTTGGAGATTGTGGCCAGTAAATCTGAATTACTATTGAAATAAGTATAAAAACTAAAAGCTAATTTTGGCAAATTTGGAGAATATACATATTGTGACAAAATTTCCTTCTGCTCTGACTTCTGCAATTTCTTTCCAACATGAACTCCATTACTACATTTTAACTGTGTTTTCTCGCTTTCATTTTCAAGTTGCATTAAGTAATTTTGCCTAACATTAATGCTGATTGGAATGCTCTAGGCAACCGAGATTTTAAAAAGACACATTTGTATTAACTGCAAAGGAGAGAAAAAAGAAGAACTCACATTATCATGTTTGTTTTCCTTCTAACTGAACTGATGAGGTGGTAATGAAGGCTAAATGTCTTTCTCTTCACTAGTTTTATTCTGAGTGTGAATTCTTTCTTCAGTAAGGGAGTCAAAATTAGATCAAGAAAGTGTTAGCAAATTCTGTATTTTAGCTCCACTCCTAAAGTATCATAGCAGTATTTTAATATTTAAAAATCTATATACTCTAATAGCTAACATACTCAACTTTCAGGCAGCTAGGATAAAATGAATATCCATTGATAGAATTAAAATTTGCCCCATTCATGCCATAACCATGAAACAGGCTGTCTTCCATCACCAACACATGCTCATTCTTGTTATTACAGAGGTTTGGAAGAGTTTTAAACCATTCCACAAAAATATTCTTTTCAGAGGTTCCTATTTCGCATGGCCTAGTTTCCATTTAGGATTTACTGCGGTACTCAGCTGTCTAATGAGGCATGCCCCTTTGTCTTCTGTCCACAGCTACATTATAATGAAATATGGTAGTGTTTGACTGCATAATTTCTGTGGGGTTTTATCTTTTATCCTGGAATTAAAAAAGAAAAAAAAAAAAAAAAAAGAGACATTTATAAGTAAGGCACTTGCTGAGAACTCATTCTTTCGTTCTATTGTACATCTTTATATTTAATAACTCTGACCTTGCATTTTTCTTATATTTGAGGTTCATTTTTGCTTTTGCTTTCTGATATAGCAAAATAAAAAGAAAGGCAGGATTAAATCTCTGTATTTTAATTGTAACTTGAATTAAGAAGCAGACTGAATTGGAACACTTAGCTTTTTTTTCCTAAACAGTTTAAAAGTTCAAAGGAAAACTCTTGTTTTGCCCATTTTCACAGTCTCCATTTAAATAAATTGTGTATAAATTAGCATGCTTTTTACATACCTTTTTAAAAATGTGGGTTTCATCTGAGCAGGCTGTGAATCTGCTCAGCTCCTTTGCCATTTCAGGAGGGCATGATCTTTCCTCAAGCATATCTGCCAAGTATCTTTCCTAGGCCCATTCTGACAACCAGTGGAAGTTGTCCTTCCACTATGTTGGAACTACACTATGTTTAAGGTCTCTTACAACTCAAACCATTCTAGGAGTCTGTGATCTCAAATTGCACAAGCACATCTTTAGGTAAGCAACTGAGCTGTTGATTGTGTAATTGGATCTTCAGCTCCAAATTCAGACACCTATCTGTCTACAGACACCTACCTCTTCTTGATATTATCTCTAACCTATGATTCCACATGAAAAAACCCATGTATTTTTAGGTGTCTCAAACTTTCATTGAATCTTTGCTGGAGGTAATTACATGTCATTCAATGGAAACAAATAGAATAATGTCTGCAAGGAGATACTGCAAAAATTGATCAATTGCTATCTTTAAAAAACCAGAAAACCTGGTTCAACCTCTCTTGTAGCAGTTTAAGCCCAGCTGGCAACTAAGCTCCATGCAGCCACTCACTCACTATTCCACCCATGGGACTGGGTGGAGATTCTGAAGACCAAAAGTGAGAAAACTCAAGGGCATAGGTAAAGAAAAAAGCTATGCATGCAGAAAAAAAAAACAAAAAAAACCAACAAACAATAAAAAACAAAAAAAACCCAAAAACCAAACCAAGACAAAACAAGGAATTAAATCGTCACTTCCCTTTGGCAGGCAGGTATTCAGCCATTCCCAAGAAGGTAGAGCTCCATTATGCACAATGGTTTCTTGAGGAGACAAACTCCAAATGTCACCCCTTCGTCCTTCATCTCTTCGGCTTTATATACTGAGCATGATCTAGCTGATGTGGAATACCCCTTTGGTCAGCTGGGGTCACCTGTTCTGGCTGTGTTTCCTCCCAGCCTCCCACTCACGCCCAGTCTCCTCGCCAGTGTGGCAGCACAGAAAAGAAACAAAAGGCCTTGGCTCTGTGCAAGCCCTGCCCAGCAATAACAAAGACACCTCTATATTATCAACAGTGTTCCCAGCACAAATCCAAAACACTGCCTCATACCAGCCATTGTGAAGAAAATGAGCTCTACCCCAGCCAAACCCAGTGCATCCCAGTATGTTTAACTTGAATTAAATGGTTGTACTCCTTTGAAGAACATCCATTTTTAATAGCAAAAAGAGAAACTCCATGTAAAAATGTGATCCTGCCACCGCAGATTTCCTCAGTAACAGCAAAAATTTGCAGTCAAAAGCAGATCATTATGCATAGCTAAACAGGCTTTAGGGCTTTTCTCTGTTTTGACAGCAGAAGCATAACATTAAATTCATCAGCAGTCCAACAAATCCAAATATTTATACTCCTGATGTCTTAAATGCCCTTATTTAATATAATTGGTCACTTAATATCTGTAGTGGTCTTCCTAAAATTCTGATTGAAAATATCATACTATATATACTTCTTTCATTATGTTGGAATCCATTTTCTTTAAGAGATACTTTAGCAATCCTTGACTTTTATGTACGTTATCAGATTAGCAGTTAATGCCTTATCCTAAGTCAAATGGTGAAAATACTTTTTTATTTTTAAGAGCAGTAAAGTAATTTTGAAAAGAAAAAATAGAATTCCTAGTACTCTTTAAACAGTAAACTTTACATATACTTGTTCTAGTCAATTCCTCTGCTACAGAAAGGAAAATGAAAAGCACCTACTACTGAGCAATTCACTTACTTACTAGTTTATGTGAAATACGTATCTGTGAATTGCCATGTCTTCAGATCCTTCTTTGGTAAACGCACAATTCAATAAATTTTATGCAGTGCGAAGAGGTTTGATAGTGTTTTCAGTTTTGTAGGATATATTTAAGGCAGACTTAAGGGAGTGGTGCAGTTTCTCATATGTATTTGCTTCATGTCTTTAGAGTGAAGTAAATATTGTTGATAAGTCAACAATACATTTGCATGTCCCTGCATTCTTTTTTCTATTATTTTGCTTTTTCACTGATACAAAGATCACCGTAGACACAGTTAGCCAGTAAATTCCAAACTGTAGAGATTTGTCCTGGGATTAAACCTTAATATTATTAAAAATACTGGGACTGTGGGCTTGCACTTATCTGGATTTTTTAAATGAAAATAGCACAGTATGTCAGGTGTGGTCACAGTCTCCTATTACCAATCTGCACCAGAGTTGTGTTGTTGCAGCCTTTTGCATGAGGAAGGATCAGACTGGTTCCACTGTTTCTCATCCCTAGTTTCTACTGTTTAAACATGGGAAAACAGATGGCCAGCAGAAGGATTGGCAAGGGCCAAGTATGCAGTCCTGCATTGAAAGGGACTGAAGAAGTAAAAGACGACAGCAGTTAATGGTGAGAAAGAGGGAGGTTAAACCAAGTAATAGTCTGCACTGACAAGAGGTGATAAAGGACAGAAGGACAACTGAGGACAAAACTTGCAGAAGGGAAAAGCTGGTGTAAGTAGTAGTGAAAAGGAAGAGAATGAAATGACAACATCATGTAATATATGTTGATGTTAGAACACCCATACTCATTCAACAGCCAGAAAGAAAAACGGTAAGTTCTAGAGCAGTATGGGAAATACATATTTAACTGTATAACTGCATTGAAACCTACTAGAAAGGAAGGTGCAATAAAAAGGAACAAATCCCCCAGCTTCTCTAAATCAAAATAGTTTTACTGAAAATAAAGAACCATATTAGCCCAGCTTCAGAGAGGAGTTAAAATTTTAAATTATAAAGCTGAGGATTTGGAATTATAAACAATATGCTTTCAGAGATAAATTAGTGCTAAAAGCTATGCATAGTCATAACCATAATGAGTATCTGGGGGTAATTTAAATGAAAAAATTACATTAAAATACAAAACTTAATGATTTCTTAATGTAAAAATGTCAAAGAGAAAAATTCAAAAAGAGGAAGCACATGATAATGATTATATAAATTATCCTAGTTAGCAGTTAGTTTTGGAATGAATGCATATTCTCTGTGATATATAGTGTTGCAACACAGTTTGTTCAATCAAGTTACTTTCTAATTTTCAAATTTTGAAACGTAATATGTAATTAGGTTCTACTTAATATCTTCTATTTAGCAGTTGCTTTAACTAAGGCCAGATGGACTGAAATTAGATTTCAAATGGGAACATTTAGCACTTTCAAAATTAAACTGGTTATTCTAATTCATCATGAAAGATAAAAATAGAGATGGGGGATGAACCACACAGAAGTCTGAGACAAATAATAGAACACTTAAAAAGGAAAAGGAGATCTTTTCACTATTGCCCTCTGGAGAGCTGGAATCTTAAGAAAGAAAAAATAAAATGGTTTTCTATTGTGGTAGAAAAAAAATAAACGGATCAAAAATAAATACCAGAATAACATTTCTCCCCCCCTAATAGGAAATATCTGTACTACTTGTGAATTTTTGTAAAATGTAATATATGAAAATACAGGTGCTAGAATGAATCAGGCCCTGATTCTGCAGTGTTTAAGATGCACTCACTTCCTGCAGATGAGGTGACCTTTTACATCTTTGATTTCCCTGGTAGTGCATCTCTGCTAATGAAACTAATTCAGGAAAATAACTGAATGTGTGAGAAAATGGAGAAGCTAAGAAGCTGTGGTCTGTATATCTCTCAAATTTTCCACTATAAATATAGTTGAGTCTGATTGTTATCTACATTTAGACAACACTTAATCTTAATGGCTTTCCCCCCCACTCCCCAATTATCTTGTTCTTGTTTCATTTTGTCTTTCCAGTCTCCTATAAATGTTTGGTTAGTTGTGGTGGATCTAGATGAGTGTTTAAAATGTAGAAGCCATTATGTCATCCTACTGAAGTGAGACCACATGTAGAAAAGGATGAAAGGTTCATAAACAGAAGGAGAAAAAAAGAAAGAGAAATGTCTTTTCAATTAGGAAGGTCATGTGAGAACTGTAATTCTTACTGCTCTTTTGCCTGGCTTATTTATACAAATTTTAGTAAAAACCCCACTGGATGTGAACCTTAAAGTTTAGTTTTTAAAAATTAAAGTATAATCATCCAAATAGTTGCAGGTGACAGAAGCTCACACACCTGTTTTGGATACTGGTAGCATTCCTGATCCTTCAAACTAAAGAAGGCAAAAAAAGTCAAATATTCCACTAGCAGAATTAGCATGTCAACTTTTCTATGTATAATCTCTATGTTAATATTAAAATTACATTTCCCATTGGTTAATTGTAGACAGTCTTTGTCTAATAAAAATAACATTATGCTTCATATTTTGAAACAGATAAATACTGCTCATGTCTGAATATTGGACTTCATGGTATGCAAGAATTATAGCTGGTTAATTTGGAAGTAATAAGTATTTGAAATTGAGGAGTAGGGGTTCTGGTTGTTGAAACAAACCTTGTCAATGTATTTCAACTTAGTGGTTTACTTGGAACTTTCTTTAGCTTTGTATTTACCAAAATTCTTAAAGACAAAACAGATTAAGTTACTTATAGACAGGTTCAACCATTGTTACAATGTTTATTTTCTTCTTGGCTTTTTGCTTTTTTTTTTAACAGTAACACAGTATTCTTCAGATAATTGTCTTATTTCTAAGATTTTTTGACAAAAAAAATTACACTTGAACCAATTAGACAGATTTTGTTTTGCTTAACCTTCAAATGGCAATATTTCATATTTAATCTATGATGGGGCTTCATATTTAATCTATGTTTAAGTATGATTAAATATCAATTAAGGTGACAGTAAGGCCTAAGTAAGGCAATTAGATTCTAGGTTTTAATTGTTTTGCTACTACTCCGTACAAACATGACAATGAGCATTTAATTATTTTCAGCACTCACTTCACATCATCCCTGTTCCATGACGTATCTTGAACTCATTACCCATATAATTATTTCTTCATAAACAATATATTTTCAAACAAGTGAAGCTGCTTAAATAAGCATAGCTTTCCTAAATCAAGATCTGGATTTTTCAGCCAGCTGTAGTGGTATTTCAATATGCCTGAAAAAACCCCAACCAACCAACCCACCAACCAACCAACCAACTCCCCCCAAAAACCACAACAAAAAGCAAAATACAATTAAAAAAAAACAGCAAAAAACACAAACAGAATTATGAATAAAGGTGACTCAGATAAGAAATTTATTTGTGAATTTATAATAAATAATGGCTAATACTGATAGATGGATTCACATTTCAACTCTGGTAAGAAACATAAATTTTCTTTAAATATTGTTTTATTTTTGTGATTATGCATTATCATTTGGGTGAGAACAAGAATAACTTCCTAACAGAGTTTAAAAAAGGCAGGCGTGGCTGCTCTGGCACCGAGGGGACACCCCGGCCCATGGCCAGGACACACTGCAGGGACACCAGGACCCAAAGGTGCCATGGGACTGTCAGGCAGAGCCTTCACTCCACACAGAGCTGGGGCACAAGGGCTGCACCCACCTGGGCCACTGGGCACCTCCTGGTACTCCGGCATGGCCGTGTAGTCCAGCTCCTCGTAGACAGCGTTGGAGATGGCATCTGCAGCTCTGCCACGGCCTGGAAACACAGGCAGCATTTACCTGGGGCCCTGGGCACTCTGGGTGCCACCAAGATCAGCCCTGCCCATCTGCTGAGCTGTTCCACAGGGCAGGAGCCCCTGGACCCCCAAACCGGGTCTGTCCCGGCCCCCACCCACCAGGACCCACCTCGGCGCCAGGCACGGGCACGGCACAGCAGCACGGCCAGGGCACCCAGGGCCAGGCACAGCAGCGTCCCCAGCACCACGCACAGCACAGTTGGCACAGGCACCGTCCCCACGCCCACTGCCAGGCTGCTGCTGCTGGGGACACCTGTGGGGACACAGCCAGGCAGTGACGGGAGGGGGATCCCAGCCAGCCCGGGCTGGGGGATGCAGGCACGGGCAGAGCTACCTGTGCTGCTGGCACCCTCCGGATATGGGCTAGTGTCTGTCTCGGTGCTGCCATCGCTGTCCTCCTCACAATCCACGTGGGCGTGCCCGCCAGCGCCGCAGCTCTGCAGCTGCCAGGGTGCCGAGGGGCACCCCCAGAGTGAGCGGGCCCCGTCCTCGCAGCCCACCCAGGCCAGCCAGGCACGGGACGCCTGCTGGCCGGGGACGGCCGACAGCCCGCCCCGGTGCCCACAGCCCAGCTGGCGGCACACGGCGGCGGCGGTGCCGGTGCTGGTGCCGTTGGAGCACACGCGGCCCCAGGTGCCGTTATAGGACACCTCCAGGTACCCACGGCAGCGCCCACGGCCGCCTGCCAGCCGCACCCAGATCTGCTCTGCAAGGGGGGCACGGGGGTCACGGCACGGCCACCAACCCCCCGGGGCCTCTGCCGCACCCTCATCTGGCCGTGCCCGCCACTGACCTGAGCACACGGCCCCTGCCCCAAGGCCGCGCCCGCACTCGCGCTGTTCCGAGCGCCCGCATTCCCAGAGAGACTCCTCGCTCCCGGAGCACTCGGCCATGTACGGCCACAGCGGCCCCGTGCCGCCACCGAAGCGCGCCCAGCTCGGCGCCTCCAGGGCCGTGCCACAGCCCAGCTCACGGCACACAACGGCAGCGTCCTGCAGCTCCCAGCCTTCCTGGCACACGCTGCTCCAGCTGCCACCGGAATAGACCTCCACGCGCCCGGCACAGCGCCCTGAGCTCCCCACCAGCCTCACCTGCCGGCTGCCTGCGGGCACCGAACCACCGGGCTGGGCTGCGTGCCCGGGGCGCCGGCACCTCCAGCCCTTCCTGGGATACTCACCTGAGCAGGCGATGTTCGCCCCGTGAGGGATGCCAGCTGGTGCACTGGTCATCCACCATAAAGACTGAACCTGAATGGACTCCTTAAAATGGTTCTCGTGCAGCCCTCCGGACCTCCTGGTCAGCGCTCTGGTCATGTCCCGCATGATTGTGAGTACATGATAGATGACATCCCTCTCCGTCTTGTTGAGGTTATCCAGCATAACCGTACCAGGGACGCCACCACTCTTGTCCAGTCCTCCACAGCCCAGCTCCCAGCACACATTGCTGAAATTTCGAATGAGCGAAAGCTCTCCCGGCACACGGCGCGATTCATTGGTGCTTACGGCCACCTCCAGCCACCCATCGCACCTGGTCTCACCCTCCACCAGCCGCACGGACTCGACAATGCCTGTCAAATGCTAACAATCAGCACTTCATCTCCAAAAAACCACGTATCTTCTAATCCCAACTCCTGGGGAGTCCTAAAAACTCCTTAAGGCTCCTCCCGCAGGTGCCCTACACACCTGAGCAGTTGACAGCAGCGGCGTTCCCGGGGGCACAGGGCGGCTTCCCCAGCACGGCCACGGGGCACTGGCCCGGGTGCCGCTCGCTCCCGCTGCAGCCGAAGGTGTCCGGCCGCAGCGGCCCCTCCCCGCTGCCGAAGGAGCCTCCCGGGGGCACGGCGAGGGCGCGGCCGCAGCCCAGGTGGCGGCACAGGACGTGCGCATCGGGCAGCTCCCACTCGCTGGCGCACACGGAGCCCCACGTCCCCCTCACGGCCACCTCCACTCGCCCGGAGCATCCCGAGCTGCTGTTCCCCAGCCGGAAGCCCGTGTAGGCTGCGGCAGGAAGGGCGGTGAGGGCGGCCATGCCGCACGGAGCCCAGGAGCCCCCGGTGTCCCCGGCACTTACGGGAGCAGATGATGCTGGCACGGCCGCTGCAGCCCTGCCTGGGGGCCGGACGCCGGGCACAGGCGCTCAGGAGGGGCTCGCTGCCATTGCACTGGAAGCCCCCGTCCCAGAGCGATCCCGGTGCCGCCCCAAAGCGGCCACTGCCGCCCATGGCGAGCGCCTCACCGCAGCCCAGCTCCCTGCACACCACCTGCGCCGCCTTCATGTCCACCTGATCCTCACACACACCAAGCCAGGCCCGGCCCTGCCGCACCTCCAGCTGCCCGGCACAGGCTCCGGCACCTCCGACCAGCCGGGAAAATCCTGCAGGAGCAGCGCAGGTCAGTGGCAAGGGATGAAGGGCATGAAGTGCCACATCTACCCCCATAGAAACCCAGCTCTTACCTTGGCACACAACGGCAGCGTCCCAGTCATGGATGCTGCTGTTATAGGGTCCCCAGCCACGGATCTCGCAGTCCCACAGAGCGGCCTCGGATCCTTTGCAGTCCACCAGGGCCAGACTGACGGGCCCGTCCCCTTCGCCGAAGCGCTCGCGGGCGGAGTAGGCACCGGCAGCCGAGCCACAGCCCAGCTGCTGGCAAACCACCTCGGCCTCCTCCATGTCCCACCTGTCGTCTCCCACCGAGCCCCACAGTCCCTGCAGCTTCACCTCCACCCTCCCGGCACACGGACTGCCGCCGCCCGTCAGCCTCAGCTCCACGGCATCTGCACAAGGCCAGGACCACGGCTCAGACCTGCCCGGGATGCTCCAGCACAAGGTGGCTGTCCCAGCACGGCCAGCGTGTCCCCTCACCTGTGCAGGTCACCCCCGCATCCCGCTCGTGGCCGCAGAAGTGCCGTCCCCATCCGAAGTGCTCACATTCCTCCAGCGAATTCTCGGTGCCGAGGCAGAAGTGGGGCTGCAGCCAGATCCGCCCGGTGCCCTGCCCGAACTGGGCATACGAGGACGCTCTGGCCACCTGGCCACAGCCCAGCTGCCGGCACACCACGCTGGCCCATCGGACTTCCCACTGGTAGTCGAAGACGCAGACGGAGCCCCACTCCCCGCCGTGCTTCAGCTCCACGCGCCCGGCACAGCGCCCGCCGCCGCCCACCAGACGCAGCTCCCCGGAGCCTGCGGCACGGAGGCTGCTGAGCCGGGCCCGGCACCGCCGCGGG
>JAOTQZ010000001.1:43033353-43078453 GCA_026546895.1 Pogonocichla stellata
CGTTATTTAGATCTGTATGCTGTAATAACATAAACAACTTCTAACTGGAATTGTAATTTCCAGAAAGCTGCACATTAAAAAAAAAATCTCACAGTTCCACTCCACATAAGAACATCTTTTGTTCTCAATACTGAAAGAACTATAAGCTAGATTTATGTTAAAAAGAAATAAATACAGCAGTTTGAGTAGCACTTCAGCATTTTAAGGTATATATGATTTTGTAACTGTATGTCAGATGAGGTTAAGCACAGTAGCTGAGCACAAAAGCAGATTAATATCTTTCTGACTTGCCTTAGAAGTTCAGTGAGTTTGGTGCAAACTAATGGACAATGTTAGCACAAACACCTTTCTCTCTATTTGCCTATGTATATTATAGCAATACATTTGACATTTAAAAAAGTTCAGCAAACTTCCTAAATATTTACTAAAGTCCAATGTTCCTACTATTCCTTTGACACAGGTAAAAATTGTACAGAAATAGTTGGACAGTGCCAGCCATCTACATGTTTCAATGGTAACTGCATCAATGTTACTCCAAACACTTTTCTTTGTGAGTGTGACAAAGGCTTTACAGGTAGGAAATGCCTTTTTTCCCTGTCTTACAATAATAATTTTATCTTCTATAATAAGGGAACCAACTTCTGCTCTATTACAACAGTTATTTTTGGTGATTATTGCACAGATTGCCATATCCTTAGATTTTTAAAAGTAAGTTTTTAAAATATAGAAATCAGACTTCCAAATTACTCATGTACTGAAGTAAAAACATATAAATGATAGAAACTTTTCACAATCAGATGGCATCCACAAGTCCCTTTCTTCTATTGGCAGTATAACAGAGGAAGACTCTTAATCACTGACACACTGGTTCTGAAATACAGGGTTAGCAAGAATCAGAACTCTTCCTGGATGGGTGATTTTGAATGGTCATGACATTTGTATTTGTAATTGCAATATCCTCTTATAGATGTACTAAAAATATAAGATAGAAATATTCTAAAGGGTCAATAATGTCAAGATTTAGGGGTGCAACTTGATTAAAAAGAAGGTAAGTAGTTTGTTTATTTATGATATATGGGACAAATAAGATGTTTTAATTAGGAAAGCTTGAATGAAAAAATGGATATAAAGCCATTCTATTGTAAGCACTTTTTGGGGGGATTAAGATAGGAGTGAAAAACTGTTTATTCTTGTGCTTCACAGCAGAAGTTCACTGTATGGATGTGAGAAAAGTAGCAATATGCAGAACATTCTTTAAGAAGGAGCCAAGTATTAAGCTAGCTCTTGAATATTCAAAGACAGTAAAATTTTCAAAATGTCTCTTTCTTGGAAGCATCACTTATGCTTGTCAATTATAGAATATAAAGAAATCATTACATTGGAATGAAGAGTTAAAAGGGAAAAAAAGCATTAGAGTTAGAGGGATCAAAGAACCAATCTTTATTTTCACAGTGAAAGACTGAAGATTATTGTTGACATTTTAATTAAGTCTGTATAGAAATATATTTTTTAAAAATGGGATAGACATGCTGAATTCTAAATTCCTAGAAAATCTGTTTGTTATTATCCTTCTCTTTCTTTCAGTACAGAAGCATCATGGTCAGCATAATTATGAGAAAACTGAAAAAAACCCTCTTTTTTCAAATGAAAAAAGTCCATTACTAAAGTTTTCAAGAGCTGGTTTTCCATCCACTCATGGTCCCTATATTTTTCGAACACTTACCTTTGTTCTTTCAAATAAATTTTGTAGGCAAAACACTTTTGAAATTTTCCCTACAAAAATCCTTTTTATTCTTGCAATTTTGACATGGTGAGGGACAGGAGAAATGAGACAGGAGGAACACCGTTCCAGACGCCTTAAATGCAAACTTATAATGACATGAAAATAGTTTAATACCCTGAACTACTGGAGGGCAAGATACACTGTAACCTACTCTCCAAGTAGCTGGTAAGGATTGAGAAGGAGAAAAAGGGACTATGAGTGTAACTAGCTGCCTTTTTATTCTCCACTTAGCTAAAAGAAAGTGGGGAATCCTTTCTTGTTTCAAACCATGAATATCTTAGGAGAAGAAGGATTTTTTTTTTCTGGTTCTGTAGTATAACAGGATGCATTCACT
Source organism: Pogonocichla stellata (assembly GCA_026546895.1). NCBI lineage: Eukaryota > Metazoa > Chordata > Aves > Passeriformes > Muscicapidae > Pogonocichla > Pogonocichla stellata. Next base: position 43,035,471 of record JAOTQZ010000001.1, read on the forward strand.
AACATACAGTATAATTTTACAATTATTTCCTAATCAAATGTGATGGTTTAAGTCTACGTGTCTTCCTACAATCCTGTGCAAAGGTGTTTGCTAGCACAAAGGCAATTTTAAGAATAGTTACCTAAAAGAATGCTACTATGTGAAAACAGACATTTTTTCTAGGAGAATAGACATTTTCCTATTGTTATTCCATTGTAGCAGCTTTATTGTATTCTCAGCCAAGGTGAGTTGTGTAATTATGAATCTTGTAAGTTGAAAGCTATTTTAAATGCGTGAAATTGGCAGAAAATTGAAAACATTCCTCTGTCTTGATATTAAACTTGCAGACAGAAAACAAAACATAAAAACAATATTGTGTACATTATGTTTAAGATTTTGTAAACTTTGTCTTTTTTTCTAAAATGAGGCAAGACACTGACAGTAACTAGTTCACATGATCTGAAAGAAAATAATAAATATACTTGTTGCTCTATATTGATGGGATTTGAATAAAATTATAATAAAAATATTTTGAAAACATGTATTCAAAATAAGTAAAGGTTGCTGGGTCCAAGTTATTATTTTCACAAGAATAGAGTGGATCTATTAGACAAGCAATGTCTACTCTTTCCTGAAGGAAGATTTTTAGCATAACAGCAAACAGCTAGCATTAGGTTTGCCAGTATTCTTATGATTGAATACTCTCATTCATACCAGAATTTACACACTTAGACTTATTAAAAAGCATGTAGAGGAAGGAATACAGGTAAAACAGATGGGGTGGGTACAGAAAGGAAGGAGGGAAAAATAGACTGGTAGTGTATAAGCAGTTTCTGCTCAGTAGTCTTGTCTGAGACCTGCACTGAATCACTGTAGTCTATCCATTCCTTCTTATTAAATCTATTCTTACCTCTCTTTCCACATAAACTCACTCTCTCCCCATCTACGTAATCTAAGGTCCCAATGCCAGAACTGGAGAGAAAAAAGTGCTTGAATTTGGTGTCTGCAATTTGAGTTAGACCACTGGTGATAGGACCCTAGTAACTTTGGTACCAGCATTTGGAGTAAATGAGGGTCTCAGCATCAGCAAGCTGAAGAAAAACCACAGACTGTAGGAGTGTGTAAGAGAGTCAATTTTGTACCAGCAAGGGGCATCAGACTCTGAGAGATGGTGGCTGATATGCCTAGTGCCAATTGGAGCAGGTGAGAGTCCCAGCATCAGCAACAGAAGAGGGGAGCAAAAGTGCTGGGGCCTGTGTGCACTGGCAGGAGCCACTAGGAAGGTAAAATGTATATATTTTCCTCTAAACTGGTCTCTGAGTGTGTGTGCAGATGTGTGTGTGCATGTGTGTATGTGCATGTACAGCTCATTAGCACCCTTCAAGCTGGACTTTCTCTTGAGTAGGAGGCACAGGATCAGGGCATCAATATTAGATGAGCAGAGGTCCCACACTGCTATTGAAAGGGTTCACAAAAGTGTTGGTCTTTGTGAAACAGAGGATAAGGGGCTGTGTGTATTGAAGGGGTTCACAAATGTGTCGATCCTTCTGAAATAAAGGTAAGGGGTATCTTTACTAGCAAGCTTCAGTCCTTATCAGTCAGAGAGGAGAACAAGGATTTGGCTGTTTGTACATAAGTATTGTGTGAGTTCTGGATGGGTGCTGGTAAAGGCAATGCTATATCTGTGGGTGTTCTATGGAGCTGGTTGCATTAATGCCCTCTGCATATGTGCATCTCTGGCATGCATGTTCATCTTGGCTGAGCCTGCAAACAGGAAAGCAGCAGCTGCATTCATTGGATGGATGGGACTCTCAGGTCTTTGGGTTTACTGGGCTGGCGTTCAGCAGCTGGGAAGGAGGTTTTCTAGGTGCCAGAATCCACTAGAGCAAGTGTCTTTTATATATCTCTTAACAAAGAGGATGCCTCAGAAATTTTGATGGATGTTATTGTCCTGTTCTGAAGATGCATATAAAATTAATGTGACTCATTCATAAGCTAGAGGAAATAACAATATCTTAGCTACCTCTGCAATGGTAAAGCTCCGTATGCTTACCCTAGATAACATTTAGTGGATTAAGAGAAGTAGTTTTCCATTTGAATTTGTTTTGTTGAATCTGTGTGGCATTTTGTTCCTTAGGTGGGAGAATGGGACTGATTAAAAACAACCCTTTGTAGAGCACCTGAGAGTGAGTTTTTACACACATGCCTGTAAGAGAGACTTGAATTTCTTGCCTTTCTCAATGGTCCAATTGACCTCTTTGCAGACTATAATGAGTTCCCTCCTCATTTGAGGGACAGGAGACACTATGAGAATGAGGTGGTTGTGCTTGGAGCCACTATGCAAGAGCTTCCATCATCCAGGCACTCCAGTTTAAAATGTTCTGTTTGCTTAATTGGTGAATTACACCCAGACTCTTTTGGAAAAGGTCATAAATGTAAAGGTACTTTTATGCATATATAAAAGAAGAATTTATTGTTTGCACAATTACTGTTTTGACAGCCTAATAGTTCAATTTATCTAGTACTAACACTCATTGCTCAAATTAATACCCAAAGGCTTCTTAATAGTACCCCTGAAAATATTATGCAAAAAGGCTTTCTACTCTCTTTTTTTTTTTTACTTTGGTATTATGCTCAGTTTTCCAGCCCACTCTTGGTCAAATAAATCCATCTCCCTCAACAAGAAGGCACAACCATTGCAGCAGGTCATTAGCATTTTGTGGTATTCATTGAGAGATGTGCTACATTCACACTGGAAGTTTCTCACCTATCAGTCAAGAGATTTTCTTAGTCTACTCATACATGTTTTCATATCATTGCCTACTTCTTCTATCCAGGCTACCAGTGGGAGCCTGGCAGTGGTCTCCAGTCACCTGCCACAAAGGGCTGTGATTTGTCAGACAGTAGCTACGCTGGGGATGGGCTGACCCCCTCCCAAGATGTACCATCCACAAAGATGAAGCTAAAACAGGGGAGACAGCCATCACTGTGCCAAAGCATAGTGTTTAACACAAACTAGAAAAGTTCTGAGATCTTGCACTCGTATCAGTACAAGGGTCAGTCTGAAGAGATGCACCTGCTACAGATGCTGTTTCTCAGTGTTTCTCTAAGGGACAGGGAAGATAACTGCAAGGATGTGAGAATGGGGAATGAGTACGTTTCAATAAAATAATTTGTCAAGTATGACAGTTTCCTCAGAGAAAGCTGTATATTTATGGGGATTATGATTCTCAGTTGTAAAAACATTCTGTTTAAATTATTCTGAAAATATTCCTTTATCACTTATGACTAGAATGAAGAAAGTATGGTCAAGCTTTTTGCCCATTTTTATGAATGATCCTGAAATGACCATAGTTCTTTTAGTGTGAAGAAAAAAAAATATATTTTATCTGTGATTTCAGTGAAATTATGGTAATGTTTTAATTCACATCATTTAATGTCTGTTTCATAAGCATTTCATAGAATCAAAGAGCCATTAAGATTGGAAAAGACCTCCAAGGCCATAGAGTCCAATCTTTGAACAAACACTGCCTTGTCAACTAGACCATGGCACTAAGTGCCACATCCAGTCATTTCCAGAATGTCCTTAAGTCAGTTGGTGAGAACATGAGACAAGTCTTTTCATACACCTTTTGATGCTAAAAGGGTTTAGGCAATTGTCACTTCTGGGCTAGATAATTATAACACTAGTATTTACTCTTCCAGACATGATGCAGATCAATTAATCTTAGCCAGTGACAAAGATATCTGAGCTAAGTAGGTTTAAGTTTTCTCAAATTTCTCCTGGCATGATTTCATTACATACTTCAGTAGTCTATAGTTAAAAACTTCCTATTATTTTGATAACCTTTCCCTATTTCACAATCTTTTTTCCCTTTCATTAATAGATTTGCATTGAATTATAAGTCACTGTCATATTTATTGGTTATATCAACTCAATAGTGTAATGAGTAAATATCTCCTAGCACTTTAAAACTGATGAGTATAATTACTCTGGAAAGAAAAACAGCTATGTATGATACTTGTAGTTTACTTTTCTGCATATGGATACGTTTCTGAAATACTCTTTTTCAGGGAAGGAATTTTTTCACTGCAAGATTATTGATATACTTTGCAATGAAATTACAACTGAGTATTTTTGGAGATTATTTATATTAAAATAAATCTATTTTTTTTTTCAAAAAATATTGTGCTATTTTAGTATGGAGAAGCTATGTAATTTTTGCCAAATCTTAACTGCATTAAATTAGTAACATAATCGCACTATATATGCTAAATGAATGAATTTGTTGTGAAGTTACAGCACCTCCACTATATTAAGTAATACAGTTCGTATATTCTAACCCATGATAGGTATAAGAATATAGCTTTGTATTATCAGGCTGCAAATCATACTGATAATCTTTTCCATCTCCTTACAGAGAGAAAGTCTTTTCTGTTTTTGGATATCTGTCCTTCCCTAGAGATGTTCACTAGTTATTCTTAAATTTCTATTACATTGATTTAATTTTTTATAGTTCTTCAAGAAAAACAAAGTAATGCCTGTGCATGATCTTGAAAAAGGCAGTGAGAAATTTGAGTTGTGTTATATTTACAGATGCTATAATCCAATAAATACTGATAACACTGAACACAGAATGAGAAATAATCTGTAGAAAATATTGAAGAGTAAAGTGACTGAAACTCTGAGGTACAAATATCTGTGGTAGTGAAATACCCAAATAATTCTAGTTTCCTGTTTTCTCCAAACTCATTCTGCTAGCTGAAAAAACACAAACATTTTTCCACTTGATTAGTTATCTGCTAGCATTACGCTTATTTGAAACACAGAACACAGCAAGTGTAACCAGTTGTAAGAAAAAACTTGCTGTTGGAGCTGCAATTCTTCTTACATGTTTCTGATGGTTTATGATTGAAAGAGGTATTTCATCCTCTAATGAAATAACGACATCTAATGACATTTGCAAGAAGACACTTGGGACACGATACTGAACAACTCAGCCTCTGAAGTAAAGTCCTGATATGTGTTCCCTGCTCACAGAACAGCAAATGCCTTAGTCTTACTTAAGTAGGGATGGCAGGACTTTATCCTGAGAACACATGTTGTTCTTAGGCCCTAAATGAACGAAAGTCAGCCTCTTCAAAGACATTATTCCATCATCATTAAAACAAGCTTTTAGCAGAACGGCTAAGCCTGCAAACCCATATTGTGGTCTCCCATCCAAAAGGTTGTCAGAAATACCAATTTTGAACTTGCAAGGCTCTGGAGATTCATCTCATTTAACACCAGCCTATTTCTCAGCTAGATAGCCACAAAGTTAAATGAGACACTGATGTTATAAAAGGCACCAGCATAGAACTTCTTTTATAGACTGTAGACCTGTGAGGTAAAGTACAGTAGGTAGGTGAGCTATACCAGCTGAAGGAAAAGTGGGAGAAGAAGGAAAGAAGGGAAGGAGGGAGAGAAAGGAAGGAAGGAAGGAAGGAAGAGAGAGAGAAAGAAAGAAAGAAAGAAAGAAAGAAAGAAAGAAAGAAGAAAGAAAGAAAGAAAGAAAGAAAGAAAGAAAGAAAGAAAGAAAGAAAGAAAGAAAGAAAGAAAGAAAGAAAGAAAGAGAAAGAAAGAGAAAGAAAGAAAGAAAGAGAAAGGAAGAAAGAAAAAGAAAGATGACCCAAGTTGTCAGGCAACTGTTAACAGCTTTATATTTGTGTTATTTTGGAGCAGCACTTATGAACCAACTAACAAACACTAATTAGCTCTAAATATGGGGATACTCTGGATCCCTCATAGAGGCCCATTTTAGACCTTTAGGGGAGATGAAGCCATAATTTTTTTCTAGTGTGAACTCTGTGCACGTCAAAACATAAAAATCACTAACCAGCTGTTGTACTCATATTGCTTACGAATAAATTTGAGACTATGTGAAACTGAGTGCTGCAGTTCTTTTCTCATGGCTTCAGCATCCAAATTCTCTTATTTCAGATTTGTTTCCCATTTTACATTAGATCATCACTGAACAATAGATAGGAATGGGTTCACTGCAATGATGTTTTGAGAAATTTATCAATATTACTTAATTACAATGACTACTATGCTTTAATTAAAATTACCTAAAAAAAAAGAAACAAAATAAAACAAAATACATTACAACAAAGGAACAAGATTTTCAAATTGCATGCAGGTGGCAATTTTTGTTTTTCTCCAGGTGATGCTTTTGAATAATTTTTCAATACTTGTGACATTCACATTTTTAATTTATTATCCTGTTTTTGTTTAAGACAAAAAACTAAAGGGAAATAAAAATTCCCTTCAGTTATTCAAATACCACAATCCAGGTGCTTTTGAGCTTAATGTATTGCTATTAGAAAGACTCTGGAGTAGTTAAGGGAATAGTTCTTTGTGATAAGTAGAAGAGAAAGTACATTGTTATGAGGAAACTGTGAAGGCTCAAAGAAATATGAGGATGCATACTAATAGAGTTTTATTTTTACCTCCAATTTATACTGCATAATTGAGGACATCTACTCTTCAAGAAATCATCATTATCATTACTGTCACATAGGGACTGATCAACCTTCTAAAAGGCAGAAGAAGTGGAAAGTTAAAGATATTTAAGTTTGTTTTTTTTACTTTTTCTGCGGTGGGATTTTAAACTCTTGAGTTTTTTCATATTAGCTGAAGGACTTTTGACCTTCACGAATTAATGAATTATAGATTAAAATGCAATCCAAGGAAAGTAGTAAAATTGTGTTGGCAGGAGAGACTATAAGAGTTGTACTTTCAGAGGCATTTTCAGTTGAATATATAATATTTGAAAGTTCACTTGCATAAGTAACTATTATAAGTGAGAAAAATTAATGTTCAGGTGATATTTGTGCAGAGAATTGTACATCATAACAAAAATGATATTTTGACTAGGCATTTAATATTTTACTATACGAACTCTAGATAAGATCTGGATGATTTCCTACCCCAGTTTTTTGTTCTAATAGCTTCATCTAGAGCCCATAAAAAAATAAAATAGCTCCCTTCAGATGAAAAAAACCCCAAAGAACAAACCACATACACCCTAAAAAACATGACCCAAGCCAAAAAATCCCAAATGACCCAACAAAAACCTGTATTCATTACTTTCTTGTTACTTGTACCTTAAACATTTCAGAAAGTAGTAACATAGAAAATGAATACTTGACTAAAGAAAGCTAGTTCATTTATTGCTCAGTTCTGATAATTTTTATTAGTTTATGCTAAAGTTTAATCTCAAAGAGAGTTTATCTTAATTTTAATTATATTTTTTTAACATCAGTAATAATTTAAATTTTTTTTTAATATTCATGCAGCATTTTAATTGCAGATTACTTCTAATTCTTGCCAAGGATTTCCCTTCAGCTTTCAATTAATTTATTAAAGAAAAATTACTGATACTCTTGGTATGTGGTACTATTTACTCTTGAAAAATTATGAAAATTGGATTAGCTTGTAGAATGTAATTGTGGTGGTCAGCCTATATAAGTTTTCCACTTGGTAGAAGAGCACATTTCTCTGCCACTAATTCCAATTTTTTTTTAATTTTTTTAAATACTGGGTTGTTTACAGGAATTTTGCAGAATGTCTTTGTGAAACTTTAAGGTCAAAGGATGTGAGTAGGTTAAGTCATTGTAAGAAGAGGTCTTACAGGTTGGAGATCTAAGTGCGGAAACAGACACGTTTTCAAGACATTTCACTTGAGGCACTTATTGCTGGCACATAACCTTAGCCTAGCTGCCCATAACGAGTGCAGTCAGTTGAAGGACAACAGGTCTTATCCAGACAAAAAAAACACTGAAGGCAGACACCCTTCCCAGCTGACTCCAGTGGGAAGGCAAGACTGTCCTCAAAACTCTGAAGAGAGGCCGTGTGTACATTAGTGAATAGTGCAGCACCACTAGAGTGGACCTAAAAAGTGAGATGGTGTGATGACCAGCAGCCCAAGCCAAGCTGTTTGCAGGCACTGTGGTGCATGCTGATGATAGAGTGCTCCCACGGCTAAATTCTGCATAGGGGCTGCAATACACCAGGTGCTCTCCTGAACAGCATTTTCTTGTGTTGTTTCATCTGGGAATCATCTAGTTTTGGCATTCAAAGGTTGTTAAACTGACTGAGTATAACAGAAATTCACTTTCCACCCGCAATGAAGTTTTTAAAATGAAGATGGAAGGAATCCTGGTCACTGTGGAAAATTAGGAATGTTTGTACACATAGTATTATAATTCATTTACTGGTCAATGTATCTGTCTTCTTAAGATCATAATGACTCTATATCCTGTTTTTTATTTATTAGGAGCAGTTTTGTTTTATTATGGGAATTTAACTGAGTAACTCAAGAAATAACTTTAATACTACTGTCATATTACACATCAGACTTGAGAAACTTTCAGCTAGCCATCTTCTATTCTCTGATTTGCTGAAGGGAATATTACTACAATGGCTAAGTAACCAGAAAAACAAACAAAAAAATTTTCAAAAAGAAAAAAAATGGCAACTAGAAAAAAAGAGAAAACCTTTCCACAGTAAAGGTGTAGTTATCCCTGTTATTATTTTTCTTAATGTGTGCCAACTAAATGAATAAAAATTTATTGCCAACACTTTTCTCTTGAACATATTAGGCCATGTGCAAAATAATTTGTTATTGTCAATTCCATTTCAATACTTCAGTTATTTATGACAGTGTAATAGTACATGTAGATACACCATATAGAGAGGACTTCCTGCACATAATTATGAATCAGGCTGCAAATCTCACTAGTTAAGTTGCCTTTGTAAATACTACTTATGCACTCAGGAGAAATGGGTTGAAACTTATGTGGCACAGTAAATTTATCTACAGAGCAGGAGTCTTCATCCAAGCCAGTCATCCCATCACCTCCAGTTCCTTTGTAAGATACTTTCAGAAAATCAATCTTTCCTATATGTTATTGATATAAACACAATCTGCTCCTTTTTTGAAAGTATTTCTAGCTCTTTGTCTACATTAAATTTCTAACTTAACTAGAGGTTTACAGAGAAAATACTCAAATAAAGATGAATATCAACTATAAATTTAAAAAATCAGATCCTTATTCTATACCAGAATCTGAAAGAAGTCTGTCTATATCAGTCATTTTATAAGATTTAAAAAAAAAGAAATAAGTAAATTTTTATGTACGTATTGATTATATTGATTTAGGACAAACAAACAATGCACATAGGTACATCATGCATCTATGTGTCTGTGTATTCTGTATATGAGTCTGAGGGCTTGAGATAAAGAATGAATAATATAGAGGAGTCCTTTCAAAAAATACACAACTTACTTATAAAAAAGGGTTTGCCATATTTGTTACACATCCACCTATAACTTGGGAGGGAAAGCAAATATTAGGAGAGAAGGGAAGTAGCTTGATCACTTTATCTGAGAAATACAGAGTAATTTGATTTCTTTAGTAGTTGTCCTTCAGTATAGTTCTAACCCAGCATAAGTAGTGATCAAAACTGTTGTTCCTTTTTTAAATCCTTTCCAAGACCATACCTTAAAACAATTTGATTTTTTTTTGTGTGTGCACTTGTGTTTATGAACCATGAAGTGTCGTATAAGTATCAGAGTCTTCTATGAATGAAAGGAGTTTTTTTGTAAAAAAAAAAATCTCACATAGTTTCTCTGAAGTTTCAATGTTTTTCAGTTATTTGCAGTAATTCTCCTATCTCCCCTTAGAACTGGCAGGTTCCAGGAAGAGTAGAACATATAAGTTTAGTTTTTTAAAGACATGCCATGGCTTAACCCCAGCCAGCAGCCAAGCCCCACACAGCCACTTGCTCACTCCCCTGCAATGGGCTCAGAGAGAATTGGAAGGGTAAAAGCAAGAAGACTTGTGTGTTGAGATAAAACTAAAACCAGCTTTTACATGTAAAACTGTATATGGGTTCCTCTTTCAAAACAGAGGATGCAAGTACATCAAAGCTTTGTTTTATACTTGAAAAATATATGTTTATGTGCAATTGTACATGAATATTCCAGGAACATAAGATTTTTTTTTTTTGTCAGACGCAAAATTTGGCTGTAAAATCTCATATGCTCTCACCACATATATAAACAGCAGTCAGATTGCAAATCAATTGATTTTATGTATCACTGATGCTCTATTAGAAATATTTGAAGGTCATTAGCATTTTTATTCTTTTGCTTTGGATACATTTGCATTTATTAACACATTTAAAGAATTGCGATGTCAAAAATAAATCTTTTCTTCAGGGCAATTTCCATCTCGGCTAAGCATGAAACAAAGTTACAGAATCTGTAATTATTTTCCTCCTTTCCTTCTGTAATTCTTTCCTTCTATCTGTAATTCTTTTCCTCCCCTTGAAAAAGTTGTATCAAACAAAGTAACTCTTAAAATAAAATTAGCATTGTCAGCAGTAGCAATTGGCTTCATATTAGCTTTAATATTTTAAGGTTTTCAAGCAAGAAAATCCTGTTTTTCCCAGAGGTCTCTCTTTCCATTTAAGCAGTGATAAACAATCTAGATGAGTGTGCATAATTTCTTCAGGGACTTATCAGTTATAAGGAAACCAAATCTTCCAGAAAAGAATAAGGTAAATTACAATGGAGTAAAATAAATGCTAAACCCAAATGTAGTGCCAAAGCAAATAAATACATAGATAAATAAATAAATTGCAGAGCACAATCATATCTTAATTGGATACACATCTGAGACAGGTCCTGGAAAACAGATCTTTTCCAATTCTACTCTCTAGTCACCAAATTATAGAAAAGATGAACATAGATTTATTATTGAGAATAATTTTAGCAACAGTTTCTATAGGATAGTTGATATAAATAATTCTAAAGTTCTGAAAGATGTTTATATTAGATAACCCTTAAGGGATTGAATGACAGACAAGCAGAAGGCTAGTGCAATGTGGTAAGAATGATAATATTGGGAAAGAATTTAATGAGAGATTTTAAATTTCCTTGGAGAGGTTAGTAAATGGAGTAGCCTTTTAAATAATTTAAAACAGTAAAACAATAAGAAAAAATTGAGTTTACTATTGTTAAGGAGATTTATTTGATCTGGACTATTTTACTAGGACATTTATTCTTGTAGACTAAAAATATTTGCCATTTTACCTTTAAAAAAGCTTTTGAAACAAATATGACAATAAAGTGAACAGGATCACTTAGCTTTCTCAGATTCACTGCCAGCCAGCTCATGATATTTCCCCAAAAATGCACTTATCTAGGATTTGAAAGGTAATAATGTTTAAAAGCTATTTTTGTATAGATAGATCCTTTTGCAGAAGATTTAAATGCAGTATTGTGATTGATATAACCATGTGATGAAATCACATTAAGAAAGTAAGTTCTATGAGAATATATTGGGTTAGAATCTCATCAGATATACAGCCAAGTTAATGTCAACAGGCAAGTTTATGTTACTCTAAAATATTGATTCCTTGATGCTGTTGATTGATGGGTCAAATAGTTGTGGTACTCTGTTGGATCTGTTACAAAGAAGGAATATCCCACTACAGATATGAGGGCTGAGGGCAGCCTTGGCAGAAGTATAACCCTGAGATCAGAGAGATTAAAATCCTGGAAGAAGTGAGAAAAATCAATAGCATAGCCACAGCCCTGGATTTCAGGAGAGTAAAATTCAGCTTGCTTTTGGAATTTCCATTGGAAAACAGAATTGGAAAGAAAGTTGAGCAAATTCAGCAGACAGCCAGCATGGATTAACAGGGAACACCTAGCTGAGCTCAGCCACAAAAAAACTCCAAACTAATCCTTAATATAAACCAGAGGCAGAAAGAGTTTGATTATGTGCAGTACGGGATGAAATGCCATAAAATGGAATAACAGTGAGATTTATAAATGCATTCACTTGAACCTTTCTGAATGATTTTGTTCTTACTGGCAAAATACATTAAAAGCCTACAGAAATAAATTCTTACATTCTAGAACAGGCAGATAATGATGAACATTGTAAGAGGTATAATTTGGTTTTAATCTAAAAAGAATGAGACATATAAAACACAGTCTAGTCAGAATTTCACATGGAAAGATTAGTTGAACTCAGTAATACCTTTGGATGTTCCCAGGTGATTGAGTGGTTCTGAATAGCTATGGAAAAAATCTTCACCTCAAAATTAATTTTGCATTAAAATGGGGCATTATGCAAATCAATTTTTCTTTGCTTCTAGGTACAAGCTATAAGTTTTGCTTCTCCTTGACTTAAAGAGATAAACTATTAACTGAGGATTCTGAGCAGCATGAGCAGAAATAAATTTTAGTATTTCAGTGTGTAGAGTCTTTATGTGTCATGGATTTGGCCATATATCTTCCATTTAAAACAGGAAAACATATTTATTAAAACAAATTCCCATCCTACATAGATGAACATAATTTGTGCAAACATACACTCTGGGATACACTGGGAAAATGGGTAGCCTGGGACCAAGATTAAAAATTAGCTTTCTGTTATTGTTTAGTGAAAAAATAATGAGAAATAGCAACAAAATAGTTTTCATGTTGAAAAAAATTACCTAGAATAGGCTGAATTACATTTCTGAATTTTGTGTCTAAACTAGTTTTAAATAGTAATTCTCATCAAGTCAATTTAAAGATTGAATAAATCTTAGACAACCTCAGAAAGGAAAAATGCTTTTATTTATATTAATAAAAATACATAAATATCAGTCAAGATTATTTTGTTTAAGCTATCCATAGAGGAATATATGAGCTTGTTCAAAACTTAAAATGGATTATTCCTCTTGTAATGCAAAATCAATAAAATCCAAAGGTTATTAGCATATACTAAGGAACCGTATAAAAGTAAGTGAAGAATAACATTTCTACTGTCATTGCATATGGAAATTATTGTTCTAAAGATTTTTTCAGATATAGATTTCATTTGGACTTATTGTTCTCGAAATCCACTAATAAATCTGTCCTCTGTGGCTTCTACTCCTGTTTTAATTCCATTCTAGTTTTGCTCTGTATACACACTGACAAATTTCACAATTCAATTATGTCAAGTGTGAAAAAAGACCTTCATATCCTTCATTTTTTATTTTTATTTAGACACCCATTAATTAAATTTGCATCTTTCCTTAAGTGATATTAAATCATTTGGCAGACAATATTTTATCTGTGCAGTTGGAACATTTTCCTCCATTGTTTTTTGTATTCACTGACATAGGATTTCATTTTCACTGTGCACTTTGTCAATACAGTGGGATTTTTGTTTAAAGTTCTCTCTAATCATATATCTTGAATAATTCAACATTATCAGCAAACTTAGTGGTCTTATTATTAATTTTTTTACCTAGAATATTTACAAATATACTGAGCCACACTATTCTCAAATAGTAACATTTGTAAATTTTCTGGAAAGTGAAAACCTCCCTTTTGTTCAAACTTAATTCCTATCAAGTACTAAGTGATAATCTTTTTACACAACTTCCTGTTTGCCTTATTTGTTTTCTTTAAAAACCTTTGGAGATGAAGACCACTGTCAGATTTTTGAAATTCAAATGCATTATGACTAGATGACATGGACAGATTCACTACTTGACTTCTTTAAAAATTCCCATAGGTTTCTGAGGTACTTTCTGACACAAAATATTTGTAGTCCTTTCCCCTTTATATATTACATATATTTATATGTCTATGAATTTGATCTTTAATCAAATGCAGGTTGACCGCTGTAGTTTCTCCCTCACTAATAAAGTCCTTTTTCAAATATAAGAATTTTCACTTTCTGTCAAGGCTGGTTTAAACAGATAGGACTCATAGTTGAGTCCCTTCAGTGCCTTGCTTGGGTAAATGGCATTCGACCAGGTTGTTAATTCTATTAATTTATTCTAAAACTGCTGTTACCTAGATTTGATTAGGAATTATCCATCTGGTTCATCCATATAAATAATGCCTTCAGTATGAGAATATTCCATGGTCGACAATATTGTGAAAAAAAATTTAGTCCTTCTGGTCTCAATTTACCTTCCTAGGATATTCCTATTACATCTCATCTAGTGGTTGCACCCACTCATTGGAAGATTTCCTGATTTTGAAGCACTTAAGAGGTTTTTTTGTGTTTTCTTCTTACTCCTTTGGCAGACTTTTACTCAAATATTTCTTGAAATGTCTTACTATGATTCCATATTTAATTTCCTAGATATATGAGCTGGCACAGGCAGGTTGCAGGAAAAACCTTGAAATGCAAGAAATTTTTTCTTTTCACTTCACCAGCTGGGGGATCCCCAAACCAGTACCCAGGCAGAGGTGTTGAAGTGAAATCAAAGGCATAGCAGAGCTCACTCCATGCTAGAGGATCACCACATCTGCTGGTTTCAGCTGTGTTTCCGGGATTTTGGCAGGTGTAATTTACCACTGTGTTTTGATCTTTCCCGCAGTAGGGCAGGAGTCTCAAGCATGTTCAATAGGGTGTCTCTAAGTCTATTACAAGCCTATGTTAACTAAACATGGATACAAAAGAGGGTCAGTTTACATCAGATATAAGGAAGAAGGTTTTTCAATGAGGTTGGTCAAAGACTGGTGACCTAGAGAGGTGGCAGATGCTTCATCCCTGGAAATGTTCAAGGTCAGCTTGGATTGGGCTCTGAGCAACCTGATCTAGATGTTGTTGCTCATTGCAGGAAGTTGGGTTAGATGATCATTAGAGGTCTTTTCCAAACCAAATTATTCTATGATTCTATATTCTATTTATTAATCACGCCAAACTAAACAACAATTAGTATAATGTATGTATTTCTCAATACCTCAATAGTAGCTGCGGATTACATGAATGTGTTTACAATCCTTCTCAACAACTTTCCATTATTTTCCAACTCTAGAATTTATGTCCCTGTTTAATTTTTTATTTGACTTAAAATTTCACTTGTTACATAGAACAGCTCTTTTTTTTCCTGTTGAAACATGATGGCTTTTGAATGGCTTTTGATAGGTACCATATATCTGCTCTGAACTTCTAATATTTAATCTTCACAGTGCCTTCATTTTGTCTGCAAGCTAGTATTAATCTTTCACATATTCCTTTTAATTTTCTTCCTCAGTTTAATGTACATATTTGTTTTAAAATGAAAGCTACTAAGAATTTTTTTTGGGCTTGAATATTTTTGTTGTTGTTTTTGTTTGTTTGCTTAAAGGTATCAAATTTTAGTGCATTAACCTCATAGTGTGCATTAAGTATAGAATTCCACCCACTGAAGGACTATATAAAGCAATTTCTCCTCTGTCGTTTCAGTAAATACATTACAGGTTTTTTTCTACTAAGATTTATATTGTCTATGTCTTGAATTTAATGATGTAAAAAATAAAAGTCTCATTCTAATCCAATATGAGCTTAAAAAAGTCAACAAATTAAAGGATAGTTTGACCTAACAGGGAATGCAGTTTTAAAAAAAAGAATTCTGCTACATAAAGAAGAAGATATGTTCCCCAAATCCATGAAAAATGCAGTGAACCTTAACAATAAATAAATAATGAATTAAGGAGAACAAAACATGTCAATTCCTAACACTAAAGTGCTTGGATCCAAGAAAAACACTGAAAGTAAAATCCAGTGGTGACACAGGGATGGATTACCTGTAGGGATGTTTTTGACTGTCTAATATGGCTAGAGTGACTGTGAAGCACTGGAGAGCCCAAATGAGATATGAAGCATGAAAATATAAGAATACATTAATGTAGAACACCTTCTCCCTTCATTTTTCCATATTCCTTCCATCCCTATGCATTGGCATTTTTTCCTTTTCTCCACTTTGCTCCATGTCCATGCACACCACAATACACTTGAAATAGGCCCTTAAAACATCCCATGGTGTGTTTTACATAGTCCCAAAAATTCTCTCTGCTTCATAGCAGCACTGTGTTGCCCCTGCCTCCCACAATAAAATCTATAATCATTTAGATCATAAACTGTCTTAGTTTACAGGGCATCCCAGAAATTTAGGGCTTTTTCAGCTGAATCAACTTAGTGGGTTTTGCAACAGGTACAATAGCCTAATTGTGCTGCTTTGCTGGTCTTAGGACAATTCAGTGTTGTCTTGGTTTCGTTGATTTTCTAGCAGGAGGTTTCAAGTCTCTATAAGAACCTGTCTACAGAGGCTTCATTAAGGGTTTTTAAGATGAATCTGCCCATAGTCCTTTGCCTTGACTAGTTTTCTATGTCAAGTTCCCCTGACTGTAGCTGCTGGGGCTGTGTTATCCTCACTGTTCACTCCAATCCTCGATATACTTAGTTTAAAGTTTGACCTCGTCCTGTTAGCAAAGTTCCCTTTACCTCAATGTGGCAAATATATATTTCTCTCACTAGCACTCCTTACACTTCTAAGACAGATCCATGCTCACAAAATCTGAAGTAATGCCTGCACCACCAGCTGTACCAATAGCTGTTAATTTACAGGATGGATCCAGTCCTGTTTGGAATTTTCCCCTCCATCTGTCTTCTGACGCCAGAAGTCAAAATCTTCCAAGAACTTCCATCCACAAAGTATCATTCTTCCACTTGTTCAAGCACAGCCTCCTGCTGTGCTCACTCTTGCACTGTGCTGTCCAAGTTCTTGGGTGCCTGTGGAGACTCTGTCAAGCTCCTGTCAGTACACAGCCTTCTCAACTCCTGCCATAGCTCCTGCACCTGGTGCCTCAGACCCTGGGCCATAGGCTGGTTTGCATAGGCACTGACAACTTTGCCCCAGCCAGTGGGAGCCCAGAGAAGAAGAACCTAAGGTGCATAACAGAATTGTGTGAGTGAAGTCCACACTGAGACAAAAGACAGAAAGCATTCAGGTCATGTATTTTGTCTCCAACTTTCTTTGTTATTGTGCTTCATCTATTTAATTTCCCTTATACTGCCATATATATAATATGGAATTTCTCTTCTGGAAAGGTACAGTCAGAAAGTATCTTGCCAAATTTTCTACTTTCCGTAAACGACTGTATTTGCTATAATTTATGAAGGCTTTTATTCAAAATCTACAGTGCTGCAGAGAAAACAGATGTAATATGTACATAAAACTTGCATATTTGTCTTGAAAAGTGTTACTAAATTGAATATTTTAAAAATATTTTGTTCCAACTTGGTTGTAAATCAGCAAGTGCATTTTAATGGACTCATGTATTAAAAAAAGGATCAATTAAGTTCTTTATTTTAAAATGTTTCTGTTTAAAACTGACTGAGTAGTACTGAAATATTTTCTGCAACTGAAATTTCGATAGGTTAATTCTCCAGAATGCATCACTGAGCACAGAATGGAGGGGCCTTTGTCACTGGGCTACAACCCAGAATCATGAGTTATTTTTTCATTTTGTTTCTCCCCAGTGGGATGACATGTCAACATATCTCTATCATATCACTGAATCTCAGCAACATTTCTTTGGTATCCACAATAATTTACTGTTTAGAAAAGGAAGTTAAACTCCAGTCAATAGTAAAAGAAGTGAGTACTTGAAATAAAACTGCCTAGACCATCCAGAAATTGAATTGTCCAGGTAAGAATTTAGCAAAGACATCCATTCTCTTCTGGAAATTGTGTCAGTAGAGCATACAATAATTCAAGCATCAATGTTATTTTTTTTTTCCTGCTCTGAGTAGGGGAAGCTATCACAGGATGGGAAAGCACATCACCAAGTACATATTTCATTAAAAAAAAACCCCAAATTCAAAAAACCCACACAATCCTGTCTGTAGATTTATTCGCCTTTATGGTTTTTTTCTCAAGGTTTATTACTGAGTACTTCTTGGCAAGAGAAATATGAAAATAAACTGACTTAAAAATGGTATTTTGCTCCTTTACTATCATAACTGTTACATTTTAATTTATTGATAGGAAAAATTATAATAACAATTAGATATGCAGAATGCAAATCTAGTACATTTTGTAGTCAAATGGCAGGTATCCTGGAGGCAAAATGTGTATCATGCCTACACTGTAAAATACGTGTTTTCTTCAATCTTCTGGGATTCCTCAGTATACAACCCAGCTGAAAAATGTAATAGGAATTTCATTTCATCGCTGTCACTGGGGAGTAAAATATATGGCTGACTGAATAATATTTACATGGAGCTTTGTTTTTGTATGCTACAAGTCTTTTAACTTAACAAGTGAAAGCTTAATGAAGGACTTAAAAAATGCTTGTTAAGACATGTCCAGATGCTATTGCGTTTGAAAAGACAATTGCAAAGAGAATCTCAAGTATATTACATTTAAGACTTCTTGCTGGGATTAAAAATGAAGAATCTTCAAAAAAAAGTAGATGATCACAGTAAAAAATTAATTTACAAGACTTCTAAGCTTTTGACTAGTCATATATCAGGACTGCTTTGAAAGGTTTAGTATTCTTAGTTACATGTGTCAGATGCTTTGCGTTTCAGAAATAAACATTCTAGTTTTTTTAATGAGATAAAGTTTTATACCTACACTGCAGACAATTTTGATTTTTTTTTTTTTAAACATGCAGGGGAATTCAGCAGGGGGGGAGACTCATCCTGTTGTCAATAAACAAAACTATATTAAAAAGTCCATCAAAGATTGGGAGGAAATGTTAACATGGAGAAGAACTGGAATATCACACAGGAAGCAGCCAGTGATCTTGAAGATAGTGAAGTAGGGCAACATGCAAGGATACACTGACAAGGACAAATATCAAATGAATTTCAGTTATAAAATGGCAACTTTTCTCTGGTGGCAAATAAAGAAAAGACTGTGTAGGCCTCATTACTAATTGCAATAGAAATCAGATTTGAAAAGAAATGTGACTGTCAAAAGATTCAGCTGAAATATATCCAACAGAAAAAGTGAAATTATGGTTTCTCAATCATAGTGAGACTTTGTTTCAATAAAATACAGGGATGCAATAAGTGCAGTAAAAGTTATCTGAAGTTAAGCAGTTTAAAAGATGAAGAATGAGAAGAACGAAGATTTATATAAATCAAAGGAAACTACAGAAATTATCCATGTCTATGTTAATAGAGAACTGCAATTATTAGACAGGAAAGATATACAATTATAAAAAAGGAAGTGAAAATTTGTAAAACTATCATGACTCAAAATGTGTACCAAGCTATCTGCTAGAAGAAAGTTTTTTTCAAAAGGCTCTGGACAGCACTTCTCTTTTTATACTGTTTAGCTTTTGTAGACATCCTTTCCCTTCATTTATCCAAACCATATTCTTTGCTTTAATAGCTGACAAGATGAAATCTTAATTAAATATCTAGCTGATATTTCTAATATAAATCTAATTTCTCATTTGCAACAAACCTGTGTGTCTAATGAGCTTTTGAGCTCTACTTCTTTTGTTCCAATGGCCATTGGGCTTTGATAGAGCAAAGTATACACTCTGCCTGCTGATGAATGCCTTGTATGTGGTGTATTCCAAGACAACAAAGAATACATATTTGCAAAGGGGATCACAACTTTTTCTACAGGCTGAGACTACCATCACCAAGTCAAATTATTCTATTTTTTAGGTTGCACCTAGAAATCGTTTATCTGTATCAGATAACTTGCTCTAACTGCTGTCAGGCATATGTAGCAGTGGCCTCCACAGATTACCTTCTTAAGCTGCAAAAACAACTTGCCTTTCTCATTCCCTTTGTGAAAGGACTGCAGTGTCAGAAAAAAATCACAGTTCTGCCCTTCCCTCCTTCTTTCAGCTAGCCAGCTACTGCCTTACCATCTTAAAAAATCATAGTCTGTCTGTTTAGAGGAGTAAAAAGGTGCCAATTATCCCGCCAATACAATACTACACCTACATATACACACATTCACACACACACACATACAGTCGTGTGAGCACATGCATAGAGGGAAACAAAACCTCCAAGCTTCAGATCCTACGCCAATTTAGGGAAATTAACTAGAGAAACACAAGGAAACATTTCTCTCTACAGCAGATCAGAAGTTTGTGTAGAAACTTTTGAGTATGAAGTCTGTGAACTTGCTACAGTCAGGGTTAGAACAGTGGACCCAGATGCTCCAATCCAGTATGACAATACCTGAATTCTAATTCTACCCAGCTTGAGGCAAGCCATAAAATACAGTCTGAGGTAGAATCCTTTAATGCAACTGTCCTTGAAGTAGGAGGACAGCAGCATGGCAAGCAATCTGTTACAAGCCTTTATAGCTAACAAATAGAGATATTTGATTGTCACTTAATGAATAAAAGAGTGTCTTTCCTTAACTTTTTTAATTAGCATATTTCTCAGAAACTTCTCACAGTGAGACAAATTCAAAAGAATTCACAACATTTCCAAGTGACTTAACCTTTTCCTTTTTCTTAAACTTGTGCTTTTTTCTTAAGTTTTAGAACAGCTTGAGATTGGCAGGTTTTTAAATTATTATTTATATCCCTTTTATTATATGTGTAAAATCATCAAAAACACAGGTTTGTTTTTTTTACTCTGATGTGTGTAGGATGATAGTTACAGCTAAAGTGCATTCTGCTGCTACACTTCAGGAATTATTCGGGCTCAACAATGTATTAGTCTGAGAAGAGGTAATTTTATAAATCATACAAGAACTTTTTCTTCATCATGCTTTGGCATCCACATTCTGCTCTGCTCTGCCCTGAAACAAGTTTGATAAAACTGAAGATGTTGTTGGTTACTCAAATACTTACCATAGCTTACAGACCTGAAAAGCAAGAAAATTCAATTTTTGTAATCCATAGAGACGCTGTATGATACTTGATGCATTTGATGTAGTGCAAGGTGGGCAAGATACTTGAAATTATTCACTTAATAGAAAATTCTAATCACTAATCCTCTGGAAAGTTCCAGCTATTCACCTTTTGTAGACTCTGATTACTATCCAAATATACATACGATGAAGAGCTACGAATTGTAAAACTAGCTTTTCAGGCTGTACATGTACTGGATAGTACCTTCCCACAGAAGTGCTCTCATTAAATTCTGTGAGATGGTAGCTTAGTAGTCAAACAAACAATGAAAGAGTTTTTATTTGAAACTTAGCTTGAAAGGACTTATTTTGTTAAAGAAGACGATTTCCAGTATGGTTTAGTAAATGCTAAAGTTAAGAAAGCTTTAAACAGCATCCTGTATGCAACATCTTCAAACAAAACCTAATAAGATGTATGCAAACTATAGCCTGTGCCACTTGTGTAATAACATTTTCATGCATCCATTACTTATACACTGTCTATTTTCACTCAAGTTTTCAGTACCTGAACTGAGAGTGATTCTTATCTACATTTTTGCTTGTGTCATATATAGGCAAATAGAGAAAAAAAAAAAAATCATGCTGTACTTTCCTGAGAAGTTGAATTTGTTTCATAAAAGGCACAGTATTTCTCTGAGCTATTTTGGGTTGTCATTATTCTCAATAACAGAATAAAAAGAAAATAATCATGAAAACCTTTGAAATACTTACCTAAACAAACTCTACAGTCTTAATGCTTCTACTAAAAGTGATGTGGGAATGGCAGATTGATCAGACAAATAATGTCTCTAGCGTTCTCATGCCAAAATGGAAAGCTTCATTAATTGAATAGAAGACTGTGGGGACTTTATACCATAGCTTGAGTACATTCTGACCTTTTTGTAAAAAAAATTATATGTCTTAATAAAAACATATCCTTCTGATATAGTGGTAAATAGCTTAAATTTGTATTCATGCAGTAAATGTTATCAGACAAGGTTTCTTGGATTTGTTAGGATTCTAAAAAAATAACCATTTATTCTTCAACATTATTTCACGTGATAGGAAAGAAAATATTATGATGGTGCTGAAAAAATTACAAGAGAATGGGATTATCTGATTATTGTGTTTTTTTCCTGTCATACGTAAATGTATGCCAAAGTTTTGTTAAAAATGCTTGACAGGAATTGAATGTATTTTGCTGACCTTCCCTAGGTTGTGCAGCTTAGTTTAGGAGGCTTTTAAATGGAGAATTTTATCTGGAAGAATTATAGGTACTAGTTCCTGAGTACATAAAACTGTAAAACTTACCTGAGCTCATTTTTACCATTATGCCATCCAATGTCCATACTGTGATTCAGATGTTAAAGCCTTTGGCTTTGCAGTGTCTGAGTTGGGTTTCACTTTTAATGCACAGAAGGTAACAAGCACTTCATCTCATTCTAAAGACTATGCTCAGAGCAGGGCAGATCCATTGTTCCTTGGAAATGTCTGTTTCTGTAACCCTGAATGGTTAAGTGAGAAGTAAGCATTCACATTACAGACACCTTAAATTAGACTTGCCTTAGTGAGGATGGTAGACACTAAGCAATGCCAATCCTACCCATTCTACCTCTCTGAGTGAACAATAACCAGGCTATAAGGATGTCCTACTGCTAACCGAGCCTTTATAATGGCCTCTTTAGTTAGAAGACTTCTTTATTTCCAGGGAAGATAAAGAAAAGGAAGGGAGAAAAATGAAACCATGCTTCCATTGAGAAATCATTAAATGTCTAACCTAATATATTATCGCAGGAATTTTTTGTATTATTGTTGTTTTTGTATTTTTTATTGCATGTTATATTTTTGTATTTTATTTGTACTTTGTTAACCTAAACAAAGACAGTGGATTATCATAGCTCCCAGGACAAGTACAACAATATATAAGGCATACTAAAACATTTGCATTGAGCAGCATTTGAATCTCCTCTGAGCCCTGTACTCTTCTGCAAATCTGGCCTTTGAGTGTTCACAGTCTGAAATAATAGAGAGGGCTTTTTCTCCACCCAACAGAGTGGAATTCCTTTTAGTGTGAAATTGCAGATGTATGTTGCATGTTATTAAGAACGGTTCGGACTGTTTCAGGGTACATTTAAAAATATATTTGAGGGCCTGCATAGGGTGGTATTGACAGTGTATTTGATGCAGCCTTCTGGATAAGGATTATGGTTCCACTATCTCTTAAACTCTGCCTAAATAATGGCTCTTAAGAATTGTTTGGAACAGACAGAAATACAGTCAGACAGCTTGCAATGATGTAATGTAGGTGATCAGAATTTCCTTTTCCAGATTGCCTGGACTTACTTTTATTTAGTGCTCTAGATACCTAGAAAGAAAATCTATTAACCTCAAACTTTCTTTGTTTTCACCTTTATTATTTTTTGCAGCCAATCTTCAGTGTCTGGTCTCCACTGATTTCTGAGAGAGTGTATGGCAGCTTTTTAACTCACCTGCTTTCAGTTTAGATATGATAAACCTTGGTAGTGCTTGGAGAAAACCTGGTTTAATATTACCATTTTTCTTAGGATATTCTATATCCTTCTTCTGTTACCCCTTCTCACCCAACTGATTAAACATCTCCAAATTTTAAGTGAAGGAAGATATGAAGATGTTAGCTCTTGATGATATGTGTGACCTGTAATTCAACAGAACACATATCATATGCATCTTTCACTACAAATATTGTAGGATGTTATACAAACTGAATTCCAGGGTTCCCTTGGCATTTTCATATCAAAGATGGATCACAAAGCACCTCTGACTTAGTACTTTACTAAATTATGTATTATTTGGAGAGAAAATATCTTGCAGGGGATGAAAGCCTGAAGGATGATGTAGATCTCCACAGGAGTAAATAAAGACACAAAATACTCTGAAGAATTCCCTTGTCTGTATCTAATTCTGCCTCTACAAACTTGTAGTTGGAGTCTTTAAAAGTTTATAATTTCAGTTCTTCTTCAAGTACATTGCTAAAGAATGATAACATTGCTAAAGTGTGATAACTTACAGAAAGAATCTTAATTGGTCTCTACAGTTTCTCCAGGAATCTCTCAAAGGTAAATAAAAGCAGGTGCAGCAATTTTATTTCAGCTGCTTGATTTTATTTTCACTCTTTGTAACAAAAAAACCAAACAAATCAAACACAATTTTAGATGTCAGCTTAGTCTCTTGTGGCTCTTTCCGTGCTTAGTACCAATGAGAGATCATTAAGTTTTTCCCATGGTCCCACTTGCAGAAGAATTAAGATTTTGGAAGAGGAGAATGTGAGATACAGTAAATATAATATGACTGTCATTCATTTGAGCCTAAAATAGGTAAACAGACTCTTTAAAATGATCAGCCTTTCCAATTCTCATTTTTTAAGACAACTCCATCTGAGTGGGCATCTACACAAGTGCCAAACTAACTACGTAACCAACAGGTATTTCTATCTTTACCTTTACATGACATATAGTTTCCAATGATTGTGAAACACTACTTTTATCAAATACTTAATAAAACCTTGATCTTTCAGTTGGCTTATGTCTTTCATCATTACAATGAGATTATGCATCCTATGGGTTTAAGTTTTGGGTTGTTTGTTTGGTTGGTTGTTTGGTTTGGGGTTTTTTTTGTAGAGGATTTTTTGGTGTTGTTTTTTGTTTGTTTGTTTGTTTGTTCATATATTTTAACTGGAACAGAAACACTTTGTTTTTCTAGCTAAGTCTCCTAGCATAGCAAGCCTAAACAAATTTCAGTTAAATACAACTCTGCTTTTATTAAAATATAAGAGTGCAAGCAGTAAAGTAACCAGTCCAATTTTCAAATATGTATGTTGTGTTCAGTTTTAAATGAGGGTCTATACTTTGTGATATTATATTAGTAATGAATTTATACATTTGATTACAGTAACTTGTGTATCAAGCTAAAATGAACCATAACATTTCATTGATATTCATAGGGAAAGCATAATCAAACAGAAAGACCTGTTAGCACACACTCTGGGTATTGGTTATGTCAGAATATACACGAAACCATGAATCATGAGATCACAGTTAAGTGATAGATGCTTCAATTGTGGTTGTTTAGATAGAATTTAAGATTCTTTCAGTCATTAAAATGACTGGTTGGATTTTCAACATGATTAGGTGTTGGGATGCTCTTTTCTGCAAATTCTTCCTCAAAGATGGTACGGCCGAACTAATTAAGGAAAAGTAGTTTTACACTAAGAGAAGAGTTCACTATGATAATCATTAAATGTAGATCATATCATTATTCAAAAGCAGTCATTAAAAATATTGAGAAATATAATGATGGTAAGAAAAAAGAGAGACAGAGTGAGAGACATGAAAATTAAAAATAGGCCTTCTCACAGACTACCTAGAGGAGTGATCGCAGTGAACCATCAGGGGTCAGGGAGGAGAGGGGTCAGGGAGGAGAAATTTTTTTAAAAGGTAAAGAAATTGATTAAATAATCAATATAATATATTATTTTGCAGATTTTTTAAGTGTCCAGCTATAAATATGTAAATTTAATACATTTTTAATCTGTTTACTTGAAAGTAAATTGCCAGGAAAAAGTAATTTTTTTCAAATATTGATAGAAATGACATTCAGTGGCAATACAATTTCCATCATATTATAAGATTTGTAATAATATAATCTTAGTCCTTTGCTAATCATCAATTAAAATGATTAATTTAAAGAGTGCAAACATTATATATCAAAAAGTCAAAAATGAGGAAATTCCTTAAAGTTGAGAAAATAAGGAAATGCCTTATGAAGAAAATATTTTTAAAAAAAAAATCATAGTATTTTGGTTCATCGAAGGGATGGTATTAAAGTGCATATCATGTGGATGAAATGTCTGATTTGTATAGGTGTTGGGGCCAAGTTTTGTGGAATTGGGGTCGTGGAACAGACACATCATCATTGTCTAATGTAAGCACTGAATTTTCTAGGAAACACCTTACACAAATAGAAAGTTGTTTCCTATGGGTTGATCTCCCAGGTAGCTGCTTTGTTTAAGTGATATGATAAACTGTCAAAATAAATACTTCAAATAAAGATACTAATTAAATGACAATAATATAGAAATAATTATTTCTTGACTTTGTAACTAATTTACAAATAAGAACTTTGAGTTCATAGCTATTGCTAGAATTGACAAAATTTGGCTTAGTTACAGAAGTATATGGCTCTTTTCTGTTGCTGTTCTTTGGCAAGACAAGTGAAGCAAAACACCAGATGAGAACTTCTGATGAATATTTGAGGTGAAATACAGTCATTTGTATGTGTACTAATGTTTGTTCTATTTGAACACCTAAATGTCCACAGAGGGAAAGCAGAAAAAGGTTTTGAACCTGCCCAGCTGGTGATGTTTGATTTGGATCTATGTACAAAGGAACATTTGAAGATTCTATTTCTATCTTCTAATTACCTGAATATAGTAAAAACAATAAGGAATTCACAATTTAACTTATTATTATAAAATTTCAGATACCAGAAAAGCTGAAGTTATCAATACCTGTGAACTACGGGATATTTAAAAGCTAATTGCATGGAATAGACAGAAGGCCATTTTATTCTAAGTGACAGTAGAAATTTAGATGAGACATCAAGTTATCATCCTAAAGAACAGTGGTACTTCTGTCATAACTGCTTTTAAAAATAGATCTAGAAAGTATCCTCTATTTAATAGCATTGCAGTATTCATCTTCCCTGCAGTGACTGGGTGATGACCCTTGCAAATGTAGTAATTAAACTTTTGAGTTGCAAAAAGGGCCTCTGACAGTCTGAAAAGGAGAATTACAAATTAGAACTCTGACAGAGCAACTCTCTGCAAAAAAAGGAGTCTATTTCCCCTAGGCATTTTAACTCCAATTCAATCTTGACAGATAGAGTCAGGTGTGGTGAAAAAACCCCTCCGAAAAAGCTCAACATACTAGATCATGGATTTTAGGCTGGTATATATCTGCATTTTCTATCACTAATCATCCCAGCTGTTGTACAGATGAATTCACATTTGTACGCATTCATCCTTCAGCTTTCTGCAGAGACACTCTCATCCAACTATTACATATCCATTCAAGACTTAAGCTTAAGCTGTATTTTAAATGCCTGAATTAGAACTTCTGTCCTGGGATACAGAAAATATATTTTGAGGTACAGCTTGGTTCTCCATAAGCCTATCTTACCTCACTTTTTTACTTACAATTTATTAGCTATTGTTGTCATAATCTTTTAAAGCAAAATGCATTAGAAAAACAATTAAATTCAACTTTACTTAAAGGCTTCAACTCAACTGCCTTATTAAACTAGGTAACTAATAAGCAATCAAATAATAATTAGGTAATAACTTTTGATGAGATGAAATTATAATTAATGAATTTTAAAATAAAGTATTGACCTTGACTGACAATAAACCACACTAATTAACTAATAGTTAATTGAAGGTAAATGTTAATGCATTATACTGCAGATTTTCAAAACTGTCACATTGGGTGGTGACTTTCCTCCTTTACTCAATAACATGGACTTGATTCACCATATTTACCTTTAAGAGCTGGAAAAATGTATTCTCATAGATTCATATGTTGCAGTTAAAAAGTTTTTGTTCATCTATCAACTGGTTTGTATTTAAATGGTCTGGAAATGTTCATGTGATTTTACTTCTGTAGTTTACTACTATACTTTACAGTTATGAAACTGTACAGATAAATGACAGTTGTTAACATACATTGTATGTTAATACAGTGGCCTCAAAAGCTTTTCTTTCTAGATCCAAGTCAGAACAATAGCAATTTACGTAGCTTTATCTTGGTGACTTTCATGTTCTTACCAAGGTCAACACATATTGACTCTCGTGACCCACAGGAAAACATTCAAATAAGTAAAATACTGGGAATTAAAAAATGTGTCATAACCCAAAACTTATTGCATGTGTGTTAAGGTGATTTTCTCCAATCTTTGTCTGTAAAGTGTGTGAAACACGGTCAGTAGGTAGCAGCAGGCGATTTTCCCCCTCTGCTCATGTTACATCTTACCTGGACTGCTGCATCCAGCTCTAGGGACCACAACTTAGGACAGACTTGGACTTGCTGGAGGGTATCCAGAGAAGGGACATCATAGGGCTGAGCCGCCTCTCCTATGAATTGAGATTGGGAGGGGTGAGGTTGTTCAGCACGAGGAACACTCCAGGCAGACCTTCAATCAGTCTTCCAGTGCCTGAAGGGGGCCTACAAGAAAGCTGGAAAGGGACTTTTTGCAGGTCATGTAGTTATATGACAAGTAGGAATAGCTTTAAATGGAAAGCAATAGGTTTAGGTTATATTTTAAGGAAAAGGCGTGGTGCTGAGACAGGTAGCACAGACAATCTGTAGATGCTTCATCCTTGGAAGTGTTCAAGGCCAGGTGGGATGGGACTTTGAGCAATCTGATTTAGTGGGAGGTGTCCCTGCCCATGGCAGGAGAGGGGGTTGGAAGTAAATGATCTTTAAGATCACTTCCAACCCAAACCATTCTATGATTCTGAGATTAATGATTCGGTTCGAGGGGTTAATATTATGCTCTAGGAGTATATTTACTTACTAGTGGAAGAGTGCTATTTAGTGAGGAGTTTTAAATTTTGTTGTGTGGCCAATATTATTCATCTTTTTTGCATTCTGCCTTAGGTTAAAGTAAGTGTTCAGTTCAGTGACGGATTGGTGCTGTGAATTTCTGTGAAAATAAACACCGGAGAAAGAGCCTTTTTTTTTTCCCCCTCAGCAATATTTTTTTTAAATTGCATCTTTGAGTGACATTCAAAGCTTTCTATAATTTAAAATAGCATTAATCTAGATACTACAGAAAAGCAGTCATATGGATGTTGGCATTGAGAATCTGTAGTGTTTGTAACACAAGTATATATTTATTAATTATTAAGGAGCTTTTTGGTTTCATGGATCAGCTGATACCCCCCACAGTTCACCTTGTTCTGCAAGTAGTTCCATTGATTTAATACAAACTCAATAATCAGTTGGGGGTTTTTTTGAAGAACAGAACACTGTTCAGGTCCCCTGTTGTACAACAACATACATCCACTGGATTTAGCAAAATTGCACTGCTTTAGACCAGCTGAAGTTCTGGCACATAAATCATGCACAAATGTTATTCCAGTACACTGGGAAATCAGTAAAGCTGTTTGGAAAGCAAAGATCATCTGGAAATTCTGGTACAGTTCCAATAAAGCTTAAGCATAATAATTATTATTGATGGTATATTGCTTCTCTATTTTCAGCAATGAATAAGGATGGCAGAAGAATGTATTAGAATAGATGTTTTGGGATTAACTTCTTTATGCATACAATGCCTTCCCCCTAATGCTGATGAAGGCTTTTTACTAGTGTTTTGCTAAGATTAGGAGCTGATGGAGGGAGATAAAATAGCCTCATGCAAGACATACCGAGAGGCCATGTCTGACAAAATAAACCTTATTTGTGTACCAGCCCCACACCTACATTTATAAGCCCTTATATTCTCAGCAGGGTGGGTCCTGGATCCTGAGCACAGATCCTATTTCCTCTTGCATTGGCGATGCAGCCAGAAAGGAGTCTTGGTAAACAGTCACCTTCACTTTGATGCATAAAATATCCTTTATTTTTTAAAAAAAGAGATGTTTTAGGCTGCAAGGATAGTCAATAGGAATGAGCTTTGAAGCAGCATTTCAGCACTATATCCTGTGCTTAAGTGCTTTATTTCAAATAAAACATCTACTACTATACAGATAAGAAGAGATCATCTTCTTCTTTATGTTGTCTTTGCCTTGCTTCAGTTTTGATTCTGATGCTCTCATGAAGACAGGACAGGGAAATGTGTTAGTGAGTCTAGAACATTGCTTTCCAGTCTCTGTTGAAACATAAGATGTAAATGTTGATTCAGAAGGAGCTCTGGAGCTTAGCTAAAGGTTTTTTTGTTTCAAAGATGAAATAGAACAGATCATGTCTAGAAGAAAGAATTTGCATCTAATTTTGTTTTGAAAACAAACTAGCCTTTACATTTACTTCACAGATAAATTTCTGGTCAGCGCCTAGTTGTTGAAATGCTTGTTATTTGGTAATTAAAACTACAGCATAATGATTTTGGTTCATTTTACTTAGAAAAAAAGGTTATATAAGTTATTCATACATTTCATAGTTTAAATTTAAGATTTTTTTTTCAGGTCTACCATTTGATGAAAATATATGAACTCCTGTATTTTTCATGTACTGATTTTTCAGAAGAAGTGTTTTAGCACTGTTCTAAACATCAACATTACAAAACTTTACAAACATGCATATATATGCATATATACATATATTCGTGTGTTTGGCTGTTTTGAGGAAAAGAATCTGTTACTTCTCCTTCGGGTGCCATGACTAGGTGCATTTGAACCAGTGCGGTTTTATTGTCAATACTCTGGGGCATATTCCCTTTTGGCTCAGTTCTGCAGTGATCTGCATGAAGTGCTGATCATTTACAGCATGGACTGCCTTCCCTGGCTGTCACTCAGACCTAGGATTCACTGCCATGCTCAAGGACACCTAGAGGACTACTTAAAATCCAAATGGATGGCTGAGTTATGTTATATTCATTAGCATCAGTTGTAAAGCAAAGCACTCAGGTAATCATGTCAAAAAAAACTCAACTCCCTGTCATCAATTGCACATGCAAGGCAAGAGAGAATTTTTACTATCACCTGTTTCTTATGGATTGAAGCTCCTTGTAATTACAAACTCTGCATTAATCTAAATTAATATATTCACAGTGGGTTACTGTGAAGTGTTTATATATATGTGTGAGCATATGTATGTGTATATATATATATATAACACAAATATGGAAACATATCCCATGTGCAAAAATAGGCAGTGAGATGAAAAGTGTAGAAGCTGCAGTTCTGCACAAATGACTGTGATCACTTAATGACTCATAATGGCTCACTGAAAATCTAAGGCATAAAGTGATGAAATGCAGCTCATTGACAGCCACCCACATGTGACAGCCTGCACAATAATCCAATGATACAGCAATGATATTATGTTACAAGATTTTAAAAACTTTTGACTGAATCAGACTGTAGTTTGGACATATGACAGAAAATCCATCTTGCAGGGGCCTCTTTCACCATGACCTCCATCTTAATTAACAGCTGAAAATGAGCATGCAGTTTCCTCTGGAAACGGGTTTGTGGTTTAGTGCCCACTGGGCAATATCCCAGATGGGAGAACTTGTGTGATATCTGTTAAAGCTCAGCACACAAGTCCATCTCAGTTTTAGGCTAAATCCTCACAGCAAATAGCCATACAGTGAGTGAATCTCAGAGCCCTGAGTGGATGGAAACTGTTCTATGAAAGGATGGTCCTATGTCTTCTTCATGTTGTCTGGTTTTGCCTATCAACAAGATGTTGAATTTGCAGTCCTGTCTAACCTTGGGCAAGTGATAAAACAAAAAGAATGTGCTCTCATGACACACACTCAAATAAAATATTTTCCTTTCTTAGCTCAGTAGTAGTACTAGTGAAACAAATGACACAATCTTTGAAATCTGTAGTTTTAGGAGACTATTTCTGAATATTCTTGTAAATAAAATGCAACCAGTATAATTTTAAGGAAGCAATTACATTTCAACTACCCTTCTATACAAAGTTGTTTATCTAGAAATCATCAAGTCAGCATTTAGGACTTTTAAGTAACTCCACCCTCCTTCAGTTTCCTCAGTATTTGCTTAGCACTCAGGCAACTCTCAGTTCTCAAAAACATATAGACAGAAATGGAAAGGGAAACAAAAAGAAATATGCCTTCAAAAGCATTTTTTCTTGGAGGTTCCATTGGATCCCAATATTCTTCCAGCATCCCAGGCTGTTAGCCTCATGTTGATATCAAGGACATCTTATAGCTCTTTTTATGCATGTATCTTTTTTTATTGCATCAGGACATTCATATACAACAATCAAATACATGTTTTTTGAAGATATTTGGAAATGGGGTTCACTTCTAAAGTGTTTCCAACATTTTTCAGACAACATTTGTCTTATAGAAAAATAAGAATTGAAGACTATATGTAGAATAGATGTACTTAAATGACACCCAGATAAAGATTAAGACATAGTAAAACCTGGTATTTCTGTAAGAAATATATTCTTCTTGCAAGAACTTTGGAAGCTCAGCTTTTAAATACAAATATACCACCACTCAGAGGGAGGGATATCATTTGTTAGCAGAATGTTCTGTCCTTTTGTCCTGTACCTGAATGAATAATAATGAAGAGGGTATAAGTCTGAATGCATTAGATTATTAAAATCTCATTTCCACTGAACAAAAATTTGATTGGCTGTCTAGTGAATTGGCCTGGGAAATACATAATGATAGTGAGAGATTAAAAATCACCTGTGCAGGCTCTGTTCAAGTGTTCTCATAATCATATAAATATGAAGTATGAAGTAGAATGAAACACATGGCAGTTCTCATTGACACAGATTTTAATAAGAACTTTGTGGAAGCAGCTAAAATTTTATCCATAACCAACAATGTAATTTCATAGGCACAAAATCAAGTCAGAACAAACTGCATGTACACCAAAAAATTATATATTCCAGTCCTGTAACAAGAAAACCAAAGAAATTATTTCCTTTTTTAAATTTTCTTTTTAATAGGAAAATTTTTTTATTAGACTGTATTTTATTAACAGCACTTATAATTCTCTGTTAGTCTTTACTATGTTTCTACTGTACTTTTATTTGAAGAAACTGTAGGCAATATTTTATGAAATAAAATTCCACTGTATGGAAGGAGCAGCAAATATGTTCACTGGCACATGCACCCAGAACACTTTGTCTACCCTCTAAAAAACTTAATAAGATTGCAGAACAACACCTACAGTATAATTACTTCCCTGCTTTGCATGCTGCCACTTTAGTTTATAGATTGATATTAGTTATTTGCTAATTTCATAGAATATCATTAAATTAGGAAGAAAGAACCAACAAAATCAACAAATTAAACCATATTGACTTTTTTTCATGAAAAGTACTGGTTTATCTGAAAAAGACAATAACATACTATTGTTTTTCTGTGAGGTACAATAAATTTATGAATTATACTTTTGCAATAAGTACTACCACGACTGTACAAATGGCTTTCCTTCTGTATATATCCCTGTATGCTTCTGATTTTCTCAGGACAATGTAGAGATGGATTTCCAGCGCTGCCTGACACAAGTCTGCTTCTTTCACTGCAGAAAGCTCTTCCATTTTCCATACCACTTTCAGAGCATGAGAAGTTACCTTCTCATTGCCATATCAAATGATTGCTGCATTAATACACTCATTACATAATAAATACCCTGCTAACTCTGGGATAACAGTGCTCATTTGAAACATTTCATCATGTCTCTCTCCTGTCTGGAAACCAACCTATGCATTCCTCTATCTTAACATGGTTTTGTTTTCTTGCTCCCGTTTGATAGTGGCAGGAAAATCACAAACTGAAAACTTCCACTAAGTGTATTCATACAGTGGCAAAAGGGAGATAAAATGTTGATGGGTCCTTACATTTGTCATCTCTCAGTTGCCCATGAAAATACAGCCATCATATACAAATGCAAACAGGTCAAGGAATGCCCCTGCCAAATATCAGCTTTCTAACATTTACCACACAGGTCTTCCACATATGGTACAAGACATAAAAAGTATGATGCAAAAATTACATTTAACTGCCAGTAATGCTTTTATTTACCTTCTACAGATTAAAAAATTCCTGGACCATTTTTATTCAATAATGTAAAGAACATATTATATGACAAATTCAACACCCGTGACTCTGAAAAAAGACTTCCAGCTTCTCTGATCTTATAACAGCCATTTAAACACAAAGCTATTTGCACTGTTAAATGTGGGTAGAATTCTAGACTGTATATATTGTATGTTAATATTTCTGCCTTTTTCAAATAGGAGCTGTCTGTTCATGTAGCACAGAGAAGCCAGGCATCAGTGAATGTACCTTATATCAGCTGTACGAAGCAGCTAATTAAATGTATCAGCACCACAGCTGTATCTCCTTGCTAAGGACAAGAAATTATGTACTCCCTTTATGCAGGAGTTCATTCAGTACTATGTCATGCATGATTACATTCCTCTATGATTACCAAAATACCGGGGAGAGGGAGGAAATAATAAAATCACTCCATGAAAAAAAAAAAACAAAACAAACAAAAACCCCCAAACCAACAAAAAACCAACAAACACACAAAACAATTATTTCCTTGAAATTATCTGAGTAAGTATAGATCACTGAGGTCTCTGGCAGAAAAAAAGTAAAGAAAAAAAACCTAGGAGAAAGCCATGCAAGTATTTGTCACTACAGAAATTACAATAACCTCTAAGTAATGTATGTTTTTTTTTCAGGAAAGCATCTTAAAAAATACATCTTGTATATATTTAGGATCAACCCCCTTTGCCAAAACTGACTTAGATTTATTAAAAAGAAATTAATTCTTTAGAGCAGCATTAGGATTCCATTATCTTTACTCTTCCTACCTTGTACTGTATCCATTAAAAAAAGGATTAAAGTCAGAAATATCCATTGACCAGAAAGTTCTTCACCTTTCATAACACTCAACCTTTAACTTTCTATCCTAATTGGAAGTTCCTCTCATATGATCAGGAAGAATTTTGTTTTAGCAGCTCTTTTGATGTTTTCCAGTTCTTCACTCACATGAGGGCTTCCTGAAACACATGTGCACTAATAGTGATGAAGTATTTGATACAGCAAGAGCAGGAAAATCCTGAGACATTGCCTGGTCTGTGACATGGAGTACTAAAGAATAAGAATTTACACTGACCTTACTGGCACTATGTGAGAATTATGCAAAAGCATATTAAATGTTAAAATGTTATGCAAGGCAACCACAGTCTAGATAATTAAGAAAAGATAAATGATGATGGCAGCCTAACTACCCTTGGAAAAGATACCCATAGACATTTTGCTTTATTACATTTTTGAAGTTAAATAAGATTAATATTGGATGTGTTGCATAGATCCAAGGTTGAACATGTTTTACTTCTGTCTGGTTTCTTTCCTAAATGATAAGCACAAAAAGAGAGGTATTTGTTTGCAAAAACTTTTCAGTTATGCTGAAGATATTTGATATGAATATTGGCAGCAAAAGAAAAGTGCCAAATTCATGGAGAAATAAGAGGTTATTTTATTATGTGGTCATTGAGGAAAACATACTAGGTACCTCTCATCTTCTCTTAAAAACAATATTATGCTTCATACTTTATTTGCTTTGCAACTACAATCAAATGCAGGCTGGAGAGCTGTTTGGTCAATTCTGAAATAAATACATGGATTTGGTCTACTGGGTAATTCTCTCACTTTGAATGACTACACCCACCCACTGACTAGTTCTCTATTATCTCCAATGGAGATTTAAGCCTCTGGCTCATCAAGACACCTCAGATCACAGGCATCTCAGTGTGTGTTTGGAGGTGCCTCACAGTTCTGAATCACATTTCCAAAATCATTCAGGTGCAGCTGTCTGAACACCTCTGACCAAGAAGTAATGATATTTTCTGTGACTTACCTTTAGGTTTATAAAGCTGATTTTGTAATCTTTATAGAGATGAATAATACTAAAGCTTCAGTATCCACTGATATTGAAGATAACACACAAAATAAAGATTATTGGTGCGCATATGGCTTTTAGCATCAAGCTTGAATTGCAAATTTCAATAAATATGAAATGTAGCAGAAATTTCTCATTATCCTAAATACATCCTTTCTGATATCTTAGCTTGCCTTCAGAAAGCCCATTGATCTTTCTTCCTGGAATAAAATAGGTGGTGATATTTAGCTTATTCTAACATTTTCCATATAAATCTAAAGAGCTCACAGTACTGGAAACTGATAAAAACAGAATAAGAACATGCAAGTTAGTGTCAGGATAAAAATAAAATAATTTTTTCCATTTTAATACTTAGAATACTGATGTACTACTAAGTGTAATATTTACAAAAACGTACAATACCTGGTTGAAATAGACTGTCTTAAGTTTTATGATGCTAAACATAAGAAACAGTACAAATAGATTTTGCAACTACTATAATCAAATCTCTTTTGGCACACCCTTTTATATAGTGGAAACTACCATCAATGGCATCTTAAGGATGTTTCCAAAGAGTTACTGTCATCTTCTGTAATGCCCTGGATACTTCATGTATGGGGCTAAACTGATATTCTTTTGCTCTGGGTAGACACATGGGAGGAATACCAACCAGATATTCTCAAGAGGTAAAAAATCACACAAAAGTTTACTGGCAAACTATAAAAAAATCAAGGAATTTTGGCAAAAGATTCTGCACACATAAAGCACTTATCACAGCATAGACTTAGCCCATCCAACTTAGCAGCCTTTAAACCCATTCAATGTTATGTTCCATGAAAAGAGAGTAAAAAGGGGAAAAGGAAGAAGAAAGGGAGAAAAATAGAAAGGAAATGTATAGAAAAACACACATATAGGTACCAACTCCTGGAGTCTAACAATGTAACAGATAAAAAACTCCAAGATGGAGTTAGGGTTAAACATCAACTTGATGCAGGGTCAGCCTTCCTAAACGCCTGGCCCATCATGGGACTTCCAGGTGGGACTTCTGGTCACTTAGTCACTCAGGGGCTGGGTTAGGCAACACTGTGGGGCTGCCTCCAGCATGCCAGGACAAACAGACAGTGCGGGCCTGGGGAGGAAGGGGGATAGGGCACTACCTCACCAAATCCAAGGCCTGACCTGCTCCCTACCAGACATTCCAAGCATCCCAGGATGTCTCAAGACATTAATCTGTCCAGTGTCTGACACCGTCCTCCAGTCTTCTATATTCTGGGCTACTAACACCACTAATAGATTAATTTTATTGCTTATACATTATTATTTAAACATTATGTAAACCTGAAAGTCTTTGTGATATGTACAGTTTTTTCTGATGTGAACTGTTAGTTTAATGTTTGTGTTCTTTTTGCCTATTTACCTTTCTAGATCTTTGCAATTGGGTTGTGGAGCAAACATATTAAATGCTACAAGTATCATTATACATGGTACTCCTCATTGAACTGTAACTTTACTCTTCTGCTCTGAAATCTGTGTAGCTGTATTAAAGTAGGGAGATAAGTTGATTTGATGTGTGACTGCTGTTAGCTTAGAGTTTCTCCTGAAACTTAGTCAAACTCATAATTTTTTCATTTTTCTCATTTTGAAGTTACTGCAGTGTCAAGTTGAGGGGTTATTGGCTGGGTAACAGTTTCTCCATCACTTTATTGTGAAGTAGAAGGCAAGACTAGCTTGTGGAAAGCCCAATTAATTCTCCAGAAATTTTGAAGATGCTTACATGGAGGTTAGAAACAAAAGTTATGATAGTCTTTTGTCGATTGCTTTATGATAAACTTAGACCCTATCTATCAGGAAAAAAAATACCTATACAATAAAAAAACCCCAAAGCCCCACTACTATTGTGATATATATATTTATGTTGTGCAAATTATTATCATTATTTTATGAAAACTATTGCTGTCATCTATGACTTCTACAGAATGGTTGAAATACATGCAATATAAGTGCAGAGATCCTAGATCTACTGGATTCATCCATGCTGCTGAAGAGATCTCCAGGAAGTATCTTCTTTCTTCAAAGTTTTGTGCTGCAGGATGGCTCATGCCTGTATTTTTCTGGGGAGACCGACCCTCAACAGCAGTGATGGTATTTGCACTGCCTAGAACTTGGCTAGGTCCAGTCTTCCCTCCATGTAACATCTTTTAGCCCTAGGGCCTAATTATTGTTTTTCTTACATGCGCATAATGGGACTTTGACCCAGCAAAAAGTTTCTTAAGCAATGTGAAGAATTTAATTTAGTTAAATGAAATAGTGTGTCTTCAAAGCATTAAATTCAAGTTCTATATAGTGTGCCCAATGTCAGGACATGAGAATGTTAATGGGGACGTTACAGGGTGCACAATTTACTCAGTATGGCATTACCTACAGCAGGCAAAAGTCAGTATCATGTAGTCTTTGAAATTTCTTTTTGGAAGTAGCCTCTGGTGTGAACTAGAGCAGAATTATATCCAAGTTTATCTTAGAGGGAACTAGAAGTTACTGTGAGAAGAGAGCTTGTGAGTAAATTAAAAATTAAGCAGTATGGATAATCAAGGGACAAAGACTCAGGACACCTAATTTTCTTCAGTCTACACTGCAGTGATGTCTCTCTTTAAGATTTAAGCTGCAATGTTTGTAACACAGCTCTTATCAGGACTTACAGTTGGATATAGCTGGACAAATAGAGTTTAGGGAAAATGTGACCAATGTGAAAAAAAAAGTTAACAGTTTTAATATACATCCTAATTTTTCAACCATTGAAGATGGTAATAAACTACTGTCATAATACTGGGTTTAAATTTTTAAAAAAACCCAACTTGATAGAATAATGAGTATTAAATTACAGTGGTTACATGTTACTATTCTAATAACATGCTTCAGGGAGAAGTCCCTGTTTCCCTTCTAGAGTACCCACAGAGAGTCAAGTATTTATATCTAGAATTTGGCATTGTCCACAACACACTTAGTGTATAATCTCAGTACCACTAATTTACCTGTTTTGTACCTATTTGTTCAGAGATTGATCCGTCAGGTGCATGGTGTGCATTGCCCTTGTTTGCTCCTGCTCATGGCATGACTATGGAAGATTTCAGCGAGTGGGAAGGGAGAGTTTAGTTGTGTGTAATGACTAAAGAGGCAAAGAAATCCCTCAGTGGGAAGCTGTCCTTCCCTGTCCTTTTAAATGGATAGGAACAATCACATAGTTTTTACATCATCCCTTCTCCTTAGATTCAGTCTGGAGCAGCTCAAAACACTTTGTAACAAATGTTCTGCTCTCTTTGCCCTCTGGGCCTGCTTTTAACTACAACATTTTGCAATACTAAAAGTATTGTTCTTTTAAGGCTACATTCTTCATCATGCGGCCAACATAATTATATTATTTTGACTGTCTCACATATACAACATTTATGTTTCTAAGATAACAAAGTGCCAGCAGACAATCATGGCCTGGAAGATGATGACTTGGCATGATCAGTGTACACTAGAGAGGTTTCTGTAGGGAAATTACTTGTGAACCATAGTAAAACAGGCTTCACAGGGAAAGGCCTGGTTTTCTCTCCTCCTAAAAGAACTGCATTCCAGAAGAGACCTCCGAAACTCAGAGCAGATCAACCGAGAATCATAAGCTCCAATACACTGGCACTATTTCCAGCACATTGGCAGAAATTGGAATTCTTTCCAAATTATATATTGCCTACATGGGTGATGAATTTACATAACTTGAGGTTTTTAAATACATCTTCAGAAAATACCTGTCAAGAATGGTTTTCTTAGAGTTGATCCTGACAGAAAATTGCTGACCTCTGTAATCCTATCCTGCCCTGTTTTTATGATTCTATGATTAAATGTATAAATAACCTCAGGAGCAAGAAGCTTAAATTTGGATTGCAGCAGGTTTTTTTTTTTTAGGCCCAGATAACTTCAAAAATAAGGTAGCAGACTTTCAAAGGTGACCCAACATTACAGTATATGTAGCATTGTACAAAATCAAACTCCAGGTGTGTGACTTCATGTTTCTGTGAAAAACTTAGATATGTCAAGTACTTCAACATTTGCAGGAGGCAGAACATTGACACTACTTTGCACATTGACTCTGAAATTCTGCTTAATTTACACTTCAAACATAAAAGCTTGTTAACAACCTTGCCCCAGCTGTAAAGCAATTGAAGGTTTATGGGGAATATCCAGAGGCAGAACTTTAGGTACTCTAGACTAATTTGTTTTAAGGATTATGAGATGTGTTAATCAAGCCGAAAATATACCCTAACTGCATTAAACATCTCTCTTTTACCAGAGGAAATCTTGGAGAATTTTTTTGAGGTAATATGGTAGACTAGCAATTAGAGTTAAGTTACTAAATAAAATAGATTCCTGAATGTTCAGACTGCTACAAATTTGTTTCAACTTGAAAAACGAGACTGTAATATGGAACTTAAAAGTCACAAGCGCTTTTAGGTTTAAGTTTGACCACCATTAAGAGCTAATTTACCTATTTTCCATAACATGTAGTGCTATTAGTTAGCAATGTCCAACATCTATAAATCTGGAAAAGAGCATAAGGTGCAGATATTGCACTTGAATTTAAAAAAAAATTATTATGTATGAACAAATTCTTATGAGATAAAAATTATGAGAAAGATATTAATGTTAGGAAGGGCTTAAAAATTCTATGAAAATTATCAGAAAGACAGTTGATGGACTTTCTTCTTGTAAACTGAAGAAGTATGAAAAGCATATGAAAGCATAATCTGAAACTTTGACTATATTTGTAGCATACAGATATTGGCTGAAAAATCTCAATTCAAATCCAGAAATGGCTTCAACACCTCTGTTTCTCTGATTTATTTGAGACAAATGACTTGACTGTTGGAGGAATTTAAAAGACAAGATGTTTAGAGGCCTTCTGTCATTTTTGAGTTTATACTTTTACAATTTTATTTTTTTCATTTTAACAGCACCTTTTTGGAGTCTTCAGCTATGTCTGAGACTTTTTTTAATTCCAGCTACCAAACAATTTGCTCAGCATTTGTGATCTGGTATTTTCAAAGACAGAGTGAATTCATTTGCAAACATTCTTGCAAGGAGGATGTTTTTCCAGCAGGGCTGGAAAGATGGGGCTAGCATTCATGCATACTGGGATATGAATTTCCTCCCACTTTAGAAGCCCATCTCCAGTGCTGTATATTTTTTAGCTTCTCTTAATTTGAGAGACCTTGCAACATTAGTCACCAATGTTCTTTCAGCTGTTTCATGCTTCAATTATCATCTTTTTTCAGCAGTGTTTATTTCAACTAAACTGTTATAAAAACCACTTGGCTAAACAGGCTTACAATGAAAACTGCAATGACTAACATATAGTCAGAATAAATAGCAACTTCTGAATTTTGATATAATTTCTTATGCATTTTCGTTATCAAGGCTGAAGTACTAATTAAGAAACAATTGTGCAGCACTGTCAGGTGTTCAAGGGAGTACGAATTTCCTTGGCTCAAATTCATTTAGACAGATATGCTTATTCCTGAATTTTGCAATTTCTCTGTTCAGGCTGCACAAATCCACTACAGATTTTAATAGAGAATAGAATTAATTAGACATGAAAGGTTGTTTTAGGGCCTTTTCCTAAAGATCTTATTAACACTTTATTCCAATTTTCCTTATATTTGTAGGGAAATCAGACATTGTGGGCTAAAAATGAAAATGAGAAGATTTTTAAAGGATCATTTAATTCTTTCAAGCCAGGAAAGATTTCTTATCATCCTGGGGGCTTGTGTTTATTTGTTTTGATGATTCAGTTCTAAAGGAGACGAGATCCTTCAGTATTTGCATATCTAGTCTCTGTGTCCAAGTTCTTCAGGGGAAGTACAATATCACATAGACCAAGACACTAAAGAATGTTCAGATTGGAGGTAAAAGTAGATAGGAAACTTTACTTTTGCCCATAAAATGCATATACAGTAAAGTGAGATCCTAGATGTATTGTAAGGATTCTGTGGTTTTGGCACAAAATCCATAATTTAAACACAATGGATTTCAGTCAGTATAAAATCAGGAAGTTCAAAAAAATTACCCACACTCTGAGCTACAGAAATTTTAATATTTCTGAAAAAAGTAAACTGAGAGAATTTACCAAGTAAAAATACTGAGTGAAAATACTGACAGCTTCCCATCCAACTCATTTATCTTATTCCCATAAGTCAATTCACATCTTCACTGAAATTTGATGTGCTAAAGAGAGGTTTTATGAGACACATATGAAACACTTTTGAATATGAAAGAAGATTGTATGTGAAGATAGAAAGCAGAATGAACTCAAGACTTCTAAGGAACATAGACAAAACAGAGTTGCACTGTTTCATTTTGTTATTGTGTTTGGAACATCAAACAAATTTATAATCAAAATAGTACTTAGACTCTAGGGGTTGGAGAAGGACTGAGACACTGAAAGGGTTTTGGGGAATATAACTGGGAGATGAGTCTTCAGTTTACAAGAGTATTCTCCCTCAAAGAGTCTATCCTCTCCTATAGTTTTCCATCTCCCGTCAGATATCTGTCTGTCATATTCTATACATTGTCTTTTCTTTCCAAATATTTTCACCTTATTTCATTTCAATACTACAAATATCTGAGTATGAGGGAGGATGTATTGTTTCTAGAAAGGAGGATTACTGGGATTGTTGTCCCAGCAAGGCTGAAAAAAGGCAAATAATGGAATTTTTATTTGTGTATTGAACTAGTTATCATGAAAAATTCAGATCTTTTTTTCTAAATTCAAAGAAGAAGAGTTAAGTCATTTTCATAGGATTCTTTTCTGGCAAAAGTGGAAAAAAATTTCCTTGAATTTCCATCATAATCAGTAATAGTTTTTTCTACAAGTTCCAGGATCAAAAAAATTTACTTAATCTGATATTCAGAATAAAATATAGCAAGTGCATTAGTCATAGGTGATACACAAAAAACAGAAGAGTTAGTTGTAACTGCCATTTGAAGTGAGGGTCATTTTGAGATCTGAAATTTATTTTAAGATTTTGCTCTTTTTGAAGTAAGAAGAATAAAAAATATTTAATAAATTCTAAGTAAAGTCATACTTTTCCTTATGACATATAA
This sequence comes from Pogonocichla stellata, assembly GCA_026546895.1. Lineage (NCBI taxonomy): Eukaryota > Metazoa > Chordata > Aves > Passeriformes > Muscicapidae > Pogonocichla > Pogonocichla stellata. The sequence continues at coordinate 43,077,920 of JAOTQZ010000001.1, forward strand.
AGAAACTAGTTATATTATCATGTATTTAATGGTTACAATGACATATTATTCTTACTCTGTTTTAAATTACGTTTTTATTATCATAACAAAATAGCATACAAAAATAATAACATACTACTCTCTTTTCATGCAGATAAAGAATATAACATGGTTACAGTAGATAAGATACTATATCCCTCTTTCTTTCTTTGCTCTAAAGAATGCAATACTGGGCATTAGGTTAACACCTCAGACTTCAATGCCATTATTGTAATCCTCAAAACTCATTTCAGCTTCCATTTAAAGCTGAGTCAGCTTGCAACAGAAAAGTCACACATCTGGGGAATCCCAGATAGTTATGAATGCTGACAGGGTCAGTCTCAGCATTTTTCTAGCAGGTAAGTCAAATAAAGGTCTTTGGCATTTACTGTTTTTTTTTTTTTCCCCCAACCTTTCTTTCTTTTCTTTCTTTTCTTTTCTTTCTTTCTTTCTTTCTTTCTTTCTTTCTTTCTTTCTTTCTTTCTTTCTTTCTTTCCTTTCTTTCTTTCTTTCTTT
>JAOTQZ010000001.1:43078616-43106248 GCA_026546895.1 Pogonocichla stellata
TCCTTCCTTCCTTCCTTCCTTCCTTCCTTCCTTCCTTCCTTCCTTCCTTCCTTCCCTCCTTCCTTCCCTCCTTCCCTACTGATCTGTTTGTAAAGAAAGTATTCTCAAACTTGCATGAAACCAGTCCTTCATTTTATCACAAACTTTATCAAAACTATTTTTTATCTCTGCAGTTAGTGCCCGAGCACCTAGGTTCACAGAAAAAGTGTCATTTTAAGTTCAACATTTATAGACATAGAAATCTCTGCGAAAATTCAGTTAAAATTAACATATTTTATCTGTTATTACAGGGAAGCCAATAATCCCTATCCTGAAATTAGTTCGCAAGGAATAGAAAGCTACTGCATAATAAACCTTAATATTATTTTCCATATCAAGTTTTTTTTTTAGTGGGACCTGTTTCAGATTTTATTTTTAATTAGTTTAGTTTAGACTGTAGATTTAATTTTACAATTTTAATTAAAAAGTACACCAGTTGGAGTTTAGTTGAAATTGTACTAGTGATATGCACAAACCTTGGGATTCAGCTGTGACACAGTTCTATGTATTTTGCATAAAACTGATCATTATATCAAAGTGCCTTTGAACCTGAAGTTTTACAGTCAACTGAAAATCTGTAGTCTCTGTGTCAAAAAAGTGTGGGAAGAAAAGATTAAAGGGGATGTTTTACAGATGTGCATGAGGCTTGCATGAGATGTGGTAGAAGACAGCTATTGTATAGCATGGCACTACTGACACGTAAGGCATTACTGGAATGAGAGAAAAGAATATAATGTGTTTTCTTAGCACAGGTTGGTGGTTTACTCAGAAAAAGAAAATTAATGAATATTGACTGTACATTTTTAGCAAATCTTCTCCTCATCAAGGTAAAACAAATACTAGAGTCAGTATTGAAGTCTGAGACCTGTAATCCATGGTTTCTAACAATCAAAATGCTGGGCTAAATTCCCTGATAAAGAATGGTCACGAGGCTAAAAAACTTGTCTTTATACTTGCTAATTAGAATTTGATATTATATTTTCACATCTTACAGCAATCTCTAGATAGGAACAGATATGCTAATATTTACGATGGTAGATAATACAAATAAATTAAGATGTTGGAGATTCTTTAGACATTTTGGACTGCTTAAAAGTGATGAAAATGGGGAAAAAATACAAATCAAAATAAAAATCACCAAAACACAGCGAACAGGCTTGAGCCCATTCCCATAGTAATGGCAACATTGAATAGTATTGATGTTCCTGGGATCTCATTTTTATGATGCTGTATAAACTATATGGGTAGTATGGTTGACAGAAGAGTCTATTAGCTAGACAAAAAACCTTAATTATCTGTTTAATATTTAGACTTTTTTTAGAAATTATTGAAAATAAAACATCCCTTATCGAGAGATACCTCCATTGTCAGTTCTACACTGCTTGCTGACCCCCAGAATATGCAGCCACCCCCAAAACACAGGATGTCAACAGGCGAAATTCCCTACCACTCAAAATACCCTATCTCAGTTCTTCTCTGACGTGCATTCTAAAAACTGTAGTAAAAGCGTTGAGTTCAGTACATTTATTTAACAGATGTTCCCTAATGGGTCTCAGGGACTATTAATTTCCATCACAGACAGTTTAACTCGGTTTTCTTTTGATACTCGAAGGCTAGGAATCTATTCCTAGTACTATCTAGAGCTTAGCTACTGAAAGGTGTGAAACATAAATTCTTTTTTGTCTTTAGAATGGAATCCTTAAATTTACTATCAGTTCAAATAATTTGGATATTTAAAATGAACCTTCTAGCAACTTCAAGAATTTCAATACACTTCATTTTGATCCTATTTACTCTACGAACAATTGCCATATTTCCATAGTGAGAAATATATTGATTTGTTTAGAATTGCATAAAAGTCTCAGTAGTCTGAGCTTTAACCTGTGAATTTTTTATCTGCCTTTTCCTTTTGATATCTCTGTTTCTTATAGCTCAGAATTAGAGGAAAATACTGGTGCAATACAAAAACATCAAATTCAGTGGTATTTAAATCTCATAGTCAAACGTTGTGGAAGAAACAGCACAAGTGTGAAAATGCAGGCACTATATATCAGGGTTTCTTTGTCTTTTGGCCATGTCTTCCATTTACTGCTACACAGCAGCTCAATTTCACTAGAACAGAACAGCTGCAACACTTTTAGCTTCTGACCAGGTCAGAAGGCTGGGTCAAGTGCTTAAGCACTGAAATCTGTCTGAATCATGCTGGGCTGAGGTGTGCCTAAATCAACTCAAGCTGTTTGGTAGGATATTATATAAAAAGAGAACATCTCTACCTCTGGTTTCTTAAATGAAAGAGACTTAAATACTTGTCTTTTTCTTGGTTTGCTTTTGGCATCTCAGTGAAGTCTGCAAATGCAGAGTGGTTTTAGAGCATTGCTTGTCAGCCATGTCCCTCAGGACATTAAGACCTTGTGAGCCTATTTTCTAATTCCAATGGGTCTTGTTTCAAGAGTAAATAATCTAAATACTCTGATAGAAGAAGTTATATCTACTGCTACAAAAGCTCTGGAGAAAAATTTCAGATGAAAAAGGGAAGAATCTATTGAATTGAGGTAGACAGTTACTAGATGTCTTCACAATCACAAAAGCTGGATTGAAGCAGTTAAATACAACCAAGTTTTTTCTTTCAGTCTGACCTAAACACTTTTAGTTAAAGACACTCTGGGCCTTCATTTTGGTCCCTTCTGCAGCAAATAGAAATTAGCAGTGCAAAATATCATCAATAATCCATTAAAACTGGATTATCATAATATCTGAGCATTATACTTATTTTATTTAAGGAATGTTACAATTTCAGTGCTACTGGGAACTTTCTGAAGCTACAGTCAGGGCTTTTATGCATAACAAAGTATTAAGAGCTTAGTCCATGACACCTTCATGATATTTTTAATGATAAATTTAACAGAAAGCTGAGTGACATCTCAAAATCAAACACAGTTACAGCAACTAAACAATTAAAACTTAATTCCTAATTATCACAAACAGTTGTCACTGAAGTTAACTCCATGGACCTGCCTTGATCTATGTCACCTGAAGCTCTACACTTTGAATGCTGTTTTTAGCTGCTGTTTGGAAGTTGCATAACTGGAGAAATACTTAGAGTCACTTGAGTTATCGTTCATTTCTTTAAAGGTGCCCTGTAATTAAATAATTGCCACCCTAAAGGTTTTTGAATGGCTATTTTTGAAATTATTTATTTTTAGCTTTGGCAGCAGAGTTCATTAGCATAATATGAGCACTTCTCAAATTTTAATTAATTCATCATTATGACATGTCTATAAGATAATGTCCTTGCTTGACATACCATGAAGATGAGGCCAAATTTTCAGTGTTTGCTTACTGTGACAAATATGAAACAAGCAGAATTTATACAATCATTGATTTTGAGCAACTGGAAATTCAAATCTTACAAGTAGCTCAGTTTACTGACGTTAATGGTTTCTGTACTTAAAATATCTTAAGTAATTTGTTGTTGTGGGGTTTTGTCTTTTCTTTATTTGCGTGTTTATGTTTTTTAATTCTGCAAGCCTTATGCTGACCAGTGTCTTCTTTTTGCACACACAGGGTAATGTTTTATTGTTTTTAAGAGACTTCTTTTACAATTTTATTAAGACTATAACGCACATTACTTTAAATTAAAGGTATAAAAATGGTTTAAGGCAAATCATATTATTTCTTATTGCATCCTGTATATTACATTATGGGTTTGACTTTGGTAAGGACAAGCAATTTTGAAAACTGTTATAAGTCTCTGCTATGCAATTTTACAATCTTTCTTATCACATAATGCAGTTATGTTTCTACTGTTGAACAGTTTTCCATAAAAATATAGTTAACCTCTCAAGAAAAAAAAATAGCCAGATGGTTGTTTTTCTGTCTGGTAATTTTGATTTATAGCAAATACGACTGTTAATTTTCATTAATTCAAATTACAATTGAAAAGTTAACACATTCAAAAAATTTTATATAGTGTTAATCATTAATTCAAATCACACACTAAGTACTGACTAATCAAATGACATCATGCCAAAGGCAAAACGGAACTTGATAACGAAAATAATATTAATCTTTCAAGACATAAGGGTTTATGTCTTTTAAAGTCTAAGAAATCCTGGTCTGGCTCTATCTGGTCAAAACAACAGAAGTGTGACCATCAGTGCCACAAAATCTGATAAATAAAAGCAGAATAATATCTCTTTGCTACCACTCACCAACAGCAAAACCCACAAACAAGTTACTACATAGTTATTTTTTTCTTGTCTCCTTCTAGAGAATTTTACTGAACTTGCACTATAATGCCAGACCTAAAGCTTAAGTGCCTTAGATATAATGAGAAACTCTGAAATGGTCTAAGGCTTTTGTCGGACACTCATTAGATCATATACTGTTAAAAAACTGGTATTTTTGAGGCTTAGGACAATTATTTTTTCTGTGTTCTAAGCTATTTGTCTAAATAAATAAATAAAAAATATATAGGCATATTTATATGAAAATTCATAGTGATAAAATGTATGTTTTTACAGAAGGCAGAATATATCTAGAGCTATTTCCCTCAAAATGCAGTTGTTAGTAGAAGTTGAGTAATCCTTTTTTACAAAAAATGAGATATAGGTCTTCCTAACCTAGGAGCTTGACAAGCTTGAATCACAGAATGATCATGGCTCACTAAGATTGGAAAAATTTCCACGATCATCTAGTCCAATCTTTGATGGATCATCATATTTGTCGACTACATTATAGCACTAAGTGCCACATCCAGTCATCTCTCAAACACCTCCAGGGACGGCGACTCTACCACCTCCCTGGGATGTTTGTTCCAGCGTCTGAAAATTATTTCAGTGAAGGACCTTCCCTGGTACAGCTTGAGGCCACATCCTCTTGTCCTGTTGCTGGCTGCCTGGAAAAAGAGGCCAAACCCCACCTGGCTACAACCTCTTTTCAGGTAGTCAAAGAGAGTGATAAGGTCTCCCTTGAGCCTCTTCACTCTCTGCTAAACAATGTCCTAGCTTTTAACAAAGAAAAGAAATCTTGCTATCCAAATGCCTTCTCTGTTCACTGCTGTTTTCTTTGAGTTTTTTAGATGCTGGTTTAAGCCCCCTGTTTCTGAGCTGGACTTTGAATAAGTTTTCTGCTTCCTGATGGATAATCTATTATGGAAAAAAGGAAAAAGGATATTACTTTCAGTTAGACTTGAGACATGACGCATAACTCTTAGTCATCCAAGATATCACACAGAGGAGGTTAAATGAGGAAGTTTTAATAATCTTTGGCCAACATTCTGCTGAAATGGCATAGTGACTAATACATCCTTTCCTGGGTAGCTACAGCCTCATTCTAGAGAAGAACACCAAGAAATCTAATAATCATCCTCATTTTGTTTGTGAAAATGAAGGATATCTGTTCAGAACATGACATGACATAGCACCACATAGCAAAAAAATATTTACACCTCTAAGATGGGACTCTACCCTTCTTGTCTATAATTGCTTGTCTGCAATATTCCTGGTTTTATTATCATGTTCACCTTGCACTATTGAAAGACTTACAGAAGATACTATCACTTCATTCCAAGGTTTCATCTACATTTCCGTAGTGTGTTACTAGATCTGATGTATGAGATGGGGAGAAATGTGCTTCTTTTTTTTTTTTTTCTCTTCATGCTCATTATTGGGCATTAAAACATCTAGCACATTTATGCCTTGTCTTTAAATGTGGGATTTCAAAGCCACTTTTGGTCTTGGTGGGGTGTTATTTAGCCGAAAGGGGGCAAAATACCTAAAAACCCAGTTGGTAGATCCTTGATAGGGTATTAGTCAGCATCAAATGTTTAAAGATAGGAAACTGACATTTTGGTTTTTATGTTTGTAATGTCTTTAAAGTTTTTGGGTTTTTACATCAGACAGGAATAACTGATGCATAGGTAAATAGTGATTCAATGTAATATGCATTTAATACCCATTGCTGCTCTGCTTCTTTACTTGTAGCATGAGTCTTCCTTTAGTAAACAGGCAGATGTAAAGCAGTTTCAGCTTATGGGCAACAGGTAAACAAAAAAACAAGAATAATGACCTAAAGATGTCTATTTTTCATTGTATGTTCCAGAAGGATATTATTATCTAAAACCTCTGCTTTGCACACTGATATCCAGCATAAAGAACATGTTTAAATATGAACAGTCATTATTAGACAAGGCATCCAACTTCATTCATCTCACCACACAGTTAGTTTTGAGTCTAGATTGTTCACAATGCCTGTGCAGCTGGTTTTAAATCTGCAAGAGTCCTGTCCTGTTCGTCTACATTTTCCTGCTTGGTTTTTTAAAATCAGTCGATAGATCAATCAATCAAGCCAATCTCAATCTTTCAGTCAGCACTTTAGTATGCAATAAGCAGATCAGACTTAGACTTCAAGATCCAAAGTCCACAGGCCTTCCCAAGGACACCATGCAACATCTTTTATGTGGCTGTCATAGCTTTGAATAAACAACCATTTTTGAATAGCTTTAAAAAAACAAAGAACAAGCCAAGAAGTGAAGATTAGGTCTTAAAACTCAATTTGCAGATTACATCTTACTGGGAGAGTCATTCCTTGTTTATTTGTTGCAGCTACATTTGCTGCAAGAATATGTCTAATGACTACTTGAGCTAGTATTCAAAACAGGTAAAAAATAGTAAAAAAATTGCAGAAGATCACATTTTTAGAATCTATACTCTTTCATAGTGAGACATGAGACAGTTCATACTGAGATAAGCAAGTTTAAGGTATATTCTCTTATTTTTCCAATCAGATCAGGAGTCTTTTCTCAGAAAGTGTATTGAAAAACCAATCTCTCTCTCTCTCTCACACACACACACACACACACACACGCATATGTAAATGGATTGCAGCAACCTGGAATAAGTTAATACAATTTTCAAAAATAAGCAATATGAAACCTTAGGGTAATCTGTGGGGTTCTTTTCTTAATCATTTAAAATGCTAACTCTACTGCTTTGGTACCATTTTTCTCGATTTAGAGTAGCAAGTGAAAAGAGAATCAGGTCTTACCCTTTTATACTGCTTTAATGTCAAAGACATTTTCTTTCTGTCCCTCATGTTATATTTTTACACTTTCTCATGCTGCTGTCTTTTTCAGGATCTTATTCCACAAACTGCCTCTCACAGCATGTTGCTGAGCTGGACAAAGATATTTTCATCACCATGCCTATACCTAATGTCCTAAAGTCATAGGAGATTGAAAGAAAAGTTGTGAAATAATTGCTGTGACCTATTTACTGCAGCCGCTTACAAAGTGCCATACTACTGTTGCAGTGTTGTCCATAAGGCGAAATAACGAAAAAAAATTTACTCATTACAGTGAAAAAACTAAAAAACACAAAAATATTCATACACTGAAGTATGGGAATTAGTAGTAATATAACATGTGAAGTAGTGAAGCCTCCTATATTAATACAGAAACAGGAATTTATGTTTTAACTAGAGCTTGTTAACTTCCTGCCATCTCATTAGCTTAATTCCCCTTTTCTTTAAATTTCTCCTTTCTTTAACATGTATGTCCCAATGGGGATATAGTGAAGCTCATAATCCTGTACAGTGATTCTCTTGTTGGTTAAGCAATACCACTCACAAATGGGTCTAATGTAATAAATGGGTAATGATAGAGTGCCAATGGGCACATATTTTCAGAATTAATTAATTGTTTTAAATATTGTTATATTTTACAGAATTTTGTATGCAACATATGGCAGTGCTATTATGGTCACTCCCTTTTAAATAGAGCTGGCTGTTGTTGTCACTTAAAAATATTGTGCCTTGAATTACTTAGTGTCATATAAACAAAGAGTAAATGTCCTTAGTATAAGAGCTTGGAATCAAGAAAGAAAGAAGCACAATCAAAATATCTCTTATTTTCCAGGATACAGTGTAATCCCATTATTCTTTATACCATAGGAATGCATGCCTTCAGTTACACTTGTCTGGAAAGTTAGGAAAGGGAAAGGAACATAGGCTTTATAGAGAACTTAGAAATAAGCAGGGGTGCTGTGAGTGGAAATCAATATAAATACAGTATGGAACAAGGCACACAATGGTACTTTGGCAGAGGTCATCTGTAGACTGGCAAATCAGACAAGCAACAGGATAAGCAGTTTCTCTAGCATTTATTTCTAACAAGAGTGATGAAATTGTTTACTGAGCACTGAAAAAGGAAAGGTGCAGCTTGATTTGATATAGCTTGCTGAACTGTGCTTCAATGATAGAACAAATTCAGATCTCCTGACAGATGTCTTGTATCTGTAGTTTTCCTTGAAGTACTTCCCAAGCTTCCCTACATATTTTCTCTCTGACCTTCCACATGCTTCCCAGGATCACTCGACCTCACTCATTCACTCATTAATTACCTGTTACATAAGAAGGAGTATGTGTTGATCAATTTGTTATTTTTTGGCTGCTAACAGGCCAAACAGAACAAAAAATTGATGAGCTTAAGCCTTTCTCAGACTGCAAATATACAGGTCAGGCTTTCCTGTCCATCCACCTGGCTGATGAAACACAAAATAAATAGTCTTTTAGAGTTTTACTCTTATCAAATGTTACAGAAATTGATCAAATATTAAAAAAAAATATTGTGAAACAGATGGACAGATAGATAAGTAATTAAAGCTTTATTTAATTAATGATTTTTTTTAAAAATGAATTTATTTTACTCAATTTTAAGGAAGCCAGTGAATACAAGAAGTCTCACTTTTGTGCCTTGTGTAATGTCATTACAAGTGATACACAATTATTAACATTTTAAATAAACTAGCCACCTGAACAAATTTTAGTTAAGATGAACTAAAACATAGTAATTGCCTAGATATGAATATATATCCTCTGTCCATTCTTGTTGTGTGAAGCAAGTATGGTTTTAAACATGGATGTCTCTATATTCATTTAAAAGGAAGTCCTTCAGAATCTGTAGAATTATGAAAAATTAATATTAGAGATTGCCAGATGTGAAGTATTAAGAGCTGGGAAGCTTTGTCAAACAATTAAAAATTTTAGGAAAAGTGCAATTCTGAAATCTGCTCCTTGGATAATGGGATAGAGAGGGGAAAACAGTAAGAATTAGCAAACTGTAAAGACTTCAAATCAGAGACTTGAAACTTTCAAATCAGAGACTTGAAACTACAGACAGATTAAGGTGTCCTTCTAAAGAAACCCTAGTTATGAAACAACTCTGAGTCAGAGAGCAGATCTCCACCTCTTCATGGCACAGAGAGACTGGAGCCAAATTTCCCTTTCAGTCTTGGATTCCTTATAGTAAGATAAAACTGTATTCTGAACATGTTATTAGATGTTAGTCATCTAGAAACATCACTGTGACTTCACTTGCATCACCTTTCCATAAAAGAAAGCTCTTCCAAGTTGAGCTATTGAATTATGTCAGTTCATAGGGTACTGTAATTAAAACAGTAAAGAAGATCCTTGAATTAAAAATGTAAGATTGTCAGGTACATGTAGAGAGAAGATCCCTTATGCATACATACTCCTATGGAAATTACTAGTCTATTACTAGTAACATTTCTAGAGCACCTGTATTTATTTAACAACTCACTTTTTTTTTTTTTTTGATTTATCAAATGCTCCAATACAAATTTCCACATAGAATCAACTAAACAAAAAAAAATATTATGTATGTTTAAAATATCAATAATCACAAAAGGCACAAGTGAATCTGATTATGGGGAAATGATAATAATGTCCACAGAGAGTAAAATAGTAATCATCACATTAAACAAAATTTGCCAATCACTTCTTTGCAAGCAGATAATTTGTTTGTACATATAGTTTTTTTAATAAAAGACAAGAATGTATTCAAGCAAATATTAATGTGAAAGGAGATTACAGTCAAAGGGGATTATAGTCATGCAATCACCTGTAGGCATTTACGTGATTATGCAAAGATTTTTTGTTAGTGTCAGAGGACCCTTAAAGGATGTAAGGATGCACTTATAGAACCTTTTCTGGAGGGTTGCCCCAAAAATGGGAAACAAGGGAACACTGAAGAAAGTTTTTCATTAAATGAAAAATACAGCTGAGCCAGAATAGTTCTCTGTTTTATGATCTTCAAGTACTTCTGTCTTACATCCAATATTAGAAAGAAAATTTCCTTTAAGCAGCTGTCTTGTTATGTGCTGTAAAGTAGCTTTTCCCTTCTGTGAATGAGGTAGAGTGGCAGAACAGAATAGAAGCAGAAGCACAGAAATTTCAGAAAAGCCTAATTACATGATATATACAATCCTATGTGAAGTTTTTGCATGGAGAACATTAGTGCTAAAATGTGTTCTAAAAATTTTTTATTTATTTTAATGATCAACTTAGATGTTCTGTCTGGGTATACTAATGGTTCTTCAATTTAAATGAGGCAAACAAGCAAACAAAACCTTCAAAGTTACAGCTGAAACTATCTCTTCACAGCTCAGACATTACTTACACAGTTCACTGCTTTATTGTTCTCATCAACTATGGTATGCCTATAATATTTTCAGTTAATATCTTTGCTGGATATTGAAATAGGGAAGTGCAACAGTAAACATTGCATATTATAAAAAAGTGTAGGCTATAAAGGCACCAGCTATAAAACATGACATTAAGCGTTTTTTACATCACTGTGTGCTCAGCAAAAGTCAGTCTGTAGCAAATGTTTCTAGAGTTATCACCTTATAGCCTGAACAATTTGGCTCATTGAGTTTAAGACCAAAAAAACCAGAACACTTCTCTGAATGACAACTGGATGGAAGCTGCTAGATACATTGGTTGTAAAGATATCAAAAACAGTGTTCCAAAGCAAGAGCAGTACACCAACTTCAAAAGTTAAAGTGCTGCTACCATTCAAAAGGGCAATATTCTGAACAAAGTTTCATTAGATAAAAGGCAGCTTGATTACTATTTCTGCTTATTTGGATTAAAAGTAATTTTAATGGCTGTGAAGGTTTATTGGACTCTGCTGATTTAAACACACTGACAGTAAAGAAATATTTGCTGAATGTAGCTGAGATACAGACTTACAATGCAGTGAATGCTCAAGATCCTGAAGAAAATGAAAGGTAGCAGCTGAGAGAATCTGAATAATCTACACAACTTAATGGTGTTGGTAGCACTACAGTAATGCTGAAAATTTATGAACAATACATTCGTCAGTTAAATACATTCCCTAAAGAGATAAAATATGATGTAACTATGTCACAACCTCACTTACTGCTGTGTTACACCACCACTGCTAGGCACAAACCTATTCTGCAGCTGTGGGTCAGACAGGAGGCAAAAATAATGTGAGATGTAGTATCAGTTTGATGCTATTAAGGTACTTCTCATCAAACTGTTTCTGAATGTATTTGTTTAAATGAAAACCAGAGGTTCTATCCATGTTGCAAGTTCCTATGTGTACACTTGTAATGACACAAGGGTGACTACACAGTGCAAAATGAGCTATGCTGGCCAAGGTACAATTATCAGATATCAAGTTGCAAGCCCATGGTGTGCAAAAGCACTGTCATCTTAAAGGATTGTGTACACAATCCTGAACTTAACTCCAATATTATTGCTTGTGGGATCACTGTCTTGTAAGGCAAAGGTTTTGTGTGAATACCCAAACTAAGAGCAGGATGGAAGGAATGGGCTTGAACGTATAAGATGATACAAGTTGAATGGTGCTGTAAATAACATGATGTCTTCCAGAGGGACATGGACAATCTCAAGAATTGGGCCCATGGCAACCTTTTGAAATTCAATGGGGCCAAGTGCACCTGGGTTGGGTTAACTCCCATTCTCAATATGGGGGATGGGGGATGAACAGATTGAGAGAAATGCTGAGTGGAAGTACTTGAGAGAACTGGTCAATGAAAAACTGTATATGGCCCAATGATGTGGACTTGCAGCCTGGAAAAACAATTGTATCCTAGGCTGAGTCAAAAGCAGCATGGCCAGAATGTTGAGGGAGATGATTCTCTCCCTACTCTGCTCCTCTGAGACTCCACTTGGAGCTCTCCATTCAGATCTGGAGCATACAGCACAAGAAGAACACGGACTTACTCAAGTGCATCCAGAAGAAGACTGTGAGGATGGTCAGAGGGCTGGAACACCTCTCTTAGGAAGACAGGCTGAGAGACTTAGGGTAGCTCAGTCTGAAGAAGAGAAAACTGCAGAGACCTTCAAATAGCATTCCAGTACCTAAAGGGGCTCTAAAAGAAAGCTAGAGAGGGACCATGTACAGAAGTAATGGATTTAAACTAGAAAACTTATATCTCTGTTTAGTTTGCTTGTGGTTTTTGGAATTTTTTTTTGTTTTTTTTTTTTTGAGGAAAGCCTTTTTTCCTGTTCTCTACTGCCTATATCCCCCTTCTGATGCTAAAATAAAACCTCTGATTTTTCACTGTAGACAGACATCTGTATTTATCTAAAAGAATACTTTGGCTTTCCAGCAAGTTTTCATGAAATCTATGTATCTTCAATTCGGTTGCTTTACAGCATTACTCACGCAGGGATCTGAGTCACAGCTGACCTGTGATGCTTGCAGGTCCTTGAGGAGCAGCACACCCATGGTGAGTGTGGACTCCTCAGACAGGGCCTTGCATGGGGTTCTGGGGTTGCACCTCTGCCCTCACACTCTCCTTTGTCTCCTCCTGGGGCCCCATGGGGGAGGATGGTGTGTAGAGGGCAGAGACCCAACAATGCCTACTGTGGCAAAAAGTCAGATTTATGGGGCTGAAATTTCTGCTACACTCTTTGTATTTCATGAAGCAAACAGGTATGACAGAAACCGAGGTGAAAGCTGTACAGTGATGCAAAAAGCAGGCTTCAGAAATATGCAGGAGAGGTATATTGAGAGTTTTAAATTATTCATCGGTGTCAGCACACTTGACTGCCCCACTAAAATGCACAGGCATGTATGATGAAAAGAAACATCAAACCTGAACAGGAATGAGCAAATAACAAATTTAAGAAGCAAGTTTTCATACATTTTTGCAGATAACTCTGATACAAATTCCTGAAGCAGAAAAATTACTGCTGAATGAAATAAAATAAAAAAAAGAGTAAGGGACGTGCAATTGTTAAGAAATGACACCTTCATGTGCACTAACAGTGAAATTACATTGAATGTTATCTCAGAAGGGTTCACTAGATATCTGACTGACTGCAAGATTCAGAGTAGATATGTGTTTTCCCTTTCTTTACTGAGCTTTAAGTTTTTTCCAGTGATTTCCTCAATTTTCTAAAAAATTCATGCCTGTGTAACTGAGTTGATGGGAACTGGAAAATAATGAGAATATTTTATAAAATATTTTAATGAACTAGAAACAATTTGTCACACTGTTGAGCTTCTTGCTTCTGTAGATTTCAGTTGAATATGTAAAGGAATAAAATTCTTTAAAGACTGGGGTAACCTGAAACAGATACTATCCTTATCTGGACTAGAAGATACTAAAATCCACAAAGCTTCCATCCTTTCCCATCCAAAACTTCTTTCTGCACCTTTAGGGGCACACCTTTACATTTTCCCCATCTTTCCCACTAAATCACATGAGATGATTTTTGGAGGCAAACTTTGTGCAACTCATTTAATTAGCACAACATACCTTCTTCTTCAGAAGTTCCATTTAAACAAAATGCACCTGACATATCGATAAATGGGCTACACTAGGTAGACAGAAAGAAATTAATTTTTCATTTGAGGTCTCCCAGTAAGATGTCTAAATGAATAGAAAGTATTTTATCTTGTACAAAGCCATGATGATCAGGTACAACATTTAGGCCATGGAGGACTCTCCTCTAACACAAGGTGTCCTGGTCCATAATAGAATGAGTTGGAAGTGATCTTTAAATGTTTAATCCAGTTCTCCCACCACCCTGCAATGAGCAGAGCCATTTGCAACTAGAATAGGTTGCTCAGAGCCCTGCCCAACCTGACCTTGAATGTTTCCAGGATGGGGCATCTACCACCTCTGTGGGAAACCTGATCCAGTGTTTCATCACCCTCATCATTAAAAAAAAAAAAAAAAATTGTTCCGCATATCCAATTTGAAGACAGTGCTGATGCAGATAGGGATTCTAAGAAGTTTTAAGAGCATGTGGTAAATAGCAGATGCACTGTCATCAGTGGGAAATGTTACCATTCAGGTCACAAATGTGGCATCAGGATTGACCTGGACAAAAACACGACAAGCAAGCAACACTGAATCTATTTTAATATGGTCAGCTGTAATTTTGTAAGCTGCAGCATGCTCTGGGGAGTATGATGTGATGGCTGACTGGGCAGAGTATGGTCAAAATGTGTAGAAGAATTTGGTGTTGTATAACATGAAGGATTCTATAAGAAGTGACTGATGATTTAGGAGTGTGAAGAAAAGAACACAAAACAAGCAAACAGAAAATAAATTCTTGGACTGACATCACCAAAGAATAGCATTAGAGTAAAGCCTGGAGTTCCCAAAGCATTTGCATAACATCTGATTAAAACTTAACCATGGATTTACTTATTTGTAGTAGATGTGGGACTGATCTACTCCATCCCATATAGCTTGTAAGTTCCACCTTGGGTATTACAGTGCACTTCATTTGTATCTTGAAGTTATATGTCAAGCTGCAGCACCCTCTTGTCCTGCCTGCATAAATTCCTTTTCCCATCACCTTTAAGGATCTACTGGTGAGTGAGCTCAAAGCACTCCCTCAGCCAGCCAGCCATGTAGGTCACTGGCCACGCTTTTCATTTGGTGTGCAGTCATGCTGCTCCTGCACAGGTGTGCTCAGCTGGTGGTGTCTGGAAGTGCTTGAAGCAGTTGGAAGAGACTGTGAGAAAAAAGCAGACAAAAAGGCAGAAGCAGATGGAAATTTCTGCTACTAAGCTACAGTAATATATCGGGGTGAGGAAAACCAATACATCAGACTTTGATGGCTGTTGGTGTTCTCCTGCCTGCACAGCAGAAGCATGAACTGCTCTAGTGAGAATTAGGCTTTCCATCCTGAAGGGATGGATACTTCACATGTATACTTCAGCATAACACAAATTTCACCTAACACTTCTCATCCATCCAGCCTTTGTAAATTCACTTTTGCTTACACAGCTGAGAATTTTGACTCCGGACTTCCTTAGGTATTCATTCATATGTAGAAATAAGCTTTGTATTAGTGACATGATCTGACCTAGCTTTTAAATTTCCTGTTACGTTTTTTATGTCTCTTATAAAGTAACAGTGGGTTCAGAACTGGCCACTGTAACTGAAAAGAAAGACCTTGAATTTACTGTGGGTACTTTTGTGAAAATATTAGCTTATTGCATAATGAAAATCAAAAACGAAACTGGACATTGGGAATTTCTAGTAAGAACATCATTATGCCATTTTATACATAAAATTACCTAATCCATTTGTTCTTCTCTTTTTTTTGGGGTCACATTATTTCAAAAGATACAGAAATGAAGAAGGGTGAAAAGAAGAAATGAAAATGCCAGCATTTTTCCTGTTAATTTATGGATACACAGCCTGCCAGCAACAACAATGGTAAGGCAGTTGTCATGGGTGCACTGTGTACCTGCATAGCATCTGTGCAGGAAGTAATTGGATTGCATCCAATGATAGCTTGCTAAAATATAGAAGGTGGTTAAATGTACTTCTGGTGAGTGTATTTGTAAATGCTAAGGATATTTTTTTAGTTCCTGTATATACTATTTAAGACCACAGCTAATCTCCTATTTAAATTCTTGCCATAAAGTCACAAAACTTGTTATTTGGGTTTGTGGTACAAGATGTATAGACTGGCTGTACAGACCATCCTTTCTGTTTTTCCCTCAAGCATGTATTCATCTTTATTCACTCTCTAGATTCCTCATTTTATGTACAAAGTCATATGTATCTGAAATATGCATGTATAATCTTGGCAGGACCCAACTGCTTCCATTAAAAACAACCAAAGGTCTGCATCTGTAAATCATAAGTGAAATTAATTTAATTTTTATTTTTATTCTACCTGGCTTATTTAATCTTCTCCCAACATAAAAATTTCAAAGAATTACCTTGTAAGCTTCTTGCCTTATATTTTTCCAGGAAAAAACTATAATCAGTATGAACTTTTAATTTTCTTTTTCCTAATGAACAAACAGCAAAAGGTTACTAATTCACCTAAAGTGCTATTATAATTAGGGGCATTTCAGCCAATATAGATGTTGATTTTGAGGACTGTTCTCCAATCCTGATGTAAATGTGTCTTGCCTGAAGAGCTGGATTGCTCTGTAGTCTTTATTATCAGTACTGAGAGAGCTTGGTACTCTTGCTTAAGTGTAGACTTCTAGTGCTATTTGAGGTGTTTCAGACTGTCTGGGATATCTACAGAAGGCAAACAGGCATGATCCAGGGAGATCCTCATCCAACAAACTAACAGTCTCCAGCCAGACAGGTTTCCCCGAGGCCACTTTCATGGGCTTGTTTACGTTTAGGTAACTGATTCTTCCCTTAGCTCTCCCCTGAATTGTAACAAGAACTTAGACACCTTTGTGCACAAATATCTTAAACCTTAATCAAAGATTTTTAGTGCAGCTTGGGAGGCTGTAAGGTATTTTATGTGACCTCCACCTGGTGCTCCAGATGGTTGTGGGTCTGCTGAGCATTGTGTCAAGCCCGCCAACCACATGCAGGTACTGTGGATTTCTTACACGCTAGATGCCTATTTTCAACTGTTGAATTAATTAGTTTAGGAAATTAATACTACATATAAAAAAGTATTTAGTGCTGCACCTGCTTTTCACTGGGATATCACTGGTGCTTTGAAGGGAAGATTAAGAAAAATCTTATCTAAAAAATGCACAAGCATAAAGAACTACTCCAGTCGCAATTCTTTCTCTTGTAGTGATTATTTCATAAGCTGATGGCTGAGATTAATGTATCTGCTAAACTATAAAGTAAATTGAGACAAGAATATTTTTTCTTCTTTTCTTCCAGTAATTAAGTATTTCCTGTATGCGTGGTATCCTGCTTACACTGACTTTCATTTAAAACTGAAGCTGGTCTGCTTAATACAGCTTTATTCAAATTCAACTGTTCTTGGAATTTTTCTTGCTTTGTCCAGAAGAACAAATTTAAGTATATGTAAAATCTGCTGAAACATCTGCAACCCCCACTACCACCCACACATGACAGAAGCATATTTCAGAAAGCTACAGCTTAGATGTTTAGTCAAGCTGCATAAACATTTTTATATTCCCTGCTGCCCATATGAAGCAGCATAGGATTTCCTTTTCAGCCTTCTAGTTTTTTTTCTGTGTGCATAATTCTTCTTTCTCTTAACAAAACTTCCTGGGTATGAAATACAGTGATTAGCAGCTTAAAAGTTCATATTTATTCTCACATTTTTACAGCACTCAGAAGAAGGCAGTGAGGGGGTTTCTCTGTTTTCCTGTGCTTTTATAGTCCATTTATTCCACTGAGGAGAATGTTACATCATAGCACCACTACCAGGGGCAATGGGATAATGAAGCAGCTACACTGCATGAATATGTTTTTGGATTTCTCAATGAACCATTTAAATAAAAGGCAAATATTCCAGAACGTACTGTTCACCTATTTATTTTAAGGTAAACTGTATATTTAGGCTACTAAAATAGGGATTGCATTTATTAAGCTTGACCAGCAGGGCTCTCTCTTGCATTATATTTGAATTCAATCAGGTCATTTTAATTTTGTGTGCATAATTTTGTGTCCTTTTCTGGGCAATTTTAACCCTGAAATGATAAAGCACTAGTCTTATTTATGGAACCCATTAGCAAGGAATTAGAATGCCTTTGGATTCCAAGTTACAGTAGAAAGATATTTCCAAGGCATTTTCCCTTTTTACTTAATTTGATTCCTTTTCAGCAGTGATGTGTATATGCAGTTAATGTCCAACACTTTTAAGTCCAATATCTCTTAGGTAATTTAAATAGCCAAAGTCGTAAAATTTGAGTACTTGCAACTGAAATATCAAAATCTTAATGTATACTTTCAAGACCTCAGGGGAATCCCGACGGTTGTCCAGATCCCACATGTAGATAGACAGATACTACATCTCTAGTTTGAATGTTTGTTGGGACAAGACTTAGGTACAGAACATGGCTTTGTATCTTATGGTTCTTATGGAAAGAAAACTAAATAAGCGGTTCCCCATTTTGAACAGTCAGGGTTCAGGATTATACTCATTAAAAAATCAGACCTACTTTCCCTTTATACCAAACCAACTAGACCCATGAACTGATCAAGGGCCTTCTTCTCACAGGAGTCAAGATTCCCACTGAACAGTATTCACTGCACATATATGTTGCCTCAATAAGATTTAATTTTTTTTTCACAGCACATAATACCACTGAAGATATTCCTGTCTATTTCTATGTGGTAATTTTATAATGATATTTGAAAATAAGTACCTTAATCAAACACTGTACTTTAAAGTGCATGTAAAAAAAAAATTCCAATGTGAACAGCAAGATCTACTGATTTAGAGGTCTATAGGAAGATAGTTACACCATTTATCCCAAATGCTTGTCCAAGGCTTTTAAAAGTGCCTGTCTCTCCTCATTAGATACAGTTATAGCTGGCTTAGACTAATGATCTATCTGTTTGCGCAATAAAAAATTATGTGAGATGTTTCCAACTTCTTCTTCCTACAGGAATTTCCTTTTTTTATGTCCGGAAACTATGTACGGCCTTTAGAAACCAAATCCTTGTCATCTTCAGAAACATCTCTGTGATGCAGCTACAAAAAGCCATGTGAGATAAAGGAGACATAGTAGAGAAGACTACAGAGTCTCAAGGGTACCTAACTCACTTCAGGAAAAGTATGTTGCTTGGCAGCTACTAGCATAAATTCTTTTGCAGGACTGGTGTCATTTTAATAGTTGCTGTGATAGAAGTGGGTGTTTTCTGCAGGTCAGCTTGCCCTATTTGTTATTCCTGTCTTGTTACTTTGAGGAACTATTTCCTACAAGTTTGACAATGCAAACATTCAGCATTTGTAATGACTCTCCTTAAATTTTTAAAATTATTTATTTTAAGAGGTATCTGTTGTCTTTTTATGGGGTATGTGCATCTCAATGAGCATACAACCTTTAACTGTTGTGTTTACACCAATATCATATAAACAGATTTCAAGTCAGAATTTTCGAGGAGAGATTTTCAGATATAGTTACCTATTCATGTTCTAGAGTACAATTTTATTCAAAACCCTAAAAAAACCTAGGACGGATTCCAGAGTCCTGAACACCCAAGAAATGTTTTTGAATGTAGATGCATAAGAAAGAATTGAAGCAATTAGTTTTCAAAGTCTGAGATTGCCGACTTACATATTGCTAAATATGTTAACTATGTATAACAGCAACCAGTAATCCAAGATTCAGCTCATCTAATTTAGATCAATCATAAGTTAGACAAAAGAGTGACCCAGAACACAGAGTAAGATCAATATGTTCTTGGTTTCTAGCTTTTTCCATTGACTGAAGAGAGAATCAAGATGACTGCCACCGAGACAACTTGAGATAAAAGAAATTAATCCTTTCCTGAGTGACTCTACTGTAATATTTAGATATTGAAAGGATGCAACAAGGTTTCTTTTAAATACTAGATATAATAGAAAGAGACAGGGTAAATTAAGATTGAACCAAGGTTTAAGTTAATTCTGCATCACTGGGCAGTCTGGAGATTTTTAATTCTTCACCTTTGCTTTTAATTTCCTGTTAAGAATTATATCTGCAACCAAGATCCAGAAATGAGAAAATACTGATAGAAAGGCTGTTATTGCAGAATTTCTAGCCATGAATGGGACAAGACGAGAAGTACTAGTCTTTTGTTATTATTATTAATAAAGTGAAAGGAATAACAATATTTTATTCTCAGGGTTTTACTAATGGGAAGAAAATTCAGTTCCAATAAACTATAGAACTTTATTCAACCAATTCAAAATTGAGTACTTCCTACCTCATGGCCTTCTGCTATGGACTACTGAACATAAGCTTAATGACATTGATCAAAATGAGATTCCATGTAAATCACAAAACTTTATAGCACATCAGGTATCTCTAGAAGAAATAAAAGTTGAGAGAAGACATTTTATTTAATTTTTTCCACTTTCCACATCAGTGCCGCACAATGCCAGGATTCATTTATGATTCTTTTGTTCATGTCCGTGTTCCTTCACTTCTACCAAGGTCAACATGCTGTACTATAGACAGTAACAACAAAACCTGACAGAAATACCACAGTAAATTTCATGTAAAAATCAATCTTTATTATGAAATAACAAGACTATAAAGGCTATCTCTGTAAAAGTATGATTAGTATTTAAGGAAACACATAGTTATAGATGTAAGGAAACACATAGGTGTATGTAATGAAATTGTAAAAGAAGCATAAAAATATGTAAACTGTTCTTCTATTCTTATTTATTAGCATCAGTTATTCCTAGTACATCATGGCAGCATTTTTTTCTAGTAGAACCTTATATCTAAAATCGGTATTGGCTTATTTTAATAAATCTGTATTCTTCAGCATCATTTTACACTTGCCAAACTGTGCTTAGAGAATTGCAGGATTGCTGGAAACAACAGGAGAGGAATTAGGATAACACTAAGGCAAAGAACATCATTGTCCATTTATCACTCTTTTGGTCTTTCTGTGCTAGAAAAAAATAAAAGTGGGGGGGAGTCTGGCATATGTAAATTCAGGACTACCTGAACTTCTGCCAGAAATTGCACAGAGTCATGAGTGACATTCATGTTAGATATATTTTTGTAGAAATTAGGTAAATGAGCAATTAGCATGATTAACCATTCCACTTTAACTTGACATCTGCTCATACCTTTAATAATATGCTTTCTACCACCAGGCATCCATATATTGATAGATTGAGGGTTTTGTAAGTGCTTGTTCTTTTTAAGTGCTTTAAGTAAGAGGTATGCAATTACAGTGAAAACATTAAAAATAAAGAAGCAACAATCAAACAAACAAAATAGAAAATAATCAGCATCAGTAAACTGTGTAGTTGTTCACTGATAAATGATATATAGATAGTATTGGAAATGTAAAAAGTGTGATTGGATTTGTGTCGGGGGTGAGGCCGGTCCCCAACAATACTTTTTAGGGTTTTAATGATATCAGGGCTATGGTGGCAAAATAAAGAAGAGCGGTGTGACGACCTTGACTTGCAACATAAAAACACTTTAATAATAGGGAAAACAAATGTGGGACGAGGCCCAAAAACCGAACAGCAATCTGAGTAGGAGTCAAAGGTCGAAGACCAAGATGGAGGGAGGTCCGGGGTATAAATGTGGGGCAGGGAAGGGGATGGAGTCGAGGTTAGGGCCAACGGGTACAGGGGAAAATGGTGCGGAGGTGGAGAGAGGGGAGGCAGGGTCCAATGGGGTAGGCTGGGTGGGACACTGCATCAACTGAAGGGCAATGGGGATACAAAGAAGGGAGAATATTCTAGGGGCTGGGAGTGGCGATGACACTGGAAAATGATGGTCGGGAATATTTATAAGGCATTAGCATGGGCAATCCCACAACTCCTGGGTACAACAACTTGGACTGCTACAACTCCAACAGATGCCTGCCAAGGCCTAGGGTTGGGCTACAGATCTTCCTCCATAATGGTTGCCTGGCCTGGGACACAGGCCAGGCTGACTCCCACAGATTTGTATTTTTTTTCCGCAGAACAGTAAGGTCACTACTGCATACCAATGACTCCCCAGGTCATAACTCCTCAGATTGTTTTAACTTCACATATATGTTCTTCCAGGCCTATTTCTACAGTAAATAGTTTCAGTTCTACCAAGATTTTATGAAGTATGTTTTAGAGATGAAATTGATTTTAACTCTGACCATGGCCTAGCTCTGTCTTGTGACTAGCAAAGCTGATACCAACTTAAGACAGATGATCCTTCTCTCACACTGAAATTTATCTGCAGTTTTCAGCTAATTGTCTTTTATTTTATCACCGTGGGCAGGCATGTGTTTAGCTATCTCCAGAAAAGCAGGGATGCATAACATCTAATTGTTGCCTGGGAAGACGAACATCATCACTCCTAAGATCTTTCCTTTTCTTGTTCTTCCCTACCTTTATATGCTGAGCACGATGCCATATAGTGTGAAATATCCCTTTGGTCACTTGGGGGTCAGGTTCTGTTGCCTCCCAGTTTCTTGTGCAACCCAAGCCTCCTGACTGGCAGAGGCAGTATGAGACAGAAAATGCCTTGTAAGTGCTGCTCAGCACTAACTTTGCATTATTAACACTGTTTTCTCAGCAGAAATCCATAACATAGCCTCATGCTAACTGCTGTGAAAGAATTTAAATCTACCTACTCCTGCCAAAACCAGAACAAATAGTAAAAAACAAAACTAAACTAAAGCAGCTCTGGTAATTAGATATTGCAGAAAATTGGTTTGATGAGGAATTAATACAATTTTCAGGAAGATAACTTTGAGTACAGGGTTATAGGGGTCTACATGTGAAGAAGAGAGGTACCAGGAGAAAACAAACAAACAAAACACACCAAAACTTAAAGAAAATAAACAGTCAAAGAAACACCCTTCTTCCCCAGAAATCACAGAACAGGTTTATATAAAAGACATAAAAACTAGATAAAACTGAGAAACGAGATTATCAATAAAAAGGTAAATTGAGAGAAAATTGGTTTATTGTGCCATCAAGTCTTTTATTTATTATTCTTCAACTAAAACATACAACTTTTACCTAAAACCATCTCTCTGTAAGATAACGATATTTAGATCCTCTTTAATGAAAAGCCACGATCAACAAATTCTTTGAATCACAGTGATGGGTTGACCTTCACTGTCCTCCATACTGGCACCCAGCTGCTTTCTCACCCTCTCTCCACAACAAGACAGGATTTTCCATTTATTTTCTCTCTCTAAGAGTCAAGATACAGACAGTGAGATCACTTACCAATTACTGTAATAGGCTAAACAGTTGACTTTGGGAAAATAAATTCAATTTATTGCCAAATAAAATAGAGTTGGATAATGAGAAATGAAGAAAAGAATTTAAACAGTTTTCCGATACCCATCTCTTTTTCCTCCAGCTCAGTTTTAATCCTTCGCTCCCAACTTTGCTGTCTACCCTTAGCCTGGGCAGCACAGGGATGATGAGAAATAAGAGTGCTGTGGTCAGTTCACAACACTTCAACTCTACCTCTCCTTCTTCCTAATGCTTTTTCCCTGCCCAAGGTCTTCTCCTTGGTCGGCAATTCCTTTTGGAAGTATCCACCTGCTTTGGTGAAGGAACCTCCATGGTCTGTGGTGTGGACATCCATACTGATGTGATCCTCTCTGTGGCCAACAGTAGCACCTGCTTCCCATACTTCACCTCCCACCTTGATGTCTGATGAAATAGTTCTTTCAGGTTGTTTGCTGGTTTCTTTTTGTTTGTTTCTGTTTAAATTTTCCACTCACTTCTCCGTCCTAGGGCAACATTTTGCCTTTTCTCAAATGCATTTTCCTAGAGGCACCACCATCTCAGCCAAGGGGTTCAGCTGCTTCCTTGCATAGGTCTGCTGGAGCCCACTGCAACTGTCTGTCCAGAATGGGACCTGGAGACTTGAAGCTGGGTGAGATAAATCCTATTCTTTACTAATTTTCTCTAGACAGTATGAATACTCTATGTTATTTTGGCTTTCTCTAGGTAAAACTTGATTCATGGCCATTCCTATGCAGCCAAACTGATGAAAGGAAAGAAGAAAATAATCACAAACTTTCAAAAAATATTGATCAGCAGTATGTAATTAGTGGGTATTTTCTAAAATACGGGTCTGTTATTGGGATGCAAAAAACAGCCATGAAGTGTTCAAATTTACTGGTGGTGGTTTCCCTGCTCCCTTGAGAGCAGGATCGAGAGTGGTACTCATAAAGAATAAGAAACCTGTAATTACCTAATTTTCTAAGTCCATTATATCATACAAAAAATATTCTGTCTTATAAAGGAACTTGTTTCCTTTCAAAGAATGAAAGTGATTATTAACCTCATCTAAACTGTATTTTCTGTTTCTGTGAAGGATGCAGTGCTTTGAATGAAATTCTTCACATTTGTGAGCAGCAAAGTAGTGAAAGTATTACCTGTATGATGAATGCACTGCATTTCTCTCATCTGTCTGCAAGTGGAACTTGTAGGAGATAGAATGACAAAATGATTGAAAATAAGGTCTGGGCTAATTTTCCATTGAATCTTGATCAAATGTAACTTTTCCTTATATCTAAATTCTCTGTGCATTTTGTGTCAATTCTTCCGTCGAGCCTAACCCATGAGTCAACATCTTCAAAATACAAAGTATTTCAGTGATACTGGAAACCCTTTAACATATCTATGAACAAAACTTCAATGAAAAATATTACAGACTTTCCTAGAAGCCAGGGGATTTATTGCAGCTGGTCACAGTTCTGAAAAAATTACTCCAGAAAAAGTTCCTAATTTAACGAACACTGTATTTTTTCATAGACTTTGTTATTGTAGGAAAATAACGTTCTCTATTATATATGTAAGATGATCAAATATATATAGAAATTTCTCTTTTAAATTTTAGACTTTTCCTTAAGTTATTTTTGAAAAGTAAGTGATACCTCAGTTCTTAATGAATGTTGATTTTGTATCAATTTCCTAGATTAGTTCTTGGTAGTGCTTGGGATTTTTTGGTTGTTTTTTGTTTTGTTTGTTTGTTTGTTTTTTCAATTTTGGTTTGGTTTGGTTTGGTTTGGTTTTTTATGGGAGGGGCAGCTTTTCCCTCCATATATGTATATTTCCATGTATACTTCATTTCTTGACTGTTGTATCTATTGTGCTTTTTTCCTGTTAGTTTTTTTTTAATTTTTTTTTTCCCACCTAATGCTTTAGTATTTCTCTTTGCAATGGACTCTTCTTAAAACACATATTTTTGATTCATTCTGGACTAGCATGTTTTGCTGCCACTACCTCATCCTTTTCAGAGGGAGGGAACTGATTCTGCTGCAATGTGGCTCAATAAGTTCTCCACAATCTATGAGGCTACAGGAAATATTTATGTATTTGTAATTTCTTTAAAAAAATATTCTAACCCCAAAAGAATTCAGATCCTGCTTACACGTACAATAAAGTCAATGAAAAAGGAAAAAATGAAAGTAAAAAAAGGTGTGGATGTATTTCCAGT
The DNA here is from genome assembly GCA_026546895.1 of Pogonocichla stellata. Taxonomy (NCBI): domain Eukaryota; kingdom Metazoa; phylum Chordata; class Aves; order Passeriformes; family Muscicapidae; genus Pogonocichla; species Pogonocichla stellata. The sequence goes on from JAOTQZ010000001.1 coordinate 43,103,848, forward strand.
ACTGGTTCTTATGGCAAACTCAAGAAATATTTCCTTGCTGTGTTTTATTATTTAAAAGCTTTTCTTTCTTAACAGTATGTTAAAAGCCTTAATATCATCGTGGTATAATGAAACGATAATTTGATGTGATTGAACAATACTAATAGAACACAATAGTTAATAATGTGATGTGATGGACAGTCACAGTTGTTCACATGTTATGTTGTTGGGCCGGTCTAAATAGCTAGTGTTTCAAAAGACATCATATCAGAAAACGCAGACTGCATAGCTTCTCCTGAAACCCTAAGACATGATTATAATAATCAGCTTACTGCTTTGCACTTGCTGGAAGCTGTTTGCTATTTCTATGGGTTCAAATCAGTGCGGTTATGTCATCTCAAAGAACTTCAGATGAGATGGTATCAGAAAGAGAACTTTTATTTGTAGAGGTTTTATACGTTTATGCATCAACATAATGTGCAAAAAGGTATCTTCCGAAAACACATATTGCTTCAGAAATATAATGAAAGAATTTCCATGGGAAGAAAATATTTTTTAACTTCTCAGAGCATAGCCAATCACACAAATCCTTTTTTTCCCCCATAACAGGTCAATGCCTTTTATGTCAATGTTTGAATACTCTTTTATTTACTTAGCTTGAAGAATTATTTCATCATTCCAAGGAAAGATTCCCCAAAATCAGTTAATAGAAGATTTTGTTAGGAGCTTATATTAATCTTATTAAAGACAAAGTATAAGTGATTTTAAAAAAACAAAACAAAACATATAAAATTGGAGGAAATAAACGCAGCTTTATATCTTCTTTATATAAATAATGTCCTTCTTTATATCTTCTGCCACAGTAATAAAAGGAATATCAAATCACTATGTTACAGGTTTAAAACTACTGTGTCTGGGTCTTCCTCCCATGCCTGAATATCCCAGGCTATGATTATGTTTACAAATTTCCAACCTCTATGGCAATCTTCTGCCATTATTACTTTTCTAAGGCTTCCCAATTTCTTATATTTAGTACCAGCTCATATTACATTATGCTGGAGAGCAGTGCCTTGGAAAGGGACCTGGGGGTCCTGGTCAGTGGCAAGTTGAACATGAGTCATTGTGCCCTGGCAGCCAGGAGGGGTGCATCAGGCACAGCATCACAGCCAGGCAAGGGAGGGGATTGTCCTGCTCTGCTCTGGGCTGGGCCAACCTCACCTCAAGTGCTGGGGGCAGTTCTGAGTGCCAAAATAAATATATAGCTATCAGAGAGTGTTCAAAGGAGGAAAACAAAGATGATGAAGGGCCTTGAAAGGAAGCAAAATGAGGAGTGGCTGAAGTAATTTGGTCTGTTCAGCCTAGAAAAGAGGATACTCAGAGAAGATGTCACTGCAGTCTCCAGCTTCCTTCCAAGGGGAAATGGAGGAGCAGACTCTGATCTCTTCTTTGTGGTGACAGTGACAGGACCTGTGGGAATGGCCTGAAGCTATGTCAGAGGACATTTAGGTTGGATATTAGGTTTTTTACCCAGAGGGTGGTTGGGCGCTGGAACAGGCTCCTCAGGGCAGTGGTCGCAGCATCGGGCTGTCTGCTTTCAAGAAGCATTTGGACAATTCTCTCAGGCACGTGGTGTGACTCTTGGGGATGTTGCTGTGCAGGGCCAGGAATTGGATTTTGATGATGTTTATGGGTCCCTTCTAATTCAGAATCCTCTTTGATTTTCTGAAATTAAATGATAAAAAGAATCATAAAAACCAAAACTTACATGTTGAAGCTGATAGTTGCAGATATAAAGCTCATATGAATTAATTTTTTTATTTAAGGAAAATTAGAAATATAACTACCAGTTTTCTAGCATGAGTATAATATCCATGGTGAAAGAGAGATATATTCTACTCTTTTTTGGCCTTATTGTCTTAGGATGAAGGAATTCATGCAGCTGGAGCATATTTTTTTCACCCTTTTTCACATTTTAACACATATTAATGCATGCTGACTTGTAAGAAAAGCCTGTAATCTTTACAGAAACTTCCTTTAGCACTATAACTGAAGCTAGATTTCTAGGACAGTGTGCCGATTTTGCAGCTTTTAATCTACTGGAAAGTTATAGATTACACTTCAAATTTTACAGTATTAGTGAAAATAGATAAATCATCTCTATGTAGGTCTAATCAGAAATTCAGGTGTTCTGATTGTGCCTGGTTCTTACTGTAGAAAAGAAACTACCTATGAAAAATATATTTTAATTTTTAGGCTCTAAATTAGTGAAAAGACATAGAAGTTGATTTTAGAAATTTGGAAATATTCCTATTTTCTCTTGTAATATTTATAAAATTCTTATCAAAAGAATGAAGTGACATCTTATACTTTACAAGAAAATCCTTCCCTTCCCTTCCCTTCCCTTCCCTTCCCTTCCCGTCCC
>JAOTQZ010000001.1:43110796-43172394 GCA_026546895.1 Pogonocichla stellata
TTCTTTTAAAATTTATAAATTTATTTACTTTTAATTTCTATTCACATGGTTAAGATATTTTCTCTGTCTTCAGTACCAATACTGTAATTTTTTTTTTAAATCTTCAAGACAAGCATTATATACTTAACTTATTTAGGACTTATGTCCATGTGTCAATTTTTCACCCATCTTCTGAAGTCTTTCCAAGTATTGATTATCTTTCTGGTAAAGAGGTACCTATAATAGAAAGAAACATACCAGGTACAAGGGGCTGGTCTCCAGGCAGGTGTATATAATGGATTTATATGTCCCTGGTCTATGGCATTGGATTCCTTTCAGATTATGAGAGGATTTTTATCTCCAAGGCAAAAAGATACTCTGCTTAACATCCCCTTTAGCTGTGTTTTATTGACGCAGCTTAGTGGTTCTCCAGAGTCATTGCATTTTGCTGAATGAGGTATAACAGGAGGGATTCTACAGAAAGTGTGACTGAGGAGAAAGTGTTACCTCTTGTTCTTCACAGAGGTGAAATGATGGCATCTAAGTATTTCAGATATACTGAGACTGTTAAGTATGAAGAATAAAAGTAAGCACCAAAATAAAGGTTCTTTAAAGAGCAGCTAAACGGCTTATTACAGAATAAACATATCCCTTAAAAGAAACCCAGAACAACAGTAGGTACATTTCTATATTCATCTTTAGAAATTTATTTTCTTTTTTATTGTCCTTGTTCTACTGGCTTCTCAAAAGTGCAGCTCTAGGTCATTTAGCACTTGTCTTTCCTCCAAAACAAAGGCTTGATCATGTAGGTTTGACATTTTAATTTCTGCTGCTTTTATCCAAGATAGACCAATTTGATGGATGGTAATATTGGGTAATATGGGTAATATTGAAATACACAACCTGCTAAGAATATCTTACATAGTTTAGAAATATAATATAGTTGTGGGAAGGTTTATCTGCACATCTAAAACACAATAACAAGATGAATAAATCTGTGTCACCTCTTCTTTAAAGGATGCATGCTATCATCTTAAGCAGAAAGCACAATATTTGGAGAACACGTGTTATCACCCAAGGCATAATTATTATCTGGAATTATAGACTGGTAAATTACAATTTGCCCACACATAACTTCCCAAACTCACAATTTTTTACTGAAACCTCAGCATCAGAAAACACTAAGTTTGAGCCTCTTTTTTTAAGGCTTTTTTTTCCCTTTTTTTTTGTTTGTTTATTTGTTTGTTTGTTCTTTGTTTTGTTCTTTTTTTTTTGTTTATGCTACAGAATGATTTATGCTTTCTGGAAGCCATTGGTAAATGTCTACTCTGTGTGTGGACGTCTTGACTAACTAGGAAGTTCTCATATTAAGGTTGAATTTGTTGATCTTTTCCAACCTTAATGAATCTATATCACACTAGAAACCTTAGCTCATCATAAAATCTTTGTTTTAAACAGACCTCAGGCAACCTAGATGATCAATTAGTCCAACTTCCCTCTCAAAGCAGGTCTAGTTACAGAAGGATAACTGTGCCTTGTCCAGTTGTTTCTATAAGGATCTCAATGGATCAAGAAATCTCAACCTCAACCAACCATTTCCTCTTTCAGGATAAATGAATTTGTGATACTGCTGAACTTCTATATACAGACTAGTTATAATTATAAAAGATTGTGATTTCTTTGTTTGTGTTGGGTTTTCTTGTTTGTTTGCTTTTTGTGTTCGTTGTTATAGGTTTTTTTAATATAAAGCCTGGGGAATTTTCAGAAAGCGTTAGACCATCAATGAGACAAGTAATACAAGGAAGCTAATACACATTTTTTCTACTAAAACACTATCACTGCAAAAATTTTCAAATGAAGACCTAGTAACACATCATCAAAGAACTATTTGCATTGTGCATTTATCCAGAGTAGTTACATAGCTATAGAAAATATTTGTCAAAGCAGATACCCAGAAAATAAAACCTCCTGCAAATGCAATTGCATTCATTGTGATAACAGCTTTATACTGTGCAAAAGTAAAGCCATCCACACCAGAATGATTAAAAATACTTCTTGATAACCTGAAATGTCATGGAATTTGCTGAATTATTTAAAATCACATTAAGTTCTGAGTCTTTAACAAATTTCATAAACCTTGCAAACATAACTTTAGTTCTTATCCTCACTCCATCTCTCCTTCCCCAACCCAGCTATCTGAATACAATTTTATTGAGAGTTTTCACTAAATGGAGTAGGGCAAATCATTGCAGTATTGTCTGGAACAAACCGTGAATTTTCTGCAGTAGTTACTCTTGAACAGCTATGTCTCCATTTGCTGGATTTTTTTTTTCCTTTAAAGATTTTACAAAAAGAAAGTTGTGAAATAAATGCAATTCTGTCACTTCAATACTTTTCATTAACTAGAAGTACAGTTTCTAAGAGGACCTTTCCTGGGATAAAAGTTTTAATCTTCAAATGGAAATGTGGGACCAGTGTAGACCATAACACTTCCATTACTAGTAACAGACCTCAGGCTTTTCGTTAACTCCACATGGACTTGGGAGTAGGCGTTGTGAGGCTTACTTTTTATGGACATGTCTTAATCTGCCAGGAACTTTTGTTTGAGATTAGTTAACAGCAACAGTAACACAGAGAGATGACTGTTATATTATTGGTTTCAGTTGTTTTGCCTTGCTCAATTTTGTAGCTAAACCATTATCACCATAACTTTCAGTAATAGTACTAACCAGTGGCCATTCAGTGCAGAATAGTCTATGACCATAGAATATGATACATGAGAGCAGTCTTTAAAATGCAGGCATAGGATGAAGCTAGAAAGCCCAGGGCTTCTTGCAGGTCATGGTTCACCAGTTATTTGCCATCAAAGGAAAGCAACTTAAAGTGATGGGTGAAGAGGGTATGGAGAGGTAAAAAAGAAAAAAAGATCATGTATGAAGAAAGAGCAAGGCATACTGTGTATTAGAAAATGTCTTAAAGTAGTCCTCAGTGAATTCTAAGGGAAGCAGATAGAATTCCCAACCATTTGTACTCCACGTCCCTTGGAAAGGATTTGTCATACTGAAAATTTGCTGCAAGCCTTCCAACACCCAGCTTCTTAAGCAGCTCAGAGCAGCACAACAAGGGTAAGATAGCAGAAATAGAGATAAAAACTGGAAAGCTTGTGCATATAAGTTTAAATTATTATTGTTGGGAAGTAACACTGGTAGAATACTGGAGAGGGCATGTGTTAGTATTGTGACAATTGTATTCCTAATGACATGGTCAGTGGCACTGTCAACAAATTATTGTGTGTACATATTAGCTATGATTCCTTATCCTGGGTTAGCTGCTTGAGGTCTTTGGTCTGGTATCTGGCCTTTGGGACTTAGTTGTGTATTAGATTCAATCAGGGAAGATCCAAATGGCATTGTCATGATCCACAGAATTGTCCCATATATTTTAGTACACTTATTCAGATTCTCTGAAAGTGGTGAATTGTTAAGCATGTGCAAGTAGGAAATACTAGCATTAAGATCAGATGAAATGTTAGTTCAGGGTTCTTGTGCATATACTTTGTAATAAAGTCCTTAATTATATGATCACACTCTCTATTTTAGGATTGCTGTAAAAAAAGGGAGAAGGGAAAAAAAAAGACATTTCATTCACCTTGTCTATGTAATTTGCAACTTAGATTCATTAGTTAGAATTTTCATTCAGCTTTCTAAGCATCCATTAAGTAACAGAGTGGTGATGGTGTCACACTTTATGGATGGAATCTAGATTCAAAGAGCAGATTAAAATTTTATACGTAAATATCTGCATATGAGTTAAGGAGTGGGATCCAATTGCCTAAACATTGGCCATCAATGCAACTAAAATTACACACCAACAAGCCTTGTCTTTGCATATATTTTAACTGACATTCTAGCTCACTTAGACACTTGTTTGAAGGATGTCTATGCAAATTCTACTTTTTTGAGAGAATATATAGAAAATAATTGTAAGTATATTCATTTTCCTCCTGATTTACATAGAGAATGCTAGAGACATTATTCTATACTGAAATTCTGTTTTTCTTTTCATGCATTTCTCTTAATGTGAATTCCTTTATATTAATTTCTGTAAGAACCAAATCTATACATATGTTTATGTTTTTTTCAGAGAATTGCCTTTTGTTGTTGTTGTTGTTCATTTGTTTTTGGGTTTTTTGTTTGTTTTCTTTTTATGGTTTGGATGAAGTTTGCAGTGGTTGCAGTTTTTGAGGTTTTGAGGGGTTTGAGAGAGAGAAAAAAGGGCAAAAATTTCATTGTCATGGAAAGTCTATGTAAAAAATCGATAGAGAAAACTGTAAATAATAGAAATAGTTACAAATATTTCAGGCTGGATGGACACTAAAGAGAAGACTTAATTATAAGTATGTTCCACAGGAAATCAGTATGTATGTTTTGAGTAAAAGAAGAAACATGTTCCAAATTGTGGGAAAGTGAGATGTTTTGAACACCATATTATGACAGACTTCACACTGAGTGCTTACACCAAACTGGAGCAGGGTATTTGAGAAAAATTCTGAACACTTCAACTAGACACTCAGTTATCTTGCATGAATAACTCCCAGCATCTTTATTGGCTGCAATTTAAAAAATTAAGACAAATATGTGCTTCCATGTCTCATATGTGTTGAAACTTGTCAGTGGTGTCTCCTGAACAGAGAAATGTCTCATAGACTCTCAGTTTAGACACATTCGCATTGTCTGAGAAATTAGGACAGTATTTTCTGTCCTAGGGTCCAGACTGGCTTAGTTTTTCATGGTAATAAGCTGAGCCGAGGGTATAGCATCACAAAGCATCTAGGAAAAGTAGGATCAGGCAACCCTCAAGGTATTACAACAGCAGGCTATGTTAAAAACCCGTCAGAAAAAAAATGAATTTTTTTTTGTCATGGAAATTAAGGACATATAGTCCCAGCTGTTTATTTGCAATCTTTATGTGAATTTCCAGCAGGTATCAGCTGGCATTCCATTCAGTGTCTAAAAGAAAAATTCAGTCCTAATATTTTATTAGAGTCTTCTGTCTAAATTTTCATCTTTCATGTGAACAGAACAGATTCATAGGCGCACTCTGATCTTTCTGCATGTGTAGCAACCCCAATGCCAGCAATAAGAGTTCTCTGCAAGGAAGAAGAGCAGAATGGATAATAAGTGCTCCATTGTGCAGACAGGAGAGGAGAATTCAGTTTTAATGATCCCATTACTTTCTGCTAGACTGCTAAAAATTGCTGCACTGAATAAACCAGTAGATGTTGCTTTTTGTCGAGTAACTGGAATGTCTTTTATGAAACTTAATTTTTTTACAGACACTTTGTAGGGCAATTAGGGCAGCTTAGCAAATTCCTTATTTCCCACTGGACACTGTAATTCACAACAAACTAATTAATATTTTATCTGAAAATGCTACATACTTTCATTGTTGTTTATTTTTAATTAAAATTAAGGTCCTGAAACAGTCAATGACAATTACAAATACATGTAAGGCATTAAATATGACAATTTGAATTTTTAATTATTAATTATCACATTGACCTGCTAATTATTTCTGGCAAAAACATAGGATACTTTACTTAAATATTAATATAACTGCACTACCCATTTTAACTACTGAGAAAAATTATGTAGCGCCTTTACAGAATTTTAAACCTTAGAGAGAACAATAGTACAGAGGATTTGTCTTTTGAAAGATCAAAACATTCATCATGAGTAAATCTTGTATTTGACTAGTGGAAGACAGTAATGCACTTACACTGTAACAGTGAAAATAACAGAAGACAAGTTTTAAAAGCTTTTCAGGAACCAATCCAACTATGTATTTAAATATTAAAAAATGCACCATTGCATAAAATAGAACAAACAAGATGGGCATCTGAATGAATCCCTAGTGGAAACTAATTCTTACAACAAGATGTGAGCTAGAACTCTCTTAATACCAGTTGCAACATGTAGCTGTCTCAAAGCCATAATAAATTTACTGGAAAGTCCAAGGGATTTTTTTTATTAAGGCACCAAATTGAACATCACTGCTTTTCCCCCCCATTGCTTTAGCAAGAGAAGCTAAAGTCTAGTTAACATTTTGAGCTTCAGGGTCATGAAAGAAGCAAATTAAAACATGAAATTTTATAATCTGATTGTTCCTGAGTTCAGCTTCCCTCTTTATAGAATGTAAAGAAGTAACAGCTTGGAAAAAAAAATAGAAGGCTTGTTCTGGCACAAATAAAAAAAATGCAAGAAAATACAGCTCTTTTCTATTTCTCATGAGCATGAGAGTCATTTCATCCTATGAGATATATATCCTAAAAAACAAAGACAATAGAAAAATTCTGCAGTTATTTAGTTGTGACTTCACAATTCTGCATGTAGAGTTTAATACATGTTGCTGTCTGGGACACAAGCTTGGCTGTCTTTAATGGATGGCAGCATATAGTCAATCTAATTTATAACCATTTCTCAGGATCCTTTATACCTTTTCAAGGTGAACTATTCATCGTACATGACTTGGGTCTGCTTGTAATGATGTTTTAAAATATACTTTTCACAAACAAATGTTGTGAACAGTTCTATAAAAGTATATTATAATTTTTTTTGTAAATGTTCTCTTGGATTCGGCTTTATGTCCTAGCAAAGATGCCAAAGACTTTTCGAAGCTGTACGCAGTTTTTTTATATGTTCATGATAATTTAATATTTCTTCCCATGTCGTTGAAAACAGAGATTGAAATTCTTATGTGTTCATGTGTACATTAATACACCCTCAGATTTTATAATGATGGCTTTTAAACTATTAAAATAATTATTTTGGTGATTAAAATTATTACATTGGGAGTTTCTGTATTCTTTACAGAAACATTTGCTCTGTGAACTCCATTGTTTTATCAGGTTGCAAAAACTTGGACATATAATCTTCTGGAGAATGTCAATAATGTAAAATTTATTCTCTGTGCTTTGTGTAAATTCTGCTGTTGGAGCAGTCAATGAGGAGAAAATTTTATGATGCATAAGCTTGCTGATAGTGGATTAAATACTGAAATACATTGCAAAAGAATCTAGCTTGATTTATTGGGCTTTACTATTTTCAGAGCAAATCCTATTCCTTGGCTGAGCTCAAACAGAAAAGGATGCAAAAATGCATCATCTGCAGATTGTCTTGATAAATGCCCTTAGCACTTGTAACATTCTGCTTTGGCTGAACTGAAAAGGGAGAGGGACCATGATGTTAAGAATGTCTATAAACCATTTTTTTAACACAAACTTATGGTTATTCCAATCAGTATCAGTTGTTCGGTTCTAGAAAGGAAATAGGGATAAGATGGAGGGATGCACACCCAAAAGGAGAGAGGGTGGGTGGGAGGAACACAGGGAGGGAAATAGGAACAGAATGAGGAATGAAGAAAAATTAAATTCAGACTTTCTGCTAGATAAAGTTTTAGTATTTATTCAAATGATAGATATAATAGTAAGGTCCAATTCAAATATAATTTAGGTTGTGGGTAAGTATTTCTGTTGAACTGCATTTCTGCACTGAACTGCAGAAAACAAATAATTTATTTCTTTCATTCTTTGAGAATTGAAAGTTGTCTCAGGAACTTCAGAAAGCAAAACACTTCCCATAATATTTTGTGTAAGACATAGAATCAAATCCAATGTTCCCAGTATAGAAAAAGAAATGGAACAATAATGTAGAATAACAGGAAAATATTTCAAACCTTAAAGACGGGTAATTAATTCCAATCTTAAAAGCATTTTTGCAGGTGAGAACCATTTTGCAGGAATGGAAAATACAGTTTTGATTACAAGTTTTCATATAATGCTGAATCAATTCTTGTAGATTTAAAAAACAAAATACTGAAACTAGAAGATACAAACATGAAAACTAGAACTAGATTTAGGCAATGGTGCTTTTGTCTGGAGTACATAGAGAATAATTTTGATAGTATATATATATGTCAATGGTTTTTCTAGAGAGCTTCCATTCAATGTGCCAATCTTCAGCCAGAAATAGGACATTTTCAAATAGAATCTTGAGTATAATAATACTTAATCTATTTTGCCCTGTATGAAGGAAGTAAATTTTAGAGAAATCTCCTGAAACTCTTTTGGTTTAAAACCTAAAATTTCATAGGTCTTGCTTTCATCACCACAGTCAGACTCCTAGCCTGTTCAGCAAGTATTCCCCTCTAACATTCTGCTGAGGTATTCAGATCATAATAATGCCTGAGATATTTCCAGGTCTTGGCCTGTACATTTCATCCTGAACATAAAAACATGAAGCCAAAAGTACTGGGTTAGATCAACATCTTACCTCTGATAGCAGACAAAAGTCAATCTATCATAAAGGGCATAAGGAAAGGGAAAGCACATACTTCCCTCAAATATTCTTTATCCTTCAAAAAATTGTAGTTTGTCTAATTAAGTGCCTATGTAACCAAAAGCTGTTTTCATAAGCTTCCTTTGAATTATATAAACTTTTGTGAAGAGGTTCCCCAGTCTAACTACACATTGTGTGTGTGAAGGAAAAAAAACAGTGTTCTTTGTCCTATCTTATGCCCTCTTCTGCTGTTTCCTGACTATCGTGTTTAAACACAGAGAACTATTCTTGTGAACAAACAATTCTTGTCCACCTTTACATATTCTACTGGCCATAAATGGTTTTTTGTGCTAAGCCATCTTCAAAAGAACAAGATCATTCATCTCTTGTGGTTTGGTAATATTGAGAATATGTTAAGATTATGACCTTAAAAATATGTTCAATGTTGAAGTCCTGTCTGAACTGATGAGCCTTACATATGCAAAAACAGTTTAGAGCATTGAATGTTGCCTATGGATTTGTCACACGATGTATTATGGGGTAAAAAATCTTTGTGGCTCACAGACCCTCTGGCAGACAAGTCCAAGGAAATCCCACCAATACTAGGAAAAAAATTCCATAACTTTTTATGTGATAGCATTTTTAAAATTGCACAGTTTATTTTATGTTTTACAGATTCTATACCTGCATTGTGTGATGTGCATTTCCAATGGAGAATGAGAAAAGAAAGACATTCCATAATTCAAGTGCAGTTTTTGTTGGGACATCTCTTTAAGAACAGATTTAATCTAGTGACAATGGTTAAGAACTGATTAAATCTAGTGGCAAAGAAATGTCAAGGACATTAACTTAGTCAGGAGAATACTAACTTTTTTTGATTGTAACTAGTTTTGGTTTGTGCTAATCTATGAAATGGTATATAACTGTTAGTAGGGGGGTAATATTGTAAAATCTAGTGTTTTAGAAACCAAGTTGTCAAATAACTACTTCAAAGATTTTTTTAACTTCTAGTGTTGTGCAAGAATGGGATTCAAACATTTTTTTAAATTAATCTTTTTTTAAACAAGAATTTTTTAAGAAGCCCTACTATCTGCCTTTAATTCTGTGGTATTTTTTTAATCATTATTTTGCTAAAAGCAAGTGCTTTTGAAATGTCAAACTGTAACAGTAGAATGATTAAAAAAAACTATGCCATGTGTATTGGGCAGACCCTGCCAGGATGCTCAGCACCCACCAAAGCCACTCACTCGTTTCTACAAAGGTACAGGGGAGAGAAAATGTAACAAAGGGTTCATGGGTTGAGATAAGGACAGGGAGAGATCACTCACCAAATACTATCATTGGCAAAGCAGACTTGAATTGGCGATATTAATTGAATTAACGGCTAACAAAATTAGGGCAGGATAATGAGAAGCAAAGTAAGTCTTAAAAACACCTTCGTTTTGCCCCTTTCTCCTCCTCAAGCTCTACCTCTTCTCTCCCAGCAGCACAGGGAGACAGGGAATGGGGGTTATGGTCAGTTCATCACATGCTGTTCCTGCTGCTTCCTAGGGAGAAGAGCAGTTCCCCTGCTCCAGCATGCGGTCCCTTCCACAGGAGACAGTCCTCCACAAACACATTCAGTGTGAGTCCATCCCACAGCCAACAGTTCTCCATGAACTCAACACTCTTACACAAGGTGCAGTCCTTCAAGAACAGCCTGCTGCAGTATGGGTTCTCCACAGGGTCACAAGTCCTACCAGGAAACCTGCTCCAGCAAGGGATCCTCTCTGTACGGGTCTGCAGGTCCCTGCCAGGAATCTGCTACAGCATGGGTTCACAGCCTTCTTTTAGCAATCTACCTGCTCCAGCATGGCAATTCTGGGGAGACCATATTCTCAGCTATAAGGCAGACAGTATAGGAACTTGAGCATTGTTTTGCAACTTCATCTGTCCCTATGTAATAGAAGCCCTGCACCCCAGATGTCAAGGCAGAAGTCTGTACTACAGTGAAGTTAGGGATTTGATGATCTGTTATGTTTTTTCAGATTTTTCTATAATAAGTCGTCATTTTTTTACCAATTTAGAATACTTTAAGTGAGTAATCCTTATACAGATTATTTATGTGGACATAAATGGAGTAATACTTTTCTGCTCAATGAAGCCTTTAGAGATAAAACTAATCCTAGCTATCTTTTTACCTGTGTAAAGCTAAATTACAGATGTTCTCCTTTAAACTGTAGAATCAAAATGGATACTTGAACTGTACATTCTAAAGTTTCATTATTTGTATTATGTTCAGATTAAATTGACCAGATTAAATGAAATAAAATAGACTGTAGATATTAAGTTCGTATGAGAAGAATTCTCATCCTAGGAGCCAGTAAATTGCTATGAATGGGTATTGGGTGAGGTATCCTACATTTAACCTTTAAGCTCAACATTGCTGGTCTAAATCCTTGCCTCAGGCTAAAACTAACACAGCCTCAACCAGCACCCCAAAACCACCATGTCACATTGAATATATCAGACATAAGGCTGACATATATGTCTGACCCTTCCCTTTCTTTTCTTTTCCCTGACTTCACCTGCATCTTATACAGTTATGATCGACTCACCCTGGTTTATAGTAGGCTGTGTTAGATGCAGTAGTTTGAGATGATCTATTTTCTGCAAATAAACTGTGCCTGGGTATACTGGAGGCTGAAAATGTCATGCTACTGGTTTCTGGCATCTCTCACAATAAGGGATTTTACAATCAAAGCAGATCCTGTTCTTTCCTGAGATCATATTTAACAATGAGATGAGTACCCACTATCTCACCAGTCAAACCCTCGAACTCCAGAAAAAGTGTAAGTTCTAAAATCTACATTTTGATTCTAATTCCGTTTTAAATGGGTATTCAACGCTTGCATATGCTAAGCAGCCCAAATTTTCTCTTTATAGAATATGTTGAGGTCCTTACATTCTCTGAATATTTATTGATTCTGTGCCAGTCTTTCATTCCTCAGTAGCAGATAACTTCAATGATATTTTCAAAAACCAAAATAATCAAATGCAGTACATTTCCCTGAAATTTCACCATAATGTGTTACATTTTATTTTTGTCAGTATTGCAGCGAGCTTCTCACATGCCTTACTTTTTTGGCATTTAAATATTCTTGAACATAATGTGTAATTCTTCAGAAAATTATCCAGCTATAATGTTCTACAAATGTTATGCAAAATATTGTGCTGGATTGAGTTCCTATTCAAATGAAAAATATTTGTGCTTTATAATTAATTATGATAGAAATAGAAGTACAAATGCTAGGCATTTGAAGATTCAGAAATCAATCAGCCATTATATTTGGTTGTAGGAGTATATGTTTCTGACATATTGTGACTGCCTGATGAACTGCTGTTCTCATGTAGCACTGAAGGTTCCTAACATTGCCTTCAGTAAGGATTAGTGGATTAGTTAATCACTGTATTAACATTTAAAATTAAATAATTGACAGTTATCATGTAATCTGTGAAATCAAGTTTCACATAAACATCCAAAAAGAGAGAAAACCACTTTTGCATTTTTTTCTGTAAAAACTTCTGTTCTTAAATTACAAAAATTACAAAAAAAATCTTCCCCCTCTCCTCTCCAAGTTCTGTGGGAAAAGCAGAAGATAACAAAAAATTGTGTCTAGTGTAAGTTTATAATATTATATAAAACTTTAATGAAATATATATGAATATAAAAACACGTATCTGGGAAACATTGCTTTGTTTTAGCTTAGGAAAGATTGTGTGCAGATGGCAGAAGGAAGAGGAGAAAAGTAGAGATTTCCCAATAAGTCTTTAAGCAAAAAAAAAATTGTGAAGCTCTCATTTGTCATGCACTACCAGTTAGAAGCAAAAGCAAAGCAAAGCTTGTCTCTTGCATAAATGTTAAGCAAGAAGGATCACTGAACAGTAGACACCTACTAGGATGAGCAAACTTTTTGAGAGATCTCAGCAGAGAGTTTAAACACTGAATAAGAAAATATAAATGAAAATGAGGGTCGTTTATTTTTGGTTTTTGTATAAAATGATTTGCCATATAAGGAATCCAAGAAGGTCTATAGTGCATCTAACATCATGGCCATTAAATGAAAAAGGGGGGATTTTATGTGTTTTGGGGATTTTTTCCCCCTAAAATAAAATGCTCTAATATGAACAAGATTAAATAGTGAAATGCAGCAAGTTGTGCTGCACTGGGGACCTGAATTGGTGAATGGCATAGTCTGCACGTGCTTCATTGCTTGCAAATCAAAATAACTTTTATTTTGTGATTTTGTGTAAATGGCAATAAGAATTTCTTTGAAAGATGATGCAAAAATAGTACCAATACTAATGAATTAATTGTTAAATCACAAAGACATGTCTAGGGTAGCTGGAGGCTGTGAACTAATGAGTAACCACTCAGAATCAAATTTAGTAGATATAAAGTCCTATTGATTCATTTAATAACTATTCTGTCAAACCAAACTGCAAGTCTAGCAGCTCCCTTAAAGAGCTCCAATTAACTTTGTAATACAAAAGGAACATTTAGCACCATGCTGACATTTAAATGTCCAGACACGAAGGAAGGGCTGAAATTTTTTCGTTTAAAAAAAGGCAAATTTAATTTTGTATATTAATCCCTGAAGACTTGACAGTCTGAGTGATTTTCTACAGACAAAAAATTCTTAAAATTTTTTTAGAGAGAGATCACAGTCATGGTCTGGCTGTAATCCTTCCCATTTCCCAGTTTCTCTGATTATACTTCTTAAATATCAGTCTTACTGCCTTTATCTCTTCTCAGGTTGAATCACGCAATTCTCCCACGGTTAGACTGAACTCTTAACAGCAGTGCCCTGTATATCAGCTGTGCTAACATGCCAAATCCCTGAGGGCTTTACTACCTGAGGGATTCGACTTCTCAGAACTATGGACAATGATGAATATGCCATAGTACTTTTCTCAATTCAGAACATGTTTTATTTTTAAAAAGGTAAAGAAAGCAACTCCTGTGAAAAGATTTTAAAGTTTTGAAAGTTTTTGAAGTTTTTGAAGTCTTTTTTGAAGTTATTTCTCACCTGGGCCATTTTGTCCTTCATAATGACTTATATATGGTTAATATTCTGATGGCAAACTTAATAAAAGAAAATCAAACACTGCCACAAAATCAAATAATTTTTCCCCATTTATTAATAAAAACTACAGGCTTTGCACTACAGAAATGTCTAGGCTTTCACCATTTAGCTGGGAACCTCAGAGAGCTCAGCAGACTGTGACCACTGAGTGCATAAATACAAACCCACATGTACCTGAGCTTAAGAGACAGAGACCTGCACTGGCCCTACATTCTTCCCATTGAGCAAACCAAGATGCTGAGGACTCAGTGACAATCACCAGCTTGCTGCTTACAAGAGACTGTCTCCATTAAATTTAGCACTCAAAATGACCTAGGGAGGACAAGCATAACACAAAAAAATTTGAGTTGATACTTAGAAGACTTTCTATATAACAATTTTGGCTCTGACACTGATGAGCCCTTTGTCCATTAATCTGTATGGTGCCAGTACTTCTGTAACAGATAAAATGGCAAGTGTAGAATTCTGACGAGACTGATTTGTTTAGATTTTACTTTATCCATTTGTACCATTTTGTACAGTTTTATGACATATTCTCATTGCATAGCTAACTTCCTAACTCCTTGCTGGACTAAGCTTCACACCTTATCACAATATTACAATCTAACTTGGCTTTGTAATAAATTCCAAGTCTGACTATCATCTACAGGCATGACCTCTCCATTTTCACCCTGGGCGTATGAGCTACTAGAGAATTCACAGTCACACAAGCCAACAGGTAGAACAAGAGAGCAGAGTAGCCAGGGAGTTTGAAGGTTCAAATTCCAGTTAGCAGAGGAGACTAAGGCCTAGATCCAGCTACTGGAAAAATGAGTCATTGGAGCCAGTCTGCATGTAACCATTAGTGAACTTCAATCTAAGTTAGTTGATGAGAAGTTCAGCACCTGGAAATTAACCAGGTTCCAGGCATTGATATTGGATGAAGTAAAGGTCCACACTAATATTTCTTTTTTCTTTAAAGAAGAAAACATCTCTTTGTCTAAGCTAAACCAAGACCTCTAGAATCATTATTATAATGGGTTGTGGTTTTAGGAAAAAATAACTTCTGGGGTTCTTACAAGTCTCTGTCTCTGGATACAGAAAACCGTATAGTAGAAATGTACTTTGATCAGATAAAAGCTGCTTAAGGATTCAAAGGCCTAGTACATCAGATGTAATAGTTCAGGTTAATAAACTCTTTTCTCCCTTTTATACACTGTGCACAATAAACACTTTCATTTTAATTAACATTTACTGAATTGAAAACCGTATGCATTAAGAAGAGTATCTTATACTGTAAGTAACACTAATTTTATTCTTAGAATCAAGAACAAGATAAACCTGCAATCACCTATATGCTCATCATTATTTTTCAAGCTATATTTACTCTGTAGTTCTGATGACTCAGTCTCATTTTAATAAAAGATAATACTAGATTTGGGATATAGAATTAGGTACATCATGATAGCTCAGTGATTTTAAACCATTTCATGTGGTTTGGTGTGCCTGGGTAGCAATAAGAATTTATCTCTTTCTCCAGAGGAAAGTAATGGAATTTTAAAACTGTTTTACATATAGTATAAATCAGTGATGATTACCTATTGACTTGTTAACAGATAATATGGGAAATCCTAAAATAAGCATTATGTTTGCTATACTCTTAATAGTTTCGTAATTAACTCCTGTGGGCAGAAAATAACCACAAAAAGATAAGGAAGGATCTGTCTATAATGTTGTAAAAGGACTAGTTAAGAAGCCTTAAATTAATGCCATTAAAGGGAGATAGGCAACAAAAAGGCAACAAAATATTGACTCATTCAATTCTTAATGACATATTTAAATAGTTAATAATGTATTCACTCATCAATAATAGTGAAAATAGGAATAAGTATAATGGGAAAAGTACAGATAGAGAAAAGTAGAAAAGGGCAGTAATACACATATAGTAAATATTAATATACTATTTTTATGCAAATACTGCATAACATATTAAAACATTACCTTAACTTTATGGGTTTGGAGGTAATATCACATATACAGTACAAAAATTATTTGAAACAAACAGATGAGAACCATTTGTTAGAGTCCAACAGGTTAAGGATGCCATTCATCTTTATCTCTTTCAGGCATACAAATGCAGCCATTTAATTCCAGCTCTCCAGGCAGTAGAGAGAGTTGAACCTGCAGAAGGTATTTTACCTCTTCTTAAGGTAATTGAATAACAACCTTAGGGTGAAGCAGCCTTTTAAAGACCCAATTCTTCACTGACTGTGTAAGAAGTCTAGATTCTTTCTTTAGCCTATATGCCTAAATATTTAGACAGCTTAATTAATAAAGATGAAGTGTGATGAAAATTTGAATTGTGGACAATATACCTAGATAGCTGAAGAGGCAGAGTGATATATTGAGGTTCACCACAAATAAATGCTGGGGATCATTAAAATACGTGAGCACATCAGAGTACTTATTCATACTTATTACCTGAAGTAATTTAGTATCTTACTGGGATGATTTTTCTTTTGTTAAAAACTGTTGTATTAGAAACATTGTACAGTTCATATCTTTTAAATTATATTAACACTTTTCTGATTACATGAGGCTAAGAGCATAATTTCCTAAAAATATCTGCAACAAAAGCAGTGAAAAAAATCTCTGGACTTCCTCTTTTACTTCTTTTTTGTCTTTAAAACTACTCTCTGTAAGCTGATTAAATTAAGAAAATATTAGAATTATAGACAGAAGTAAGTATCATATCTAATAGGGTCTTTTCCCTATATTGAAATTCTAATGAAGAAAATCTATAGTTGAAGATTCTGGTTTTATTCCACTGATACTTCACATAAGTACTTATTCCAAACTAGTGAATTAAAGCTATTTATCCGTTTTAAAAAATATTTTGTTCAGTAATTTCAAATGTGCAAGTAGTCATTTAAGTAATGCACACAGCTTTAAGTTTTACTTTGTTTATGAGCCTTTCTCACAACTCTGTTCCAGTCTCCTTCCTCAAGAACAAAAGATGTCAAAATAAAGAAGAGTAATATTTTTGTGATATGCAACAGCACAGAAGAGAAAAAATTAGGATGCTATATATGTTCAAAGTTATTTTACATATATTTCTTGCATTTACTCCTTGAGTATTTGAGTATTATTTATTTTGAAGCAGTCTCCTGTGGAAGTAATTTAATATTTCCAACCAAAACATACTTCTATAGCATTTATAATGTCCTCCTTTATTTTATTTCTAGAGCCATAGTAGTGTATCAGTGGTAAATGTATACTTATGTATATATATTTATATCTGTATACACAAAGACATATTTGAAGACATTTTCGTATGCTTCAGCTGGATCCCAAATATTTCATTTTTGTAGCTGTTACTTGAGAAATTCCTTAATATTTGAGTTTATTTATATTTCACTGAATGCCAAATTTTTAATTTGGTGCTTACGTCTTTTAATCCTCCAAGTTCCTTGGCAAATATTACCTTCACAGTCAAATGTAATTTTAGAGGACAAATTACTCACTATCTATAACAAATAAATAAAGTCACAGTGTTCACCAAAGCTTACTTTTCATCACAAGGAAGTCTGTTTGCATCTGTTGTACTGTGACATTTAAACCCTTTCCATCAACCACTCTCTAGGTTCTCAGGTGATATGCAGAACTAATTTCTTCTATTCATCTTCCATGCTTGACATGCCCAGTCAGTACTCAATATTTTTTTTCTGCTTCCTTCAAACTTAAAACTGCCTGAATAATTTGGAATAACACACAATTATATTAAAAACGACTAATGTATTCTTTATTTAAAACCAAGTTTTTTTCTGCTAGTTCCCTGCATGGCAATAATCTAACCAGGGGGTTAGAATCATAGAATGCCTAGGTAGCCATTATGGTTATAGTTTATTGAGTATTTATATAATCTTTTCTCCCCCTGGTTCTGAAAAGTACATTGCAAATTATGTTCAACTGCAAAGTTTAGGAATCTCTGACTATAGAAGAAAAGATGTTACTCCTTTTACAAGAATCTCTTACTGTTAGAGCAGCCAACTGGGAAATCAGAGGCTTGTAATCAGTATCTGCTCCTGTCTCAGACACAAAGGTGTAAAGGCATTTAATGTGCCTAACTTTTAATACCTTTCCTATCAATCATGTAGATACAGAGAAGACAGAAGTCATAGCTGGGAGGCCTATATTATCTTAATCTGTTATGCCTGAGCTACAGACAGCAGAGTAGTGCACCAAATGCATCCATAGTACTTCCCAGAGTGATCTAAAGAATTTATTGCATGGCTCAAGCCACCCATGGAAATTGTGCATGAATCTGTAAAGGTCAAGCTGTATATGACTTTTCTGTCCAGATCCCAGAAAGAGTTTTAAGATAACAGTAAGTTTGCATATCCCAGAGGGAGTCACAATGCAATATATTTTACTGGAAGCAGGGTATCTCTCATAAATTTGATCTCTGCTTTTACATCTCCCAGATCATGGTTTTAGTAAAGCAGTCATTACATCTGTTTTTCAAAGTAAGATAGAGAATCTTAGACTGACACTTTTTAAAAGGTAACAAAGGACTCATGCAAGACTGCCAAGGAAAGCTAAATGCCATTTGATCATAGGCATTACCACAAGTTGCATTAACAGACCACCAAAACACTTAAGATTGATTATTGAGGCTTATCACTGGATGCCCTTCTCAGTTTGTTATGGTAGCTTATCTTTGAGTTAGCATCATAAATTACTCTTTATTTTTTTTTCTTTTTTAATCCCTCATAGAACCTATAGTGTCTTCATTATAAAATATTTAATTAAGGGAATAATTTCAACATAATTATTTCCATTCATCTCAATGAATCTGAACTAGCATTTTTCAAGAACAGTGTAAAAGGAAAAGTCTGCTGAATGTGGGTAACAAACTAGTGATGACAGCTAGAGCATGGCTGCACTCAGTGCAAATTTAAATACATATCACTTCAACGCAGGAACCATTTATCAAAATTTGCAACTTTTTTATTATTATCCATATTAATAACAGAGTTTTCTAGACTTCATGATTTAATGGAACTTAAAACATTTGGCTTTTAGTATCCATAATGTTATCATGAAACAACATGCAAAATAAATTGATGCTACTATTTAAAAGTTATTAATAATTGCCTGACTATAAAAATCTCTGCTGTATATTGTACACAGAAAAAAAACAAAAGAATATGTTCTAAGTAATGGGATTGTCTGTGACTTTAATACTGTATTTACATTCTACTCCTATTTTTAATTTGTAGTACCATTCACACCTGAATTTCTGAGAAGGTAGTTCAAGTAACTGTTCAGAAGTTTATTAAAAATATGCTCTATTACAGCAAACTCTCGATTAACACAGTACATAGGAAATACTCTAGAAAAATATGAGTTTTCCTACTTATAAGAAAGTAAGCATTTGAGGAACAAAGTTCCACGATGACTTAGAACTAAACCATGAGTGTGTCTGTGAAATGTGTTGATGATAAGACAGGGAAATTTTAAATGGGAGTCTCAGAGAAAGAAACTCCACAGGTGTGAGCACAGCAACAATAGATATTTAATTCAATGATACAAAAGTGAAAGATTCACAGAATTCATATAATATTTCAAATTGAAAGGGATCAGAGAGGATCATCAAACCCAACTCCCTGCTCCTTGCAGGAATACCTAAAATAAACCGAAACTCCCAGATCTGCTTCCAGAGGGATTCTTTCCGAGCTCGCATCCCCCCATTTACACGTACAACAAGATTACGCGATTTTAGGTGCAGCATCTAGTATTTGTTCTTATTCAATTTCAGGGTTAGTGATTGAAGGTCTATAGTCTATCCAGATCTCTCTGAAAGGCCTCAACCCTTGAGGGAATCCGTGGCACCTCCTAATTTTATACTGCTGATAAAACTAATGTGCAATTCCTGCATCCAGAATATTTACAAAAATATTAAAGAAGACTGGGCTTACAAATTAAACATTGTGGCACTCCACTGATGACTGCCACCATCCCAACATAAGAGCCAATTGCTCATCAAATGTATTATGGATTTATCTAGCTATATGTTGGACATTAGTCCTGAAGAGAGTATGAGACAGTATAAAAAGCTTTGCTAAAAAAACACCAAACAAAAAACCAAACCAATCCAAAACCAAAAAAACCTCCACATCTTCTGGCTTGCCTCGGCCAACTAGTAGGAGGGTCTTATTGTAAAAGGGAACTAAGTTTGTTAAGCAGAACCAACTTAATGGTTAAGCCTCATGAATCCATGCTGGCTATGATCAATGACTGCAGTGTCTCTCAAGTGGTTTTCCATAACTCCCAAAATAACCTTGTCCAGAATTTTACCCTAGACTGACAGGACAGCTAATAATCAGGGTCTTCCTTCTTACTCATCTTGAGCACTGGGACAAGCCGTATTATGAAGGAGTAATAACAGGAGTCCCTGAGTTGAGTTAGAGTGCACAGAAATAATTAAAAGCATTTAAAAAAATCCAGGTTCTGGTGTAAAGCTGTTGTAAAACAAATGATAAATATCTTTTTAGAGCAGGTCAAGACATATATGTTTAACAGAGTCAAAAATCTTTACTTCCATTTTACAAAGAGAGTGCTTCATTTCAAAGAGTATTGGTATTAAGTCATGTGCAACAGAAAGGCATATTCAAATTAATAATCACAGAAACCAGTAGATATTCTTAGGGTAGCACTGCTATAATGAGATTAATAGAAAAGTTGGGGCAATGAGCTGACAAGGAAATGGGGAAATTCAACAAGACCAAAAGCAAAGCCCTGCCCCTGGGATGTTAAATCCCCTGAACAGTGATACAAGTTGAGAAATAACAGCTGGGCGTAGGTGTAGAAGAAGAGATTACAGGTGACCTCCTCCCTGATAAATCACATTTGTTCTAATTACCAAAGAAAAGAAATAGTCTTGCCTTTAATGGGTCACAGCTGTGACCAATGAAGATAAGTGTGATAAAAGAGGTGGGTTGGCTGCTCAGAGCATCTTGGAGGTAGAGGGCCTGGAGAAAAAGGGTTTTGAGGGGCCCTGAGGAAGAAGGCATGATCCAGAGAGACATAACCAAGAATGAAACAAGGGAGAGAGTTGCTGCAGTAAAAGATCTGCTATGGGGCCAGTCTAGGCCTGGTGAGTCAGAGCTGCTGCTGTAGCCTGCAGTCACAGCTGAGCTGGGTGAAAACTGTGTTCAGAGCCTGCAAACCAACACTTGCAGCCACAGCCCAGCAGGAAATAGCCACAGTCAGAGTCGAGTCTGTAGCTGGACCCTACAGTAGGAGCTTGCTGTGGTCAGTCAGGATGGCAAAGCTGTAAAGGAGAATAAACTGGGACCTTTTTTGTATTGTTGAATGAGAGTCTGTGTCTTGGCTCATTTCTGCCTCTGAGAGGTCTGCCGCAACACTGGGGAGCGGACAGAAGCTGAACATCAGCTAGCAGTATGCCTGGACAGCAAAGATGGCCAGCAGAATCCTGGGCTGTATTTATGGGGCCCAGTCTGTAGATCAAGGGAAGTGACTATCCCTCTTCACTCAGTACTCCTTATCTAGCTCCTACTTTGGAGGTTTGGATACTTTGGAGTTCATAATAAAAAAAGACATCAAAATAGGAAAATTCAGCAAATGGCTGGCGAGATGGTATGGAAATTGGATAATGAGTCTGAGGCTAAAACCAAAGCAGTTCAGATTGGCTATAAGTAGAAAAGTGTTATCACTTTCTCAGATAGTGGACCAGGTTGCCCTGAGAAGTTTTATAGTCTCTATCTAGATCTTTTGAGGTTTTTGAATATCAAGGTGGACAAAGCCTTGAGCCTTTTGGTCTGACCTCACAAATGACCAGGCTTGGAGCAGGTGGCTGGACTCTCAAGTCCTCATGTTCCAGTCTGAATTATCCTTTGGTCCTAAGGTGAACAAAAAAGAAAGTAATTATCTACGCACACAATCCAATGTTTACAACAGTGAGTGCTCAAAGAGCTTATTTATTAGACCAGAATCATCAAAAAGGCAGGCTTTTAGAGAGGAAGTGTTGGATTTACAGTGTTTGGGTTTTTTAAAATTTTCATCAATTAATGAATGAGTTTGCATAACCTTTTTGACTGAAATACTAAGACACAGTATTATTCCTATATTCATTTGCCTTTTTCAACAAAGATCTGACTAAATTTTCTGCAAGTGTTTGGACGTATTTTCTATCAGAACAACCATTAATATATTCAGGTATGAAACCCACCCAAAAGAACCACTCAAGTATGCAAGATCTTGACCACATCTGCCCAACTCTGGTCAATACATGAAAATCATGCTCTGGGAACACAATGCAAGGACACATAACTCTTACGTGGGAAGCATACTGAAAACTGAGACAAGGCAAAGAAAGAATTTCTTTCTGGCAAAGAAACAAGAGGCAGAGACATGAGCTCTTAAGAGCTTTATGGCCTTATAAGGCATTTAAGGCAGGAGGCCAGGTGATAATGACCCAAGCAGCGATCACTAATTGACCTTGGATGTAGAGAAGGTCAGATGGTTTGGCTTTGGCTCAACTCATCAAAGAGGCCTGTGGCAGCTTGTGTAGAGCGTCTTGCTTTGAAAGCAATAAATGGGAAATTGAAAGCAATACAAAGAAAAGTTATTTGAAAGCAATTTTGTTTGTTGCAATAGTTGCTTGAAAGCAATAAATGGAAAATTGAAACAGAAAACAATAATCCTACAGAGGTTAAAAGAAACATATGACTGTAACACTGTACCAAAGGCTGAGGACTGAGCCCAAGGTAGAATCATTACACATTAAGCCAGTCTGGCAGCTAGGACTCGGACACCTAGACCAGTCGGACAAGTGAGTGTCCTAGTCCTTGGAGGCATGCTGGATTGGGTGGTGTGGGGATTTTTTTATCCAGAGCATGAGCACAGGAGTGTTTTTGTGTTGAACAGAACTTGCTATCCATCCTCAACAGTCATCCTGATCACTAAAAGTATGTTTAATTTTATGTCACTGAGTGATTCGGCTGCGGTGATTTTGGATGCTTGAAGACATGGGAATGATTATTAACAGTTCCCATTTAGTTGTACCTGCTGCTCTGAAAGCAAACAAAAAAATCAACTCCTTCTAGTATCATATAGAACCGTGAAAGTATTAGGGCATAATCAAAAATTAGTTAATCATAGGTGAAAAGCAACAAGGAAATGTCCTTAAAATCTGTAACTGTCAGTCATTAATTCCATATGAGGAGACAATTTGTACTACAGGTTTTAACTTTTCACAGAAATATTTAATATAGTAAATAGTGCAGACATTTCATTAAGTGCTTAACATAAAGATTATGCTATTGCCAAATACGTAAAATTTGCAAGGCATGTACTTGTACCAGACATAATAGAAGTTAATGTAAATGGAAAATGATATGCCGATTTTTATTAAACTTGATGGATATTTTTTGTTAATCAAGTGCAACATGGTTTTGACTATGTGAAAACACTTCTGGATTTTTATAATTAAAATAGGAAACATTTCTATAGCTAAAATATATTTTTTTTATAATTAAAATAGGAAAAGTATCTCTTATTTACAGATAAGGTATTTTCCACCTTGTTGACTGTTGTTGGTCTTAGAATGTATAAAATTTTCTTTGCCAGAGTGAATTTTATTTACCTTTTCTTTAGCAGTAAGAAGTACAAATCAGATATAATCTTCTAAAATCTCATATATAATATTTTCTGAGTTCAGAAAATATGATGTTGATGGGAACATCTCATTTTTATCAAATAACTACAGGAAATGATCAGACTTTACAATTACTCATAGAGGTAGAATTTCTCAAAAAGTCTTTCTATTCTTTACTAAGCTGATTCTACCTCAACAGTGGGAGCTCTATCACTGACTTGTATAGATGTGAAGCCAACCACATAGAGGGAAATAGAGGTAGCTGAAATTCCCTAGTAATGGATTAGAAATTAAAAAAAAGAAATATTTAGAACATAATCTCTTCTTCAGAACTCCAGTAAGTTACCCAATGACAAGGTTTTGTTCATTCTCTAAGATATACGTTCAAAGTTTTTTTAAAAATCTTGATTCACACCTACCAAAAGGTTTTCATTTTGTGGCTTGACAAAATATCATAATACCATGAACACAGAAACCAATTCCATTCTCAGCAGTTTAAATTATTTCCTTCTTTCCTCTCTTTTATATGTAAACTAACCATTTGTATGCATAGAATCAAACAAATTAAACTTAAAATGATGTGGAGAAAAAAGCACCATAATTTCTGAATAGGTACTATTAGCACCCTATCGTGTATTCCTCTAATTTCTTCTTATAAAAACATTCTGCCAGGATTTGGCACACTTCTCAAATTGAAGCTATGAAAGTCAGGGAAAAAGCAGGCATGTTTAGTCCCTCGTGGTCTCTTCAGCACATTATTGAAGTTGCTTTAACATGAAATTCTATTTTTTGTGCCTAGTGGGTCCTGAATTAACCATTTGCTTCAAACCATGGTTTGGTTGACATCAATTGCATTCACATTGGCATGTTAGCTCATTTCAGAAACACATTTTTAAAATTAATCTTCTATTTGTGCCCTCCCACTATGCTGTGGTTCACAAAGCAAAGCTGACAAAATGTCTCTCGTATGAAACTGAGATGGAAGGTGTGTTACAGGAGTACAAGTTAGAATCTCTTCAACTAGTACAGCCCACTGTCTTACTAGAGGTAGTCCTAAGGAGTTCTTTGCCCCTTTCCCAGAAAGGAGATGATGTGGGTGTTGGATGCCCAAATCTAATCTACTTCTATTGCAATATCGTTTGGCAATGTAAAAATTGCTTTTCCTTTGACAGTCAGAGGAGACGGTAAAATATGGAAAATGTCTGATTTATACCTTCTATATGTGAATGTTGGGAAGGTTAACTCCCTAAAATAAGATATTCTAGTACTGAAGGCTGATCATGACAGTTGATCCAGAGACAAAAATTGGCTCTTTACTATACAGCCCAGAAGCCACCTTTGTATTTGAGGGATGCACTTTGTGTGTAAGAGATCTGAAGAGCAGACACACTTTCATTTCAGTAGACTAGAAGGCAAAACATTTCTGAAACTACACAAACACCAGAATTGCAGTGACAACAAGGAACATCATTCCTTACAGAACTTCATCCAGATTTTTCCTGCCTTTTGGTAATGTCTCAACCCATACCTTGAAGTTTGTAGCTACTGGCCTTGTCACCTGTTCTGAAAAGCAAGTTCATGAGCTTATCAATGATGGCATCAGCAGCAGCAGAAAGGCTCAGATAAAAGCACTTGCCTGTTCTTTCTTTTTCTAGAGAATTTCTAATAAATGTCATTTAATATTTGTGCGTGAGAGTTTGACATATACAAAACTGAACTAGTCTAAAGAAACATTACACCTTTTAGGCAAAATAAAAAGTAAAATAACAAATTAGGAGGACCTTGGGAATTTCAATCGTATAAAGGAAAAGAGAAATAGCAGTTTCTTTAGAGACTTAGCAATCAATGTCTTCAGTACTTAAAGTTACAAATACAGTCTGTTTTGATTTTTTTATACATATGCAGCTGCACCTTGACAATCAACTTTCAGTTAACAGATTTTCCTCCAATTATATAGAACAGAAAATATAATGTCATAAAATGTTGGTTGTTTTTCCTCTCAAGGGAACTGTGGAGGAAACCACACAGGTTTAGTTTCTGCCTTCGTCCACTTAAATTCACTGGCAGTCCTCTTTTGCTTTTTGGCAGTTGAGATTCATATTGCAAGTTACAGAGTTGTTCTGGTTCGAAAGTAAACCAGTGGGAGGAATTAACCCCATGCAAATACTTTGTGAGAGATTTCAAGTCAGAGTTACAATTTAATAAGAAAATTTCAATTAAGGCAGTAGTACAGAAACACTGGCTTAAACCGACAGAGTCAAGGTACAACAGTCAGGTTGTAACCCAGTGGTTTCAGTCCTGTTGAGGTGGTAGCTGTGATCTTGTTGGAAGTGGTGGTCCTGTGGAAAGGCCTGGCTCTCCCCTGGATGTCCAGTGGTAGTGGTCAGATTCAGATGTTACCTCCACCACAACAGGGAGTTTCACAATGGAATTATATAATCCTATGATATTTTTGGAGTCTCTTATGGTCGTAGCTGCCATTTTATGATGGCCCATTTGTCCCTTGGGATGGATGTAACTGTGTTGGTGCTCCCCTGGAGGGAGTTATCATGGCTGGGTCTTTGTGAAAGTGAGGAAACATTGCCTTGCAGGATCTGGGTGTGCAATGAGTGGCTGTTTCAAATGACTCACCATTAATAGTTCATCAGGAATAATGTAGATGGGTGTAGAATACGTAGCTTGGTTACACATATATTGGCACTCTTCCTCATGTAACTATGACAAGAGTATAGAATTTGATTTCTGGAAATAAGTAGTTCTTCTTAAAACATTCTCTTATATATTTTTTTTTCCTTTTAAAACAATGTTGAAATTATTAGAGTTCAGAAAATATTTGTAAAATGTACGATGAAAATAGGTTTTCTAATATTTGTACCATCAATTTACTGAAAATTTCACTAAAAAAATTAAACCATAACCTAGTTCATTGAATATTGTGGTAGAAATGCAGTTAGATTCCTGTAAAAAGAAAAACAAAGCAAACCTCATGAATACTTTTTCTGCCTGTGTGTTTCTTTTACTGCAGTTCTTTAAAGCTGAGAATTTTCTTTTTCTCTGGTATTTAAAGTGCAGAGATTTTGGCATCAACATTATTTTGAAGAAATGCAGTGTGAGAATAGAAAAAATAATTTAATATCTCTTATAAGTCACTTTTATTTGCATGTAAGAAAATAAAATTATAAAAGAAAATTATGTCAGTGTTCCATTAAAAACCCTGGATAGCATATAATCACAGGTTAGAAATGACTGGATTTGAGTTAGATTGGAAGATCATTGGGTCCAACCATAAACATTCCACTGGCACAAATAAAACATGTTTCTAAATAGCACATCTATACTTCCTGGCAGCCACTTCCCTGGGAAGCCTGTTCCAGTGCTTTGCAACCTTTACAGTGAAGAATTTTTTCCCGATATCAAATCTAAACCTCTCCTGGCGTAACATGAGGCCATTTCCTCTTGTTCTATTGTTTGTTACTCAGCAACAGGTGGTTGTAGAGTGATAAGGTCCCCTGAGCCTTCTTTACTTTGAGTCAAACAACCCCAGTTACCTCAATATCTCCTCATAAGGTTTGTTCTCTAGTATCTACACCAGTTTCATTGCCTTTTTTCTTCATAGTCTTTGAAGTGCTTTTTGAAAGCAAGTACTAACTGCACTGCTGTTCTACCTTACCTAGTGAGTAAATTGAATGGTGACTGAATTACACTCCTAAAATGTGATGGTTTTGACTGATTGCTAGCTAGAAAATCAGAGTAGAACCCTTGTCAAATGCGATATGGTGCCTACTTATTTGTTTTTCCTTCTCATCTTCACATCCACTTCAGACATATTAGTATTTTTCATAGCATATAGCTCTGGATTTTGCAAAGATTTGATGGCAGTAAGATGATGAAACAGTTAAACAAACGCATAGTTCCTAAAGAGGTGATCTGAGGTGCATTTCATCTAACTTAATGTGCCTCACAGAAACTAGGAATTGGATTAATATTGCTTGTTCATGCTTGAAGCACAGAAAATTGCTCAAAGGCAGACAGAGGGAAAGCAAAAAAATTCTAAAAATAAAAACCCCAGTGGAAATAAGGATTTTCACAGTCAAATTTGGTTTCTTCTAAGATACAAGTCTCAAGACACTGAAGTGAATAACTCACATGAAGGAAATTTAAAACTTCTGTAATATTAAATTTTCTAGGCAAAAAACCACCAAACACAGAAATATGGAATCAAGATTTGTATAATTATAAAATATGTCTCCATTTGCAACTAATGCAATACTTGAAAATTTGAGAGTATGGAGACATAAAAAACGGCCATATAGTGCCAATTACCCACATTCCAATTGGCTACTTTTCATAATTTTATGATTTAACATGTCTAGGAGAAAACAATATCTATAATTTTCAGAGCCATGGAACACAGTCATGTGTGTGGCATATTTCAGTTTAACAAGTAATACTCTGTGCAGACCTGAAGTGAATAAAATTCTGTAATCTGTAATTTTTTTGTCTTTCAGCTGGTGAAAAAATAAATCCCTAGCTACTGGAATCACACTATCAGTGGTGCTTATTCTCCTGTCCCCATTAAATCAGGAGATCACAGTAACTATGAGTATACTAAACAACACATAAATGTGCTTACTATACATTTTTCTGAACATAAATAGCACAAAATAGTGTACAGAATATGTATTCGTATGCACTATTAGTGTATACCAATAGTGCTGAAGTTAAATAGCAGATAATAGTGTATAAATAGCATATAATAGTGTATAAATAGGATAAAATAGTGTATAAATAGGATAAAATAGTGTATACTAAGATTACTTATGACTGAATTTTTAAATGTTATCTTGTATTAATTTTCTGGCATTTTTTATTCTGTCTTTGTTGTCTAAGGAAGCAAATAATCTAGTTTGATGTTAGGTATCCAAAGGCTGAGTACTTAAACCTGAAGTGGTCACTTCAGATGGCCTTAACATGAAAGCAGTTCCAAAGGGTAACTTATCTAACTTTGGCTTCTTATTTTAGGGTGAACAAAAATTATCCTATGAAAATATCTTCCAAGCAATTGTTAAGAACACAAATTTTGAAGTAATGTTTTATTTCTAAATATCTTAAGATTAACCGGTGTCTTTTGATACCAGCAGTAAGATGCCAGCAGTTTTTCTGAAAGCTATGTAAACTGTGAAGTATCTGTTCTCAAATCTAAAATAAAACAAATTTGTATACCTGTGCTCAGATCTTTGCCTCATTTTTCTTTTTTCCCCCAAATTTATGTTTTTTATATAGTGAGAAAAGCATACTTAGCCTCACTCATTGTTGGAAACCCTGATCTGCAGATTCTGAAATTTCATCAGATACTTTCAAGGGGGAGTAAGCACAGAACATACTGAGCACATCCAATTTGAGATGCAGTAGTATAATATTGTCAGTCTAAACAGATAAACAGCAGATGAGCCAATGACATACATTTTTTCTTTTTTGGCATTTTCCCTGTTCCTATCAAATAGTTACCATTGTGTTCAGGCATGAAGTAAAAGAGGAATTTCTGCCTCTTACCTACTCATGAAACAAAGTCAAGGTATTTTGCATAGACAAAATGATCACATAGGATGAGTATGAATCATTAATAAAGAAATAAATGCTTAAGAAAAAGGGAAATGGCATAAAAACCTAATCCTTGAGACAACTGATAAGATATAAGAGTCTTGTTACATATTAATTAGGGTAAAATGAGGCAAAGAAAACAACATCAATCATAACATTCTAAACTTTGATTGCCTAGAGAGAGGAATGACTTAGGAATAACCTTATTTTAGCAGCTAAATCTCACTATGGAAATTAGTTTGTACATTTTGTATTATTTGTCACCGGGGAGAATTATTTGGGTCAGATATAAGAAAAATCTGGATGTTCAAATCAGAAAGACTAAAATAAATTTGCTTTCAACATCTTAAAGCTAGACTTATGTATTAATAGTATCCAGGGGCAGGTCTTCCCATGGGAATAGTGAGATCTGCCCCCAGAAGAATTTAACAGCTCCTTTGATTTAAGCAATACAACCCTCAGCATCTTTCTGTGACTTGTTTTCCTCTTGCAGTAAGTATGAACAGCATGTGTGGCACCACTAAGCCCAGCTCCAAAACAAACTAGAATGGAAAAGTTCAATAACTCTTCTGTGGGACCAGGGGAAAATAAGTAGCTGTCTTTGAAAACCTCAGGAGGAATAGCAAGTACAACTTGGGTGTGTTAATTTCTTAACCATAACTGTCTGTTTGACAACTTTTACAAAGTTTTTAATTCCAACTCAGATTGCAGGTATTTAAAAAATGGCATATTTGTAAAGTCAGAACTTTCACTGTATGTGTGGTCATTACCTTCCTAGCATGCTGGTGAATTAAGAAAATACTGGCTCTCACATAATATTTTTTCTGGTGAGTATGAGAAGGCAGAAAAAAGAGTAATTCAAATAATATTTGATTATTAATTTCAGAACAACTTCATCACTGATCACATTCTAAAATCAGGGTGAAAAAGAAAAGATATTAAATTTTATGTTTTGTTTTTATAATTCCAGATTTGGAAGATTGAAGATAATTTGAATATAATTTTCTGTAAAGGAGTGCTAAAATTTTAAATACTTTAAACATTTTTTAATAAGTAACTTTTTTATCAATGATAAAATCTTTTTTGAGGGTATCATGGACTTATTTCTTCACTACTCTAGTGAGTAAGAACTTAACACTGATTTTCAAAATTTGTCTTCTTAAGCTTCAACCCACTGAAGTCTAATTCTGGCTCAGTCATTGGCTGGTTTTGTTCTTTAATACTGTGCACAGGTCTATTGAACTTGTACTCCATTTGTGAAGTTTTTTTCCGCTTTGGATTCTCTGATTTCTAAGAAGACATGACCTCATTCTGAAGCTTTTCACTTGATCAGTCATTTTATGTGCACTCATGTACACTCTTTCTTCTAATTTATAACTTTCCTCATTTTTACAAAGACTGTAACCATAGAGCCTTGCTTTAGTCAAGTCTGTTAATGGGTACTACAGATAACAGCAGGCAGATTGCACGCAGGATGATGGCATCAGCCTTATCTCTTTACGAAAATGGGATGAATGTAGTTATTTTCATCCTCTATAGAATATCTCCCAGTAGATAGAAGACTATTTAAACTCCAACTTAGATGCATATTTGCATGCACTCTGATTTGCCCTATTTTTGTTTTGTAATAATCGGTGTTTAAAAGCAAACAAAAACGACACCACAAAAAAACCCCACCAAAACCAAAAAAAACCTCCAAATAAGTAGAAACTTCAGGTGGCACTCATTTTCGGTTCTTAAATATATTCTAATTATTTCTGCTACTGTAAATTAAATTTAGCTCATGTGCATATATATATATATAACTTATATCTTCATGTTCTTTAGTCAGATTTTAGAAACATGGAAAATTAGAATGCAGAATCTATTGGAGCATCCATCTTAAGAGAGTTCAGCTGAAATTTTCTGAGACCAGAATTCCTTTTATTTGCCTGCCTTTTAAAGTATTGAAATGTTACTTACGGATTTGAAAATGGATTATGGATTGAAATTATACTTATGCATGGGTAACAGACATTTCATTTTAGGAATTGTTTCCTGGTTCAAAAAATATGACAGACTTTAAATTCTATAAGCAATGATCAGATCAATCAGATCAATTGGGTTTTCTAATAACCATATCAATCAATTTTCTGAAAATTGGTGGTAAAACCTCTTACTTATAATTTTCGATGAAAAGTGCATGTAGATAAACCGTAAGAAAAAGCAACAGACATATTGTGAAAAAAATGAACAGGACCTTTTTTCTTTTTAATCCTTCCAAAATGTTAATAAGCCAGGGCACTAGAAACTATATGTAGCATGAAAGAAGACATGTTTTTCCAATGAAATTTGCATATCTTTATGAACAGTATGACAGATGTCTGTTCAACAATTTTCCTTTCAAGTTTCATGTGGGGAGAAAGCAAAAATTTGCCAAACTTAAACATGGTTTTGCTTAAGTCGCCCTTTTGTTGTCTTAAATCAAGATAGGGTTTTGTAACATTGTAGGCAGCAGAGCCCATAGGGTATATTTGCCAGAGAGAGGTTTTAAAATCTTGTTCACGAGATGTTTTTAAAATGCCAGCAAAGAGAAGACAAACACTATTTTCTAAGCCTATGTCTACTGGTCTTCCAGCATACAGTACTGTAAAAAACTGCAGTTTTCTTCCTTATTTTAGTGAAGAGGCTGCTGAGCAGTACTTATCTTAGTTTAAATGGTCAGTTTAGTATTTGCTTTCCTTCAGTTTGGGAGCACAACCGAGAGATGGAAAGAAACCCTTTCATTTCTTCAGCAGGGAAGCATCCTTTTTTTCTTGAGGCATGCTGCAGTCCTGCATAAGTTCATGTGAGCAATGGGTACTTCTTTTAGAACACTACATTCTGTAGTGATGGAGGAATGTTCTGGATCAAATAACAAGTGAACAACCTTAATAATTCTCATAGTCCAAATGAGAACTAGGGCTTATATCTGTCTCTTCTAAATGTAAGACATCAGACACTTTGCTTTGCCAAAGCACCATAGCCTGTTTTATCTCTAAGATCTTATTCACAAAATGCAGCTAATTCCACAATCAAAGATTAAATTAGTTATGCTGTCATTGATATGTGACTATGCTTTACATGAATAAAACACGAGAGCAGAAGTAATCTGTATGAGCTTTAAAGTGTTTGCTTTTTCAGCTGTATTTCTATTTTTATTTGACAAATATATGTTTATGGAACTTCCTGAGTCATGTTTTTAGAAAGATTTGCACGTTTTATATTCAAAAATCAGTGACATTTGTACAGTTCTGAATGTACCTGAATTATGCTGAATGGATGATAGGATGGTTCCATTCAGCAGAGGTACCAAATACCAATGCTTCTAACTGTTGGGTATTTGCAGGTGAGAAGGTCTCATTGCAAAATGCACGGGTAACTTCCAGAACTCTAAACTCCTCCAGCAGTATAAAATCTATCACTCCATAATGTTTTCCTTAAATGATTCCAAGGCTATCTATCAAGGATATTCCCAACAAAAGGATTTGTGTTTTCAATATCTTAAATCAGAGATCTTCTCTGAAGTCATGCATCCCATGACTTCTTTTCTATTGCCTTTGTCTTCTTAAGATATGCAATAAATAAAAATTTCCTCTTCTCTAGACACCTTATATCTATCTATCTATCTATCTATCTATCTATCTATCTATCTATCTATCTATCTAATCTATGTTTGGCTCCTGAAATGTCTGCATGAAATTTCATGTCTGCATGAAATTCACCTACTTTTTAAATATATTCTGGATAAAAACCGCAATAAGCAAATAAACAACCCAGTAGATTTTAGTTTGATTTCTCTCAGAAGTCTTGGAAAATATAGGTAAGACTAGCAATTACTACCATAAGAAACACAACAGAACATTATATAAATAATTGAAACTGACATTATTAAGCAGCATTATCAGTATCTGTCTCTGTCTCTTTAATATTTGTTCTATGTATATGACTAAATTTGGTGTTGGTGTTGTGGGGTTTTTGCTGCCTTCTTTAACAATATCTCTGTTCACTATAAATTGAGTGTTAATATTCTGTAACTCCTAATTATATGAACTACAAAAACATTTAAAAAATCAACTGTCCTTTTTGGAATTTGGAGAAAGTGTTCATTCATGAAATGAGACTATAAAATACAAGTTAACCTGCTTACTTAAAGGAATTACTGGCACAGTATCTCATTCTCTCCTGGTTGAAAAACGTGTTAAAAACAAAGTCAGAGAAAGGGGAGTATAATATATGCTGATTTTATATATATATTACTGATTGTTAGAACATTCTTCACAAAACTGAAGTTTATTGACAAATTCTAACCTCAGTCATGCCTTCCAGAGACTCTGGAATGGACTCCAAACTTTTTACTTTGTGTGAACACACTCCTCAGCATAAACTCCATGACTAGCTCTGGGAGCAAAGACTAGAGCTCAGCACCACTTTTATGTTTATTTATGTATTTATTTTGTTGTTTATCTTTGAAATTTAAATGTTACTGACACAGAATAGTGGATGACTGAAATTATTTATTTGCACAATTTCTTTACTTACTTCCTTATTGTCTCAGACTCTATATTAGTTTGTCAGGAGAAAATATAATCCTTCAGACGGTATTTATTTAAAGAAAATTATACCCAAAAAGAGAGAGCAACAAAAAAATAAGTAACATAGTAACATTTATTCTCTGTTCTTTTCTTCCCATGAGTGTAAAATATTTCTTTTTCAAAAGACTTCCCTGGGAACTATGTGTAATCTTTAATGTAAAATTATTATTGGAATCAAGTTACCATAAAAATGGGCATGTAAAACTATTTAAGTATGTATTACATATTTTGAATATAAGCAGATGCTACAAATGCACTCCTCTGGCACATAATTGTATATAAAGAATGTACTCTTTTGATGGCACATAATTTTAGGAAGAATTCTTTGGTTTTACATCTAAATCTGTCTGTAAATTTTACTCAACAGAACAATGACAGCATTTCTCCAAGAATTAACAACTTTTATGGTGTCAGAAGGTCTTCATTACCTTATTGAAATGATCAGATGTGGTACACAGGGACACTAGTCAGCATTATTCCTAACAAAAATGGAGGCAATACTGATCTTTCTGCAAAAAAAAAATCTTCAAAACTTTCTCAGAATTTTTTTACTTTCTCTGAAGGCATAACATCCTTCTTTCAAAGTTAATTTGCAAGCAGTCAGGACATATGTATGACTCACGAGCCAAATTTCACTTTTAAAAATCAAAACCACTTAGTGCTAAGCAGTAAAAGTGTTAAAAATCAGCATATTTCTTACAGATTTAAAATAGAACTAACTTACTCAAGCAGTTTCAGGAAAGAAAAATGCCAAATGGAATTCCTGCAAGGACATTTACTGAAAAAAAGAATTAGGTATTGAAACACCAGTCTTAGTCTACTGGAGTTTTGCTCAAACACTGCTATTTTAATTCTTGTTCTATAGCTGTAAAAATGTGGATTTTTTTTGGCATGCTATCTTTAAACTAAAGACTAAAATAATATTTTATCAGTTGAACAGAATAAAAATATATGACAATGCAGAAAAAAAGTTATCTGTCATGATCTTCAGGATCAAAGTATTTAATTATATCAAGAGGAAAACCATGGAACATGAAGGTATTTTGTAACACTTGTATACACACAGTTTCATCTTCTGACTAGGTAGTAAATCCTGATTAGTGAGCATAATGAAACTGGTGAATGATAAATGATAGTTAAAATACATTTTGTGTCCCTTCCATCCAAAATTTTGAACTGTATGCCCATTCTTTGGATATATGTGGTACAGCTGTATTTAATGATCCAGAATCATTATTATCTTAATTCTTGCCTTGAAAGGGAAAAATGTCATATTACAGTTCCATAAAAATTCTTACAAAATGAAAAAGCAAGTAATATCACTTCCCTAATGTTATTCTATTCAGGTGAGAATTTTGGTTGATAATGTGGTTTATGTTCACCTATTCATATCCTTCCAGAAAGAGAAAGACTGCTTAAAAACACTGATTAGAGAACAGCAGCTGAGAAAAGGGGTAGAGATCAAGAGTATTTGTGGAAAAAATTCTAAGAATGGAGGGAACTGGGATGAAAATTCTACTAGGATTTATGCTTTTTATTTTGTTCAAAACTGCGTAGGTAAAATGAAGGGTTGCTGAATGTGTCTCACATATGTACTGACAGCTCCTATGACACACGTAAGGAAGTTGCTAATGCCTTATGTTTTATGACAACCGCAAGCAAAATGTGAAATAACTAAAAAAAAATCATGTGAGTAATAATACAATATGCAGTATGCCTATAACTCGCATAAGAAATCACATATCTGCTTCAATATGATTTGCTTTGAATGGCATTGCCTTCATCCTTTCACTACATGACTACTCCCTGATGATTTACTACTTACTCAACAATATGTCCATTCGACCAGATTTTTCATGCAAATTACCCTCATATTAGGAATTTGTCTCATAAAACAGATCCTTCTCAAAACTTATTTGTAAGTCTTCACAGTTCCACTGACATATTTCTGACAATACTTTTTTGTAATGCTTTAAAGGGAGTACAGGAGACTTCTTCCCTTTGTACCTTGAGTTCGTAGAATATTTTCGCTTTCCAGGATATGATAAAGACCTGCTTGATACTTCAAAAACCAGATTGATTCTCATAATTACATCAAGAATCAATTTTGTATTATTCTGGTTCTATTTAATTGTTAGGTAGTCATTCAGCATCTCGATATAGGTGGTTTATCCTGGGAATAGAGCAGCTCCCAACTAATTTATTTTACATAAGTACATAAGTAGAGAGATCACATATATGAAGGATATACTGCATGTACTGAAATTACATTTATGTTTTAAAATAATACATATAGTGATAAGATCTTAATTTACTACATCTGTACTGAGGGGGAACTGAAAGCATTTTGTACTTAAAAAACCTCTTGAGTTTTTCTTAAAAGTTTCAGGGCTACTGCAGTGAAGCTACTGACATTTTCTATGTGTACCAAGTGTTTATTTAGAGCATAACTGAATTGACTCAATTCAATGCCATTAGATGCCTCAATCTCCCATCTGTTGTTCAGCTGCGTCCCCAAGACCTCACCAGAATCTTTTAGGTTTTGTTTCATATCTTTTGGAGCTTCACTGATTATCTCAGATGCTGCAGGGTACTTCAGATATCACTGGGCCTTTAACTATTATACTGGGTGCTCTTGTTGTTTTTCACTTTTGAAAACAGTCAGACAAGAGATTCCAAATTTTGTTAGAATAAAAGAGATCTAAAAAAAATATTAATAATTGAAGATTTTCATATGAATTTCTGTGAACTAATATAGGGATTTTGTCCGCGATGATTAGATATGAGGTGAAGAGTTGAAATTCAAGCAAATGCATTAGAACACAAGTAGTGTTAGACATTATATATTTTTTACATTATATATTTGTTAGTAAAGAAAATATTACATGAAAGTATGTTAAAAATATGTCACATCAACACATAAAGGCATGCTTCTTTTTTAAACATAGAAGGATTCTGCTGGGGATCTTCAACTTGGTTATTAAGCACAATGAATCACCTTAGCAATCTTGAGTTTTCAATTTAATGTGCACTTATGGCTTGACTGAGGCAGAGATAAAGACTTTTTTTTAACATCTGACTTATCTATTCAATTCTTAAAAAACAAAAAAATCTAAATTTTAACTTTAGAGACAACTTATTCCATATCTGTGACATTTTCCTCTCCATTTCCCCTCCCTCTACCTGTAACTAAACCAGATTCTTGAAGTG
Organism: Pogonocichla stellata; assembly: GCA_026546895.1. NCBI lineage: Eukaryota > Metazoa > Chordata > Aves > Passeriformes > Muscicapidae > Pogonocichla > Pogonocichla stellata. The sequence goes on from JAOTQZ010000001.1 coordinate 43,147,323, forward strand.
TGCCTTCCTGTGTAGGAAGTTTGTCTTCCTGTGTGAAATGTTTCTGTTGTAAAACAACTGTTGTAATAAAACTATATATGACACCAGTGGATATTCACTGAACCTTAGAATGTAACTATTTTGTTAAGATTCTCTCCTCTGTGCATTTTCTTTTAAAAGCTGACATACTCGACTTCTATTGAAAAGTGACCTCTGTCAGAGACTCAGAGGGAGGCATATTAGGAATGACATCCAGAAAGACCCATCTTTTATACAATTTTCCACTTTCAATCGTAATATATTATCCTTCTAAAAGCACAACTGAAATAAGCCCAAATATATTTCTGACAAAAGCAAGGCTAAAAAGAAGACTTAAAACTGGCATAGCATGTACTCCCACCAAAATTCTGTACTTGAAGATTTGAAATGAGAGAGAAGTCTGCCATTGGTAAAAGCCACCAGAAAAAGAGGAAAAAAAAACCACCATAAAAAAATAGAGGACTGAATTGCTTAAGTTCTGTCCATTTGTGTTATTTTACCATGCTGATAACATCATCCTTTGGTACTAAGAGTGAAACTGTTATTTTCAGAAAATCTAAGGGAAAAAATCCCTTAACAGAAAAAAAGACTATAGTATATTTAAATAACTTTTCTCCTCTTGATGTTTTTAAAACAAAGACCAATTTACAAGTCAAATAGCAAAATATAATACAAATATTATTTTATACCACTATTTAAATATCACTATTCAAATAGTGGGTGCATACCCACCATCGTTGTACTTGCCCTATATTTCTGATTTAAAATGTTAAACAGTCACAGATTTGTCAAAACTTTCAAGTAAGACTTCTCTATCTGATTTGCATAAACAAATATGGAGTACTTGTAGAGTATGTTTAGTCTACTGAACTTGTATTCTCTTACAGCTTGAGATGTAAGACTACATTTTTTTAATGTTACTTACAGCCTTACAAGGCTCACATGTAAGCTAAGCTCCAAATAGCACATTTTTTCCACACAACCTTAATCTAAATTTTTTTTTAAAAAACAAAGCAGTAAGCAATGTGCCAAGGTAGTTCAAAAAGTGAACTAAAATTACATCCTATTCCATGATCAGATTTACTCATACTTCCTAGCTGCCTTAGTTCCATAAAGATAACATTCAAGATGACTGACAGAAATATTTTTACATAATTGCCTGTGCTAATGGCAAAAATTCTGCTCATTAGGAAGTAAATTACACATTGGAATGCTGTTTCCCTTATCTGTGTGGTTTGATATAAGAGTATCTAAGAAATTCGGAAGTCTGGTGTAACATTCATCAATGATGAAAAAAAATGAAAAAAGCCATACTATGTTTTGCTTTATACCATTGAAGTGGAAAATGTGTCAGTAATCATGCTTACTGAAAGAGAATAGGCCAGTTTTTCTAAAAAAGGGCTAAAGTCTGGGTTCATTCAAATTAATTTTGAAAACTTACCTGTACTTTTCAGCTTTTCTTCAGCTATCAATAAGGTCAAAGGAGGGAAAAATAAACTATTATAAGATGACTTTGGGAATGCTTACCTCTCTCCATTGAGTTCAATATAAGTCTTGGTCAATCATTGTCTAATTGATAAATCACTTAAATTCCTGAATTCATGTGAAGGAATCTGGGGGTTTATATCTGTAACTTAATTATACCTTTATTTTTTCTGTATTTTTAAAAGACATTTTCTGTTTCAGCGCTGTAAGGTACAATGGGTGACAAGGTAAATTATGCCCAGCTTTTAAAATTTATTTGCTCCAAAGCCTCTCTGGGATTAATTTTCCCCATTTCTATTTATCTGCATAAAGCAGATTATTAGTGGCATTAAGAGGCTTTGAAAAAAAAAAACAAAAATATGTAAATGCAGTGTATATGATACAAGTATGATTTTTTCATATTATTTTCCTGAGATTAGTGAGGAATTCTTTATATATTTAGTTACAGAGAATGAGAAACACACAATATGTACCACTGTTTAATTTATGAGACAGAAATGATGGCATAGGAAACAAAAAGCAGCAGAAGTTTCCCTATTTTTTTCTTAAACTTGTCATCTTCAATTTAATTCACTGCCCTTTGTTCTAGTCCTAAAGATACAATGAAATAGTTATTACTAGTTTTCCCACTCTACAGTACGAATAATATAGGTTTCTATATGTTGTTAATCTAGAGATTATTTCCATGTTTATCAACTCAGTTTATAGCTGAATGAGGCTGAAGATGCTGGTTTGTAAAATGAAATATTATGTTATATCCCTGACAAACTTGCTTGCTTTTCTTTCCATTTCTTAGCAGTACTGAGACAAATTTCCTAGTATTGAAAGATAAGCCCAAGATTTTCATCAGCTTTTCCCTGTCTTTGTGAGCTCCTCCAGAACTGGCCTCATGATCTACCTGTGCATATCCATTCTGGAGAGTGTCTTCTGTGTTTCTTTTATACATAATTACGAGGGCCTTAAAGATTACTGAAACTGCATTATGTTTGTTAGTGAAAATGAAGTGGCATGCATTATTAAGTTCAACACTATGCATTTTCATTTGATTTTCCACATAACGTAGAATATAGATAACATCAAATTGAATCTATTAAAGCTTAGTATACATAATAATTAAGCTAATGCATATTTCACATCTAATGCCATGTAGTCAACAACATTAGCCATCTACTCTACTTGGACTTTCATTAAATGTGTTTCAGGACATCATTATATGTCTTTCAGCAATAGCTATTCACAGCAATACTCCATCTGGGAGACAGCAGTAAAGTTCCTATGCTGTAACAGTTCCAAATGATGTGTTGAGATGTTAATTTTATGGTTAAACAGCAGTGAAGCAAGTTCCCATGGGAATGCTTTTTTAAAAAGAGGCATTATTTTCAGCAAGCCTTCCAACTGTAAACATCTCTAACTCTTTATTGAGTTATTCTGCTGTTTTCTAAAATGTCCTTCTGGTAAAGACCCTATAGTATTCCGCTGTAGTAGGGAATTCTGGATTTGGGATGATTAGTCTATATCACTATATTCTTATACCTAATAACTAGCTGAATTTTGAGAGAAATTTTGTTCTGATCTCTTCTAGCACTATTTTTTTTTTTCACAGGATTGTTAGGAGAGATGGAAAAATATATTTGAATATAAGATAGACATTCTTATCCTAGCACTGCTGATTTCTTGTTTTAGATTAAAATTTAAGAAAAAAAAGCCTAATATGAATTAAAATAGTCCAGAGCATAAAATGGGTCTACTTAATAAAAGATTTCAGTGGGTATTCTTGTTAATAAAGACTTCAGAAATTCACGTCACAAACCATTGTGAAGTCAGATAGGTAGAAGCTTCAGGTGACCCATCTACAGGACCCCATCACCTCTGAGAGGACTGTGGTAGGTAGATTTAAGTAATATTATTTTATACACTACTGCTAGCAGCAGTCATATATCTTATCTTGCCAGTCAAAGTATTTCAACAGAAATTGAACTCTCTCACCTTTTCTGGCTACTTTTGAGTGGTAGAGTCAGAGTACCAAATGGTGAAAATTCTCTCCATATGTTCTGTAAAAGAAAAGAGAAAAGAAAATCCCACATATCAGGTTACTTGGTTTAAGGGGAGATGAGACCAAATAACTAATTTCCTCTATTCCCCATAGTTATATTAGTGACATAGAAATGTTGCTCTTTTTAAAGACTTTAATAGCTTTACAGTCTACAGATGTTATTTATGACAGTTGTATATACATCTTATGAACTGTGTGAGAGTACCCATATGTCATCTATATATGTATATACATAAGAAATCATCTCAATTTCCTGAAATACTAAAATCTCAAGAAGCCTAAAAATTTTCTAAGAGATACAGCAGCTATAACATTATTTCAACTTTAAAAATTACTCCATTGAAACAAGCATATATATATATTTCTGTGGCCAGTCTACATATACACATACCTCCCATACTTTTTCCTCTATTTAATTTGCTTTAAAATAGACAGATAGAATACACATTTGTTTTGTAGCTAGAACTGTGAATTCCATAAATTCCTTTTCCTTTTATTGTGAACCATGTACATTTGTTGATAAAGGTTTTATTATACTTACATAAAATTAAAATTTTATCAGTTTATTTTCATAACTGGCTGCAGTATCCTAGAGATTGCTGATGAGGCAGCAACACTAAAATATAAGGCAAAAGTAACATTCAAGATATTTTTTAGAAAATTTGGAGACTTTTAATTTATTCTATTAGATTTTATCAGTATCAAGGAATTTAAAAAAAAACAGTCAAAGATTTTGAGAATATATGTAATATTAAAGATCAAAGCTTTACCATAAGTTGTTTGAGGCAAAAATATATATTTAGAACTGTTAAATTTCCACATAAAATTTCCAAAAATAAGAAAATACACTAACTAAACAAGTCATAGCAAATCCTGCAGATGAAGCAAACTAAATTCCCCTGTGCCATCAGGAGCTCTATGTTTGGCCTTCTAAAACTGCAGGAATTCATACAGAATATATGCCAACCATTAAATTCTTGCAAAGTATGAACTCAAATTCCCTTTCCTTGGTGTATGCTTTAAAGACAACCCACTCAGAGGCTTGTCAGGGATGAAAATTGACACCTGCTCAATATTCTTCATTGCCTTACGGTTTTTATGTGCTGAAGAGTGTCCTAAACATACAATGCATTGTAAAAATAAATAAAAATTAAAGTAATAATAATGGAATGGCAGAGTTTAATTTTCTTAAGTTCATTACAATAAAGAGAAATTTTCCAAGATTCTCTGAAAAGCAGGAGGAAATGAGGTTTTCTAGAGTTTTTTCAATTGAGCAAGAATGTTTACATCCCATTTCCTGATCCCATATATAAGTATACCTACACTCACAAACAGACACACAAACCTATACCAGTGCTGAGCTATACAAGCACTGACTATTTAGCTGGTATCCTGAAACTGAAATGGTACCTCATTTGGCCAAATAATTTAAAATTGAAAATACCAACATTTGTGTTAAGGGAAACTTCATCTCAGTTCATATATCGTTCTTCAGAATTAACTGTACTTAGTCTGTAAGTGCAGATTGAAAGGCATAAGGCTGAAAGTGAGCAAACAAAAGGTGATTACTGGAAGAGATGTAGAAGCCCAAGTAAAGCATTTGGCAAAGGAATGTCTTACTAGAGAGGAACTCTCTTATAAACCTCTCTGGATAACATCTGTGCAACATTTAGAACTAGAAAAAGAAAATTTGGTTGTTCATTTACTTGTCCTAAGATAATAAAGGGAAATATGAATGAAAAAATTTCAGTTCACTGTGTTCAGGCAAAGTCATATATACATCTCTGTATGTGCGTGTACGTTGACATATGTTTGGATTTATGTGCTTTAAATTCTGAAAAAATAGATATGAAAATATAATTAGATTCTCATAGTTCAGTTATGTATATCAGATACATTTACTTTAAGGTCTATGCTATGCACTACTTACACATTAATTGTGTAGTCATATTATATCCAAAGAATCATTGATACATTTTGCTATATATTTTACATTCCATTTGATAGCTCCCACATTTTAAAAAGAATTATTTAGAGCATTTTTTATTGGGAAGCAGGCTTGTAATTATTGGCAAAATTAAACCAACTATAAGACTATAATAATAATTATGCTAAAAGAACTATTATGAATATTAATATAATGTATATATGCATATCTACATTATATATATATGTAGATAGATGTGTATATATATGTATATCTACATTATATATATATATATATGTTTATATGTATATATAAAATATAATTAATATAATACTATAATGAGCATTTTACAGGAAAAAAATCCAAATCAATCTTTTTTAGCTAAGGTAAAGATTATTTTTCTCAGCAGGAACAAAACTACTACCACACTGGAATATCCTTTTTCCTTGATTTCATAAGGAAATTCATATTTCAAGGACACAGCAGAAGTCTACTTTATTCAAACAAAAGACTGAGATTTTAAAATCACAACAGTCATTTTATACCTGAGAGTAAACTTCCCCTACAAGTTTGCAACAAGACTTTCTGTTTCATAGTTCTGATAAATGTTATAGTTAAAATTTGAAAATATATGTATATGCTACTTCCTTAATCTGGTAATGTTCGTTTACATAATCAAATGTTTGTATATAGTACACAATAGTCTGGCTATTACAGCTAAGATCCACTCAAACAGAAGATTCAAAGCATGGAACAAAATAATTCTTGAGAGCAACAAAAAAAAATTGAGCTGACATCAGAATAGGATCATTATGTATTAAATTCTCTATTAAACATTTCCAAGAGCAGTCAACTTACTTTCATTTAAGCTCTACATAATGCAGAAGCCAAGACAGAAGGTGTACTGAATACTAAGTGATGCTCTGTCAGTTGTAGAGTGTGGCAAACCTGAGACATCTCTGCTAAGAATAAGTCTGTCTACAAGGTTGGATGATGATCAAAACTTGGGTTCTTCAATCAAAGAAAATGAATCAGAAAGCAAAGACTGTTACATGCATCTTAACCTGAAGTTGCCTTAAATTCACTCCTGTGTAGTAATGCACAACTAAATTCCTACATCTATATTCCCCTTTCCATACCCAGGCTACACCTACTATTTCCCATGAGCTGTTCCCAAGAGATTCTTTACATACAGTACTTGAGCAGATCTCACCCTGAGTAACAAACTCTCATATAAAATTAAATCCAGGGAAATCATGCTCTGATATTTGATTGATCCAAAGAATTTCTCCTTGAGGGCTATCAAAACCAGTTGTCTGGCTTCTCTGTCAGAAAAGTTGCTATTGCCTTCTTTCAAAGGGATAAGATAAAAACAGCTCATGTGCCTGACTGTCATAAATCATATTTAATTCTTTCCCCAGCAGGATCAACACCTGCTCACAGTGTGAGTCTTTCAGAAAAACACAGTTGTCTTGTTTTAGTGGCAAACAAAGATTATGAGATTGGAAGTGAGTCAATAAAGGAGACTGTAAAGGTTTGCATTTTTGGAAGAGAGGAGAAAAGCTGACCTTGTTTTAAGGTGCCATGGCGTGGTATTTCTCTTAAAAGTATTTTTAGAAAAAACAATTCAGAAAACCTCCCACAATCTTAATCTCTAATAATTTTGCAGTTTTACTTGCCTAGGACTTGTAGAGCAAAGCAGTCACAAAGTACTTCTATGACAAAAATAGTCAAATTGTGAAGGACTCCAGAGTTTTTTATTTCAAATCCTTCTGTTTACTTTTGCACTCTGTATTTTATACTACTGTAAGGATTCTGTTTGCAAAGAAATTTTATTTTTGCTTTTATTTATGCTAACATGTGTCTTCTATACTGTTGTTACAAAAACTAGTTGATATTGTTACTTCAACAATTTTATGTTAAAATTCCAATATATTCTGCTTTTTCTTCTCTCTACAGTCCTATTTTTTTTTTTTGGTAGAAACATAACACCACATAGCCACTGATTCACTAATAAATGATTTTTTAAATTGTCTGAACTAAGTTAATATGGTTTCATTTACTGGCGTAGTATTTTACTATAGGAGATATAGCTCAGACTCCCACCACATTATTTGGGTGCCTAAATTTGAAAGGTTTGGGGTTCCCTAGTTCAAAAAGGAATTAATTCTGTCTTGAAATTCTCTATTCGTTGACAAGTCTAACTTTAAAGGCCTCTAGATTCTGTCCACATTTGCAATAGCAAAGTTTATGAACTTTCAAATTTCCAATATGAAAGTACTTAAGCCATAATGTTTCCAGACCAGCATGAAAACTGGCTTGCACCAAAGCATAGACATTACCTACTCACTATGAATTCTCTTACTTTATTTCTCTCCTAATGCATCTGAACCCTTAAAATGTAGCTAAGCTATTTAAAATGCTTCAGAAGCAGCACAATGTCTGTTTGTCTTTCAGGTTATAATTCAGATTATACCAGTTTATAAGCAGGGTTAACTTACAACACACAGAAAAAAAATAAAAATATCCATGTAAAATCAAATTTTAGACTTTAAAAACCAGCTCTAAATCAGCTGCAGACTCATTCTCTAATGAAAATTTAAGAAAAAAGAAAAACAACAGCATGAAAGCTCAATGTTACAGAGCAAAACACAGAAAAAAATTAATTGAAATCAGCAAGCTTTCTTTGAAACCTTTCATATAGGAAAAAAAAAGAAAAAAAATCTTATATTTTGACTATGAAAAAAATGTGGTTTTAATTTTTTTTCCAGGGAGTTTAACACTTGAAGTTGAAGCTTTTGGAGTATCTACAGTGTAGATCATATTTCACAGTCACGATGTGAGTTATCTGAGCTGGATTTTTTTTCTCTACTTACTGTGAAACTGTACAGAATGATTGCCTAAATCTCTTTCACTGATTATAAATGACCATAGGATGCTGAAGAAATATGTGTATTTACAATGAGATGTCCATAGATCATCTCTACTCAGTGTATAAAAAAATAGTTCCTTTTCAAAAACATGTCTTTTGTAACCTCATCTACTCCCACCTGCTGCTTCTAACAGACGGACAATCCTTTTTATGCCTTTATCATCCAGTTGAAGGGTTTAGCTTTTCTCTGAGGAATACAGTTGACTGGTTTCCTGCTTCTTTTCTCTCCTTGACAAATCTCCTCAGAGGGTTAAAAAATCTTCCTTAAAGCACAGAAGCAGAGTTACCACTATGATCAAATTGCTCTGTAAAGTTATAGTAACTTTAAAGGCAGGTGCTCATGATTTTCCCTTGTGAATTTCATTATCTAAGACACTGGTTTTCAAAGGTTTAGCTAAAATACCTACAATTAATGCTGCTAGAACAAAGCTTCTTAACAAATTGAATGATCAGAAAGATATATAAAAAAATATTAGAAGATACATCCTCGATTTATGTTGGTAAATCCAATGTTCAGCACTGACAAATGACAAGTGTGTTTTAACTATGAGCTACAACTATTGTAGCCTCTCAAAGAGCAGCCCCACGGTTACAGTTTACAATAGAAAATGTTGGTGGCACCACGAGTAAAAACACATATTAATGAGAAAAATATTTCACTAAAGCAAAGTACCCTTTTCCTGGTAACAAGTTAAGGAATCAACATACTACAGGTTAAAGCCATAGCTAACATGGGCACTTAGCAAACAAAGGTCATTGACGTTTATAGTTCTGGACTGCAGCCTGCTGCAAAGGATCTTTAAAGTATTTAGTCACTATGTCCTTAGGGTCAGCTTAAGCTGTAAAATCAAATTTAGGATCAAGATGGAATTTTCGTATCTTCAAAGACTCCTGGACAGTTTTTATGTTTTCTCTTTTGTGAGGCACAACTCATTCCCAAGGATTGTCATGTCAGATCACAAACTTGCTGCTTTGTCAAACTTCAGGCTTCATTTTTGAGTCATCTGTTCTGTGGAGAATACTGGCTTGTGGTTTGATTCATTTGTACTTTGGACGTTTAGATTGTTACAGGTCGGTGGAAAATTTTGCAACTAGTGTCAAGCAGGGTCAGCAATTCTGCAGACTTCTGCTATAAGACCTTTTTGCATTGGTCTGTTACTGAGAGAGGCTGGTTTCAGTGTCTATGTCTATACTGGAAAATAGAGAAAAAAAACATCAGCTGCAGACTCTTACACACATACAATTCATGGCTAGTTAAAAGTTAATTAATTTAGGGTAATAATATTGTTCATGTATTGTTATGAGGTGAAGCTTATGTTTATCTGAAAAAAGTGGACTACCTACATGAAATAGTCTGCTAATTAGCCATTGCCTCCTCTATATTGACTTTAGAGAAAACAACTGAAGAGTATTTCTGTTACTGACACTACTAAAAATTGAAACGTTTTAATACTGTAAGTGAAAAAAAGAAAAATTTGAAACCTGTTAGGGAATTTGGATATTAGCCCAAGGAAGAAATTTTTAAAAATTTCGTAGGCACATTACAATTTTATTGGAATGGAGATTGTTCATGGAAGAAATAGTTCATTAGGAAAGAAAGATGAGAATGAAATATTTTACCTGGAGGAAATTCTTTCATAGATGAAGCAACAAATGGGCAATACAGATACAACTGAAATTAACTTTGGGATTAAAGTCATTTGATCCATTCAAAACAAAATTATGACTAGAAGTGATCAGTATGATACAAGTGGCAAAGTATAGACTGAGAAGTGATCAGAATAATTACTATTACTGTTCCTTACTATGATTATAAATTTTATAATTACTATAATTCTCTTCATATTTTTTTATGAAGATAAAATATGATATGATGGTGGAAAGAGTAAAAACATAGCTAAGGGCAAAAACAGATGAGTGAGATTATGGAATACACATGTATTTTGGGAGATGTTATGTTATCATAAGGATCATGAAAACAAGGGCTATGTACATGGAACAGGAAAAGAAAATTAACTGGATGAGCAATGGCCTTGCTGAAAAAGATCTAGGGGTTACAGTAGATAGCAGGCTGAATATGAGTTGAAAAGACAATATCAATAAAGGAATCTGCATATGGGGAAGACATATTGGTGCAGATGGTAGGATATAATCTACTTTTTCATTCCTCAAGATAAGTAGAAAGCAATATAATCCAATAGCTAATTTTCATTCAAGGGTCTTTCTGCTCCTGTTTTTTTTACCAAAATCAGTTATCTTTTCACACCACCTGTCTCAATTTGGAATTGACAAATATTTCTTAGACTGTTTCAACAGCACAGTTATAAGATCATGTCAATCTTGTTACAGCCACTGCTCTTATGCTAATATGCTTATGCTATATTAGCATATATTATGTTAATTTAACTAATACTCTGATGGTAATATGGAGTTTAATCTTTCTTTCTGATTTGAAGAGAGAAAAGAAAGCAAACAAACAAAGCAAACAAGTGGTCAGTAATAGGTAGCTGCTGTTTTACATCAGTTCAGCAAATTAGAAGCAAGTCTTATTCTACATTGACACCAAGGAAATAAGAGCTTATCCAGTAATTAAAAGGTGTGGGGCTGAAATTTTTCCAAATGAGTTATAAATTCTTTACCAGTAACTCCCCACAGTCAGATTCTTGACAGCAGCTTGGCAAACAGCTGTTATGATGAGTCAGTGACTTGTGGGAATGAGAGCCTTGATGTCAAGTCACTGAATTACTGCTCACAAGAGTCTTAAAAGTCCTTTTGCAACAGAACCACACAAGAAACTCCATGCGAGGTTCTCTCCCCTTTTAGTTCAGCATCTTCCTGTTCAGTTCCCCTGATAATTGCCCATAACTTACAAGTGAGTCCAATTTGTTTGTGCCTTTAATGCATCCTTTTAAGCATACCATAACAAATGAGTGAGTAGGAAAAAGGAAGGTAGTATGACAACTCTTGTTCACACCAAGTAATTTCAAAGGCTTTTTTTTTTTTTAAAAGAAAGATGCAAGCCATGGCAGGACTATTAATTACCGGGTCTCTTGCCTAATTTGTTTGACTGAAGCCAAGCAACAACATTTTTGTCTTGCCAGGAGTTTTGATGGATGAGTATTATGTAAACAAATGACTCATTGGTCTCATTTTGTAGAGAGAGAATGAGACTGTCAGACTACTTCATAGGTAATGGGAAGACAGAAACCCTTATGGAGCAAATTAACCCCTTTTCCCTCCAGAGTATACATTTAAAGGAATCAGACATTTCTAAAAAAATCTGTCTTTGAAACAATATAAAAACCTTATTGTGATTACTTCAAATATAGCCGAGATATGGGTGTCAGAGGTTTATATGCTATGTAGTATTGATTTGATTGTCCTTTTAGAGATTTAAGAGAATGGAGAGAATATTGCAATAAATGAAATTTTATACATTTTGGACAGATGTCCATTGTCCTTATGTCATTAAGCCCATGATGGTATTGAAAAAGGAAGCTCTTAAACAGGCATATATATTTGTCTGTAAATCTCTATGACATATGAAGGTAGAACGTTAGCTGAGCTCATTACGTATTTTTACATGGTCTTATAAGGGTTTCAGTCTGTAGAGAGAGCTACAGCAGTTTCTGTGAGGAAAAAGAAATTAGGTAAAAAACTCAGTCCTAATTTTCACAATACTAACATATTTCTGAGGTGTGTAGCACCACTCAGATAAACAATACAGATTTGTAGAGAATTTATATGAAAAAATATCTTAGCAGCTTCCAAAATGGCACAATACATTGAAGTTACTTAATATTGGTGAGAGAAAAGAGTGGAATTAGGGAGTTACTTTACATTATTTCAGTTGTAAAAAAGAATTTAGTCCAGAGAAGAGATATAGAATTAAACAATTTGTGGCAAAACAATCTTTCACATACTTAAATACCAGCATAGCAGTTTTGTACCCATGAAACTCTGAGGTAAGACCTCGATATCTTGGCACGCATTTTGCAGGTTTCAATCACTTACTGAAAATGTCAAGAGAAGGAAGTACAAATGCAGAACTGGTCACTGTTGAATGGGATGTTGCCAGGAAAATGAGCCAGTATTAACTCATGAAGAGAGAAATTACCTACTATTTTGAGATGGCAGTCCTCTGCAGACATTTGGGATTAAAAGAGAATAGTTATAGTTAGAGAATAGGTATAGAATATATTAGGAAAGAAAAAAACATTCTTCAAAGACAATATAATGGAAAACTACTCTAGCCTAGCCTATTCTCCTTTGTACCCACATGGAGATAGTGTAGGTCAAATTCCATATACTTCCAGCAGGGGATGCAATCACACCTTTTTTTATTCAACCACACCTTTTTTTATTCAACCAGCTTTGATGGAATAAAAATCCCATTAATTTCAACTTGTCCCAACCTAAAGGTTTACCCATGCTTTTGGTGTATGAGTTTCCTGACATGAGTCCATAGAATTATGCAGTACAAAAAGACATGGAGACTTTATCCTGTTAGTTTCTCCATTTTGCTACAGATAACCTTCCTGCCTCCCATGTTTACACACATCTTTGGGGAGTTGTTCAATGATCTTATGAGGCACAGAGGCGAGGCTGGTTTAGTCTGCCATCTTAAATATGTAAAACCTGAAACTTTGGCATCATATAGTATTATTTATGTAATCTAAGTGAAATCTATTCAGTTTAAGACTCAGAGAACTTTTTATTCTTTCTCCACATGAATATTTAATTACTACATTTTTTTCTCTTTTTCAAAGTAAAAATGACATTCTCTTTCATTCATTACCTCGTCCTGACTTCTATTTCTCCTTTCTGCAGACTGGTTATTTTCCAGTTCTCCTTCATGTCTTGAGAGAAACATTAAGTTTATGAAAATTCATTCTTATCTCCCTTGGTTAATCTATCTTATATAAAAGTTACCGTCTGTCCCAGCTTCCCATATAATTTCTGTCAGCGGGGCATTGGAGTGTAGTGTCTATTATTCTACTCTCCACACTATTTATAGAAACACATTATGGCACCTTCCCCCACCCCCATATCTGACATGCACAGTGATATAGATGTCTTTGCTTCATGATCATGTTTCAGCTTCTCCTTCTGATACCAGAGGCTGCTTCAATCAGCACTTCCTCTTGCAGACTAAGTGATCAGCCAGAAGACTAAAGGATTTTGTATTAAACCGGTGATGTGATAAATGGGTTTGGCCTCAAAAAGACCTATTCATCTCATTCACTTACTGGAATTTGAAGATCAGTTCATAAGCTGCAATTCCAGACCAATTATTTTAAAAGAACATTAGAACAAATGTAAGTATTCTCTTCATGAAAAGTGATATGAAAGTGGTCATGGGGAAAAGATTCTCATTTTGACATGAAAGAATAAAGAATATATGGCAATTATAATTGATCTCTGCTGGCAGTAATTTCTATTGCTGAGAAATATGGCAGCACCAGGTGATTTGTAACATCAGCCATCAATACAGAGGAAGTGCAATTTGAGCCAGTCAACAAAAACTCATCACAACACTAAAATACTTATGAAAATGAAATAGCATTACATATAAACATAATTTTTACTTCTCAGTTATATTAACCAGTCTAAAGTAGCTATATGATGCATTGAGACTTGGTTTACCTTGGGCAGGTACTATTCCCCTGTGGCAGTATGACAGAATCTTTATGTTCAAGTGGGGGTCACATTTCACAAAGAAAAACGTTTTAACTCTATCTGTAGCTATCACTTATGAGAAGAGAACTGTGCGTGAAAAGAAAGTGAAAACTTTCTCTTTAGCCCATTGGGTACGTTGCTCTTCCAGTGTTTAACTCCTGCAGTGCATTCTGTAATCATCCAAACCCAGTTGGTTACACGAGGCTTTACAAGGAAATTATTTTTTTTTTTGGAGGATTAGGAAGGAAGTCACCAACAGACAATAGGAAGTTTTGTTGGGTTTTTTTTTAGCATAATCTAATTTAAAAAAACAACCCTTTCGCTTTGCAGAGATGAAAAATTCAGGCAGTGTGCTGAAAAATGAGTGCTGGCAGGACATTCATATTAAACCTGATAGCTAGCAGAAACCTTTAGCCTAGCAATTAAGCTGAAGTATGACAAAAGCATAGATCAGATTGTTTTCACTTAACTCATAGTGGACAAGTTATTCTCTACCATTTCAATTCTGGTATAATAAAAATTATTCATCTGATAAGAAATGATCAATGAAACCAAAATTTAAAAAGCAATGAAACAATATATAAGAAAAGATCTCAATAGCTTGAGCTGATAAATTGAAAGAAGCATCCAGTATCTCTCCTATAAATCAACCACTATTAGCTGCAGCTGATTCAATGCTATTCAATTAATAGTTGTTGATTTTGAAAAGCAATTTAATGAAAGAATTATTTTATGGCATGTTCATTATCTACTTTTAAGTTACACATTGTGAATGTGATTATTTAATAGTAGTTAAAATCAACCCACATGCAAAAGAACAATAACAATAACCTTGCACGAATGTGTTGGGGTACTCAGTTCATTTGTATCCATATGCCTGGAGGGCAATGATAAATTCTTAAACGACGTTATTTCATCCTTCCCACTGCAATATCCATTTAGCATGAGAATAATTCCTAACCAGATATAACCAAACTAAGTGGTTTAGGAGCAGCAAGGCCAGGCTATTCTGTAAGGAAAGGGGTAGGGGTTGCCAGCCCCTCTGGCAGGGCATGGGAATCCCAAGGCAGTCCACGACCTTGGGAAAGATGTCAGCATTTTTCAGCAGTATTTTTCTTATCCTCAGTAATTTTTCCCTTCTGACTAGAACAACTTTACAGGTGCTCCCCTCAGAAGTCAAGTTAGAAAGTGGGGACCAGGGCTGGGATCAGCAGAGATGTGGCTGGGCAAGGGCAGGGCTGGGACACAGCTCTGGGATGAGGGACAGAGACACAGATGAAGTGAAATGAAGCAGGACCTCTCCAACGAGTTTTCCTCCATTTCATTCTCACAAAGTAGTCTGAGCCAAGATTGCACCACTGAGCTGCATCCCTCCACTGGCATGGAGTGCAGGCAGCTCTAAGGAGTCAGAGACTGTGCACCAGGTCCAACACTACACAAACATTTGTTTTCCAGCTTGCAAAAAACACAGTTCTGTTTTCTATTGAAACAGTAATTTTAAAAAAACTTAAGAAATCATTAGAAATCAAATAATCAGCCAAATTTGGTTTTATAGAGAGTTTCATCTCCAACACTACTGGCAATCCATAAAACTCAAAAACAAATAAGCTTCAGGGTCCATATTAAATTACATTTCAGGTCCAGGCTGTGACAAAATGAACAAATAAGCAGTCTGAAATGACATTTCCTATAATTTTATGTACAAATAATAGAGGACAAATTTTATTATCATCTGTCTTTTATAAATATATATTACTTATAATCAAATCATACTTACTCATCGATTAATACAAATAATAAAAAGTAAATAATATCAAAATTACACATTTCAGCACAGATTGAGAATCACTGGTTTTTTAGCTCCAGGTAATGTTAGTTGCTTTACAGGGTAAAATAATCTTGGAAGATGCAGACTAAGAGGAAAATTTAAAGGGATGCCTGAGGAAGGAATATTGGAATTTTGCTACAGAAGCAATTACTCTACATGGTAAAATTTAATGGGTCAAACATGATATATTAACTGAATTCTGAAGATTGTCACACCATAAAGAAGATAGGAGAAGACACAGATTGCAATGCTTTGGGTAAAGAAGAAACTTCCAATGTCACAAGGGAAGATGTTATTTAGAGGAAGAGAAGTATATTTATACATATAAATGTGCTAAGATATACAACTTTTTACTATCTTTAGAATATGAATTTTTTATGTCATCTAACAAATGCCTACAAAATTATAAGATTTTGTTACTGTCTATAATTAATAAAATCAAAATGCTGGCTATAATAGGAAGTTAAGAATAGGAAGAGCTATAAAGAAAAAGGAATCAGATTTCAAAGACTAGAAGAACAGGAGTAGGTGGTGGTTCTGAACAGTTCACTTTCTATGATGTTCCAATTAACAATGATAATGAAGTATTTTCTGTATTTCTATATAATTACTATTCATTTAATAAAAAAAATTGAATTTGCACTGGAACAGTAGTTATGCTAAATGAGGGACTTTTCAACCATTGGAGGCAGAGAAAGTCTCTAAAGGGAAAGAGGATTTCTTTAAATGTCATCTGAAAAAATTTTGATTGTTGCAAGAAAAAAATTATGTAAAGTGCACCAATACATTGAAAAGCAATTGTGTTATATTCAGTCATTAAACTGATAAAAAAGTGCTCTTAGTACCAAATGATTGTAAATCTTAATAAGGTTTTAGATATTATATAGATACTGTAACTTCCACAGTGCTTCAGAACATAGTAATTTCCCATAAATGCTTCTTAATCAAAGATTTCCATTAATTTACTTTTTATATGCTAGCTGATGCAAATAATAAAAGCAATTGCACATTACGTACTTAAGTGGATCTTGGTATATCTCAATGCTTTGTGGAGGGAACTTAATTTTTACAGATCTTCTTGACATGAAAGTGCTCAGTGATTTCTAAGAATAGAGCAATTTTCTATTTTTTTTGTGAACAGACCAGTAGGGTTGGCTAGATAAATGACTAAGCCTCTGTTCAGTGTAGATTTCTTACCTAATACATTCTGAAGATGTCTTTGCTGTTTGTCCAGCCCTGTCATACTGATACCTATAGGCATCTCCTGGATGATTTACACACACAGCTACATTCCTTGATTCTTTTCTTTCCTAAATGAAGAGGCTCCCTATTGTATCAGAAACACTTATTTTGATGTCCAAGTGTGTGACCTACATTTCTGGACAAGAAATGCAATCCCACTTAATAAATTAGGTTCTCAACATCATCTAATAATATTCCAATCATCCAAAGCATCACTGCTTCCTCATTTATTGTTTGTCAGCAATTTTATTAACTTTTAAACCCTTATTTTACTAAAAATCATTGGTGAAAATATTAAATAAGGCTGTTGAGGAACCTCTTCCTGAACAAATAATCTTGTGGTCCCCTTTCATCATTATCAACTGTATCTTTGCCTTTTAGCAATTCCTTTTTCTGTTTTACAAATCTCTACTTTCCCGAGCTTTCCTTGTAATGTGGCAGTGTACCAAGGTCTTTATTGATGTCTAGGAAGATTAGATCAAGAATATTTTACTACTGTGAAAAAAATCAATTACCCTGTCTAAAAATATAGTAGTTAAACCGGACACAATCTATCTTTGTTAAATGTATGTTGTATTTAATCCAGTCTCATCTAACTCAATTTTTGGCCAAGTATATTGTTCTTACTATTTATAGCACTTTTTAAAATGAATTCACAGTTTCATTAATTGGAGTAAAACTATAGCTTATGTGAAGTCATACAAAACTAAAATTAAAAAAAAAAAGACCAAATAAACCTGCACTGATAATTAAGTGGCAAAGAAATATTTCATTACAAAGAAGTTTTCTGCAATTTGAAGAAAAATAAGAAAAATCCGTAATAAGCCATAGCGGAAAAGTTCTCAATGCATTCTGAAACTTGTCTACCATTTCATTTTATCATCAACAGTTTCATTTTTTTAGGACAAGGATTTAACATAAATCATTAGATTAGTCTGTTTTACAGATAACAGAATGATAGTCTGAGCTGAAGTGATAAGGAAGAGATGATATAAATAGGGCAGGAATTTAAGTCAAATGTGCAATTAATCACTGAATACTTTCCTTTTGTGTATATGTATAAAGGGACAAAATAGTCTGAATTTAAGAGAATGGCTTTTCCTTAACTTTCAAAAAGAATATTCAGTATTCACTACAAATACCCAAAATAGTAATGCAGTGCAGACCAAAAGCTGCCAAGGATATAGGGAGCTCCCAAAATTGTGTAAGTTTACTGGGAATCTTTTGGAGTTTTTACTGAAAACTTTATTTTAAAATAATATTTGTAAACTCTTCTTTGCTTGTTTCTTTTGTAAAAATCTATAAAATTATAATAGAATGGATAGGCCAAACAATACATGTGTGCTTCAGAATTTAATATCCAAAAACTGAATATCACACAGAATTATTGATAGGTATATTCCTATACACCTGTAAATTCACCAAGTGTTTTCAGGACAACATAAAATTCAGCTTAAATAAGTTCTTTTGTCCCTTAAAACTGTACTATGTATAGGTACAACAAAATACAGAGGTACTATTACATCAATTTTACTGTAATGGGTGAGATTTCAAAGCATGCTAGTTTTTCTTCTGTTGTACTTCCCAATCTACAGTTCATTAGTCTTCTTAACGCATTGCAAGAATGGTGCAACCCGAATGATGCTGTCCTGGGTTAGGGCAGGACATGCTTAGACAAAAGGAAAGGTGGCCACTCCACCAGTCCTTTGGAAGTTTCCCTTCTCTAAAAATGGTCTCATCTTTCACTTACTTTAAATTCACACTTGAGAATCCAAAAGTATATTCCAAGTACAGTTTTTAAAATAATTATTGTTTTCTTTATTCTGTATATGATTTATGTAAGTTGGAATGGGAATAATTTGGAGTTGCATTGCTCTTAACTAACTGTTACAGAGGGAGATTTAATTGGGGATTATAAATCGAGTTAGTTTCTGTAGCCATTAGCATCCTACATTAAGTCTCATCTGTGAAACAGCAAAATTCTCCTCACCAGCTGGGGCAGTTCTGTAATTGGTTCAATGCAGTGTAGGCACTTTTCACAGGTTTCCAAACAGTATCCAGGGCAAAACAATACCCAGGGCAAAAATAAGACAGATCTGATACAAAAAAATTTAAAATACAATGTTTGTATAAATCAAATATTATATGTGTAAGAATATGCTCATTTATTCCAGGAAATAAATTTATTCTGTAGGTAATTTTTTAATCTTCAATTTGCCAATTATTCTAGCAGTCCCTCCTTGTTTCTCTTTTAATCTTGATTTAACTATGCAATTGCTGAATTAGAAATTTCCAGTTCCTTCTAGCTGACCTGCTGTCACCTAAGAGTTTACCAGCAATTCAATTATTGTAATAATTAAACTTCATTACAAATACACAATGAAGCACTATCAAAGAATAAGGAATACCACAGAGCACATTCAGTTTTCTAATACGTTCAACAAATTTCTCATCAGTGAAACATGTAGCTCATTTCTGACTAAGGAAGGAAGTTGTCTGATTTGTTAGTCTTGCTCTGGATGATGATAGCAATATCACACTTCCATATACACTAAATTATATATATTCTTATTTATTGCTAACAGTTTGGCTTTCAAGTATTACAAAACCCATTAATTTTCATATATACTATATTGTTCATATTTTTTATAACATTTTGTTTGCTTTTCAAATATGACTAAAATCCTTATTAATATCTTTGGAATAAGGAAACAGATTGAAAACAAAATGAAATTAATTCTCTAGGAACTTTAGCTGCTAGTCATGTGATCCCGGTTTACTGCATCGCATTCCTAATCTAATCAGTTTGAAGGAATGTGTTATCCGTGTCATTATACAGCTTTTATTACGTAGGTTAAATATCATTCCAAAAATAATCTATGGAAAAGTAGATGCTTCTGGTAGTGAACAAAAAATTTACCTTTGAGACTACTAGGTGTAAGGGATTTTGAAATCTCTGTGCTACTAGGATATACTTGATTGATAATATTTAGAAAATATTTATTACATTAAATTTATTTTACAAGATCTCATTACTTGATCAGAATAGAAAAATTTTTAGATTATGTTTTCTTTGTTATAGTTTAGTACTTTTAGAAATATGTTACAACTGTACTCAGTTTATTGTAACAGATATCCTTGATTTCTCTCTTAAGCTGACTGCAGCTGAATAGCTGAATAAATAATTTCTTCCTCAATAGTTGAAAAGTATAAATCTAGTTTAAAGGAAAGACAGTCTTGAATATTTATGTTAGCATATTTTGCATATAAATCAATATAATACAGAAAATATTATTTAAATATTTATTATGGAAGTATATTTATAGTAACAATCTGACTGTTCATCAAATACAGTTATATTCAGAGGGGGTTTTTTATTATATACTTATCACTTTGTTTTCATTTTGTTTCCATTTGGTTTCCACCTAGTTTCTGTTCTTTTAATTCTGGCATTGATTACCTCGGTTCATTGCGCATTTTTAGTTCTATCTTTATATATATCAACAATTTTTATTAACTGATACATACAGCAAGATCTGGCATCTGAAAAGTTGGATAATGTTTCAACAGTAGGAATGTGCAAGCTGGAACAATACAATTTTCACCATGGTTTTTAAAATATAGTTAGTTAGCATCATTAAACATGATACTTCACACAGTTGCAGCAAAAGTTTGGCATAAAGAAAAGAGTTCTTTTTTTTTTTCCCCTAGTTTGTTTCAAAAGCTGCAGTCAGCCAGAGGGTTATAAGGGAAGCACTTTCAAATTCAGCAAATAAGAATCCAAACTGTACTCAGGGGAAAGTAATGTGTTGTAGCTCTCTAATTACAGATGGTTCATTTAGTGTGTAACCCAAATTCTTTTGAACTAAAGACTGAGATTTAAATCTCAGGTGAAAGAGTTTCCCACTAAGCTACAAAAATCATGTGTAAGAAACCCATTTCCACTTCTACCTAATAATAATAATAATAATAATAATAATAATAATAATAATAATAATAATAATGGTAAGAACATGGACCTGAATGGTGATCAACAGCATTGCAGAGTAGGCAATCCAAGCACCTCAGAGAAATGCACAGAAAATCTCACAGCCTGGCAAGCAGCACTATATGGATGGGACTACCAATGCTGACTCACTCAACCTTACTCCCAGCCTCATTTCTTTCTTAGTTGAATGATTTATTTTAAATCAGTAGTGAATTTTACCATCAGCAATGGGATACCAACTTCTCAGACCCAAGTTAACTCTACTAAGAGTTCTGTGGGTATTAGGAGAGGGATTTGAAATTGCAGCAGGACATTGCCCTCAACAAGGACTTGATGTAGCAAGGTTGCACAATGCCGTTGTGACAGGCATTACTCAGGTTTGTTGTTAAACCCCAAATCCTAAAATATGAGTGCGTGGGGATGAGACTTGGCAAAATATTTAGGCAATAAAGTAAGAATAGGATAAGAAATAAAACTCCCTGGTTCCCTAATAGGAGGCATTGTTGTGGAGCTTTTCCTTTGTATGCTGTTTTTCATGGAAAAAAGCACAGAAACTGGAGGAAGAGAAGGGTAATCTGGAAAAAATCCAAATAATTTAATTCCCACTGTGAGCCAGAGGTCTTGGGCAGGGATACACAGTCTTCTTCCTCCTCCAATAGTGATGAGGTGATTTTTATTGCCTCCCCAGGTACAAGCAGCTTAATCACAGTTACAAAAGAAGAGTAAGGAGAGGAAAAGGCAAATAGGTCTGTGTCTGAGGCTGTCCAAGGTATGTGGCTGGGAGAGTCTAGCTCCTTCTGTGGATCCTGAGTGGCTGCAATGACACCTCAGCCTCTGCTCCTGCACCCTGCTGGCATTACACAATCTGGGAAGGAGCATGTAGGGTGCCAAAAAAACCTCACTTGATGAGACTTCTAACAGGGCATATGGTTGTTTATATACTCTGAGTAAGTAGCACAGGATTAATACCAACAATATATTCTCAAGGGATCAAAAGAAGAAAAAAGGCTTTACTGGCAACTTTAGAAAATTAGGCAAATTCACTCAACATAAAACAGTTCTCAAGGCATTAACTTAGCAAACTTTAATCCCATTTGATTTTAAGTTACTCAAAAATTCCAAGTAATTACAAGAATAAAGAGAAAGACATAAAAGATATAGGAAAGGAAACATATAGCTACCAAATCCTGAGTTCCAGCAGCATTCAGCTGATAGAAATCCCCAGAAGGGAGAGAGTTAAAACATTTCCTTACCTCCTTCTCAGCTTTAAATACCCTTGGGCCTTCCTGGGCCCTTCCCCTAGGTGGGATTTCTGGTCATTTGGCCATCAGGAGCTGGGTTAGGGGCTCCCGGGGTAGGTGTGGAGCATTGCCTCTGGTGGGACAGGAGCTGGCAGCCACTCCCAGGCTGAGATACAGGCTCCAGGGATGGGGGGTGTGGAGCAAGGCACTTCCTCACCAGGGCAAGGCCCAACCTGACCCTTGCAGATACACTCCAGAATGTCTCAAGACATCAATCTTCCCAGTCTCTCACTGAGCACAAACTGCAAAGACAGGAAGGAGTGATCATGCGGTCTCTGAAATGCTGGGAGGTGAGAGCTGTAGGCATAGAAGGAGCACTGAGCCGTATTCTCAAGGGGTAAACACCTGGAACACAAACCAATCTCCTTTAGAGTAGTGTGGCATGGCCTCTGAAAAAACAAATGGGCAGTGGTGGTTGATGACAAATTAATAAGCACTGAATAAAATTGCCAGCACTGTTCTGGATGTACTTCAGCAGCAGCATGGATGGGAAGCAAAGCATGGCACTAGGGACAAAGGAAACACTATCTTTATTCCCACAATGTAGGAATGTAGACACAGCTTGCTTTCACCTGGTAGGAAGGAATCCAGCACCGTGGAAGAAATTAAGCCACTTTCTGCAAAGAGAAGGACAGGAGCTCCCAGCAAATGCTCATTAGAACTTTCTTCTCATCTATATCCAAATACTAGCCCTTTTCTAGTGTCAGAGGAAAACAATTTTTCATTGCTACAGTGGTCAAGGAAAAGATGAAGCAAAGTTCACAGAATAAAATAAATGGCTAAAGAATAGATAATATGAAAGAGAAGAAATTATGCGGCAGAATTTGGGAAGCTGAGTAGTTTAGGAGTGTGGTACTCACTCACTTCAGTTTCATACATTTCCCTTGTTATATAGCTTTTGAAAATGAACCTAATGGAAGTGTTACCAAAAGTCATCCAAATTACAGCTAGACAAATTAGGTTCTGAGGGTTAAGTTAGCTATTCAGTATAAACCCATTTTTAATTGATGAGAAGTGTAAACATTGATTTTTCCAAACATATATTTGGGTTTTCATTATGACTGGTCGTCATAGCCATACTGTATAATTTTTTTCTCTTTCAATACACGAACAAAAAATGTACAGCACAAAAATAAATATCAACTAAAAGGCTTCTATTTGCCTCAACATACCCAAGAAAGCAAAAGGTTTTCAGGAAATTTTCACATCTTCTTTTCTGGTCTGTACATATGAGTTATGGTAGATCTTGTGGACAAGACAACTACCTTTGGTAAGTAAAAACTGTATATAGGAAAAATAGGAAAAACAGAAGCTCAGAGGAGCTGCCCCACTTGACCATTGATTATTTTGGAAAGAAACTGTGTTTTAGGAAATGTAATGTTTTTAAATGGAGAAGTGAAATAACTTATGTAGTTATTTACAGGACCTGGATATATCATGTCAGATACGCTGACATGAACATTCAGAGGCTATCAAGTTTCTCTACCTGTGGAACTGGACAGATGGGAGCAAACCTGACTCCAAGAACTGTAAAATCACCTTAGGTTTGTCTTAATATGATCCTAAGCAAAGCTCTATAGTAGGGTAGTGCGTAGCTTATCTGGTTTCCCCTCCATATCTTTGTCCAAAGATGCCATATACTAGAATCTGTATGCATATAAAACTTTATGCTTTTCACAGTTTGAATGTTTTCCCCCCTCTTGGAAATCCTGTATGTTACATTTCACCTTCATAGACAGATTTTTAAAAACTATAATGCATATCTAGATGCATGTATTTATATATAAACACCTGCAATAGAAGAGATAATTTTAAAATTTCACTATGGTGCCTATGTGAAAAGACAACATAAAATCAAGTTTTAGGAAGAAAGTTTGTCTCGATTACTGATTTTCTCTTTACAGCATAACTGAGTCTTTGTTCACTCTTTAGACCATGGAGTATACTGAATATTCATTAGACTATGATATATGCAAGGGCATTTAGAATATTTCCTCCCCTGGAGACAGTATCTAGATTAGAAAACTCTAGCATGTTTTAGCAATTCTCTTCAAATTTACATTTTGTACCTATTGAGAGACTCATCTATTAATTCAAGCCAAAACTGTTTACTGTAGCCACTAGCTTTTCATACTTCTGCTCCAATGTGAAACAAAAGGGCTGAAATTAAATCATTTAGAGCATTTTACACTTTGAATAAGTAACTGTGGTGGTTTTTTTTTGCTCTTACTGCACAACACTAATAAAGGACAATGTTGCTCGACAGAAAAACTAAATTAATTTTGTGTATAGTTTATCAATCAACACATTACTATTATTTACTAAATTTCAAACGTTTAGCAAGTCAGTTTTGATGAATTCTGAAATAATTTAGAAAAAAATTATTGACTAAGTGTCAGGTGTACAGATAGTGGATATAAAATGTGAAGTTTACTCGGAATTTTTGGATGAGTTAAGAGTAACTTATTGGATGTCATTGCAAAACAAAATTAGCTCCGAAGAGAAACTAATTGTTTTTCCCTGTCTAAAATTACCTAATTTGTTTTGTAAATATTTAATTTCAACTAAATTTATTAAAAAGTAAGAGGTGTTAAACTGAAGAAAATACTATAAAAGTGA
>JAOTQZ010000001.1:43180409-43225612 GCA_026546895.1 Pogonocichla stellata
AAAATTATATTAAAAAAAAAAGAAAATCAAATCCTTAAAAAAATCATCTTCAGAATCCTTACAGAGAAGTGATGTCTACTTTTAACAAATCACAGCATAATTTTTGTAGGTGAAATGTGTTCTGGAGAACGTTTCCATTTTTCTCCAAAAACTGATATGATATTATAAACTACCAGTTGTTACCTGATGGTCACTTGTGTTAAGTAGTTACAACACATTTTGCATATCCAAATGATTCTGTTATTGTGTATGAAAATTCACAGTACCCTTACAGTTCTTTTCTCCCTGTGTTTGTTCTTCTTTGGTTTTCTGATTACTCATTGTCCTTACTTTAAAGCACTTGTTAAAAAGGAGCTGAGGTAATAACAGTTGCCAGTTTTAGGGCAAGTCACTTAGTGTAAATATTCAGCGTAAACTGCACACTTCAGTTTTATATTTCTACAAGGAACCTTTGGTCAGAGGAAGACCACTTAACCAGAGTGCCAAACTTCTACAGAATATTTCTTTGACACTGTTTCTGTAACATGAGGGAATCGGTATGAGTGCAGTAAATGCAGCTTGTGAAATCTTCCAGAGAAAGCTAATGCTAAAGCTGTTTTTGTTTGTTAAAGACCAGAAAATAAAATTTTAACAAATTAAAGTAGCTAGCTCTTGGTGATATAATTATTATGTGAATGATCGTTATGGCTATGGCTATGGCCTTGATCAATTTAACATGAATTCAGGGTGCAACCCCTGACAGCTATTATGAGAATTATGATTTTTTTTAATTTTAAATTTCAGCTTTATATGACAAATATATGAACATATGGGATGATTCTATCTACAGTTCTCATAGAATTCAGATATCTTTCTTGCTATTTTCTTTCTTTCTGAAGAAATTTTTATAAGATTTTTAAAGAATTCCAACAATTCTAGTATTAAACATTCTAAAGAAATTCATACCACTGTTTCTTGAGATCAGAGCACAGAGTTTGTCATAGCTTTCAGCAAAGACAGTTCACATTCTGTTTCGAAAAAATGCCAGAGGAGTGTGTAATAATGTTATTCATTCAGTAATTTCTAGATTTTTATCTCCGTCTCACGTTCTTTATCCATCAAAAAATTATCTTAGTAAAGGTTCTGAAGTCAGTGTCAGCACAGTGCTTTTTTTTTTTGCAGGAGTCTTTCTCTTTAGTCATGCAGGCCTGTGCTTAAGCTCAAAAGAACCACCTTGTCTTTTGTTCCACACACATCTCTGAAGCTCACCTTCAGCTCTTCAGTAGCTAAGAACACACCACAAGCAGCTAACCTCTGCCAGAGGTTGTTTATGAGTTAGTGAGACTGGAATGTACTTTCCTGAGAGCCTGAGAGGCTTATAGCCTTCATAAAAGAATTCTTGGCCATGACAAATTAACCTAGAATTAATGAAAAAGAAAAATGCATTCTGCCTTTGCTATTCACTCAACATTTCCAGGAAAGAAGTGCATCTCCATTGTAATTTACTGGAATTCTTTCCTCTCATTCTCTTTTACTGTTTTAAAGTTGCAAGTAGGAAATACAAAAGTTTAGACTAATGTCACATTTTAACTGGCAAAATATTTAACTTAAATTTTTTTTTTAAAGATATGTTATTGGGCTTCTTCTGAGGAATTAAAAAAAAAAAAGCATTTTACCTTGCATTTCTTATTAAGAAACCCTCTTTTTCTTTGAATACTTTAAAAAAGATCTGGATTTAATCATCAGTTACAACCTTAGTGCTGTCATGTGAAGGTTTGATTGATTGAAGTTTTCCCTTACTGTGACAAATGAATTAAATAAGAATTTTGTCTTTAAAACACAAGGTTTACAATCACTGTAAGAGACACATCTTTTACAAAAAAATGCATGATCATCTTATCTTGTTTTACAACTGTTTCCACACTGTAACATTTTAAGCTCCTATTTGTATGTGTAAATATTAGAATAAATTACAGAAGAATTGGTAAAATAACTGGGAAATAAAGTAATGGGATTTGGTATAGACAAGAAGAGAAAAAAGATAAATAATGCTGTTATACAAAAATTTAACCTCAGACTTGCACTGACTTGACTCCTAGGAGAAAAAAATAATTAGGATTAAAATTTGGTACATTTCCTTGCTAAAAAAATAATCAGGCAAAGAGAAGACTGAATTATCAGGAAATTTGAATTATAAAATAGGAAGAACAGAAAGACAAGTGAAAATGGAGAGCTCTATCACTTTTGGGTAATTGAGCAGAGAATGATTTTTTTACCCTGAAGAAATACCAACCTTAATTGGCTCTCACTGGCTACCTGACAAGTGGAAAAAGGGAATACATGAGGATCTGGGATGTCAAGTATTGTATGCCTTGTTCTTGTTATGTTATGTTATAAAAATAATGGCTTTTGCCTTATGTTTAAATATGTGTGCTTTTGTCCTAGTTCTTGCAAAGGATATTTGTATTTAAATGCTGTTTCTATTCCAAGATAAATGGTATTATATCTTTCACATTTATGATTTGAACAACAAGGGGAAATGCAGGATCAATTCTATGATTTCAGACTG
This sequence comes from Pogonocichla stellata, assembly GCA_026546895.1. Lineage (NCBI taxonomy): Eukaryota > Metazoa > Chordata > Aves > Passeriformes > Muscicapidae > Pogonocichla > Pogonocichla stellata. Next base: position 43,182,958 of record JAOTQZ010000001.1, read on the forward strand.
ATACTTATCAATCTGCAACCTAAATGAAATTAAACTGATTCCACCTTCCAACAGAGAAAACTGGTAGGTTTGTACAGTGTTTAAGAGTGTTCTTTTGTTTTGGTATTGTAATAATTCCACATGAGTGACCTTTTTCAAGATGAACTTTCCATGGTGGAAAATTAAATAATTTTGAATATAACAGAGGAGCTTTCTTTGCATTTGTCCTGTTGCTTATATTTCACAGAATCACAGAATATGCTGAGTTGGATGAAAAGGTTGCCAAAAGGATCATCAAGTCCAGCTACTGGCTCTGCACACTGGGTACCAGAGAGAAGAGATCAGTGTCCACCCCTTCTCATCCCCTCATGAGGAAGTCATAGACTGCAATGAGAACTCCCCTGTCTCCTCCAGGCTGAACAAACAAGTGATGACAGCTGGTCCTCATATGGTTTGCCCTCAAGGCACTTAGCCATCTTTATTGCCCTCATTTGAACACTCTATCTTTAGATCTTTCTTATGTTGGGGCACTCAAGCCTTCCCACAGAGCTTGAGGTGAGGATGCCCTGGGGCAATCCCCTCCCTTGCCTGGCTGGTGATGCTGCGCCTGATGCACCCCAAGACCCGGCTGGCCTTGCTGACTGCCAGGGCACTGCTGCCTCACATTCAGCTCATCACTGACTAGGACTCTTCCCACCTCTTCCCCAGAGTACCTCTCAGCTCTCCAGGGTTAGCCTATCCCACTTGCAGAGTCTTGGTGAACACTTCATATAGTTGGTGATTGCCCAGCTCTGTAATTTTTTTAAGTCTTTCTGCAGGGTATCCCTGAATTACTTTTTTAACTTTGCTAATTCAAAATGCTTACTTAAATGTATTGGCAGTGGTTGTGATGATTTTTTATGGCACTTTAATGGAGTTCATGCTTTCTCATTTTAATCTCTGAAGTATACCTTACCTATGAGACACTTGAAAGCTGGCATTTTATCTATACCTGCATTCATGCTGAAAGCATTGCTGCTATTGCTCTGAGCATTAAATGTTCTTACATGATAATCCTGCTTATCCCACGAATCCACGGACTTTTGTATATGGTGATCTTTGAAAAACTGTATACAATTAGTTCATTATCTAGCTATTGAAAAACTTTTAGTGAAAAAAAACATGTAAATATCTCATTCTTTTATCATTTGTAAAAAAGATATCCCACTGTATCTGCACATTGAGGATACAGCAGAAAAATCTCAATACTCCAGGCAGCAGAACCAGCATTCAGTCTCCAACTATAACTCTTTGAGACACATATTATCTTGCTGCTAAACAGGGAAATGTTTTCATTGGGATTTTGAAAGACTTAATAGAATTGAATAGCTATAAATTGACTATAATAAGCATGTTGATGCCTTAATGTTGAAAAGGCCAAGCAGAAGGTTTTGCTGGAAAGACTAGTTACAAATAGCTAAACCAGTTTATCAGCCTTGCTAGTTGTTCATGACTAACTGGAATCACAGAGGGGAACGCAAACAGTAGAACTTTAGGAAGAAGCTTTCTGAAAGTGATGCTCACTGTGGAGAGAACTTTACTTGCTGGATTCACAGGTTATGGTTGGACAATCGATGTTGAAGTTAATAGAAACAATCACTTGGATAATGAATATCCAAAGCTTTTTCTGGACTCATCAGTCCCACCAAATCAGAGACTGAACTGTTCAAGTTGTAACCATAAGGCAGTACTCAAAAGGAAAACAGTACATAAGGTTATTTCAATGAAGAAAGAGAAGGAAGACATCTAATATGGTAGAAATTTTTTTCATGGAAAATAGCATGTTGTTGGCTATGGTGCTCTGACATAATTAGAAAAATGTAACTATTGTCATGTGGGACACTGATAACTATAATTACAAAATCACCATTCCTATATTGTCACTACATAAAAGTTGAAATACTTAAACAGAGTCTACAGACACAGATCAGATTAAAAAAAAATCCAACAAAATCTTTTGCACTACCACTGCAAATGGCAAATTAGATTTCTGACCTTGTCCTATTATGTTATATTTATTTTCCTAAATTTCTTGGGAGTGAGGAGAGGTGAAGGTTTGTAACTATGATCTGACATTATCTTAAAGATACCAAAATGGAAAAACTCAAGAATGTGCACCTCTTGAATGCTTTTCCATCATTCTTATTACATGTTCTCTGTCTAAAGAGGAAGGTCAAGGAGTACAATTTCCTAATCTGTATAACATACTACTGAACACCATGACATACAATTTAAAAACATCAACTTTTTGGCCATAATTTTCCTGCTAGTTTGCTTTTTATTCTGTAATAGCTACATTTTTTTAAATCCAGGCATGAAACAGTTACAATAAGTACCCTGCAACATTCTAGGCTTATTTCAAACTTGCCAAGGACTTCTCAAACTCTTTCTGATCTCAGACATCCTGGGCTTATTAAAAGCCATGCAATTATGACTATCAGATTGTAACTAAATTGTCTGAATTTAGTTTTAATATGTAATAGTAATTAGTTTTTAAAATAAATGTACCAATATTTATGGGACTTGTTTCACAGCATGCCACACTCTGGTATATTACTTCTTAAAAGTAATCAAAAGCTTACATATGCTCCTGTTTCTTTTTCAGTCTTTCCACAGGCATAGGAAAAGTGTACCATCACAGCTGGGTATTTTATGTATTCCCTAAGTCACTGACTTCCTACAAAACCTTAAAGCAAGTCAATAAACAACTGAACACTGAACACAAAGTAAATGCCCACTACTCTTGTCTATGAGTGAATGCTCACCTGGAGTGGTATTGATTACATTATTCATTTTGATGTTTCTGCATGAGGTATCACTAAAAGCACTGACTCAGTGACACTTCAGACATAATACCACTAGTGGAAACAGAAGAATTAAGTCACATTTCTGACACTGATAAATTAAAGACATCTAAAGGATTATCCATCAAGAAACAATATGATAGTAATATCAGGGGAAAGTTGCAATCCTCATAATCATTTTGCCCATTTGACATTGTAGAATATAGGTGGCAAGTTTGTATTCAGAATGCAAAACACATACTGTTGATGTCATTTCTCCTGCGCAACATCTCACAGGTTTTTATTCCCTCTTTTCCTTGAAATTTCCTGATCTCAGTCTTGACATTTAATAATAAATCATGTGGATTTATCTCTCAATAATTAATGTAATTATAGATTTAAGGAAATTATTATATAATTAATATCTGTTCTTTACTGAAAGAAGAGAAAGAACAGTTGGGGTTTTTTTTGGTTTTATTTTTGATTTACTAACCTAAAACAACAAAATGGAAGAGAAGTTTGGAGAAGCACACAGCTCCTGCCTTAAGCAATAGTTGCCTTTTTTACTGTCTTCTGTTTATATAAAGTTTCTCTTTTAAAAAGCATCGATTTTCATTGGCTGCTAATCTGAGCACTCCCCAACGGCCTTCCAGTTCCCTGGTAAATTTGCCACCATGTCCTGGGCTAACTGCCAGCCCAGTACAACCATCTCTAAACAGAAAAATGTTCTATTTTGCAACTACAAATACACAAAGTAGAGAACTTCTTCCTGTCACTATTACACATTTTGAGCAGAACAAGCCACACTCTCATAAAAACCCACAAATACAGTAAAATTTGTTTTCGTAAACCCTGTTCAAGATGATAATTTAATTCCATTTTTATGTTCATTCTATCAAATGTGATGCCCCCAAGAAGAAAGGAAACTGAAGGTTTCTTGAGATGGAGGCCAGACAGGCCAGACTTAACATTGCTGAAATCCAGTAGTTTGATTTAGTTTAGCTTTATTTATGTGCCTGCGATTGAATGCAATGGGTTTTCATGACTAAAATATTTACTTCACAAGTTCAAGCTATTCCAGTGAAACAAAAAATTCTTTAACAATTTAACTTCATTTAAGTCAAAATAAAGCCTAGGACCAAGCTAATGCAATAAATTTTACGGCATTTGGGAACTGCTAGTTGGGATTTTGAATTTAAAGAAAAATTATGCACATATGTATAGGAGCAAATGGAAAAAATATTGGTACCCCCATAATTTTTAAGCAATTCATGACGCCAGGATAATGCATTTTACTGGAAATTAAACAAGAGTTTTTAATTTCAAATATCCCAATGACCAGGAAGAAACTTCATAAATTTTTCATTCATTTTAAAATACAAAGATACATATTACCAAGGAAACAGAAACATTGGCTGTGGCTGGAAGTAACATAGCAATATAAAAAAGCATACAATTTCTGCTGATCTGTACAGTTCAAGAATGATATTTCAGTGCCAGGAAAAGATAAATGTGAGTCACTGGCATAATTAAAACTGATGATCGTTACACCCCACTGCACTCACTGTTTTGTTTGAGAAGATAATAATTCTTACTCTTTAATTAAAAGTTTACTAAATGTGTAGAGATAGCCAATTCCTCCAAGAGGGAGATTATTTTCTCCTTCTCATGCTGAAATTGTGTGTCACTTTTCTTCACAATTTTGACAACAGTTTTTAAAATCTTCCCTTAGCATGTAACTTACTGGAAGAAAGCTTCAGGCTGTGAGGATCTGAGAGGGATATATTCATCAAATGGATAAAGATGATGATATAACAAGGAAGAATTGTTTGATTTGATTAACTTTGATTGCTATATATTTAACCAAATGCAAGAAAAGGCACGTGATAACCAGAAGTATGGTCTCTGAAACTCTGCTTGAATAGCAAATAGAGATCTTTGCCTGCCCAACATTAGATGTCCTTGATGCCTCCTCAAATGAAAAATGGACTTGTTTTGACCTTATTGCTCTTTCACAATCCATACATATAGCTACCATCATTTGCATAATATTTTTGGGTGTTTGAAGTAGTTAGTAACAAGAACTATCTATTTCAAATGCTTTTGCATAAAGAACGGATTAAAATTAAGAATATTTATCCTAGAAAATGCCTTCTGGCATTTCAAAATTCACAGTCTATTCCATTATTTTGATCATATATCTTATTTGACTATTTTACAAAATTAAGTGGACAATAGATGTATCTGAAGTAAGATATATATACTATGAACATACCTTGAGCTTATTTTAGAGAAACATTGAGAAATCTTCTTGTTCAAACTGTTACACTTAGAAGTGTTTGATTTCCCTTATATCTGGACTGTCTAAAGTCAAAAAAGAAAAAGAAAAAACCCTTACATATAACATCTGTTCAAAATTTTTTTCTGTATTTTAATGTGTAGCCTGAAGTAAAAAGTAAAATTCAGGAAATTCTGCATTTTCCACTGAAGAGTATGTAACAGCCAATGCAGAGAGGAAAGAGAATTTCATAGTTCCTTGAAGAGAAATACAGTGCGTCAGATACCAAAAAATACTTGCTCTACTTCCCAGCATAAAAACCTAGACCTTTACACAGCAGTAGAAATACAACTTCTTCATTGAAAGTTCTAATTTTTTTTTCCCAAACAGAGAAGAAAAAAGAAGGGAGACGTCAGGATAGGACAGATCAATTATGCTAAACTCTGGAGCAGAATATTGACTATAAAAATCGAGAATTCCAGCCTAAGAGAAGCAGAAAACTTTATGCAATTGCATAAGTAAAATAAGGCGTTTTTACTAGCCTTGCTTGTATTCGCATTGCTTTTGTATGGGATCAGTGGAGTAATGGTCCGGACAGGTCAGAGGAAACAGATGTTTTCTCCCATGACTTTCAGTAAGACTGCAGGTTCCTAAGCATGCAATGAAGAACCAGAATATAGAATTAAACTTCAAAGGCCACAGAGGGATTTTGTTTCCAATCAGATCACAGTGGGCTTGACTTCTCATAAGGACTAAAGAAACCCTTAAGAAATAATAAATGTTTTTTCCTCATCCCCATCACTTCAGAGGTGACATAGTTAGGAATCTGACTTCCATCCTTTGCTCTACTGAAGGGAAATATGCAAGTGTTTGGGTTTCAAAAGATTCCGGGAAAATTTTCTTTGAGTGGCATTTGTTCATTATGGGACTAGAGAATTAGAAAGAAGACTCTTGTGTTCTGAGCAACTTTCAATGAATTTTTAATTACAATAAAATAAAAATAATATCAGGGGCTTTATTATTATATAATATTTAGATAATTATAAATAAAATGTAATTTTTGAATTAATATCTGCTCTTTTCTCAACGAAAGCCTGGTTTTATATTAATTTCAATATTGAAGATAATTGAAGGTTTCCTGATATTAATCTTTTTCAGAAAGATGTTAATGCTAGAATTAAAATTACTCAAAAATCTTCATTTTTCAAGTCACTAAACTAGTTTATTGTTTTAGTTGGGAGAGTAAATAGGGATTACTTTCAAATGACAATATCAAGAATTTTGTAATTTTTTCAGTAAAGTTTACAGGGTTTGCTTTGCAGAGTTGTATTAAAATAATACAAAAAAGCCAGGTACTGAATACAGTACAATGGGGTTTTTTTCTTGATTATAGCTTCTAATACTCTTTCATCAGTTGAGAATAAAACTGTGCTGGCACATTACCAGTCACATGTCTTCTTAATGAAGCAAACCATGAAAACCTTTCCAGCTGTCTTGTTTGAGTTTGAAAAACAAAGGAGAATAGTAGATACTCCATATAACACTGAGCTGCAGTATGATTTTTTAAAAGCTTCCATCACACGAGTGTAGTGTTTACAAGATGAATTGTTGTGACAGTGCATTTCAAACTAATTCTGTTCTATGGAAAATGTAATTACACTTTTTCTCTTTTTACAATAATAGCTTTCATAAGAAAGGAGGAAAAAAATTTCAGTGTTAGAAACCATTGCAGTAAGATCATATTGAAAAACCTAATAGCTCTACTGCCTATGGTATTTCATGCTTCCAAAGCATTGAGTGGAAAATGAAGGGAAATCCTGATACACAGCTCATTCAAGACAATGAAAATGTTCCCACAGACATAATTTTTGTTTGATGTTACCTTTGTTTGATGATACCTTTTAGATATCTATTAGATTTCTGTCTGTATAAATACTTAAAATTAAAATAAAGTTGCTTCTATACTCATTGCTATTCTAGTAAAACAAAACTCCCATTTGCTGGCTTTCAAAATTAACTTCGTATTTGTCACCATCCATACTTGGGACCCCAGTCTTCTGTACACTGCTAAATAACTTCTGTGTTGTGCTGTCATTGCTAAATTTGGTAACAGGGCATAGAGCCCACAAAGTGTGAATAAAAAACTTGTGTATATAAACTTAACTTTAAGCAGTTGCAGAGTGGATTTTATTTTTTTTAAGAAATAAAGGAAAATGCTTTGTACAGAGTAATTTTCATTAAATCCATACTCATTCCTTATTGCAAATGAAACTCTACATGAGCTATATTTCATCTGTTGCTATTTTGGAAGTGTTCTAGTAAATTTCTTGTTCCAGCACAGATTACTGCTGAATACACACTTGCCAAATTTTGTATTTGAACAGAACATCAAAAGAATCTTAACAACTGGATACATTGCAATAACATTTAAAACTGTACAGAAACCATTTAATTATAAGGTAAAAATTGTGGTGGTGAATAATACAATGCCATAAACCAAACTGCTATAAACTACACATATTTCCTTTTGGTTTTCATTGCTGCAGCATCCCTAACAAAATACATATCTCATGAAGTGAAAGGAAAGGGTTAAAATTATCTCACCAACATCTTACACTTTATCACTTTCTTTTCAGTTCTTAATATATTCTTGAAAACTATTTCTAGGGAAGAGTTCAGATAACAGAAGGCTGAGCAGATGGTCTTTTCCAACTTTATGGTTCCAGAAAAAGCAAGGGCCCTCATTGCTGCTGACATCTGAAGTTGATGCAAGGAGATGCCTACCATGTCAGACGAAAAATGTAACAGCTAGTCAGACCCGTGATCAGGCAGCTTGGTGCTTGCTGACAGCAGTTTTTCCATGTGTTGGAATCAGAAGAAATGATAAACCTAAACCATATGATTGCTTAAAAATCTGTTCAGTTACTTTCCTTTTTCTATCATTATTTTTTCTTTAAAAAATGAAAAAAAACCCAGGAAAAGTATGATTTGGTTTAACAGAGAAAAAGAGAGAAACATATTAAAACCTAAAATTTGACATCAAGCAATTCATATTCATAGATCTGAGTTTGCAATAGAAGTGCTGTACAGAAGGTATTTCCTTAATACTCCAAGTCAAAGTTCTGTCAATTGCATACCTTAAAATAAACCGAGCGTAAATTCATACCATATCATCAAGAGTGTTTTAAATAATGCCTTGATATCTAGTATCTAAGAGGCAGTACTGCATTTCTGCCTTTTAAAGATGATGATTTTATTTTATGGTGAAACAAGGGATCCTACCATCCTAAGCAGATACAGCTTGACACAATAGCATGTTAGCACAGGTGTGACAATATTATTTCCTCTCTTTCTCAACAAAATAAAATAAAGGTTTTACTAGTATCACATGACAAGTGGAATGTCACCTTATCTACATTCCTACTAACTGTTATTACTACCTTCTCAGAAACTGTTAAGAAAGTGATAACTTCTCTCTCATTCAAGGCACTAGCATAAATTAGGTAATAAAATAGATTGTGGACAAACAGCCAAATGCAGACGTGCTACCAGAGAGATTGCAGCAGCTATTCACTTTTACATAGATTTTTAACCAAAGTGTTCTGCATTCTTATCCAGGTAGATTCTTACAAACAAAAATTGGCTCATATCTCCTAAATCTAGGAAAGTGGCTTAATCAATTGACCACTGGTAATGAGAAGAGAGTACTTCTTTTGCTACTCTTCAAGCAAACAAACCTAGAAAGCTCCTAATAGGAGTGCATCGCAGCTGTTCAAGGATTTGATTCAATGGATTGTAGCGTGATGAGAAAAAAGATACTTTATTTCTATTTATTTATTTATTTAGTTAGTTACTTAGTTAGTTAGTTAGTTATGTCCCCACTCTCCCAAAATGCATGCTTAGTCGGAGGAACTGTACCTGAAACAACAGATTTTTTCCCTTGGAAAAGTTTGTGTGTGTTTGGAAGAATAAACCTCATCTAAGAGTCTGTGCTTCTTTTGTCAGTTTGCTAGACTTTTATTGAAGGGTGAAGTCAGAAGCTAATCCTATTCCTTAACAAACTTTCAACTATTTCTTTTTAATTGTAGTTAAAACTCTAAGAAGTTGTAGCATTACATTGACTTGTCTTCTTCTCATCTGTGCACTAGGTCTAAAACTTACATACATAAACAAATGTTAATTTCTTTATGGGAACATATTTTTCCTTTTTTATTATTGAAAACCTCACACACGTGATGCTTAGACAAATCTGGAAAGTTCTTCAGGACAGGAACATCATCCATATAAGGACAGAACTCAGATAGTCCCTGTCCTCTGAACTATAATATTAACAATCCCTGCCATAAGTTTACTGAAGGCTGGAGCTCGTCACTATCAAATTTAAAGATTATTCTTGAAAATAATTGCAGAAATTTCTAGAAACTGGCTTGTTTCATTTCTAAATTTATTCACTCTGTATATCTGTTTGTCTGAAGACGAACTCGAGGACTTTTACTGTGGCAGTGTGATTCCTCTTCCTCTGAAAAATGCACTATATTATTAAGTACAGCAGTTCATTAATTGTTCTGCTCCTTTATCTTGTCTGAACCACAGATAAGTAAATATTTATTAATTTCCCTTGTGTAAATATTTTATATTGTTAAATTCATGTAAAACATGGGTATATTATTTTTAAAGTCTTAGTATACTAATACAGAAAACCATTTCTTTTGCAGTTTGGTTGCTTTCCTAATTATTATGTTTTATACAAATTATATTAGCATTTACTAATTAAAACTCACAAATTTTTATAATTTCAAGTGAGATTTTACCTTGAGTTTTAACCGAAGCAATTGGTCATTTCATAAGGTAGTCCTTAACTAGGAGAAGATAAGAATAATAATCGTTTTCAAGAAATAAAGTACTCTATAAACTATAATTGATTAGTTTTCATAACATTCATGAAGAGCTAGTGTTATGATAATTTAGTATGTTTTTGCAGTACATTAAGCCAGGATGAACATTTCTAGAAGAAACATTTTCACTTTGGTGTGTAATGTCACTAGACACACAGATAAAATTTTAGCAAAGTTAGATAAATCAGCATACCGAGAAACTATGTGACATGCTTGTAGGTTGAAGAAATCAGTGGCATATGGGAGTAAATCTGATGAAAATATTTCTAGTCATATGCTTCAGTAACCCAACTCAGTGAGCCAGATTAAAAATATCTGCTAATGGTGCAACTAACTGACATTGATTTACAAGTGCATATTTATGGCATACTGATGGGTAGCTCAGTGCTGTGGTACAGAGATAGATTGGGTTAATTTTTTTTTCTATTTTCTCTTCTATGTTAAACTAAGCAAGCTATTTTGAGGACTTGTCATGATTATTTTGAAGTTCTAATGTCAAAAATAGTTTGGAGTACCACATCCTGAGTTCTGATTATCCTAGTGTTCTAAAACCTTTTCTTAATTGTGTTTTACTATTAGATGTGTGTTGGAAGCAAGGGTGACATGAAGAACCAAAAAAACCCAACACTTTTTTTCTTTGACTCGTTTTTGGGGAATTATGGTCATTTTTTTCATTAGAAAATTATTTTCATCAATTTGAATTCTTTGCTCAAAAAATATTTAATAAAGTTATGCTACTCCATAATTCATTAATCAAATTATGCTACACCAGAAAAGGCTGACAAATTGGTTTCCTCAGAAATCAGGGATGCTCCTTACAATAAGGTGATATGTGTTCACCATCTTTTCACCTTGGCAAGAAATAGATTCCAGACGTGTGTTTTTCTAAATTTATCCTGAAATGTGCTATTTAATATTCCTCAAAAACAAGACTTGACTTTGATCATAGCTGGGAGTGAATATTTTTCTATATTAGTTTCATCTAAATGCATCTTGTTGCCTAGAGAGCTAAAAGTCTTAACGGAAAAGTAAAAAGCATAATTTAACCAGAGGGAAGGTCAGCAATTAGCTAATAGTGGGAAACAAAAGATTACAAGTTAAATAATTTTAAAATGCATCCCAGGATATACTCAGCTGTAGGTATCATTCCTGGTACTTCGATAGTTTTTGATTTCAAATGCTTAATGTTCTGTTTGACACTAGTGGCTAGGGTTGAACAAATATTGTTTGGAGAGTTTCCTATGTTCTGAATGACTTGCAATGACTAACTCAAATCCCTCTCTTACCTTGATTATAGGTGTTTATTAAACATAAAATTACAGTTTATTGCTCTGTTAGGAGTTGTGTTTCTTTGAAAGTGATTTCACATTCCAGTGTTGCAAATAACCAGTCATTAATACATGACTTGTTCTATTAACGACTCTTATTTTCTATTCTAAACCCTTTATTTTCTATTTCTGAGATACTTTTCAATTTCACCTTGGATATGCACATGTTGTTTAAGCAGATAAATGTTGGCACAATATTAGCTTTGCAATAAAGATGACTCTTTAAGAGATAAACAAATCCTTCACCAACAGCATTGTCTAAGCCATGTGAACTTAGTCTCAGTGAACAGTAGCCTTCCCTGGGATTCCTATATCACATATGGTCTCTGCAATTATCAAGGCGTGGATCTGACCGGCAAAGTTCCAGAAGATACGTGAAAGATAATAAACCATAAATTTCTGATTCATCTGACTTTTTCAAAAGTCATATTCAGCCACTCATCACAGTTTAGTGTCATCTGTAAACTTGCTGAGTCATCATCCTGACCGACCCTTAACAAAGATAATACAGGTATTTGTATATATCCATGAGATCTCTCTCCTCCAAGCCTTCTCTTCTCTACATTAAGCAGTACCAGCACCCTCAGCCTTCACTAAATCATCTCTGTGAATCTGGGTGTGACCTCATCAGTGCAGAGCGGAAGGCCTCATAGACCACATTAGTGTGCTAGTGTCCTGGATTTGAAAGTGAAGTGCTAACAGTTAGCCACGTCTTATCTGCTGAAATGGCTGCTAATCAACCCAAAACCCACCTCATGCTCAACCTGCAATTCAAGCACTGCCTACAGTAAAAGTCAGTTACGTTTTCTAGTTACCTCCAATTTGACCTTTAAGTCTAACAAAGCACCATTCATGCGGTGTCCAAGCATTCTTAGATGTGCCATTTCAAAGACAAAAAGCGCTTGGGTTCCTTTGAGAGGCTGACCTCTACTCTACTTAAGACACATAGATTGCACTGAGCACTGATGTTGATGGATTCAGCACTATGGGAGCAGCAGCAGCAGCCAATTTTTCTGTAATAAGGTGATGATTTGAACTGAATCCAGACCTTTGTCTGTTCATTTGGGTTTATGAATCTTCCATTTCTGGTTCCATGGAAACCCACATTTACTAACTGACAAAAAGGGTGCTGTAAGTCAACTCTTTAAATCAAGAGTTCAGAATATTTTAAGAGTGGTAATGAGTTAAATATGAGTAAAAGCCATTTGAAATGAATGAAGAAGAGTAGAAAGCAACATCGGCTTTTTTGGGCTTAATGTTTAATTTGCATGTATGAAAACAAAAATGAAAAAATACATATCTTTATATTTGCTGATACATGTTCTAAAATTCATTGATTTAAATAAAATTGGAGTGGGACTATATTTTGTTTAAGCACTAAGAGAAATTTGACATCAAATCTTTGATGCCATTTTCCCTGTCATATTTTAGAATTAGAGTGCTTTAAAGTATCATCCAAGAAAAAACTAACTACAGGGATACTCCTATTCCTGTAAAATCACATACGCAAGAAACTGGGATGAAACCTGAAAATGAAATGGAATTGGAATTTTCTGAGGCAGTTAGAGACCTTGGATGTCATATAGTTTTTGACCTGTAATTATGCATTATTTCACTTGTTCAATTTTCTGCAAAGTCTCAGACAGTAATGGAAAATTTTGTCTATTATCTAGGTATTATTTTGTCTCCTTTGGAATATAGGAGAGGACAGTTTCTTTTAGAATATTCTATAGGTCCCTAAAAATTTAGAGAAGAAGTGATATTTATTAAATTCCAGAACACCTCATCTCTTTGATGACACTCATCATTTTCTGAAAAAATTGAAGAGTTTATTGAGTTTCTGGTTTGAAAAAACTGTTTAACAGTTATAATAGGAAATTATGTCAGCTATTAATACTTAAAAATTTGACAAATATTTGACAAATGAAAACATAGTTGAATAATATATGTATCTGTACAGGAAGGATATAAGTTAAGTTCCCATTTTAAGTATTCGGCTCTCAAAAGTTTTATATACCTATGGTGAACTAAAAATTATAATTTTTAACAGCTAAGACCTAGACATTTATCCTAGCCACTCAGATGTTTGCAAAGTAACTGAAAACTATAATGTGTCTTGAAAATGCAGGAAGTTACCATGAAGAGTTTTTCAAGTATTTATGATGACTAAAACCTGTCTTCTTCAACATGAATATAGCCATGACAATTTCTCCGAGTAGGAAATAGCAAAAAGACATTTTTCTCTTTCAAAATTTTTCCAGTTTTGTAGACAGTTAGGAGTCCTGAATTTCAGTGTTTCAATCATGATTTCTGCTAGAATTTCTTCTTCACAAACAACTTAGTGGTATTACTACATACAATAATATGTGTATAATCAATAATGTTCCCTGTTCATCATTGGAAAGTTAAAAACTACAAGTCTTTAATGATAAGGCTTCTATTTTAGGATTTGGTTTTTTTCCCCTTTTTTTCTAAACAAATAACATAGTAAGATTTTTTCCTCTTTTTTCTTCGTTACACATTTTTTTTAGTCATCCCACTCTCTACAATGAATAAATAAGGAAAATATGTATATAGGCTGAGCAAGTGTTTCTCATGAAAAAATCTTACAACAATCCAAAAATAACAAAAACCATTTAGATAGTAATATTTAATGAATCAGGGTTTTTAACACATCTAGACAATATTTATCTAGAGCAAGTCTGACAAACAAGTACATTGGGAAAAAGATGTGGTAAATGTGTTCAAAATCACGATTCTCTCTTTGTACTAATTATGTCAGAGATTTTCTTCCAATTAATTTAAATATACTGCATAAAATATTCAAACACATTTTTTGCTTTCTTTTTGTCTCTAATTTTCATGAAGTCAAGAAAAAACCTCAAACAGGCACCAAATCCCCTTTCACCAACACTCCTTTTTTGTGTAGTCTTACAAGTAATGTGTCAGAATTATGTTCACAAAAATTATTTTGTTGCCACAGTTACATTATTGGTATTCCCTTCATAAGTGTTTGGTTCATAGTGAGAACCACCATACACTAAATGTCTTTTACTACAAGATGTTACTTAAAATTCTTCAAAGCAGGAATTACATTACGGAATGCTGCATGCAGCTCTTGAGATCCCAGTGCAAGCAAGGCATTGACCTGTTGGAATGAGTCCAGAAGAAGGCCACAAATTTGATCACAGGTTGGAAGCCCTCTACTATGGTTCCTAAAAGGTACTTCCAGTACCTAAAAGGGACTTAAAAGAAGGCTGGAGAGGGACTTTTTTTATAAAAGTATGTTGTGAAACAACAAGGGGGAATGGCCCTAAACTGAAAGAGGATTGTTTAGATTAGATATAAGGAAGAAATTCATTACGGTGACAGTGGAGAGGCACTGGAACAGGTTGCCCAGAGAAGCTGTGGATGCCCCATCCCTAGAGGTTTTCAAGACTAGACTGCATGGGGCTTTGTGTAACTTGGCCTAGTAGGGGCATTGGAACTGGATGATCTTTAAAGCATCTTCCAACGCAAACCCTTCTCTGAATCAATGAGTCTGTGCTCATGAAAAAGCACAGTACATTCAGAATTATAACACTGTTTAGATCTTACCATGAAAAACTCAAAAGATTACATTTTACATTCTTATCTAATGACAAAGTAAAGAAACTGAGAAAATTAAAATTTTCACTTGTATTTAATATCTAAGCAGAAGAGACTCTAATAAGTGCATAAAGTCTATGATTTCCATTAATCTTCAAAAACCAGCCAATTCAGCTGTAGCACAGTTTAACATTTATAGGAAGTCTGATCACCTTCAAAAGTTAAAATTTGGCAAAAGACAAATTTCACTTGCAAAAGATTGTATTAAAAATTTCAATGGCCTTAATAAAAACTGAAGTTCAGAAGTGACAAAAATGTTTTTGAAGATGATTTATTCCTGTCATTTGATCCAGACTTTGCATTAATGGTTGTGATTTGCAGTTTCTGCTTTTCAACTATATAGACTGTTACATCCAATGCATGTTAAACATCTGCAACATTATAAAAATCATCTCACTATATAAAGATATAATAAAACAAGTGTTGTAAGTTATAAAGTTCAGAGGAAGAAGAAAATGTCATATTGTTTTAAAATTTTATTTCTTATTTCAGACTAAGTTCTAGATATTAAAAATGCTGTTCTTCTTTGAGATTCTACAAGAGATCTGTGTTTCTGAGGTGAAGAGTTATTTTTTTCTAGGGACAGAGACACCCCCCACTAGACCTGGTTGCTCAAGGCCTTATCCAGCCTGGCCTTGAACTCTGCCAGTGTTGGGACATCCACAACTTCCCTGGGCAACTTGCTTGAATATCACCCTCACATTAAAGAATTTCTTCCTGTTATTCTAAAAAATGTTCCCTCTTTCAATTTGTACTCATTACTCCTTGTACTATCACTACAGACAATCCCTTCCTTATTGCAACTCATAAGACTTTTGTTGTATTTTTCCCCTTATCTTGTTTGTGAAGAGGTAATTATAAATGTGTTTGGGGGGCATGTGGCAGCCAACCAAGTTAAATCCACTGTAGATACTTCATGACATAATACAAAACTTCAAGTATCAAAGCAGCTGAATCCCCAATTTTTAGACATTGAAAGACCTATTATTGTCTTGATATTAAGAACTGGACCAAAAAGTCTACCTTTTGAGACCAGCTTAATTAACATTCAAATCCATTTCTACCTACCCTAGTACTTTAAAATTTTCAATATTTTCCTTTCTGAAGGGTTTTGTCTGTCATACAATTATAAAACAAATAAAACAAGGCCTGCAGTATCACGTTGTAATCTCATATTTGACTAACCAAATTAAATCATCCCTCAAGAAATAAGAAATTGATGTCCGAAAATGTTAAGGTTACCTATTGTTCAGTAGTGTACAGTGTTTGCAATAGGAAATATTTTTTCTATATTGATAAAACATAAAAATAATTAGATAATTAAAATAACATTGATAGGGACCTTTGTCTTGAGCTATATGAAAATACTTTAGGCAAAAAATGCCAAAGTCTATTTTCAGTAATTATAACTAGATACATACTGACTCTTCAGTCAGCTATTGCTCTAGATATTCATTTTGTATCCTATATACGTAATAAATACATGTGATCAAAACAGCAGTATTGATTTTACTCAAAATACTAAAAACATTAATCTTACAACAAATATTGAAGATTTATCAAGGAAAAATAAACTGCTTCTAAAAAATGACAAGCATCTAAAAAATTGGAACTGAAATTAGAGCTAGTCTTGTAATTAATAACAGCTGACATGGAAATAAATTATGTACTTAATAAGTTGAAGAAAGAAGGTGACTTTAATAGAAAGGAATTGTGGAGAAGACATGATAATATGACTGAAAAATGTCAAAAACACACAAAAATTTCCTGAAGAGCAGGGAAGAAAGAATGTTTTCATTGCTACTATAGGGAAATACTAAATATAAATAAATAAATAAAGAATATTTAAAGAATATTTGTAGTTAATTTTTTAAAGTAATGATCTCGAGGTGTCAAATGAATTAAATGTGGTTACAGCATTTTCATAACTAGAAATCATTAAAATGAATTTTAGATACTCATTTCCAAGGATACTTCCTGGTATTCTAACATAGAAGTTACTTGTATTCCTAATAACTTGTTGTTTTTGGTGAAGAATACTGTAGCTGTTTTAAAGTAGGTTCTAAGGACAAAGGAGTCCATCACGGAAGGCAAAAACTACATCTAATACAACATAAGAATCCATTTACTCCTCACAGCTGCCCTCCTTTAACAAATTCAAGGACAGGTTGAGACTGGTACCACAAATAATAGTGCAAATCTAACAAATTAGAAATGTCTGAAATATATGCACAATGTTTTGGAGAGGCATGCAGGCAAGAAAAAAAAAAAGAGCAGGTTGAGGCAGTAATTGGATTCACTTTGCCTTAGTATATGCCCCTAGACTTTTCAAAGAAAAGAAAAGTGATATCATATCAAGACTAAGAAGCTAAAAGGCAATTTCCTCTTCAAAGAAGCTGTGGAGCATATACACTCATACACAGACAATGATGGCATTGGGGAAGAGAAAAATTAAATTACACAAAATGAGAATGATAAATGAAATTTAAAAAATGCATATCAGTAAGTTCTATGAGAATGAATTTTGTGAGATGAAAATCAGCTGGGATAGCAAGGCCTGGCTTGCTTACTCCAACTGGTCCTCATGTGGCAGAGAAAGGACCTGTCAATACTCTGAACCAAAGGGTTTCCAAAGGTCACTACAGGTCCAGTGATTAATTTTGGAATCAGGAGATCTGTACCTTCCTCCCTTTACTCCTTACAAAAAGCAAATATACTTACATGGTCTCACAGCTGATTGCTTTTGCATTTGGTGTAAAGTGGCACTGCCACGAAAGGTTTGGACAACATTTTGGAACAAGGAGTTGTTACAGAATTGCAATGTCAGGTATCTGTCTTCTGTTACAGTGACACTGATTAAACCATGGCAGTTTTGGATTACTGGAGTTTAAAAAGTACCAATATTAGAGCTGATTATTTCACATACTTACTCACCTAGCTTGCCAAAAGGGAGTCCAAAATCATAAAGTGCTTTTAGAAGAGCAGGGTACTGCTTAATAGGATCTAAATTATTCAGTCCTAGACTCAGAAGTCACGTTTCATTTTTTGTATTTTCAAATACAGCTCAAATCAGTGAAAAAACCAGAATGCAGTAATTTTAAATCCAGAATCAATGGCACAGTTCAGCTCCAGGTTGTAGGTGTCTAAATACAGGAGCATATAGGTGTGCATTTAATGAGAGCAAGTTGTTCAAATTCACCTTCATAATTTCACCTTCATAATTTTGGTCAGCAGAAATCTAGAGCTCTATGAAGTTACTTAAAGACAGGCATATGCCCCAGAATATCTGAGACAAGAACACCAGGCTATGAAAATGACACAGAATATATGAGATGACCCATTGCCATCTTTTGCTACTGCTCAGGGTCAGACAGAATATCTTACAGAAACTGAAATTATATTAGATACTTATTTCTTTGCAAATAAATACCACTTGAAGACAAAAATTCAGGTGTCTTCATTTAATAGCTGGTGTCTTTTGAGATGCCTTGGGCTAGCAAAAAACATGGTAGTGGAAGCAAAAATATTTCCACAGTAACAGCTGGATTTTTTACATACTTGAAAGTGTTAAACTCACTTTTATTCATACCTGTGTACACAGGAGCCTTGCCCAAGATGTTTAATTCACAGGTTCAAGTATCTTTTATCTCTCAACACATTCAAACATGCATCTTTAACTAATGTGTAAGTTATTTTCAGGGATAGCATAGCACACATGTTGAACCAGTGCAAAATAATTTAAGCCTGTTTGGCCCATAAATTACCATAAAAAAGAAGCATTATTGTACAGCCTAGCAATTAAATTACTTATTGTGATGGTTTTGGCTGGAAAAGAGTTAATTTTCTTCACAGTAGTTGCTCTAGGGCTGTGTTTAGGATTTGTGCTGGAAACAGAGTTGATAATGGAGAGATAGTTGGATTATTGCTGGGCAGGACTTCTACAGAGTCAAGCTCCTTTTCGCCTCTAACTGCACCTCACCAGCGAGCAGGCGGTGCTCAACAAAAGTCAGGAGGATACACAGCCAGGACAGCTGACCCCAACTGACCAGAGGGGTATCCCATCCTATATGGTGTCATGCTGTCTATAACATAGGGTGAAGAAGAAAGGGGGAATGTTCAAAGTGATGGCATTTATCTTGCCAAGTAACCATTATACATCATGGAGCCCTGCTCTCCTTGGGATGCCTGAACTTGCCTGCCCATGGGAAGTATTGAATGAATTCTTTCTTTTGCTTTGCTTTTGTGTGCAGCTTTTGTTTTAGTGATTAAACTGTCTTCATCTCAACCCATGGGGTTTCTCACTTTCACCTTTCCAATCCTCTTTCCCATCCCACCAGGGCAGTGAGCGAGCAGCTCGATGGTGCTTAATTGCACCACCACCTATAAAGGCTCAGTTTTTAAATCTGAAATGTGGTTTCACATTCTATGATGTAATTTTGGATCTGTTTAAGGCCAGATATTTGTCTTAAGATGGTCGCTTAACAGTGTAGTCAGTGTAGCTATTTCCAAAATGAGATCCTACTGAATAAAATACTAATAAAATCCAGTCCAAGGTTTCAGTGAATATTATAATCCTTCTTACCAACAACAGAAATCAGGAAATGTGGTAAAAAAGCTTCACTGCAACTCCATACATTTTCTATTTATCAATATCAGCTTATTATTACATAAACATAATACAAACAAACTTGAAAATTATCACTGCCTGTGTTGTAAATTATCATTGCCTGCGTATACTGGTCTCTTTTTGTCTCCTATAAAATCAGAAATAATTACATTATTACAATCAAAGGCTAAAAAATTATCTTTCTGAGTTAAAGTATGAAAATTCAGCAAGACTGCAGAAAAATCATACTTTTATTATTTCATGGTTCTAATCTGAAGTTTTTGGTGCCTGTGATAACATATCTTCAGAGATCACAACAGAAGTAACATTCTGTAGCTAAACTGTTGAACTCATTGGTAACACCAGACAGCCTAATTTAAGGATAGGGTTTAAATGTTTTCATAAATAGGAATTATGGTGAGATTTTGGTGGAAATTTCCATGACAGTTCTGAATGAATTAGTAATGATCACTATTACACAGTGAATATCAAATGTGTTGATAATGACGGGACATTTAACATAAAATAGAGACACAATAAAAATATTCTGACATTATGAAATAATGTATTTTCAATTTTAATGGCATGATTCTAGTTCATTGGTGTTAACACGGGTACAATATGGTCACTTCTGGTGGAGATGCAATATAAGTATCAACAAAATGCTTAATGTCATTGTCCTGTTTTGTTTACAGCAAAAAAAGGACACTAAATATTTTCAAAAATGGTTATTTCAATATATCAGTTGGTTTCTTGGTAAGTAAAATAGGATGTTGGTTGTCTTTAGCCACAAATTCAAGCTAAATGAAATTGAGTAAAACAAAATGTAAAAAAGGAATTAGCATTTGCACTCAAATAACGCTATTGTTTCCTGGCCTTTGCTAGCTGAGGGATCACACTCCTGCTGTTCACAACATGGAACAGTAAAATGAATTTGAGAGGGATAAGTTACTGAAGAAATTAACATAACTTGTTGTTATGAATATGAAAATGAAACCAGCTGCATACAGAAGGAATACAAGTACTGAGTTCTAATCAATCCAAAAGTATTATCGCCTAAACATGCTAATGATAGGAAAAAGCTAGTGAACATTGGGAAGAAAAAAAAAAGTAGCTTTGTAAACAATGGTAGATTTAAAAATAATTCACCTCGGTAAAATTTACTTTCATCTTCCTTTGAGGATGATATACAACTCTGGATAAAGTCCTCATGTAAGCTTAAGGTTTCATGCACTCCAGTGTAGCCAGAATGAAAAGCAGAATGAAGAGGTCAGTGACTGAGGCAAGGTGCTTGTTTCTCAAGGACACACCTGCACATGTGAAGACTAAGAATTATGGAGCACAACATGGCAATATTTGGAATATTAGCATTAGAATGTATGAAAAACTGCTAAAGCATAAAACACTAAAACTTGTTTAGTGTAGTGTTAATGTGACCTTCAGCTAAAAGCATAAAATCTTGCATTGCTAGGTGGGTAGTCTAAATAAAAACCAAGACAGGAAAACTAATTTTCCATGAAAAAATGACATACATAGAAAAAGAAAAATATATAACTAAGTGCTATAGTACTTTCTGTTTCTCCCTAAGTTACAGAAAAGTGTCTAGCAAATATTTTTATCACGATCTTTCTGATGATACCAAATACAACCAAATACAATTTTTCTAAATAATTGGAAAACACAGTCTAGTTGCCTCACCTTCTTTCTAGAACAGGGAGAGAAAAGAACCATTTACGTAAGTTATGTTTAGCTTCCTCCTCTCTTCCCAGAGGAGACTTATTTTTCAATATTTTATATATTTATTATTTATTTTGCAGTAACTACTATCTGAATAAATACCATATGCATCACAGATATATCATGTTGGTGTTTATTTACTTTTTATTAGCTTTAGTGTATAGTTTTCAAGTATTTATGCAGTTTCATGAATATGTAGGAATTCAAAAACATTATTGGCTCATGACTTGGCTGTCAACTATATCTGAAGATTACAACACCCAAAAATATCTATATTCACTATCGAAAAGTGTTTTGATGCAAGTATTTCTAAAACAGAAGTTTGGATCAATTAGAAGAAAATACGTGTTAATAGTGTGATAGATGTCAAGGCTCATGCTAGAAGTCATCTACTTCTTATATTCAGATATACTGATTGCTTTTTTCATGATTATGTCTTTATCTGCAACAAAATTTTTTTTAAAAAAGTTACTTTTCTCCTTGGAAGTTGCACAGAAGTGAAGTTTGTTTAAGCTTTTCTTCTACATTATCTGCTTGAGGCAAAATACATATCTTTACTAGCTGAAGTAAACAATTAATAGCTGGTACTTAAAGTAGGGTATTTAGATGAACAATTAGCAAAGACTACATTTCAGAAACAATTCAAAGGAATTCAGCCTCTTATAGGAAACAATGCAAGCTACATTAATTTTCAGGAATGGATAGGATAAGGGTAAGGGTAAGGATAAGGATAAGGATAAGGATAAGGATAAGGATAAGGATAAGGATAAGGATAAGGATAAGGATAAGGATAAGGATAGGATAGGATAGGATAGGATAGGATAGGATAGGATAGGATAGGATAGGATAGGATAGGGATCGGAAAGGATCTGGCTTTGCCACCTGGGTACCCTGAGCTCCACATCATGAACACTGCTGCTCATTATCACTCTTGTCTGTACAACTGTTAGCAGCACTTCTGCTCTATAAAGCTCATAGAAAATAATAAAAAATACACTAATATCTAATTTGGGTAAAGAACAAAAAATGCATGTTTAGGAACTTTACTGAACCAGGACCAGAATCACAAGTGACTTACAGGACTTAACATTTCCACATATCACAGAAAAGTAGAGATTGCAAACAGGGAGGTTTTGTCTTATATTCATAAAATCATATCATGGTTTGGGTTGGAAGGGACCTTCAACATTATCTCGTTCCAGCTCTCCTGCCATGGGAAAGGGCACCTTTTACTAGACCAGGTTGCAGATGTACAGAACTTCTCAAGCAACCTGCTCCAGTGCCTCACCACTTACATAGCAAAGATTTTTTTTCTTAATATCTAATCTAAACCTATTCTCTTTTAGTTTGAATCCATTCCCATATATCTTTGGATCTATCTAAAGGGAAATATAATTTATTTTATATTAATTTGCTGCTTACATTATGATTTAAGTTCTAGCAATTACAAAAGCCAATGTAATCTGTGGGTTTGGAATTCTGCTATCTGAGGGTGCTGCCATTTTGAAGGAGATTGGGAAACGTGTTGTAGGACTGAGCATTTGTTTTGTGAGAATCTTAAAATCTTCAGTTTATTTATCAGCACAGTGAATCCATAGAGAGACTAAATCTGACAGACAAGATGCAGCAACAATTTGCTCTGTTTTACTTTGCCCATGTCTACATGGTAATTTGCAAACAGAAACAAGCGAGCTCATGCAGTGTTACAGACCAGCCTGTCACTAGCCAGGTGCTTGTCAGCTCCAACTGGAAAGCCTTGAAGGCAACTTAGCCTGGTGCTATGGCTGAGCTTCTGCCTCTACGCACAGCTTGTTATTCTGTGCCTGACACTGCTCTTTTTGTGACTAAACAGCTGTTTGAATTAAAAATAACTTTGGAAAAACTCTGAATCCTGTGGAGAAAACAAAAGGCTCCAGGTAAAGAGTTACCTGGATCCTGGTTAAATCACTAATGTTAGCACAGCTGGAAAAATGGAGGTAGCTCTCTAGGGTCTGCAAGCAAAAGTAGCTCACTTTGACAATGATGAATGGAGTCAAATCTGTTACTGGATGGCTCAGCTAACACAAGCAGATGCTTTATATTTAATAGATAAATTTAGAAGTTGTATCACTTTGTTAATTCTAAATGTGATCAGCTAACTTCAGGTATTTTTCATGTTTATGTCCTGAGGTCCTTTATTTTAATTTGACCTCAAGACTGCAGAAATATATATGACTTCAGCAGGAGCAGCCAGACTATTAAGCACATTATGGAATCAGAGTCAGGATCTAAGTAATATATATGTACTTATAATAACCACACGGCACTAAATATCTATGAATTATTTAACTTGCATCAAGTAATGCTTTTTAAGGTTACCCTCAAATATTTTAAAAACCTACAGTCACTTAAGACAATATTTAGAATCTTAAATCTGCCACTTTTCTCATTTCCTCCTTTCAGCTAGTTTAGTAATATTTCCAAATTCCAAAGCTGCAAGTTTTCTCAGTAAATGTATTTCAAAAACAGAACTTTGAGTAAACGTCATGGAAGTACATTGTGATAAATTGTGTTCTTTATGCTAAAAAATTTATCTCTATCTTCTATTTAATTATATAATAGAATCACAGAATGGCTTGGATGAAAGGGACCTCTGGAGATTTCTGGCTTGAATGCAGACACATGTTCTTTTTGAGACACAAACTAGTAGAGTTTATCCAGAAAGAAATTTCTTCATGGAGAAAAGACAGAACCCTTAAGAATTACTGGGAGTGTTACAGAAACTCTTTGTTTTATAGTGACTTTACATCTTAATTTTGTCTTTTTGTTTCTTAAGTAGAAAAAAATACATTAAATTACCCAAATTCTGTTTTCAGACTTAAAACTTTAAACAGACTAAATCATAACTATGGGTTTTTTTTTTTTATTTTCTTTTCCCACTTCTGTGTATTTTTTTAATTTCAATTATTTTGATGAACTGATTTTCAGTGCATTCTTTGGGCAGTGATGACAGCCTCTGAAATCAGTTCCTAAAGAGATTCAACTAAGCTATAAACCACTGAATGAACAAATTGGTTTTGTAAGTGGGGTGAGTTGACCACAGCAAGCAACTGAGCATCCTTACAACTTCTTGCTCACCCTCCTCACCATCAGTAGGATGGTGGAGAGAATAGAAAGAGCAAAGCAGAAAAGCTTATGGATGAAGATAATGCAGATTACTAAGTGGAGAAAAGAAGAAAAAACCCACAAAAACAAAACAAGTAATGCAAAAAAACCCCATAAAAATCAGTCAGCACCTCCCACAAGCAAACTAATGGCCAGACAACCTCTAAGTAATTTCCCCTTTGGAAGACAATGACCTTCCTTTGTGTACAGTTTTTATTGTTAAATATCACACCTTGTGATATTGCTTTGTGCCATTTGTGTCAACTTTCCAATCTGTGTCCTCTATCAGCTTCTTGATTGTCATGTTGTGGTTTAAAACCAGCTGGAAATTAAAGTCCAAGAAGCCCCTTCCCTTCCCCCCAACCTCTTCGGGTGAGAAAGGGACATGGTAGGGAATAACACCCTATACATGCTCACATGCCTCCAGGCTCCTCTGTCCTCATGGTATTTGTGAGAAAATTATCTCTGCCCTGGCTGAAATGAAAACACACCCTCAGTTCTGTTCACTCATGAAACAGTGTTGCAGAGAGGGAAAGTGAAGGCTTTGACACTACAAGAATTCTTTATCAATGACCAAAACATCTATGTGTTAGCAACATTCCAGAGGTCCAAACCACAACACCGTATGGTCGGCTGTAAAGAAAGTTAACTCATTCCTGGTCAGAACCAGCAGAAAAAGTAATCTAAAAAATACACTTTACTTCTGAAAAATACCAGTAAAATTTTAGGATCTCAAATATCTCTTTATGTACTTGAAATACATACATCTTTATGTACTTGAAAATAATCTCAGATAGCTTGTACAGAAGTCAGACTGGAAAGAAGGAGGCAGTTGGATGGCGGTCCAAAGAAACCAAATGGTATGGTACAATTTTTCTCTTTTTTATTCAGTCTATTTTATCCATTTGAAATATGAGAAAAATTTTAACTGTGCTACTTGCAAGCAATTTAGAAGTTTTGCATATGAAGACTTACTACCAAATAGTTTTTTCTAATTTTTATATTTGCATATTCTTTAACCATATCTCCCAACAGATTTTTGCATTCTTTCTTATCAACTACAGTTTATAATTTAGAGTATACTTTGCTTCAGTTTACTATTACAACAAGCCTGAAGATGTGAAAAAAATCAGGAGGAAAATTTTTCTACAGCTGCTGTAAAATCAGATAGCTGCATGGATTTTAGCACAGCTATACCACTTATGGTCTCTCTACAAGTAAGTATTTACTATTACTAAAACTCTCTAAGAGAAGACTTTAGAAGCTTGTTCGGATTTTCTTCCTAGTCAAAACAGATTGGTGCTTCCAAAGGATAATTAATCTAATTGTATGGAAAGTTAAATCTTCTATAATTTTCTGTGTCATATCAGTTTGCTAACATAACTTAGAATTTATGCTTTAGATGGCTGAAGCTGGATTGGGTAAAGCCCACTGTGGCTATCTGTATGTGTAAAAGAAGAAGTACATTTTATTCCCTCTCAGACCACATTTTCTGTTCTGATACTACCATTTTTCAGAGGCACTTAGAGGAAAATAAACCCCAGGATTTAGGGTTACTATTTGTCAAGAATTTATTTTCTGATGCTTTTCTGATTTTTTATCATACCTGGCACTTTGAGATTGGTTTCAGCAAGTCTGACATAGTATAAGGAACCAAACATTATCAGCAGTGGAATATACACAGAATGGAATGACTTCATGTTACTATTTAACAAAAATATTCCTTTGAAAATACATGTAAAGAATATAATAACAAATAAAACAGAAAACGTAAGGAGGGAAGTACATAGAAACTTGAAACTGTCACATTTATGCATACAATGAATGCGGTTGGCTTAATAAAACTTCACCCATCAAATTTATAATAGTTGTAAATGCCAACAAAATGTGTCTTGATATGCTTTAAAATGTACATCACACTTTTCAGAGGTTCAGGGTAAGTACAATTCACTTTTTTAAGAATAAGATCTTGACATTCTCAGCCACTTAGGTTTAGAAGGATATAAAGGATTTCTGCACTGCAAGCCGTCACTTGTTGAAAAGTTTTGGCCTCTGCATTTCTGTCTAACATGCATGAAATCTGAGGGCTCTAAAACATAAAAGAAGATCTACACTAGGCTTTTTGTGTATGTACTAAAGCCAGTCAGTTTGCTAGAGAAAACTGTTAAGAAAAATAAACTGTAAGACAAGTTGACTCAACTGTGATGAGAAGAACAAAGCTTTCTTCCACAAATAAAACAACATTGTAGAACAATGGGAATGGGGAAAGCCTGAAGAAAAGATTCTGATAGACACCAAAATTCTGACCTACTCTTCGAATATATTTCTTTGAATATATTTTGGAATTTTTGGATATATTTTTGCTGATTTTTAGAGGGCTTTCCCGGGAGAAATAATGTTGACAGCGAAGTCATAGGACAAAGGAGGAAAACATCAATTGTTCATGCAGCAAGACAAAGTTGGCAAGAGAAAACTTGATCTTACACAGTAGTTTTCCAGGTCAGACTTAGTAAAGTTAAGGCACTTAGGTATGAATTTTAATAACTTTTCTGCAGTATATAAATACAGAAGTGACAGGCATAAGGGAATATGGCCACATGAAAGAGCACTTTAATCACAAACCAAAAAAGTTAATAAGTTTTTGATCACAGACTCTTGATATTTGTGATGCAAAGCTGAATAAAACAGCTACAAAACCCCCAAACCAATCCACTGCACCCTTGCTGCTTGTCTGTTGTCTTTAATGATCAGACGAGGAGAACAAATGGTAAGATATTGATGTAGGTGTTATGAAGCTTCACTGCTGATTGTCAGCAGAATATTATGAACACCCACTAAGCAGGGATATATTATGCAATCCTTTCATCAACAGTGCTATTACAATTTTTGGTTTTTTTGTTTATTTAGTTTACAAAAATCTAAGACACTACGGAAAGGTAACAAATATAATTTATCAGGTAGGTTTTTTCTGTCAGGATTGCATGTTTTATTGGCCTCGTTCTTACTTTTAATGCAGCTTCCGGTGATATAACAAACATTTAAAAGCAAAAAAAACCTTGAGCTTATTTCCTTTTTAAACATTTTAATCTTGCACTGTTATCACAGCTCATCTGAATAACTTGCTAACAGAAGAGAGAACAGTGAAATAATGTGGAAATTATATGTCATCATTACAGTTCTTTGACTGAACAAAAGATAAAGCATTTTCAATTAGGGGTAGGTGTAATTTATTAGTCTCTAATAAATATTGTCTAGGTCTTCATTGTTTAACAGCCGATATTACATAAACAGTTGCTTACTTCTAGACATCTTCATATGTTGACAATCAGTTAAATGGTTCCCACTACTTCATGGCTGCCATTGAGCTGAACTGTGGCAATGATTCACTGTCAGTATCAAAGAGACCTTTGAGAAGCAGTAGAGTCTCCTGCTGGGGTGGAATATCAGATACTGCAACTTGCACGTTTGAACACTACACACAAGCTATTGCAGAATCAAAAGCGAAACACTCTTCCCCTCAATTCTGTTATCACAGCTGTCCTCCAGTCTCTGGAGGCATACCTTTAGTTTTAAAGACAAAAAGGTTAATCATAAAATAATAACCTTCCACCATTATCAGTAGGAGAGCTTGGGTTTATGGGCTTATCACTAGTCCTAAGAAGAATGTAGTTTTATCTGAAATTTTCAGTGGTAATGAAATATGTGACTGAGAGTAACACAATTTGAGCACCAAGATTCAAATGCATTTAAGACCATATTTACTGCAGTTAAAAAGTGCAAGGCTCTGTGTATCACCTTCTGAAATTTTAGTCAATTTAGAGACCTAATTTTAATCAATTTAGAGACTTACATTTAAGGGGTTGATTTTACTGTAGCTGATAGTTATAAAGAAACAGTCCTTTATTTTCCTGTTTTCAACAAAGGAAAACTAACATATATGGTTTATATAAGATTTTTTGATAATAAAATTTATTTGCAATCTTTTCTTGACCTTAAGAAATACAGTGTCCATGTACTCAGAAAGACCAAAAAGTGAGTAACAGTCATCAAAATAAATCTGGGAAACAGTTCTGGATAAAAAAATGTAAAAATATTTTGGAAAATAAGTAGAAGGAGAAAGAAAGGATGTTGTTTTATTTATAAGTCAAAGGAGAAAATAACAAAAGGAACTAAAGGCATATAGGATACATTCTATGTGTTTGACAAGAAATGGGCCTGGTAAATTGTTCCAATTTAATTGTCTTAAAGAGCAGAGATTTTTACTGATAAAAAAATAGAATCCTGATTTTATTATGTGATGATACTGCTGTTATAAAATTGCACTTTGCACAAGATTTGCAGATGACAAAATCAAGCAAACTCATTTCTGTAGAATGGGACCTTAAACACTACAGTTGGAAAAACTTTTCCTATTTCTTTGTCTTTGCACAGAAAGTGTCTTATCGAAATATGCCATTATCTTAACTTAAATCTTTCACTGAAAAGGGGTCTATGTACCCGCCAGCAGAATTCTGCTATGGTAGATTTTTTTTCAAGAGTCACATGTAACTTGTCAGTTTCATTTTTTTTTCAAGGAGCGTCCTAACTCACATGAAAAAAAATATTTTGTTTTTCTTTCATTGGGAAGTCATAGAGTACTTCAGTATCCATGTCTTGACTGAATTTGAATAGCTCAACCAGTTCAATCATTAAAGTCACAACTTGTGATTGTAAAAAATCACAAGATAAATCCTTAATGTTTAAAAACTTTCTATAGCGTCTGAAGTTCAAAATTTGCTCAAACCAAGCCGTAACATTTCAGTCAATTCATCATTGTCATGACCTGACAAGCCATTTCACTGTCTGAGTCTATAAAACAGATATTGCAATAGAAAGTGAGCTTTGGGTAATTTTTGCTTTATCTTCTCAGTTAATATTCTTGATTTTCTATGAACACAATCTCCAGCATACATAAATGCAGTAGCACTTGATTGCTGGTGGTTTTAGTTGCGGCTGAATCTCGAAGAAATTCTTCAAAAGCAACTTCTATTTTTCCTCTTTTTGTGATGTGTGAACAAATACTAATTTGTAAAGTTAATTTACATGTAGACTTAGGAACCTAAATACCCCTTGGTTCTGTTTCCAGAAGTCTTGCCTAGATCTTGAGACAGCTGTCTGTATCTTGTTTCAATACCTATGCTTGGAAGAACTGTGATCTAAGAATACACTAAATTCTTTCTCACATAAGATCTGTTATGTACTCGAATTCGTGGGAGGCCAGTTGTCCTCTGCATGACACTTTTAATTTTTTTCAGACTGCATTTTGGTTGTAGTAATAGTGATCTTTTTGTATAGGAGATAAATAGTTAGCATGCTGTCCTGAGATCAGGATGGTGTTTATATGTTTTAAACATGAATCTCCTACATCTCAGGACAATAGAATTTCATTTAAAAAAATCATTTGAATAAATGGATGTGCAAACCCAGCTACTGGGCAATCAAGTATCCAAGAATATCTGAGACCAGAAATAAACCAGGAAAGGGGGACCTTTTTTCTCAAGTGCAGCAAAATTTTAATGATGCAATAATTTTAACAAAAAAAAATTTTAGTGTATGCTTATAAATTACTCATGAAGCTCTGGCTGAGGCACTCACATGCAAAAGGACAGTTCTGGCTCTCTTTTTGGGTTTTTTATGCTTATTACGGTCTAATAAATAATAGATGCTCAAGATGCAATTATTTGCCTTTCCCTATCCTGTAAGGACATTCAAAGCTTTCATGCAAATGTTTTCTGTAAGTTTTCCAGGTCCAAATTAGAGTTTCCGATTGAATTAAGAAGATTTTTTTTCTGATACTGAATGCATATGACAAGGTGTACTTTGGGGGAAGTAACATCTTCCACATGTACCTTCTTACCTTCTTTTTTCTTTAAAGACAAATAAAGTCGGAATGAAGATTGGTTTAGGGGTTTTTTAATTGTCATCAGTCATTGAGGTAAAGAGTGGGAAAGTAGCTTATATGAGAAGACAGGTAATATTTTACAACTGTACTGCAAGTTTGCTAAATTAATACACTTAATAAGACAGGAATTGTTTCAGTTTCTGATCATGACTCTTGGGACCAATTATCCAACTAGAATAAATCAATAGCTTCCATGAAGAAAAAGATTTTTCCTGTACTCTTTTCACTAGGGATGGACAGCAGTTATATTTCTCCTACATTGGGAGGAAGGTAATGACTGACAGTACACAGCTTGAATATCTCTAGGGTAAGGACTCCTTGGCAGTTTTGGTGTGTTTTTTTCACTGTATCGAGGATACTTGCAGCCTGACTCTTGATCAGGGTTTCTTGCTGGATATAAGACATAATAATAGAATAAATGCTTTCAGTCTTTGCTAAACTACTAATCTGTGTGAGAGAGATGCGGTGAAAACTGAATTAATGAATATTGAAACTGTTCTGGAGTTAAGAAAATAATGGAAATTATAAGCAGACTCAAGGAGTGAGGAGATAGTTTAAGAATTCAGAAAAGAGAAACAATTCAGCTTAGGAAACAGAGGAAAAGACTATGTTGCCAAAGAGATACAGGAGTCATCTTTAATATTAATACTAAAATAAGAGCTTTGCATTTTGATGCATTTGCATGTGGAACCCAAAGCTCGTTCTGTATGTTTTTTAAAGAAAAAAAAAATTGCTAGAGAAAATTCTATTTTTATCAGAAGTCCTTCATGTAGGCTTTTTATACAATATATAGTTGAAAAATATTCAGATTATACTTACACATCTCATTTTTAAAAAATTATAATTTTTAAAAAATTTTTATGCATATTTTCAGTTCATGCTGTATTTTGGATTATAACTTACTGCACAAAGTAATAAAGAGAAATTGAATAAATATCTTCCAATTAACAAAATGACAAAAAAAATCTGTATAAAATAATGTTTTTACAAACTTTGACCATGTGAAACACTTTACAGACTGATATTTCTAATATCTATGAACCCATTGAAAGTTTCTGGGGAATGGGGGGATGTCAGAGTTTTCTTTAAAAAAATACTTACAGCAAAAAGGTATAATGTTTTTCTACTCATAGTTAGAAAATGTTTTTAAATAATAGAATCTGGTTTTTGTTATTTATAGATTGAACTGATTATGCAAGGTGAAAGACAAAGGAAAAAGAAAAGGGAATAAGATTACTTGATCTAACCACAAACCAGTGGCAAACAGTTACCAGGCATTTCTGGAGTAGTGAATTCAAGGTGCTGGGCACAATATTAGCATGTTCTAAAAACTATTTTTTTTTTGCATGTGATTAATTTTTAATATTAAAATATCCCTGAATCCAATAGACATGAACTACAATTGTTATGCCAGTCCATTTTTAATTTAGCTTGAAAAGATTGAACATTCATTATTAATACATATTTAAAAGCTAAATGGTCTCAAAGCCAGGTAAATTCAGAGGCTATGTCAGATCACTAATGTCAATTATGCACACACAGTAAAAATAGGTGATTTTGTATGTCAAAAAAGAATTACTTCATATTGGTCCATTATGAAAGCTATTTTCATATCCCAAGTGTCTTTCAACACCATTTCATTTAAAATAAAATTATATTTCATACAACTGACCCATCCACCTTCGAAGATCCTTGTTTATTTCATGACAACCTGGAAATAGCTCAGTAATTTTATTAGGCCTCCATTGATAATTAATATAAGGCAGGTCTAAGACTTTTATTAATTGCTACAATATTTTAAACATTCAGTTTCAAGTCTGTATTTAAAAAATGAATTACTTTTCCTTTGCTGACAATACTACCTGTTAACAATAAAGTGAGTACAAACAGAAAGTGATGAACACTATTCTAAATATTTGTGGTTTATATCAAATTTTTAACTCTAACCTCATCCTTAATATCAAGTCTAAATTATTAACCACATATACCTAAGTATAATTTAATTTTTCTTTAGTGACTAGTCCTAAATATTATTCTTCAAGTGTATTTTAAATATTTTAGGAAAGAGAATAAAATTTTCACCGAACAAGTCCTTCTGCCTCAGGATATGTTTTCTTTCTCTGATTAATGAAATAGTTTTGTTATGTGACATTTCTAAGAAATACCTTTGTCCTCATCACTTAGGAGTGTCACCACAGACTTTTTGTTATTTAGACTGTTAGAAAAATATCTGTCTTCCCCCAACTGATCTTTATTCAAATATATATTTTTTTTTTTCTTTCTCCGAGTTTAAATTGTTCAACTTATTGCTGGGGACAAAAAAATATGCAGAAAATGTCTAGAAATATTCAAGGAAGACTGAACCAATGAAAACTGGTATATTAAAACATACAGATGTAAAATCTATTTTAAGAAGTCCATTAATGAAGTGAGAAGGGGATCCTGGAGAATCCTCAAGAAAGAATTACAATACATTTGTTGTAGTTTTCTATATTTTCTCCAATCATTTCATACCGTCAGAGTCAGAATATTTGGTAGGTAAACTTTGTTTTCTAGTGTTGGGATTATAGATGCTAATAAATATACATAGTTCAAGAAACATGTTAGGAATAAAGGAGACAACCTGCCAAGTCCAAAAGTTAATTTAGTACAATATCTTGTCCTGACACAGTTATAGCACCAGCAACTACAACTGATATCCAGGAACAAATATATTTGCTTTGTAATTTCTTGCTTTGCTGACAGTACTAAATGAAATCAATTAATAGCACTCTCTTTGATTATTGTAATAACTACCAAATACATAAAGCAAGAAAAAAATCACATGAAATTTATATTAAAGTTCTATTTTTTCAGGAAAACAGCAAAAACCTTTCATGGAAGGCCTGTCTCAGAAAGTAGGAAAACAGGCTGGCCGTACCCAGACTAATGAAGCCTGTGTGTATATATACAGACTAGGTTGATTTTTCATCCCACAACTTCAGCCTAAGACAATATCTCTTAGAGAGAAACCTATATTTGCCCTGTGAAGAGTAACTTGAGAGTCTGAATAAATTTCTATTGCTATGGATAAATGAGAGTTCTGGAAAAGTTCTGAAGTGAAAGGAGAAAACAAGCTGAATGAAGATAAAATTCTTCTCTTTCAGAGATAAAATTTTGGGCTCAAATTTTGTAAAATTTAAAATACTCTTGTAGCATCCAAATCTCCTCATTAACCTACTTTATCATAGCCCTACAAACAAGTAATCTGTATAAACTAGCCCCGAGGCACCATTTAGCTGGCAAAATTATTGCCTGAGGAGTAACTTTGTTTTAATATTGCAGTCTTTTGATGCTTTTACTTACCCGTGTAAGTTCACAAAAATCCATAAATGTCTGAATTACTTTTCTCATAATATGACAACTTGCTCAGATGGATGAGCTTCCACCTGAAAAATCAGTGTCACAGAACCAATGAATCATGCAATATCTTGAGTTAGAAGATTCCACAAGGATCAAGTCCAGATGCTGAACCCACACAGGATCATCAGAAGAATCACACCATGTGCCTGAGAGTGTTGTCCAAATGCTGTTTGAACTCTGCTAGTCTTGTGCTGTGACCACTGCCCTGGGGAGCCTGCTCCAGTGCCCAGCCACCCTCTGGGTGAAGAACCTTTTTCTAATATCCAGGCCAAACCTCCTCTGATACAACTTGAGGCCATTCCCTCAGTCCTGTCACTGTCACCACAGAGCAGAGATCAGTGCCTGCCCCTTCTCTTCTCCTCATGAGGAAGTTGTGACTGCAGTGGGGTCTCCCCTCTTTCTCTTCCAGGCTGAACAGCCCAAGTGACCTCAGCCACTCCTCATAGAGCTTCCCTTCCAGGCCTTTCACCATCTTTGGAGCCTTCCTGTGAGCATTCTCTGATAGCCTAATATCTTTCTTATATTGTGGCACCCAAAACTGCACACAGGACCCATGGTGAGCCCACCTTAGTGCTGAGCAGAGCAGGTCAATCCCCTTCCACAGCTGGCAATGATGTGCCTGATGCACCCCAGGACACAGTTGGCCCTCCTGGCTGCCAGAGCTCACTGTGGGCTCTCCAATATGCTGTCAACCCAAAACCCAAAATCCCTTTCCACGACACTGCTTTTCAGCATGTCTTTCCCCAGTGTGTGCATACATCCAGGATTAACTCATCCCAGGTGCAGAATCTGGCACTTGCCCTTGTTGAACTTCACATGACTGGTGATTGTCCAGCCCTCTAATTTGACAAGGTTTCTCTGCAGGGCCTGCCTCCCTTCCAGGGACTAAACAGCTCCTCCCAATTTTTATCATCTGCAAACTGCATCCAACTCATTTATGAGGATATTTAAGAGCACAGGGCCGAGGATGGGTCCCTGCAGAGCCCCACTAGTGGCAGGTCACCAGTCTAACGTCACCCTGTTCGCTAAAACTCCAACCCATGAGCCATTTACTCACCCATCACACGATGTGTTTCTCCAGCTGTGGGCTGGACATTTTTCCAGGATTCTGTGAAAGACAGTATTGAATGCTTTACTGAAATCCAGCAAGATTATATGAACTGATACATCACTGATAAGGAATATTATAGAAAAAAAAAGCAAATTTTTAATGAGTATTGCTTAAGCCTTGTTGAATTGAGAGGAAGAAAAAAAGAAACTAAATTTGAACAGGGAGAAAAATACTACACTTTAAAGAAGCATTAGTTGATATGTCTTGATATTTTGTCTAAAAAAAAAATAAGTAAATAAATATAAAGGACAAGAATTTAGTACCATGTTTTAAATAGGCTATCAAACTTCACAGTGCATTTACACTCCAGTAATCTCTCTGGAACCTGAGTCTACATATAAAGGGGGGAAGAGACACTGTGAAAGCAATCCATGCCAGACCCTTCTAACAGGAAGAATTCGGAAAACATTTTTCCCCTTCCACTGGCTGTAGAAGGAACCTAGATCACAGAATCATAGAATCATTTAGGTTGGAAAAAACCTTTAAGGTTATCAAGTCTAACCAATGGATGGCTTGCTTAAGAGAGGTACCAATTATTTTTAGATAGCTGGTGTTGGAGATTATTCCTATGCCCTATACTGCTCCTTCTTTCTTTTCAGAGTAAAATGGAAAACAAAAATCTGTGAACAAATAAATATATATTCTTTACCTTGGTTATAATGCATCAGCAGATGATATCATATAGAGATTTATAATAGTAATGTTAACTTCAAATGCCACCAGTCCTGAACATTATCAAGCTATTGCTTCCTTAAGAGAAAAAATTTTGTCTGCATAGCTCAAACTTGCACCATTTCTATGCACGAGATACTAGAAATCTGAAAACTCTGCTTTAGGTTTTTGTACTTTCTCCATTAGCCATATTGATTTAAGTGCTCTTCTGAAGAATCAATGACTTGAACGACAGCCAGCCAGACTTCAAGTACAGTGCATTTGCTAAATTGCTTTCAGTTTGCTTCTCTCACCGTTTTCTATCCACCACCCAATAAACATTTCTCTTACACCTATGGCATGTAGCCAGCTTGAAGCCTGTTGAAGACATTAGACATAGACCTGGAGAGATCATCTGTGGGTGCCAGATTAATCACTGTGCTTTTCAGGTATAGACCCCCAAAAAGTAATATTTTAAAAGATGAATATGAGTTCCATAATGATAGTTATGCCAATAAAATAACCCCAGTGTGCTCTCTTTATCTGAAAAAAGAGTTATTGTTTTTTATAAAGCAGTTTATTTGGTGTGGGTATCAAGGTCTTGGTAGTGGCTGGGCTGCAGGGATGGCCTCTGCAAGGAGATAGCACGGCTGGACCAAATTGGACACAGCTGGTTCCAGTCAGCTGCAATGAACATACCTCAGGATACGGCTGAGCCCACCAAGCATACTTTTAGAAAGGTAATAATCAGTATGCACTAGTTGTAAGAGAGAAAAATGCAACACCCTGTGATCACCAACGCCTGTGAGGGAGTGGGAGGAGGGTGAAAGTGCTCCATGCTGTAGCAGAACTCGAAAGAACTGTAACCCGTAGGACAGGCCCCACACTGGAGCAGAGGAAAGTGTGAGAATGAAGAGGCATTACAGAAGAAATACTATTAACTGTCTGCCAGCCCCAGTCCCCATCCCCCTGTGCCACACAGTAGGGGGAAGAAGTATAAGAAATGGAGCAGTGACACTTAGTGAAGAGGGCGGGTGAAAAGAAAAATGAGTTTTGAATTTTGGTGCCGTTTTTTTTATCACCCTTCTTCATTTTTAGGTGGCGCTTAATTAAATTACTTATCCCTAAGTCAAGTCTTGTTTGCCTATGATGACAAGTCATAAGTAAACACCATTTCTTTATCTTGACAAATGAATTTTTCCCATCTTACTGAAGAAGGGTAGAGAAAAAACAGCCTGGTAGGGGTCTGGCAGCTAGCCAAGTGAAACCCACCACAATCTGAAATATCAAAATATCCTAGAGGTTGTTCCTTTCTCTTAATTATGATTGCCATTGGTGCAATATAAATACATAGCTCAGTGAACAGCCTGTTAAAGCTGAAGTTCATGGGAGTAATAGGTGTTCTTAGAATATTGATGCTACAGATTATATATATTTCTAATAAATTAAGAAACAAGCATTTTAAGACTTAGTTGAACTGAAGCTGATCTCCCGTATTTTTGTTTAATAAAATCTTCTTTCAGGAATTTGTCTAATGCCTGCGTGGAAAAATGACTGGGGGTAAAATTAGCATTCCCTAAGAGAAGTTGGAGTGGTACAGGAATTAGAGAGAGAAATGCAGTTGCTACCCCCTGAATGGAATACAGTTGCTAGGCTCAAAGCCTATTCTATGATGATTCTTCATACACACAAATATGCAACTGTAAGCACCTGCCAAGGGGGATGGAACAAATGCTGGAGCAGAGAGGAGGTACCTCAGCCAGGCTCTGTTGAAATCTCTTCAGGCAGTGAATGTCAAAGGTACTTTGCAGCAGATAAAGTGCATAGCACCTGCTAACCAGGGGAGAAAAAAGATTTCCTGCTGCTGAGCTGGTGTGTCTCTCCCTTATGATGCTGGTGTGTATCCCTGGATACATCACTTGAACCATCTCTTGGGACTGTTCAGTGAAGTGTCCCCATAATAGGACGCTGATAGACTGGTCAGACACAAGGGTTCCTGGGGTACAGACAGACAAATCAAACATTAAATTATTGAAGAAATCTCTTCACACTAAGGGTTGAGAAAAATCTCCCCCTTTCACACTATTCAATGCCTGTTTGAATCAGCCTCAGGCAACAACCTTTGGAAATGAATTTGAGACCACAATAATATTTTGTATTTGCTATTTCCTATTCCTGATTGTTTTATAAAAGTTATAATTGTTACCTTATAAATTTGTATAATTCTCCTTAGATCTCAGATTTTCTTGAAATATCAGTTCTTTTATAGACTGAGGCTTTTAAAAATGTTTGTAGCAGAAAAGCATGAAATTTTCATGTAGCTATAGAGCAGGAAGAAAACAAATGCAGAAAAGGAGTTCTGGTATCATGTAGTATTACACTAGAAACTTGAAAGAATTTCTGGTATCTCTGAGCAGGGAATAATTATCTGCTCCAATTTAGACATCCAGACACTAGGGATCCAGATATGAGCTACCTGCTGTTTGGTTCTATCATTGCCAATGGTAAGAAATAGCTACCTCCAGTTGGGAACTTTTTTCATCCTACAGTACTTTTCTTTAAAAGTTTGGTAAATACTTACTTGAGTATTGAGAAGTATTCTTAAGAGTCTGTTTCTCTGCATTTGCTATCTAGCAAATATTTCTATTTCTTACATTAAATAAGCCTTGGCTGACTAGGGACAATACAGCTGTGATAGTTTTTCAACATTTGGATGGCATTTGTTTTAATCTATACTAAACAGTGGGTCCTTAAACTAGTTACTTTAGCTCCCTTCAAATCCAACAAAACAGATATTCAGACACATAACACTGAATATATGATGAGAAAAACAAGCCTTGAGCCTTCTGGCATGAACAGTATTCCTCAATTTTTAAAGGCATGGCTTGGATAAAAATGTTGGTTGGAATCTCTTCCAGCTGAAACTTATCCTCTCTGTTGTGGTAAAGGACAGAATTAGTAATGCCAAGCAGACTAGTTACTCTTCTGCAACCTTTGAGGAAATGCTTTAGGAGTGCTGCATCTAAACAAATTAAAACCTTCTGTCCACAGATGATTTTAGTAGCTGTGGTTGATGATATTAACTCCAGGATCTGTATTAATATACAATGCATAGTGTTGCAAATTTATTTTATATGCAGGACCAAATTATCTTTTCTTCTCAGCTTCTGTTCAATGAAATATTACGAAGGTCAAGAAAATAATGTACCATTTTAAGTCTTTGCTCAGTATATTGGTGCAGTGGTGGTGTGAATGTTCTAACAATTATCTCTAAGTCCACTCGCTGGGAATAACTGAAGTTTAATGTTTTGGAGCCAGATTTACGTTCCAGACTATCATACACGTGACCTCTCTTTTGCAATACCTGAGATTGTTACTACATCTGAGGGTCACAAACGCAGAGAACACAGTAGTAGTTCAACCTTTAATGTTTCATTTATACCAGGGAGAAAGTAATAATCAGCTCCTAGATATTTACTTTGTTCTTACATATTTTGCATACATATTTCTAAAGGGAATTTCCATGGAACTCTGCTTTTTTCTATATTCATAGAAATGCATTTAGCCACTTCAGTTTAAGGTTGAAAACCAATAGATTGCACACAGCAAAATCCTTTAGAATGGCAGTTTTGTTTATTCTTCCAATTAATAAATAAGAGCTGTGAAATACCCATGTGCCATGATGCTCTTACTTGTACTCATATCCTCATGAACAGATGGAAAAATGATCTGTTCCTTTCAGCGTTGTTGCTGCTTCAGTTACCATAACAATTTTATTACTATTTCTAGCTCTAACTACTAATTCAAAAAGAAAATTATTGTATCTTGACATGGGAACTTAGACTTTGAGAGACAAAACCACACAGCACCAAGTGCATTTGTTGCACTGTGCTGTATAGAAGTTAACAGCATGTTTCCCCTCTGTATGTAATAACCTCTTTTCAATATGAATCTTTGATAGATAGCTGGGTAAAATTTACCTTTGAGTTTAGTGAAATCAACTATGACAACCTCAACTTTATTTAGAAGCAATCATTCCTTGGGCAGATAAGTAGCCTTAGAAATGCATGTGATTAAAAATCAGTGACACATGCTGAGTCAGTTGTAAGTGGAGACCTAACATGCTTTTATTATTCAGACCTATATAGGATTCTATCATATAAATTGAATCTGAAAATATCTCAAAATAGAAAACCAATAATTTGTTCCTCATTTACGGCTTTTGGCTCCTGGTCCAGCTCCCGTGCCCTTTCCACTACAGAATCCTGCACTTAATTTTTTTTCAGTTAATGAGTGAATTCCACATAGTACCTAAAAAGGGATTTCAATACGATTTATGCAAAGAACTCATGACAAAAAACATATTTGGAACAGCTGGAATTATTGCTTTAATTCAGCAATCTAATTCAGTAGTTTAGAAAAACAAACAAAATAATCTCAGGGAGGGAAATTATTTCCTTTTTTTCCCATCTGTGAAAAATTACATGAAAGTGAAAGCAAAACTATCTCAGAGAATAAGCTATTCCAAGTACCAAATTCTACCTTTGTGACATGCCAGTATTTGATGTAAACTCATTTAATAAAATGTCGGCCTAAAAATAGATATTTTTAGAAGCTGATCTTTCCTCAAAGGACTTGTTAATACAATGAGTCTTTGATCCAGCATATGAAACATTAAGGTCAAAGTCAAAAGACTTTGGAAGGGAGGCATTTGCAGAGTAGTGATACTTCACTGGCTAAATTAGTTGAGATTACAGTGTTGTCAAAAAAGAGAAGTGTAATTGTTCAGCTGTTTCCTTTTTTTATGTTATTCAAGGTCTTTAAAGTGTTACTAAAAACTATGCCCCAAAAACATTGAATCTGTTTATATTAAACCTTTTAAAGGGTTTTATTATCTCTTTTGTTTTTAAAATAAATACACGTAAATAGAAATGGATTTAATTTATTTTAGAGACAGTCAAATTTATGAGAACAGGAAATATTAGAAATCCTTAGAAATGTTGGAAGACAAAAATGCTCTAGCATATTCCCAAAGAATTTATAACTTTTAGGGTTAACTATATCTTTGAAAGGGGGAGATTTAACCCAACTGCATGACTGCAGTGGCTGCACAGGAATAATCTGCTGCAGTCAGAGGAGAGAGCTATATTATTTCACAACTGGGGACCTGTTGGTTTCTAAACTTCCATTTTAGTGATCATTCCTGAATACAGTTCCTTAACCTTCCAGAGGTTCCAGGAAGGACAAGGGAAAGATCAATCAGAGACACTTCAAAGGAAGAAGCACAGGAGGAAAAAAAAAGGGAAAAGGAAAAAAAAAGCATCATACTTCAGTGATATGATAGATCCCTTTTAAAAAACCCAAACACCTCCACTTTACACTGGGAAAATCCCTTGCTTCACCTTGCAGGTCTACAATTCTCTCCCTCATCTATGTATCCCAAATTTTATGGCTCCCACTGGTAATTTATAAGATCTTCTCCTTTTAGTGTTGTTTCATGTGGCAGTGGCCTATTGAACCTGGTTTTGGTCAGTCAGACAATAAAATCCTACCCATACATCAAAAAAAAAAAAAAACAAAACAAAACAGCTTTCCAGGGCTGCCAAGCATGAGGACCTTTATGTTGGTATTTGTTAATTAATTTGCTTGTTTAGCTATTTCCTTTAAATCCTAAAAAATTAACAATATTCACAAAATGTGTAAATCTATTTCAAAGAAAATTTCTGGGAAAAACACCATCTTTTCCTGGAAATAATTTATGCCAATTAAAATCATCCTTTACTGTGGGGTATGACAATTACTTTCCAAATACTAAGAGGATAAATTCATTAAAGTAAGAGAAAATCACCAGTTCAGTTCTGTGTTGGGTCAGGGTGCAGAATAAAATGAGTACTTAGTTAAGTGGAGACTTAGCTATTCATAAATCCTGCAGGACATGATATTCACTGAAAGGAAGACCCTGAGTGAAAGGCCAGACAGATAGCAGAATCTTGAAATTGATTACTCATTTACTGGATTACACTCAAATTTTAGGCCCATCTGTTGTAGGTATTTGATTATTTATGACAATTTATTCTCTCAATATTTTTATAAATTTTGCATCAAACAATGCAATAGATACATAGTAACATACTTTAGAATAAATAAATTCCTTAGGTGTGAAAAATGACATTCAATTTCTTTTTGACTTTTTGGGCAACCAATTTTTGCTACTTTCTCTGGCAATTCCAGGTACTGAGATTTTTGGATACACATGAATGAGGGAGTATAGAACCTGACACATGAACCTGGAGTATAGAAAAGAAAAATTTTCATTCCAAAACAACAGAATTTTAGTCTATCTGCATTTTTTTTAGTTCCTAGCATGTCTATAATATGTAGCTACATGTGTAGTCACATTTATATATATGTACATTTTTTTCTTTCTGAAGTAAAAGAAAAAAAAACAATAGTTGATGATGCAACAGAAATTCTTCAATTTTTCAAGTATCAATTCATTATTATTCTATAATGGAGGAAGTGCTTACCAATGCATATTTTATGATCCTGCACATTAATTCTGTTATTCAGAAATGCTGAGGTTATATTCTAGATAAAATATAACTTCCTATTTGGCACCCTAATTAAGGACAGGTTTGAATTCACCTTGCAAAATGCATTAACATTCTGACTTGGAGGTACAGGTCAAATGTAAATTACCTGGCAATTACAACTCAGAGTCCAGAAAGTGCCAGCTTAGAGTGCCTCGAGACTATTTTTGTTGACCTCATTAGGAATATTTTAAGTGAATACATAAACATGAAGGCAGAATATGGAAAATCTTTTTATTTTAAGTTTTCAATTAATAAGTCATGTTGATAATGGCTTTAAAGGAAACATTGAAAATTTGGAAAAATAAATTAATAAGATGAGAATAGAGAAATAGCAAATATTTTATATACAACTTCCAGTGTTACAACATCACTAATCCTAAGGTTATGCAGTGGTCATAAGTAGAAATGTAAAACCAAAAGTGTTTTTCCAAAATTAGCAAAAGAACAGCTGTAGAGATACAAGCTTCTTTAGAGAGTTACAGAATTTTAATTCTATACATATAAAGAAGTATATGTATAT
>JAOTQZ010000001.1:43226115-43244103 GCA_026546895.1 Pogonocichla stellata
GTTCAAAAGCCACCTTTGAAAAGAAAACAGGGAAAATTCCAGTGGGGAGGAGTCAGTAAATAAAGTGCATAAATAGTATAAA
Source organism: Pogonocichla stellata (assembly GCA_026546895.1). Lineage (NCBI taxonomy): Eukaryota > Metazoa > Chordata > Aves > Passeriformes > Muscicapidae > Pogonocichla > Pogonocichla stellata. The sequence continues at coordinate 43,226,198 of JAOTQZ010000001.1, forward strand.
ATCATGGTTACTGTGATGGAGATCGCAGCAACCATTAATTAACTAGATAATTAGTCAAATTTAGCATGGTGCTATCACTGTTTGAATATAAATTTTGATCAGAGATGTCAATAGAAACAATATATTATCTAAATCCTTCCTAGGAAAGGGTGACACACTTATTTTCACATAAAAATTTTCTTATAAAGTCGGAACTACAAAATTTTCTTGTAATCTGTAATGTCTGTGAAATGTGAGCACAGTAATATTACTTATAAATCTAGTTTTGCAAATAATATCTCAAAAGGATCATGGTTTTCTTTTGTTGAATTGGCTCTGAATATTTTGTCGAGGAATTAAGGAATACCCTTAGATCAACTGCCTTGTCCTTATGGGTGATTTTAACTTCCCAGATATCACCTAAGGTTATCATACGGCAGACACAATCAATTTCAGGGAGCTCCTGAAGCATGTCAAAGATAACTTCGTGGAGCCTGAACACAACTGGTACAGGAACCCTCCCAAATTTGTTGGTTATGAACAATGGAGGGCTCATGGATGAAGAGGTTATTGGTTATTGTCTTGAGCCAGTACTCTTTAATGTTTTTATAATTTATCTAGTTGTAGGAGTCAAAAGTACAGGAAGTAAATTTGCTTATGATACTAACCTAAGAAGGAGTGACAGATTCCCTCAAGGCCACAGGGGACTTACAGAGAGATCTAGGAAGACCTGAGAGCTGTGCATTCACCAATCATATGAACTTACACAAGTGCAGGTACCAGATTCTGCTCATTGCAGAGATTGGACGAGGTGACCTTTAAACATTCTTTCCAATCCAAACTTTTATATCAGCTATGATTCTCCCCCTAGGATGGGGGAATCCTGGTTATATATACAAACTGGGGGATGATGAGCTTGAGAGGAGCCTCACAGAAAAAGATCTGTACGATTAGGTTGATGGCAAGTTTAATATGAGCCAACAGTGTGCCGTGGCAACCAAAAGGGTGAACAGTGCATGAAGCACAGCATCACCAGCTGGTCAATGGAGGTGGCTGTGCTGCTCTCCTCTGTGTTGGTGTGGCCTGACATTGAGTACTGTTTTCAGTTTGGGGTGTCTCAAAATAGGAAGGACATTGTCCCACAGGGTGTCCAGAGGAGGGCAGCCAAGATGGTGAAAGGTCTCGAGGGCAAGACATTTAAGTAACTGCTGAAGTCCCTTGCCTAGCTTAGCTTGGTGAAGAGAAGGCTCAGGAGAGACCTCATCACAGCCGAAAACTTCCCCAAGACAGGCAGTGGAGTGGAGAGTTGATCTCTCTGGTGAGCTCTGTCAGGGTAGTTCAGACTGGATATTAAGAAAAGGACTCTTCCCTGAGATGGTGGTGGGGCACTGGAGCAGGCACTCCAAGGAAGTGGTCATGGCAAGAAGTGTTTCACAGTCCAAGGAGCATCCAGGCATATTAGTCATATGGTCTATTTTTAGGTTGTCCTGGAAAGAGCAGGGATTTGGACTCAATGATCCCTGTATGTCTCTTTCAGCTCAAGATGCTATAGGATTTTAGTGATGCAAGTTGTGAAAAATTACCTGCCAAGTTTCCTTAAATAAGCTCTTTTGCTTGAAGTTTTGAAATATTAAAGATTAAACAAGAAAATAAAGGGCAAGAGTGCAGATATTCTAGTGATAGGACATCCTGGATTCATCAGAATTGAAGATTGCAGCAGGCAGTCTTGTGCCATGGTATTGGCTTCCCAGTTGTACATTTCTGCCATTTACAGAGCTGTTGGGTTCATTCTGTAACACAGTAGAGTTTGGCAGAACATTTCTCTGCTCAACATACACGTCATGTATGCATTTAGGAGTAAGAGCTCATCATTTTTTCTTCTTTCTTCTCTTGAGAATATATCTCACAGGTATGGACTGAACAATGGTTTCTTTGAGGTCAGTACTGTAAGAATATAATGGTTGTGAGAAGTCAGAGATAGAATAGCTCTTACTAAAAAAAGTATTACAAAGTTCCTCTGAGTCTAGGCTGTCTGTAAATAATGAGACTGAAAAGGTTTTATGTACGTAGGCTTTACTCATCTGTGTGCTTATAATTAGAACAGTTATACAATATCCATCAGTTTCCCAACTCTTCCCACTGTTTGTCATTCACAAACAAATGCACCGTGTCCTTGAGTCATTGCTGATTAAATTTAGCTATTTAAAGAAATTTGAGATGCTTTTTAGGGTCACCTGGCCTCTAACTACTGCAGCAGAAGTGTCTGGCTTTCCCACTGGTCACATCATATCTGACAGCCATCTGTTTCAATGTCTTAGATGGCTGATAGAATCTCAGATGTCTTCAGGCAACTGAATAAAAGTTCAAGAAGTGCTTGATTTTAGGCTGCAGACACTGCATTCTGAAGAGTGAATGTGGGCATAATCATACAAGCTAGGTATATAAAGCAGTCAGTGGGGATCTAGAGATCAATATTTTAAGCATGATATCTAATGTTATCAGAAATGAACCCCAGTACTGCTATCATAGAAGAATAGAATAGAATAGAATAGAATAGAATAGAATAGAATAGAATAGAATAGAATAGAATAGAATATAGAATAGGTTGGAAAGGGCCTCATGCATTTGGTCCAAATTTTCCTGACAAAAACATGGTCTAGGCAAGTGGACAGCAATCTGTCCAGGCAAATCTCAAAAAATCTTATTCTTGGAGAATCCACGACTTCCCAGGGCAGATTATCCCAATGGCTAACTGTTGTCATTGTAAAAAAAATTGTAAATTTATGTCCAATAAAAATCTTACCAGAAGGGACTTGTACCCATTAACCCACGTCTTTTCCAGGTTGCTTCCTGAGAAAAAGAAGTGTACATCTTTTTTTTGTAGCCACCCTGTAAATAGCAGTGCATGATGATACAGACTCCCCTAAGCTCTCTTTTCTCAAGGCTGAACAAACCTAGTTCTTTGAGTTTTCCTCATAGTGCAGGTTTTCAGGTGTTTGATCATCTTTGCAAACCTTCTGTGGACTCTCAGCCTGTCCTCATCTGGTTTATGTCACAGACCAAATCTGAACACAATATTTCACATATAATCTGACAAGCACTGAGTGGAGTAATGACATTTTTATCTCTGCTGGTAATGCCATTGTTGTTTCACCCCAGCATCCTGTTGACTTTCTTTGCCAGAGCAGCTGCATGCTGTTTGCTCATATTGAACTTGAGGCCCATCGGAACCCCCAGGTCTCTTTCCACAGAGCTGCTCTGCAGCTGGGTAGATCTCAGCCTGCGCTACAATTTTAGATTGCTTTCCTGAGCGTAAGAACTTAAACTTGCTGAAATTCGTAGGGCTCTTGTTAGCCCATTAGACATTTCAGGTCTATTCAGGTCTTCCTGCAGGGTAGTTCTCCCTTCAAAAGCGCCCACTTCCCCACTCAGTCTGGCATTATCTGCAAACTCCATCAGGATATGCTTGAACCCATCATCCAGGTCACTTAGGAAAATATTAGATAGTGTTGGGTTCAGTTTTAGTCTCTGGGGACCCTCACCAGGGTGCCAGTTTGAATAGGAGCAGTTTGCCACCACCTCAGAGTGCTGCCTGTCAGCCATGTCCCTAGTCTCCCCACAGACCACTTATCTAAACTCAAATATACCAGTTTCTCTTGGATGAGTCTCTTGAATACACTATCAAAAGCCTTGGAGAAGATACAGTAAGCAATGTCCACCAATTGCCCAATATCAACTGAAAGGGTTAATTTGTCATAAAAGGTGATCAGCTTTGTCAGGAGAAACTTGCTGTTGGTGAGTCTGTGCTGGTTTTCTCAGTCATGGGCCTCATTTGACATGTGAGAGTTCTCAGGAGGATTTGTTCCATCATTTTCACAGGAACTGAAGTAAGACTGATGAGCCTATAATTTCCTGAACCCTCCTTTCTGACCTTCTTGTAGATAGGGCTGACATTAGCCTTGTTGACCCTCTAAGCCTGTAGTCAACTCACTACTTCCACTCTTCTAGGAAGTCACTTGATCTCCACAACTTCTCTCAAAGATCTCCACAAGTTCTCAAATGTTGGGAACAGCAGCCTTGCAGTGATATCAGCCATCCCTATTAACACCCTTGGGTGGATATTGTTAGGGCCAATTGTTTTGTTGGAAACATATTCCTGCAACATTTCACAAACCAACTCTTCCTTCTCTGTCGGTGGGTCTTGGTTTTCCTCAACAGATCATCAACCTGTGCACATCTTTTCCAGGCACTTACCTTGTATGAGAAGGGTCTGGGCGCTGGTTGCAACATGCCATCTATGCTAAAGTCTCTTTCCTTACCAGTTCCATCTGTGCAGAAACATTAGATATTTTGGGGACTTTGTAGAAAGAGGCTCTCAGATGAATGCCAGCCAATATGGAAGCAGACCAATAAAACATCAACTTAAGAAAATGTGATCTTGTCAAACAGATTGGTTGACACTTTACTTTGATGATGTATTTATTAATTCAGAATATGTCAGAGGGAAGAATCCAATAAAATGTTCTTTCTGCACTGTTCTGTTTTTTTTTTTTCTATACTGTTTCTTCACACTTTAAGTATTTTAATAATCCCTCCTGTATCCAATCCTCCAAGTGTGACTTGTCAAATATGTTTTAGTAGAATTCCGTGACCAAGCCTCCAATAACCTAAAAAGACCAGGAAGTTGAATTCTACTACTAAGCATTCATAGACTGAACACTGATCTTGGCTGGAAATGCTAAATGCTGCGAATCTGCATTTAAAATGATTGATTTTATTCTTTTGTGTGTTCCCTCACTCAGTAATATTTCTTCTTACTGTCATTTGAAAACTAAACTTAAAGCAGCAAATGAAGTATAACACCCACAGCATGATGTCAGGTACATCTCACAGGCTGGAAGGGTTCCCAGCAGGCTTTCTATATCAATTTAATCAGCATCACAAATCAAACATGCTTTCTGCTATGTACTATTTACCATATGTGCTCTGTGGTGTTAAAGTATCAGACTTCTTTAGCAATTAAATATGCCTTTCAGTATATTTTGAAAGAGACAAACAATTAAGAATTGCATACATAACCTGTAGTCTCTTAGTTATTTCCAGTGTAAAAAAAATATAGTCATGTCTATCTGGCTGCTTTCAGGGATTGATGAAATGAAGATGAAGAATAATTTAACCCTGAATAGATCTGACCAATGCACAAATCTAGGACTGAGCCTCTGAGGCTGTCTGTCTGTAACTTCATATAATATTTTGAGGAAAGTAAAAAGGGTAGTTAGTGTAGAAAAGATTCAGTGATTCTGAAAGTAACACAAGAGATAGTAGTTCTGTACATAACTTAGTGACTATGTCTCCCCTTTGAGGGACAGCAGTTAACTTCTTTAGTTGCATCCACAGCTTTATGTTTTCATGTCGGTGTAAACTGCGTGATCCTGTCAGGAATTCTGAAGATCTATCTCACTATGAAGTAATGGCATTGTGACATATCTTGTCGGCAGGAGGAGGAAAGTCTGTAATTGAAGTACAAGACAGAAAATTTCTTTTAAGTATTTTGTTGTTATGCCCATTTTTGTCTCAAGCTGTGACAATTTCCATAAACATTAGCAAATTTTCTATGGAATATGTAAAGTAATTTATTGGATGGGAGGTTGCTTTTATAAATGTGGGCACCCACCTGAGAGTTAAACCAATACTTCTGCAGAGAAAGCTCCTGAGATGTCTGATGCTTCCACACAGACGGAACTGTTGGAGACTTCAGTACAGATGGCAAGTTCAATGGGAATAGCTTAATTAGGGCAAGTGATGTTTTGAGTAATATACATAGCTTGCTACAATAATTATATCTTAAGTAGATAATTCAGAAACTGGAGAGTCACAGATTTGCCCAGTGTGAAATGCAATCCATTCTTATCTAAAATGCATGATACTTTTTAAAATTATGTGTTCCATCTCCCTGATTTTTTTGATATTTGAATCTCTAATTTAAGCATTATTGATGTTCTTAAACTTATCACTTACCTATTACATTCCTTGCCTTTTACATTCCCTCATAATCTTGTGTATGGAGCTATATAAGAAATGAAACCGATCAACTCACAAGCACCTTGGAATTCTTGGACAAGATTCTGAGTTCTGACAATTTCTTGTGGGCATGCTCATAAGAGCACAGGCTACAGCTTGAAAAGCAATTACTTAATACTTGTACAGTAACACTACAAAGGTACTGAAAGAATTTATGTATCCTGGTACGTCAAGGGGGGAATACACAGAAGACTAAAGTTTATTTTCCAGTCATCCTCCAGTTCTGAAGTTTGACATATTGTTTTTTGATAGTAAATGTGTTGGTGAAAATGGCTGGGTACATTAGGTTATTTACTGCATAGAGGACATGGTCAGACAAAACTGTCAGGGAGCCTGTTGAGCCTTGAGATTCACAAAAGCACCCCTTATATCCTAAATTCCTTCTCTGAGGTGAGTTTAGGTGCATCTGGATCCATATTTAGTTCCAGACTTCTTCAATGCTTTATGTCTGAAGGTTAATGTGTGCACAATCAATCTCTTATAACCACTTAGCTAAATTTTGAAGTGTCAGTGTACTTATTCCAAATTAACTTACTGAGTATCTGACATGATAAGGACCATCTCAGCCTCAAGGAGTGACCTTGGAATGCACAACTTCTCAAGGAAAGATCCTGCTGTGCAGGAGAAGTCAATGGACCCTTGGCTGTTCAGTATGTATGGAGTAAGACAATCAGCTTATTGTCATATTTGCATCCTGACTACAAATATTAGTTTGTTCTAAACTTGGTTTGAGTCAGATCTCAACCAGCACTAAAATTAGGTGAGTGCATTGCCCAAATTAGCCAATGGATACTGCATCTTTATCTATTAATTCATCTTTATTTGAGCTGAATGCAGCCATTATGACTAGACACACTCATCAGGACTGCCACTGGGAGTTATCCCTTGAGCAGAGTTATGGGAAGTAAAGGTCAAGTTGAGAAGGAAGGAAGAGGACCACATTGTCCTGCTGAATGGGTGACCTACTTCATAATTGTCTACTGCTTAAGCCTTCTTTTCAGAGCTCCTACTTACTGTAAGAGAGTTACTTACTGTATGAGAACATACTTACTTACTGTATGAGAACTATAGGTAGAAGCCCGTGAAATTATTTCAGCTGTCTCTAGTACATCTCTTGTTAGACTTCCTATATTTGGAATAGAATACTGAAGTAGAAATAGTTCTATGAATTACATAGAATAAAATCCTAATCACCCACTGTACAACTTATAAATGCGAAGACTTATATCCTACTAACTTGAATGATGACATCTCTTCAAAATAATGTTTTCTCTTCTATTTAAGAAAGCAGTTCAGTTGATTGCTGAACTGACCGAGACATCTGGGCAAGCTGAAAGCCTCTCAGAACACAAGGAAACAAGGTGGTCTTTTAAAACTAAAATTTAGACACATAAATTGACTTTAATGCCCAAGATTACAGCCTGTGTCATGCTTCTTCCCCCAGCTCTTAGCCTTGGAGTCTCACAAGCAAACTTCCCACTTGCTTTGAAAATTCCACCAGGATTTCACATCAAATATTTCATATCATAAAAGCATGTAAGATCCTCTGTGTGTTATGCTTGGATGGAGATCTTCCTTCACCTAAATCTTCAGAGAAATTTATATTGACTGCGTGAGCAATTCTATTCCTAACAGAAGTGACCAAATGAGGTATTAAAAATTATGCAGTGTGAAATGCATGTGAAAATCAAATTGCTAATTGTGATCTATATTTGTAATGGTTACAGCTTTCTCTTTCCGCTTTGCTGCACTCTTTGTTTCATCATTCTGCTGAGCTTTTATTTATTTGTTCCTTTATTTATTTCATATTTATTTCGTTCCCTTATATTGCATGGAGAATTTAAGTCCTTAACTGGGGGTTGAGTCATTAACCTTCCCATTAGGCACAGCACCGCTAAATAATGTCATTGCCCTTAGTGTCTTCAAGAATTTAGATCTGGGTGTTTTATCATAAAAATAAAAGGAAGCTTTTAGAATGGACATAGTGAATCTTGAGTCTCTTTTCAGCACATGAACAAAAAATGTTCCTCTAACCATTTCTAGAGTGAGCTCTTATTTGATCACACTGATTGTACATTTATCAGATAATACTGAAAATAAAGGTATCAGTCACAACAGGTTTTACTCATGACAAGAGTTTATGCGGGACACACATCTCTTAGAAATTGCCAATGTCAGATACATAATCCAAGGAAAGAAAAAAAAATTCTTATTCATAAATATAACGTCTGAATCTGAAGAACACTTCTCCCCTCTGCCCTCCCCATTTCTACCATGTCAGCACCTGATAAAAATAGCAGTATTCAGCTAAGGTTCTGAAGCAAGTAGATTATTTGATCTGGCATCACAATCTCTGTGGGCTTTTTGGCTCATATTGTATGTGAGCAGTTCATCCTGAAGAGGTGTTAAAAGGAGAATTCATTTCACAAGCCATGGCATCAATTTCTGTATCCTTGCAGCTCTCCTGCCCTGGTTTTGTTTTTTTTTACCCCCTTTGCAATTTCAAAGCAAGGGACCCTAATTATTAGGAAAGATAAGGGGCACAGAATGGCACCATAACCTCACACAAAACCGAGCCTTTATAAAATCAGATGTCAGGACATTAATTTTATTCTTTTCCATGAGTAGAAATAGCACTCTGTGACAGTGTTATGCCTTTGGAAGTGAAGGACTTCTTTCTGACAGCACCAGTGTCAGATTTCAGAGGATAAGACAAATTTCAGGGTAGCCCATTTTTCATGGGAGGTACAGAGCATCTAAGAATCATGGTTTATGAAAACAAATCCCATGTTTATTTGCAAAAGTTGTTCAGAGATGCATAGCTATTTTATGATGTAGCTCTGCAGTTTATCAGAAATTCTGATCACCAAATGTAGCAAGTGCTAAACGCCTGTGATATCAGGGACAGGTCAGGTCTCCCCATCTCTCTTGGAGGTTTGGAGTGGCCTTGGCTGTTTGGAGATTGTTGAAACTTATTGCAAACAGTTTTCTTTCCCCAGACTCCTGTGACTGTCACTAGCCATTAGGAGCTGCTGCTGGCTCAGGGTCCCCACCAAGCAGACAAACACAACAGCCCTGTAGACTCAGGGTGGGGACAGCAAAATCCATTTGTGTCATGGGACAGAGGCTCACAGAAGAAGTGGGAGAAGTCTGCTGGAGGCAGAGGCGTGGCCTTCAGCAGACTATCCACAACCATAGCATTGTTTGACATCAGTCTTGAGAGAAGTAGAGCATTTGGTTGATGCTTAATTATCTCATGAAGGTTTTTCCTTGTCTGTGAGATGCAATTCATCAGAGAAACAATTTGCCTTCAAGTATTTATGTGCGTTTCTGTTGATTTGATTTTGGCATGTTTTTCTGATGCTGTACTTTGATCTTCAGTATTTAGATCATCTGTTTTCCCCTTCTAATACAAAAATGGAAGTTACTCCCCGTAATAGATATAATAAAAATACAGTACTAGGAACTAAATATTATGTAAACATGCAAACATTCTCAATATGAATGAGGTGATTTTTTTGGTTGCTTTTATGTTTTTCTAGATATATTGTAATCTTTATTTTCATAAGCAGAATTTATAAGATATGCATAAGTCATTTCCATTTGTGGCTTGTCTTTTCTTTTTTAGATACAGCATTTAATAGATAAACTTATATAAACTACTATAAACTTATAGTAGTTTATCAGAAAAGTTTACATATAATTTTGTAAGCTTTCTCAGACTCTGGCTGTCATTTTCAAATAATCCCTCTGTTAATCCCTGGAACATTTCTTTTCCTTAGTTTTTGTATATATGAAAACCTATTTCTTTGTATTTTTGTTCTGTACACTAAGAAACACCTGCATTTTATGTAAGATAACATTCTTTTTATGTTTAACTCTTAAATTGAGGAGGAGATTCTCAAACCCTTCCAAGTTTGAAAGTATTTCTGACCACTGTAAAAACTTCAGTTTCATTTTGGTCGGTAGAAGTCTCAGATCTGGATCAGAAATTTAAAATCTTTTTATTGTACATGGGAAAAGTTAGACATCTTAAAATGCAATACACAGAACCCAAAATAATATTATGCATAAGGTAATCCATCGTTTGTACATTAAGGGTAGTATTTTTATATTAGGCAAAGTGACAGTTTTGGGAAAAATGTATAGAAGTCAATATTAGTGCAAAAAAATTTCTCCATGTTTTTACCTATGCAGGTTCAGGTCAATTCTTCCAGGACAGCACATGCCAGCTAGACTGTGATTTTAAAGGTTTTTAGTACCAGTTTCATGCAGAGAATGTTGAGAGGAAAGAAGACAGAGAAAAATGATTAAAGTAATTAATCTCCTAAGGGAAGGAGTGAATACGAAATGGGCAAAAAGAACAGAGTTGAATTGCATCACACTCCATGGTGTAAATTGCTTAATTCCTCAATAATCTGGCTCTAAATGACACAGTCATTCATTCTGAGGAGCAGAGTCAGAGTCGATTGAGAAAGAAAGGCAAAATATCTGCAGTCCACAATAACGTCAATCTCTGGTTTTGCTGCTGTTTCTTGAAGTAAACAGCACAGAATAGAAACTAGTTTACCTACATTAAAACTTAGGCAATTTTCATTGTCTATTCTAAATCTCAAGCATCAATGTGCACTCTTCATTTGGCCCAAATGTTTTCTAGATGCAAAACTTCTTTGCATAATCATCACCTCAGCATTTAGAGCAAGCCAATTAGAAACCAAACTGATCGTGACATTCTTTGAAGATGCAAAAGCTGTGGGTTTCCCAACGCAGATTAAAGAGAAAAACATACTTGCTGAGCAGATTAAGTCAATTTATCATTTAATATGGATTTATGCAGGAAGATAAAATCCCTTTAAAATTTTGTTTGAGTATTATATTTCTGTATGCATAAACTTGCAATGTATCTTACTTATAAAGATACATTCACATTTGTTATAATTAAAACTTAAAAGTGTATGTTGATATACAATTTAGGCAAAGGAATTTTAAGAACACACAAATGGAACAGTTATCACTTTGATGTAGCTGCTACCAAAGTTCAGAAGGGAAAAAATTCTGCTAACTCCAGTGTCTTTTCGTTTTCCTTTTGGTTCCAAGATGTTTCTTTCCCCATAACATGGAAAATCACACCCCTTCACATCTCTTTTCACCTATAACCAACTATACCTCTATTTTCTCCTCCATGTTTACTCCTTTTTTTTTAAATTAAAAAATAAAAAAGAAAAAAAGTCATACTTTTTTCCATCAGTGATCTGAATAAGGAGGATGAAATAAAAAGGGAGGAATTACTGATGTCATTAATGTAGTCAATGGAGTCTTTTCAGGCCACCTGAAACAGTTTTGGTTTGTTTGTTTTTTTACCTTCCATTTGTGGACAAAACAGCATGAACATTAAGAAACACTTGGAACCTAATCTGATGACATTTTATTTGCATTTTTGGAAGCAGGTTAAGAGAGGTAAGATTTCCAAGAACCACAAGAAAGAGAGTAGAATGGTATCTTGTGAAGCATATGAACCTTTAGAGAGCTATTAAGAGATACTCATTTTTGTCGCTCTTATTTTAGTGAGCATTTGGACAATGGCTCACTAGGAGACAGTAAAGCTGCATTTTTGAGCTCTGTGTCTCACAGCTGCTAACAAGATGTGAGTTACATTATTCCAAAGTGTCTGAGTATGCACTCTGTCCTATGGCGTTTTAGCCTGCTTTTACAGGTCAGAGTAATTGTTTTTGTTGGCTTTTTTTTTTTTTTACGCTAAGTGCTGAATTTCTACTTGTCAGGTCTAGCAGGCTGGTTTTCTTTATTATCATTATAATTTCCTTTGTACTCTTTTCTGTTGGCCTGTCAGATTGCAACTGCTTATAGAAGAGGAAAAGGTATTCTGTGATGAACCCACTGTGATGAGGAAGGAGAACAGAGGAGAGGACAGAGCATTTCTTGCTCAGTTCAGTGAGTTATTTAGTAAGTCCTTTCTTCACATAACATTTCGGAAGTGAAAAACATATTCATTTCATGACTACACAGATCAAAGAAAACAAAATAACTGCTGTCATCCTTTCACTGCTTAGCAAGGAAGGTGTTTTTCTGGCATTCCTGGGTGCCCGGAATCTTCCTCAAAGCCTTTTCTCAAAGCTGAAGTATAGCATTCAAAGTACACAGGCTGAATTTATTTTTGAGCTGTTTTTCGGTCCTAAATGCTTACCCAACATATGACACTGCTTCTTTAATAACTGTGTTCAAAATTGACATTAAGCCTCAGTACAGCAATTATAATACATTTATAGCTTCCAATTAAATGCATTGAACACTTTATAGAAACCTTTGGGGTTTCAGATGTTTTGAAATACAGTGTAAGTATATTCAACAGGCTATATGTTAAAACATTCTGAGATCTATAAAAACTCATTAAAATACTTTCTGGACAATGGTGTCATCTTCTTTTTGATATAAGAGCTGACTTTCAAAGGTACAGATGCTGAAAGTCCTTTAATTAGCTAAATCACCACACATTTTAAAGCATAGCTAAGCTAATAAACATTTCTTCTCTGAACTATGAATCATGGGGATATCACAGATATCTAGGCAAGCAATAAATGTGCTAACTCAGAAGCTCTAATTATCCTGTACAGGTAATAGTGGAAGAACAGGGATACAGAACCTTTCCAATGGAACCACGTTTACTTTGTTGACCCAGTCAAGTATCTCTGTTTCATGTTGTGGAACACTCACTACTCCTGCGGCCAAAGGTTTCCCCTTGGATATGAGAAACAACAGGATCACCTGTGCAGCTCTTGTAAGTGCAAAAATAATTTTAGGTAGTCCCCTAAATCATCTTGTGATCATAATATAAAAATAAAATGAAATAATTTAATTTATAATGCTTTTTGTATATGACACACACCTCTTTTTTTGGTGAATTATGTCACATTTTCCATATAATTTATTTTTTAAGGAAAGTATAATTTAAATTTTCTTCTAAATCTTTACACTTGGGAGGTGAAACTTAGCAATTACAATATCATACATCTTAACAACTCTGTATCTCACTTTTGGTTTGTGATTATCAAGTTATGGTCTTTAAATTACTGAAGCATAGATGGTATCTTTGCTTGAAGATCAGCAGTCATCCAGGACCATAATTCACTTTTTTAGTACCTCTCTTTCTGATCAAGAAAAAAAGAACATCATCCACTCTGTAAAATGCCTCGTTGTATGTGAATTTTTAAAGTGATTAGTTGCAATTTATTTAAATGAGAAAAAAAAGAAGAAAAAAATTTTGGTTTTTTCCCACTCTGTTATCTTCTCCATTTTTCTCATTACTAAAGATTAGCACAGGAAGGCATAAAAGATCAAATCCTGAAAGTTAAACATGTGCCAAAATTAATGAAAAATAGTTAAAAACCAGACTAGTGCAAGTCCTTTATGTTGTAAAAGAACTATTTTTTCAAAAATGCACTAACATTTATGTGACCAATGAGCTTGAATTTATCTTTTTTTGTTAAAAACCCTTATCAGTTACCAAAATAGTTCTTTTTGTTAAGTTCCAGTTTTGATTAGAACACCAGCATATGGTTATTAGTACTGATCACTGGAAAAATGTGACATTTATAATATTTATTCTATGGAAAGATAATAGAAATGCATGCAATTATTTATTATTTAAAATGTTTAAATACTTATTTATGGTAAAGCGTATTTAATTTAATTTTAATTGAATTGTCTTCTTGAATAGAAATATTTTGAATCCAGGACTTTTCTATGCTTATAAATTTATATTAGGTAGAAAGATTATATGAAAATTAATGACTTAATCTGACAAGTACTTAATAGGTTGTAACATTTCATGAAATTCTAGAGGCATTTAAGATACAGAGAAAGCTTTCTAGTAAAAATATTTTTTCACATAAGTATTTTCTGTATCCTTTTATGGGTTTAGCGGTACATGAAAACGTAAATACAAAGTTTTTGGGATCTTATATTGAAAAGAAAATTTATATTAACCTAACAAAGTCTTGAATTATAGTGACAACTCAAAATGATTTTTTTCAAGTTCCTCTCAGGAAGTACAGGTCATCTTCTTATATATTTCTGGAAACACAAAACTAACTCTCCTATGCTTTTACTTCTGATTTGTTATGGACAGTGGACAGGAGAAGCAGCAACAGAGCTGTCATGCTCGTATGCTCTCCAGTGCAATCCTGAAGGTCTGCCACTTTATCACCCAGTTTTCAGCTTGTAGCCTTGTAGTGCATATTGGAGGAAGAGAAGAATTCCTGCTTCTCATCTAGCTCATTTAGTGAGCTGGGAAATGCAGGCTTAGACTAATGCTGTCTGGTGCACTTGACAGCAAATTAATTGTATAAACTCATTATTTGAATAGTAAATACAACTGATCACTTAGATAATAATTTTCTTCCATATTTTGTCTTCATATGTTTCAAAATAGAAACCCATCATACATTTTTGAGTCTATTGCTGTAAGCAAAGTTGAAAAAGAGGAAATGACACATAATTTAATTAAAGCAGTGTGCTTTAAAATGGAGAAGAATTGCAATGGATGACTGTTAGATTCAGTAAATGAGACTATTTTAACACATAAATATACCATTAATTTCAAAGCATATCAGAATTTAGTATATAGTTCTTGATGCTCTGGGGCTTATACTTATTTATAAAGCACAGAAAAATAAAAGCCATGCCTCTTCACAAGTAACCAAAAAAAAAAAAACCTGCTGTTCTGTTAAAAATAACAGATAAACTTCCCAATATCTAAAATTTGCAATACTGTTGCATTATGCAACTAGTATCTACATAAGTGACTATATATTCACACATTTAATATCTTAAAAATTGCGATTATTCCTCATGAGTAGCTATACATGAAGACTATATAGAATTGCACAGTTGGTGTCTCACAATTTTTTTGTGTGGGGGCAATTGGTCCTCTTACAGGATTAAACATTTCAAACTGGAGAATTAGAGCTCAGCTCTGGATCTGCAATGTTGCACGTGATAAATGCTCTGTAAGTCAACTGTCTTGCATTGTGGAATTCTCTGATAGTTACGGTAGGCTGAATATTTCATTCAACAATGCTCTGAATGTTCAAGCTCTTTCACAGCCACACAGTGATTCACTGAAGCCAGAAGTTTCTCTACAATGTCCTGCTTGTACGGAATAAATTAAGATGCTGGAGCTCTATTTTTGATGCCATCTCACGTTTTCCTGTTCATGAAATATCTTTCCATCCAAAATACATTGAATTAACTTCACTTTAGTGATATTTGGACAACTTGTGGAGATTGAAAAATTATGGATGTGACATATAAATAAGCACAAGAGGAAGAGCAATTAGCGTTGAAAATAACTACAATAAAATTAACCCCAATTTTCTTACTGTCGTTACATACCCAATGTAAGCCATACAAAGATAATGAAACAAGATCAAAACTGAGTAGTCAAGGCTCATCACTCTGGGCACAATGCTGTGTTCACAAAGTATGTGGTTTCCACATGCACAACTAACATTGCTTTTAGCTTACTCTACCTTGTAGAAGCAAGCAAGAATATTTCTTGCTGCCTGGTGGTAGAAGATCTTATTCAGAGCTAGCTTAGCTTTTGTTAAAACAGTGATGCACTGCATGGTAAATAAACCCCCTGACAATCACTGTGGAATTATTACATTAGATGAAACCAGTATAGAATGAATATTATAATTACGGACGATATGCAAAAGTGTAGTCAGTCTTCATAGTTATCAAAAAAACCCCCAAAAGTTTAAAAAAAAGCCTCAGAAGAAGTGTTGCAGAGTTACAGAACTAAAAACCTGATGCTCAGACTTCTAGGAAGTGTAGTCTAATTTTATTCACTGGTCCTATTGACATCAGTGGTGCAGATATTTTTTCATGAAACAGGGTTTCCTGAGTCACATTAAAATGTAACATGAAAAAACATGCAAAGTGAAGTGAACAGGAAGGAGCTGATTTTGTACTGTATTTTGAAATATGTAAGTAAAAAATGTATTTTAATACAAATCATCTTGCAGTATATCCTGCTGCAAAAACATAAATCCATCCAATGACAGGCAGAAGTCAACATTAACATTAATGATACATTAATCATTGTTTCTGAAGAAAATCAGAGATGTGGTATACGTACAACGTGTTCATGGGCACCCACAACACTTAATTGTCTTTAAACAACCCATATAAGACCACTCTACTGGGCACAGCACAGAAACTGCTTGTTGTCTGCTTAAAAATTATCATGAAGAGAAAAAGTATTTCTGAATAAGGTGACGCTCATCTAGGGGTTTAGACCAATGTCATTTAAGTTTTCATTTATTCTGTATTTCAAATTCTCTCGTTCCAGTTAATTAATAAAATATCAGATTCAAGATTGGAATCATCACCCTACCCTATGTAGAAAGCAGAATGTATGGAGGAAAGAAATAGGGATATCCAAACTTTTATGTCTTGTGACAGATCCTTCAATTATGCAGATAATTCAATAAAGAAATTTTACTTCTTACCCAAATAAGAAAATAACAAAACAGTACAATGTATCTCACATGACTTCAATCAGGCAAGGTCTATCAGTGATGGCTGACAAGAGGCTTGAACTGACTGGACAGACAGGACTCTGACTTGACTGGACTCTGACTTGATCAGCTGTACTGTGAGAACTGCCAGCTTTTCATGAGAATGGAATCCTGTAACAGTGAAAATCCACTTGTTCATGAAAAAGAATTCTAAGACTGTGACTGTTAATGGTGCCTGTGAATACTATCCTGGATCGTTGAAGAGAAATATGCAAACAGTATCTAAAAAGAGACCCTTGCTGGCATGTAGCCACCCCGGTGAACTGATCAATCAAAACAGGGTAACAACTAGTTACCAACCAATTGGAGTTGGACACTATACTTTTAGAAAACCCTATAAAGTCGGGATGTAGGAATAAACCAGTACCTATTCTTGCTGCTTGAGGAAGTCTGTGTGTCTCATCTCATTTTCATCTCTAATGCAAGATCATAGCAATGTATCAGCTGTCTGAAAAAAAAATCAGAATTTATTCACCTTTACATGTCTATATGATCATAGTTTAATTATTATATATCTGGTCAGATTAGTATGACCAACTTGCCTGAAAATCATTCTTTTACCTAAGTCTTCTATAAATTAAGAAATATATCATTGGCTATAAGCCTTCACTTCAATAAAAACTTATGATATTTCTTCCAGTAAATCTTGTTTCTCTGTAGAGCCAGACACTCAAGATACAGTTTGAAAGCTCCCTTAAAGAACTCTATTCTGCAGCATGAAATAATTTTGTCACTTTTTATTAGTAATAATTATGGGTCTTAGCTTCTTGAGATAAATCTTTTAACGTTAAAAGGAAGAATATAATCCATTCTAGATGTTCCTAATCATCTTCCTGCCCTACATGTGCATGCAAGTGATTTTCAGGAGAAATTACTTCGTGTTCTTCCTTAGACTGATGTGTTGCACTCTAGCTTGTAGTTCTTTAAATCCTCCAACTTGCCTTACTGAAGCTAGGTTTAAGATTTGCCTTTCTTGAAGATGATAAAGAAATGGCCCAGCAAACAACACCTGTCATAGAAACAAAAGTGTGAGCAGTTATGTGATTTAAATGCTGGAACCAGTGGCTCCCAGAAAAAATCAATGTTGCTAATCAGGTGCACTAAGCAGGAAGTGATTAGGGAATGACCAAGGGATTGTTGGGATGAAAAAAAAAAAAAAAAAAACAGTCACAGAAGAGAGTATTTTAAGATTTAAAACCCCAGATATCTCCTACATATGTACTCACCCTTAATCCTTACATATCAACA
>JAOTQZ010000001.1:43263460-43290159 GCA_026546895.1 Pogonocichla stellata
GATGCTTGGCTTTTTTTGATGGTTTTGGATGTTTGGTTAATCAGTTTTTTGGCTGTTTTGTTTTTTTTCTCTTGTAGGATGAACCCTTGCAATCTAATACAGGTGCTTATGTTGATTTGCATACCCAAGGTTTTCCACTTCTCTCTGTTGATTATATATGGGAAATTTCACTGCCTCTGACCAGACAAGTAACTTTTTCTAACTGATATTGGCTCAAATATATTATAGTTTTAAATAAACTGGGAAACACCAACTGTTTCAGCAGGTTTTGTAAGCTAACACATGTTTTGACTCTACTTTGCTGTCTTTCTTTCCTAATACAGCTTGAAGATGGGAGATAGTACCTGAGATATATCCTCTTCACTGTGTGAAAATGTGGATCTGGAAGATTAATCCTGTGGATTAATCTTTTGCCTTTAACCTAATTAAGGAAACAGAACAGGATAAATATAGATCTTCAGGGGCAGAAAGCATTTATTTCCTCAATGAATATGATCTGTAGCTGCTGTTACTCCAATTCTCTGGATCATTATGGTTATGAAGAGTTAAATCAGCTTAAAGGCTGGGCCCTTTGCTTCTAGTCTGTCCTCTGCTTTTGACATCTAAGCTCAGTGTGACCTTTCATGAACAAGAATAAATTCTTTAGTGTTATTTTCAGATTTTCTTCATAGAATAAGGAATTTAGAAACAAATTGCAACTACACTGAACCAATTACATTCCGAATTTAAGACTATTTAATACTATCTTTAACAAGTCATTAGAAAAATTTGCAAAAAAACCCCGACTTTAGTTTGAACATTTTTGAGATACTCTAGGCCTAATCATGCTACCATTGAAGAAAAAGCTAAGACTCCCACTGATTTCAGTGGGCTCAGGATTATATACACAGCAGGGGACCAGACTCAGTAATCCATGAAGTCCTTTTCATCTCTATGTTACTACAATAGAAGCAGAAGTCTGCAGGAAGCATGATAATGTCAGGGTTGCAAGGCCTGGAAAGTTTGAAAGCTAGGACTTCCACATGAAAGATATTCTTTTTGAGAAGTGCAACTAATACAGAAGAAACTGTGATTTTGAAATTAAGTTTCTATTGGTTATAAACATTAATCACTACAAGATAACAATATATCAGATACAGGTTTGCATTTTATAATTACTTTGGCTTAAGACTGTGATGGTTGTTTGAAATCTTTTCTTACTGTGAAAAGGGGCAGGATTTTAATCAGTTTTATTTCCAGCATTCAGCTGATGTGTATGGGTGACAAAGCCAAGTATGAGACGCGGAAATCATTGTGAGGTCTTTACTGCAGTATCAGTAAATTTATTCAGGGCAGAACAACTGGAAATCAGCTTGAATGCCCTGCAGTGAAACTAACTCACCATCCTCTTTTTCATTTCCTGTTCTTTTCCTCATTAACAACAGCAGCAGCTGTGCCAGTCTAAATTCACGGAGTTTTTTTTTTTTAATCCTCTTCTTCAACAATCAAATGCTCTAATTCTAGAAAGAGGTAACTGCATCAGTTTTTCAGATTTGGCATCTTCACACTTTATGCTTCTTTGTGCTCACCTGCATGTCACCAGACTGAGAGCAAAAGATTAGCCATTAGAAGTCAGACTCTGATCTCAGAGCTGAGAGTAAGCGTTGCGATTATGGTGCAATTCAGAAGTCTGAAAATTGGCATTTAGGTACCTTATACCTTTTAAAGTGTTTAATAGTACCTGACTCAGAGGTCTCTTTCCTCTTTCTAGGGAGCCAGTATGACTTTCATAGCCATTAGCTTTCTGTATGAAAACAGATAATTGATCTTAGCTAGCAAATAGAAAACAGTGGTAGCAGGACTAAATCCGTGTTCCCTCAGATCTCTGATAGTAAGCATCAGTTCTACCACACCATGCCCCATGCCTTCCCACCCATGTTAGCCATCTGCATCCACCTGAGGTACAGAAGACCTCCGTGCTGGAGAAGAGGTATTCATATAGCTAGAGGACTTCTGCTTCTTAGGGTTACTTTGGATCTTTTTTCCCATCATTTGTGAAACATTGCATGTTTTTACCCATTTTTTTTTAAATTATAAAACTTCCAGCTCACATTTTTCCATAGCAAGATACAGCCTAGTAAATATTTAAAGTCAGAAATATGTTGCAATAGTGGCCTATTTGATCATATTTGATTTTTTATTTTAGATCCCCAGGGCTGTTTAGAAATGTCTTATAAACAAACTGTTTACATGTTCTTGAAAATATTTGTTACCTTAATTTGAAGAAGGATTATCAGCCTGTTTCAATAAACAAAAGATTGAATTTCAACAAATTGCTCACAGGTTTTTGTGTATTTAAACTCAAGTTCTAATTCAAGTTGATTCAATTCAAAACCACCAAGAAAAAGAATTAGCCTCTCATGACCTTTCTTAAAAATAAAATAAATAAATAAATAAATAAAATAAAATAAATCATCTTTAAACTGATGTGACCTGATACGGAACAATCTTTACTTCTTTTTACTTCTTTTTAATTTTTTGTTTTTTAGTTATTTTTAGTCAGTCTACTTCTCTGAAAGATCCTGTTTAGCAGTCCCAGGAAATTCCTTTTGTATTGACACAACTGATAACACAGACTGTTTAGGCAGCATTAGTGACCCTGCACTATCCTGACAGCATATTTTGACTTTAACATATTGAAACATTCTGAAACTGAAATGGTAGATAAAATTTCCAGTTCTTAACTGTGCTCAGACACACTCAGGCTGTAGTTTGAAAGCTCTAAATATATGTTTGCCTAGACACCCTACTCTTTAGAAACTGGTAATTTCTTTTCAAAGTAAGTTTTAGGCAAACGGATTCCAAGCCGCTGTTAGCAGCAATGAACAATTCTTGACATTTATATTATAAGCTCAAGAAACAGATAACCATGGAATTATAAAATGAGTTGTTTTAAAGATATTTCTAAAGTCCATTTTGTTACTTTTTGTTTGCAGTAGATCTTTTTGCTAGCATGAGATCACGTTGACTGTGACTTTGGCTGAGTCTCATAGACCTCCAGAGGTGCAGAGCCCAGGAATTTTCAGGGCAATCCGCTTAAATATTGCACTACCCTCTTAGTTACAATTATTTTCCTAATGCCTCATATGTATCTCTCAAGCCCCAAGTTGTGGCTATTTGTCTTCACTCTATCATCTGGCCATTTTCATGTTTGTAACTCCTCCTCAGGTAATAGTAGACTGCTGTGAAATGACCCCTCAGCCTCCTAATCAGGAGACAAAGCAACCCCAGCTCCCACTCTCTATCTCATGTAGGACATGCAGTCTGGACAGTGGGCGATTTGGCCTTGTGATGTATCTCCTTCGTGTATCAAAGTTCTTCTTGAACGAGGGATCCAAAATCTCAGTGCTGCACTCCAGAGGTGTCATCACCAGTGCTTGCATGTCACTCAGGCTTTCTCTTTTTCCCCCCTCTGCACTTGCCCAGAGAACAGACTGGGGTGGGCAAGAGACTGGGAGGCAGCAAACCTGAAATGCCTGACCCAATCCACAAGACTTCTCACTTCCAACCCAAGACTCTCCTTCCACTTTTACTCTGTTCCTTTGGAGGGGAAAGGCAGTGTTTAGTTGTTTGCTGTCATCAATGCAGTGGTCTTCAAAGCAGTGGCATCATTTTGTACAGAAGTTCTAACTAAATTAAAGACACAAAGCATTATCTAATCTTTTATTATTTACAGAGATAACTGAAAGATTTATTAAGTATCTAAAAGGAGAGAACTCCAAATTAATAGGACATATATAACTGTAATTTAATGTTTTCCGTTTTAGAAAGCTATGTCCATTATTTCATATTTACATTGAGATAACAGAGATCACAATTCGATTTCTTGCCCCTGAACTAACAAATTCCGTTACAAAGGGGTTCTACTATCATGTATACAGAAAGTTAACAAATTGAATGCTTTCTTAATCTATATAAGGAATGAAGCAGAAGTAATATAATGTTGATTTTTTGACAAAGACTACCAGGACTTTGCAAGTGATATATTTGATATCTATCTTAAGGTTGCTTTTTTCTTCACAGCATCTTTCATTTGCTTTATTGAGTCTTAGGAAACTGTGAAGCCTGGCAGGTATCTTCTGTGTCACTGAGTCTAGCATCCAGCAGAAAAGCAAACTATATCTTTTCCTGAAAGGTCAAAAACTATTAAAACACCACTGAGTTTTTTTGGGGAGTGGGGGGATAATTCTGCTATTTCTGCAGTTTAGTGCATTACATGAAATCACTACCTTACACACGTTCTTATATTTAACCAGGAGGTCACTGTGAAAGTGCCCTTTTGGTGATGTGAAAACAAAAAAAAATTTTGGTGGAGAGTTTTTCTGAGTTAAAGGAAATCTCAGAGGATATAAAGAAAGCTTTGTGGGTTTCTAACAAATATCATCCCGAGTCCTAATACAACATGCAGAAGTTTCTGGAGTATGTGAATAAACTACAGGAAAAGTCAAGATATCACTCGAAATGTCCTAGGCACTTTGTATAAATAGTTGTATAAAAATATCATTCTTCTGATGAGTGTTTTCCCTTTCTTTTCCTTATTTTTGAGAGGGCTGGTCGCCTACAACTAAAGATCATACCACTAGATTAATGAGATCCAACTGAGTGATCAAAAGAGATACAGAAAAAGAACACATTAGCTTTATTTTACAGATAGGATTTGGTGATATACTTTTTGATACATAGCAAACACTCAAAAAATCATATAAATTCACTTTAACTTTCAGTATTCTGAAGGTGTTCATCACCACTGGCAGGCTTCCAGTTTCTTTAGAGAATTATCCCTCTAATTCTTCTTCAACATTTATTTTCACATTCTTCTGTCCGCAATATTTCAAAAACAATTAAAAAAAATATATTTTTGTCCCAAGAACTAGAGCATGAAATGTTTTTTCCAAGTAAATACAGCTGAATGACATTCCGAGATATGGAAAAGACATACAAAAAAATTATGACAATGGTCTTATGCAGTTAAATTATATAAGATCATTAATATGATAACCCTAAGCAACTTCCTGAAAGAAAAATAAATATTGTTTAATGAAAAAAACAAGAAACAAAACAACTCGTCTCTAACTCAAAATATTCTGTGAATCTGAAAACCTCCTTTTCTTGAGTTGCGAACATCATTCTTCTTAGATTACAGTTTTATTTTGTTAGACAATTTTAATTTCCTGCTTGCATTACTCCATTTTGTGCTGAAGTTAATATATTCATATTTAAGAATGCTGCAATTGATAAAAAAGCAGCCTCCCAGAGACAAGTGCAATTTTACATAAAATGCAGTGGATAACCACTCTGGATCCTGTTTTTAACTTTACAAAT
The DNA here is from genome assembly GCA_026546895.1 of Pogonocichla stellata. Lineage (NCBI taxonomy): Eukaryota > Metazoa > Chordata > Aves > Passeriformes > Muscicapidae > Pogonocichla > Pogonocichla stellata. The sequence goes on from JAOTQZ010000001.1 coordinate 43,268,822, forward strand.
GTTTTCAAAGTCACCCAATGAGATAACTAGAACTATAGTGTTTTGAATGCAATTGATCCATGTGCTATTTATAAACAAAGCAAGTTTTGTGTAAAAATTAAGAAACTATGTAGTAGTTTGGATAATAAGTTTTTCCTTATTAAAACCCCTACCAGTATCTGAGACCTTAAAAATTTGGTGATTTTTATTTACCATATGAACTTTGGTCCCAAGTCCACCTCAGATAAACACACATCAGTGCCTCCCAATGTCTACCAGAAACTTTGACAGCAAAGACATTATCAAATTTTGCTGTGCATGTCTGCACATGAAACATCAAGTTCAATGTTCTACATTTGGCACAGGTGCCTTTCATTTAACCTTATTAAAATCAAAGGGGTCATTTCAAATTAATGACTCCATAAATTTGCCAAAGGATTTCTTAATATTGCCATCAGGGAATTGCAGAATGTGAAGGAGTGATTGATGAGAGCTGTTCTGATATTGCAGTAATGAATTATCTGCACAGACAAACATGACCAATTGCTTTACCAAACGAAAAAGACTGGGAGCAAATCACAGTTGAAACCAGATGAGAACAAATTATGTTATGTCATCCTTATTTCTCAATCTGAGTGTAACACAGAACCAGTAGATTATCTGTCAGATCCTCAGATAATTTAGCAGCTTCAGATAAAAACTGGGAAATCTGGACTTCATCTTCTCTGTGTCACTGATGAGGTAATTGCAGAGAGTAACCAAGACCCCACAGGCAAGGCTGAGGACTGATCAGCAACCTACAGTCATCAGCTTTTGATTGTAGAACGTGCTACCCTGATGACATCCACTCAACTTGTTCCAGCATGTAAAAATGCTTTTCCTCTTGGGCAACACAAAACTGCATATTTCACTCCACTTGTTATGAACAAAAGGGAAGTATCATAATCCTGATCCTGCTGATGACATTCTCACTTGTGCAGACCAGAGGATGTATATGGCATGTGAGTTGGAGCCTTAATAAACTGTAAAATGGACATATATTGTTAGTAGGTACATTATTTTCTAAGGTAACGAGAGATTGGAGCCTATATACATATATATATGCACAAAAACATCTGTAGGATACGTGTGTTTTATGATGCAGACAGTTGTCCTGCTTCAAATTTTTTTTTTTTTTAATACATACAGCCAAGCAATATGTGAGTGACCAGATCACCTTGTAACGCTCATTCTCACTGCAGCAGAAACATGTCACTTTTTCAGATTTCTCAGGAACAAACTCTAACAATGACAGGGAAAAATGTACAATTATTTGCATCCCTGTTTGGATATGAAAGACAGATGGAAAAAACTCTTAGCATGATAATCTTTACTCACTATCGAGAACAGTGTGTTGAGTGAAAAGGCCTTAGTCAAGTAGGGACTGCACTGTATTTGACATACAATGTATTTTGCCTTATATTCTTTCTTCTCTCTTATCAACTAGTCTTCCTTTTTTAATTCTTTGTCACTAACGCATTAAAAAAATTAAATAGCCACTGAAGATTTTGTTACTGCAAACTTTTACACATAAGAGGAATACTATATGTACATGAATAATTCATTCTAGGTGTCTGACAGCTATACCTATAGACTTTAAAGGCACATATGCTTTGCTTCATTTGAAATTAAGTGATATACTCTATTTAACCATGTTTTATTACCATTAAAAGTAGCTCAGTAAATTGCTGAGTTAAAAAAAATAACTTGGCTCAAGCCAAGCAAAGTAGTAATTTATGTATGAAGTAATTTAGCCTGAAAAATGGAAAGAAATACAGGTTTCAGAAAATCTTATCTGAAGGGAATCAGCTCTTTAGCCTGCTCTGCTGACCTTATTATTAATGCCGGTATAAATTTAATGTCTCTTATATTAAGACACTTGAATTTTTCTGATTTCTTACCATGGAAGACTATGTTGTAAATTCTCTGGGTTTTCCAACTAACCTCTCACAGCCTGATTAATTTATACCTATTTCTTCTTGTGTCAGCGCTGACAGTTCTTAATTCTTTGCATATTTATAGAGATGGAAAAAAAATTATGTTTCCTAAGATTTTATGTTTTTATGCTATACTTTTTGACTTGTCTTATTTGGTAGGTTCTTTCTTTCCTGAACATTTATAAAATTTTATATATAAACCTGTAGAAACTTTCCTTAATGTTAAGTCTGCATACCATATTTACCTCTTCCTTGTAAAATTCATTACTAGAATAAAAAAGATAGACTTTCATACTTTGGAGCATAACCATATGTTTATACCTCTCTGTTATCTAATCTCCTCATGATAAACTAATATGCCTCAACTAATTTTAACTGGTCTTAAAATTACCTCAAGCTATACATTTTCTTTATATTTTTCACATTTGATAAACACAAAATCTATTACACAATTCTAAATTAATTTTAATGGTCATTTGTATGACTTCCAGATCAAGATTACACAAAGATGAAACACATTTCATTATTTATCCCATGCTACCTTTCTATAGTAACACTGACATTTCCTCATATACCTGGTATTCTGTAATAAATTATTTACACAATTATGTTTCTAATTGGATTGGTAATATGTCTTAACTCAAAATCCTGAATAAAATCATGTAATCTGTTATGGGGTTTGCATATAACTAGAAGAGTAGGAGTAGTGGAAATAGCACTACTGCTGCTGTTAATTATTTCTAAGTATTATTCTTTGTAGTACAAGTGGCATATACATTTTCAATTTATTAAAGAAACTGCTAATGAAATCAAGGATAATTTAATTAAATTTAGTTGATACTATTTAAGAAAAAACATAAAATTTTAATTTGGTACTTGTATAAAAATACTTTTGAATATAATTCTCTGAATTTACATATATATGAGCAGAATTTCTTTCAAATCTTTACAGAGGCAGCAATTAAATTAATCTATACAAAAAATTAACTTCTATTGTTTAGCAGAATAAAGTCAATGTTTCTTAGCAACCAAAATGTGATGAAATGTCCTCTTAGACTGACATAAATTACATGAAAACATAAAGAAAGGTACCTGAAGCAAAGAAATTAATGACATATGAGGTTTTTTGGTGCATCCATCATGATATGATTACATGATATTTTAGAAGAAAATAAGTAATGCTCTATTGTATTGAAGTTCATATATTGTGAGAAAAAAATACTTCAGAAAAACAAAAATGTTTAACCTAAAGAATAGCATCCCATGACACTAGAAACAAAAGTATGTATTCTAGTAACATGCTTAATTCAAGAGCAGATAAAAAAAAGTACTGCTTCAATAAGGTGATTCAAAATTAAATGAGTCATAATGGCAATGTTTTAAAGTCAGATTTTAGACATAATCTAGTTAGTGCAGGAAAGAAAATCTCAGTATTTCAATGAAAACAGACTTGAATAGCAGGAAAACGAACAGAAAATTTGTTGAATTCCCTCATTCAGAGAACAGAGAAGTAGCATACAGTAAACATGACCTGGAAAAGGTCTAGGAAAAAACCATTGCTGCTATTGTAAGGAATAGCTGCCATGGACGCTATGCCTCTCTGATCTAAATGTTTGTACAGATTAAATTGTGAAATAAAGTGTGGTATGCAAGGCTTTGAGTCCTGTTCTCCAGTTTCTCAGGACAGAAATTCATTGCAGCACAGCTGTATTTTCTTAGCATTCTGATTATTCTGATATGCAGCATATGCATCACAACACGTGAATGCAGCTTGGAAATTGCTAAGCGTTAATCTTGACTCCAGTATTCAAAAAACCCTTGCTAGCAAACATGAGATCAAATATCTCATCAGTCATTTTCCTTTCCAGCTCTAGGATTTTACACCTGTAGGTCCTATAGTCCTGTAGGACTATTGCCTTCAGAAAAAGGACCTTAGTTACCAACTGATATAGCTGGGGAATTTTAATTCACCAGTTTAAATTAGACAGTTGAGCAAATTTTCTTCCAACGTTTCTTAAAAGAGCAGCTACATATATTTTCTCACAACATAATGCTTTCACTCCTTATTTAAAAAGTACAAAGCATGAATATTATTAGCTAAAAGGATTTGTGATAAGTCATAGGGAGCTGACAGTTTTCTATCTGGTTTTGTCACCACCAGAAATCACAACAGCTCCATTGCATGCTTCTCAATACTGACACAAAAGACAACTTTTCCACACTGCTTTATTTGGAATGAAAAAGGCAAATGGCAGATTATATTTGCCTGTTTTATTGTACCATAAAAAAGGGAATGAAAATAAAGGAATCCAAAAATTTAAAAAATTGTTAATAATGAAAAAAAGAAAGAAAAAGAAAGAAAAGAAAGAAAAGAAAAGAAAGAAAAGAAAGAAAAGAGAAAGAAAAGAGAAGGAAAAGAGAAGGAAAAGAGAAGGAAAAGAGAAGGAAAAGAGAAAGAAAAGAGAAAGAAAAGAGAAAGAAAAGAGAAAGAAAAGAAAGGTTCATTATATTTCTGCTATTTGACATCTTAATAGTCACAGTAGAAATCATACTTAGATGAAGAAATGTTCAATCTTTTAGTAAATCCAGTCAATTTTATTAACTAGCTTTTTGAAGTCCAAGCACAAACATGGACCTGGCCTTCATCCAAAAAAACAAAAAGTCAGAATTGCATGTAGTACAGTCAGTGAAGCATGTCCATCTCATGCAAATATGTGGATGCTTACTTCGTTTATGTGTGCTTTGTGGCCAATTTTAGCTCAGGATAGAGGGAAATTAGGGCTGCTGGAGAAAATGGCTTAAGAACAGTTGAGGATTCCTAACGGAGTTTTGTTACTGTCTTTGGCAGAAACAGAGGAAAGTGATCTGGCCAGAACCTTGCTTAGGATCTTGTGGAAGAGCTTCAGGGAAGCAGAAAACAGAGGAGTAAAAAACTGGGGAATAACTGAGGTAGAGAGAACTCAAAACCAGAGAAGAATGCAGGTATGTTTTCCTTTCAGTTAGTATGGGGGATATTCCTGCCTCATCAAGAGAGAACCTTGATCAAGAGAAAAAAAAGAGTCACAGCTAATGTAGATCAAATCGTTTTTTGATTAATATTTTCATATTAGTTTTTGTTGCTTTACTTGATTTTTGACCGCAATAAGACATTTTCAAAGATTTCTCCAGATTTCATCCAAGGTATTCTGCACTGCTGCAAATATGGCCATATATATCAGCTTCATCTCAACGGGCTTTTTTCAGTTTAAAAACGTGCTTAGTGATACAATTTGGTATAAAAGAAAATATATACAAAATTTAAGACAATTGTTAAATAGAAACAGATAATTTTGCTTCTTAAGAATGCTAAATATATATAAATATTTTTAACAATGGTATGGTAGATATATACCTAGATAATGATGTATATACATAGATATATACTTACATGAATAATATTTCTATACTCACAATTTTCATAAGCTTAAAGACATCTTTAAGTCTAGGACAAGAAATCACTTTTAACAAATTGATGGGGAAATACTGAGAAGCTTGGGATTCAAACAAAAGTCACAATCTAATATTCATTATGCAAAGTTCAGAGTTACCGCAACATTTCTGAGATTGAGTTTGTACAAATTTCATGAGATAAATATGAATTCTGAGGACAAAGTTAAAATTACACATTATCCTTTAGAAAAAAGGATCCTATCGTTGCAAGTATTATTTAGGAAATGGCATGAGTTTTGTTGGGTTTGGTTTTTGTGTTTTTATGCCTGAAGAAAACCACATCACTATTCCCTTGAAAAAATTAACTGAAACAGTCCTTTCACCATACTCAGTTAGTCAAAAATAAACAAGTAAACAAACAAACAAACAAAAGGAAAATGGACAGTGAAGGGACCTAGAGAGAGAGCAACGAGAAACTGAATAATCTTTTTGTGCTGCCCTGGCAGTTTATAGTACAATCCAGAAAAGTGTCCCTGCAGGAACTGGCAGAATCTGTGAAAAGGGGATGAATACAGCCTACTTGCTGGGATAATTGTATCACACAATGAGGGATAAATTAAGAAGTTATACATGTGATACACCATCTGTGTCTGTTTTTGTTATTTTCTCCATATACATCTGTTTCTATTCAGCTATAGGGCAACACTCCATCATATTATGCAGACCAGAATAACACAGAAAGTTCAGTTTTGTTGATAAAAAGAAACTTATCTTCCTAAATATATGGTAAGCCAGCAGAGTAATTTTTGATCAGTAAGCTTTGAAAATCAAAACAAGTGAGTTGATCCAAATATATTCAAATTTTATATTTGATATTTATAACTCTGGATGAAGATCTCCAGATTCTAACATGTAGTTGTAACTTCAGTCAGATGCTACAGTGGTAGGTGTTTATTTTTTGGTCCCAGCTGGAATGTAACTGAAATCTGGAGAAAAAGAGAAAATAAATTTTTAAATCTATACTATGTACATACAGAGGTTAACCTAGAAACAAATCAAGAATAATTATATCCAATTGTATTGGTGAACTTTAATGATTTTATATGTCATCTCAGGTCTGGAAACTGAGCTTGGAGATTTTCCTTAGTGTCTTTCCTATCTACTCCTCTCCTAGCCTAGTAGCACAGCTTTGAGAAATAATTAGCAAACCAGTACTTGATGCACTTACTGTTAGATAATGTTTCGGAGTAGAGAGATGGTATGTATTCTTTCTTCAACCAGAAAGTACAATATCATTAAATCATTGTAAATTGTATATATATAAAATAGATAGGGTCCTTCTGAACTATAATTGTGCAAATTAAAATACAAAAATGTATTTACTGTCACTAGTTGCTGCAAATCAGAATATTACTCAGGACAGAGAATTGAACCAACAATTCCAGCAACTTTTTTTTCTCATTCAGTCACTGTGATAAATTCCATACTTTCTAGATTGTCCTAGTAAGCTAATTCTTCCATTTTTTCAGTACTCTCAGATACTAATCTCAATCAGATTTCAATATTTTCCTAATTAACTTTTTGTTTTTCCCTCTGAAAAGACCATCTATCAAAATAACAGTATGGCTGAGATCCCAAAGGAAGGAGCTCTGACAGGGACTGCAGATGTCAGTAGTATGGTCTTTGAATGACTTGCCAGGTCTTGGGTTGTTTCTGGTATGTAGTTTGATTCTAGGATGACATTTAAAATAATAACTTTGGTAAACTTATTTCCTTCCACAGCAATGCTCATATCTTACAGAGCTCAAAACTGGGAGACAGAATTCTTTTTACAATGAACATGTTTTAGGAATAAAAAAACATTCCTGAAAGACCACAAAGAACAAAAAAATTGACCATAACTTTATTCTTTCAAGGATACTGTACTTGCCTTAATGGAAAGCTAAAAGGAGAAGGGTCAGAAAAATGTTAAACCCTTTCTTAACACAGTTCTTAGAACTTATAGTGGAGCTTACTAGCTTTGGGCTTAGCATCTCACTAGCAAAAGACAATAAAATTTCTATCATCTCAAAATCACTTTTTAAATATACGAAAAATAGATAGCAGCCCATATTGTACATTAAAATTTTGATTGTAGAAACTGTTATGTGTAATTTGAATCCTCACACAATGTCTTTAATTTGTGTGTTTATATTTCCTGTACTGAGCATATACTCAGGAGGGGGCAGGGCAGGGGGGCTTTATCAACCATAAGCAAAATTGATGTTGCAGTTGTTCTCTACAAATGACTTGCAAAGGGATAAAAAACTCGTCACGTTAGGGAAAAACAACCAACGTGAATCTACGTACTTTCCCTGAGATACATCCTCAACGACATTTCGGTGGTGTCCATATTACCTTACTTCAAGAACTCACTCTCTCACGAGAAAAATGTAGAAAGGATTGATTATTCTTTAACGTTTTTATCTCATGAACAAGCAAATATGTAGACACTGAAGCCTGAGCTAAAGAAAGTAATTTATAAAAGCTCAATCTAGTTTTTACAGAAAATAGACATTATACCAAGGGGGAAAAACAAACAAACAAACCAAACCAAGCCAACCAGCTACACACACCTTTCTGGGGCTGTAATAGCTGTGTTATTGTAAATGCTCAATTGTCAGCTGCACTCCTGTCTATTCCAATGTAATTCCCTGGGGACTCATTTTCTGCCTAATATCATTTGGCATTGAGCATTTGTAGCTCCTAAGTTCAAGACAAATTTAGATATAAATGCTCAGCCTGTAACAATGAGGGTTGTACACACTCTTTGCAAAGCAGCTTAATGACCAGACGAGTCATTCATTAAGTAGGAGAAGAGTTCTCAGTCTTAATTATAATCCACAGCTTTCCCATCCTGGAAAAGTTAGTTACTGAAAGATAAAAAACTGGCAAGTGAAAGAATAATTTTCAATGTACTTATTAAAGATACAGGATTACCAAAAATAACAACGTTCTGAAGCCATAAAAATGGGTAGATTATTTCCCATTTCTGGTTACATAGGTGAGCAATTAGGTATTAGCAATTCTGCTCTCTAATCTTCCACATTTTTTTTCATGGTGGGAACTTTTCTCAATTTATTTTTATTTGCTGGGGTTCTGTTCGACGTTTGTTTGTTTGGGTTGTTTGTGTTGTTGTTTTCTCCAGTGACAATATTTTGCAAAACATAAAAATAATCAAGTAATCAAACTCATAAAAACATTATTGTACATGGCACATCCTTATCAATTTGCTTCACTCACCAGATTTGTCCATGTCACCACCTCCCCTATCATTGTGGAGGTCAGATTTGTATGTTCTGGTTTGTTTACCCTTTGGTCAGGTAAAGTTAAAGGAGCAGACAAGTGGTTTCACATGCCCTTATCACGCTCAACTAGTGACTCTAATGACTCACAGTTGTCTCCAGTTTTTCTATTATTGCCAAACTGGGAAAGTAATTTTGTGGGAGAAAACTTCATATGCTCTTAAGAGCACATACATTTTTGGGTTCGTATCAGAGATTTGGCTTCAATTTCCTCAATAATTGTACATTAGTATCCAAAATGAATCCTCCAGTATGTCTGGAATTTTATTTTTAAAGTTTTGAGCTGTCAAAATAGATTGATTCTCATTGATAAGGTGAAGCTTAGAGTAAATATTTGGTAGACAGAAGAGGGATGGGGAAGGTGGATATCACCATTTCTACAAAGAGAACTTTATTATTAAAGCTTCAGACAGATTTTTGAAGAGTCCATGCTATAAATCTGGCTATTGTGTACAGGTGATAAAGCATCAAGTACAGGTGATAACTCTTATGGTGTCGGTATTTCAAATCCAACAGAGTGCTTTGCCAGTATGTCATATACATATCTTCCAAACTTCTGGAAAATTTTTGAGCTTATCTTACACTAAAATGGAGGCTTCAATAGAAGACTTAATCTGTAACTTGCTATACATACTGATTTCCTCAGCAAACTTGGAGTCCCACAGTATTTTGAAAGACCTGAGTACAAAAAATTACAAAGAAAAATATAAAATTAATCAGAGGTGAAGCAGTTAAATTTGCAACTGTACATGAATCTCTATGACAGAAATTTTTATCTACCTTCACTGCAATTGTGATTCAGGCCACTGGAGTCTGGTTCAATTCCACTGTCATCAATAAACCTTTGGAAAAACAATTGCACTTGACCTACATTGAGAAGGTAGGAGATCAAGTATAAAAATAGACATTTAAGTGAATATCATAAAATCATTCTATGGAATGACATTTAGAGACCTATGATGGGCAGCTTACTGGCACTAATTTCCTAGGAGCAGAAGTAGAAACAGAATGAATTACTCAGAGGAAGTAAAAAGCAGAAAAAAGTGAAAAGTAGAAAAAATTGAATATTGACATGCTAGTTTTTCTTTTTAACAGTAATTTCCATATAAGAGTCATCAAGAAAAGTGTGGTGATCATGCCAAATATCAATCAAACAAAGAAAACTAATACTATTGCCTTGATGCAATTATGTTACTGTAAAGATTTCTCTAACTAATCTTATTATTAAATGAGATAAATTGTTAACAATAGTGTGCGGGTGAGGAAACCAGAAGAATAAATAATAAGGATATCAGACCACAGAGACAGATACTAAGACAAAAAATCTGTAGATGTGTATATACTTTCTGATGGAGACACAGTCTCATGGGGCTGGTCTTTTCCGTTTTTACTTAACAAATAGATGCAAAATTTTGTTTGTAGACATAGAAAATATATTTTGTACTGAAGATTTGCCATCTAAGTATCTGAATACAGAATGTAAATTTCTTCATAATTAGGCAGTACCACTATTATCAAATATCTTTTGATACACTGAAGAGAAAAACAATATTTAATATAGAGTTCTGAAACTACCAGGTCCCCAGCCCCCTCCTCTACCTCCTCAAAATGCAATAGCTTAATCTTTCTCAATCATCTCTTTCACTAAAAATGAATAAAATAAAAAATAAAAAAGAGAATCACAGCAACAATTAAAGGGATTTTTTTTGTCGATTGTGAAAATTTAATATGAATGTATAGAAAACGCAGTTCCAATCAAGAAAAATTCATTCAATTTGGGCTGCTTATTCTCTGAATTCTCTGAATAAAGAAATAGGACCTTATGGAAAAGCTGAATCTTGTATATATTGCCTGCTAGACTATTTATGACACTCCCAAAGGAATACTTGAACGTTTAGTTTGTCTTTTTTATAGTTTATTAGTTGTTTTTTGGTTACTCTTAAGTTATGCTCAGGATTCAAATCCACTTTTATTCATCAACCATTTGCAGAAAGAAAAGAGAGCAACTGTTGGTTTTTTTTTCTTTTTCTAAAAATGCCCTTGACCTTATTATCTTCTTATCCACAGCTTGTTTTCTCTAATTTTAAAAAATCACCTTATTTCGTGTGGCACTAAAGTGTATGATTACTTTTTTATTAGTGTAAATTTATGTACATTTAGTAGATTGCAATCATTTACAGTCTCTTCTAAAAATGTGCTTTCTGCTCTCTTACTTTTATTTCTGAAATTCTAATCACTTTGTCCTGCTAAAATTGAGCAGGAAAGTAAATGTGCTATTCTTAGACTTTGAGATGTTTCTTAGTTTTCTGTGCAGCTCCATTTTCTTTTTCTGACTGAAAAAGACTGTTGATCTGAACACGACCTGCGGTCAGCAATTAATGCATTAGTCAGTGATCTAGAAGATAAATGTTATTCATGACATATTTTGACTTTTACAATTTTATGAATTCCATTATCTGCATCATCTTGCATCTTGCAAACATTAAAATAGGAAGTTAACTTCAGGCACTTACTGTGTTAGGTTTTCAAGTTTGAATCCTTCCAAATTACTTGTTTCAGAATTGATTTGCAAGATAATATTTATTTTCTGTACTTTAATAATAGAGTTTGCTGTAGGAAATGACACTTTATTCCCTCTCCACTGGTTTTAAGCACAGCAATTCCATTTTCTTGTTATAGTATCTATAGTTTGTTATCACCAACATAAATCAAATAATTTCCTACTTATATTTGTGTATAAACTGTAAAATTGTCTCCATTACAATTCTGATGCATAGCTTAGCTGGTCATATAAGAATAAGACTAGGAAGCACTTTTAGTATAATGCACTCAGTGTCTACAAAACCCCAAGCAATCAAATAAATATGAGATAAATCTAAACATAGATAGAACATTCCCAAAGTTACCTGCTATGCTAGCTGCCACAGCAGTTTTTAAAAAGTTTGAATTGATGTAAGTTAATGTGAAATTTCTTACTTTGATCTAACATCTAGACTGGTTATTTACTATTAGTCATTAAAAAGGGAAATTAATAAAATCTATATTATTAAGAGTCCAACAGCTAACCCTTAGAATAAATCTAAAGCAAAAGGGAATTTGCTGACAGACACAGAGCAAAAAGACATGTTACTGCCTTACTGTGAACTTGGCTAAAATACTTCTTTAAGAGTAGAAGAGAGGCAGGTGAAGCCTTTGAGTGCCTGGCAGCTGCAACTGTCCTTGCAAGACCTAAAAGAGGTGACATTTGAAAGGTCCTTCTCATTGTGCATATTCCGATGATTCCCTTGCGTGCTACTTGCATTTCTTTTATTGAAGAATAACGACATTTTTCATGTAAAAGACTGGAATGTATGTGGAGACAGAAATTAAGCTATACTCTTACAGCCTCATCTTATGTCTTAAGCGGTTTTTTCCATTCTCTTCATTCTCTTCTCCTTACCAGGCTGAAGCTGAAGAAAATCTTCATACTCTTCTTTCAGATAAGCAAAGGAAACAAAAATAAACTACATGTCCTTGTTGAAAAGGCTTTCTCTTCTGAAGCTACAGGTTTCCTAAGGAATTTCAGGAATTAATTCCTCTCTCTGAATTTCCATCAAAGCTGACACAAAAAGGGAGACAAGATGTTCTGTTTTTTGTCGGGGTAGAATTAATTTTTGTCACAGTAGCTAATACAGGGCTAAATTTTGGACGTGTGCTGAAAACAGTGTTGAAAACACAAAGGTGTTTTTGTTATTGCTGAGCAGCACTTGCACAGAGCTTTCAGCTTCTCACATGACCCCACCAGCAAGGAGGCTGAGTGCTCAAGAAGTTGTGAGGTGACACAGATGGGAGAGCTGACCCTAACCAGCTAAAGGGATATTCCAGACCATATGGCATCATGGTCTGCAATAAACTAGTATGTTCCAGTATGCTTGGAATTTTATTTTTAAAGTTTTGAGCTGTCAAAATATATTGATTCTCATTGATAAGGTGAAACTTAGAGTGACTATTTGGTAGAAGAGAGGTGGGGAAGGGGAATATCACCATCACCATGGCTGGCTGGGGGCTGCTACTGAGGGACTGGCTGGGCACCACTTGTCTTTCTCATTTTTTTATCTTTCTCTCTCTGTCTCTTATTTTCTTTTCATTACAATTTTTAAATTATAATAATTTTTACTATTTTAATTTCTCCTGTTTCAATTAACAAATAGTTCTTATCTCAAGCCACAAGTTTTCTCACTTTTATCCTTCCAATTCTCTTCCCCTTATCCTGCTGAAAGGGAGTGAATGAGCAGCTGTGTAGTGCTTAGTTGCCAACTATGTTAAATGATGACGTGAAGAGCTCGATTGCACAAGGGAAATCAATAAAAAATTTAACAGGGGTTAGCTGTGTATATTAAGAATGGAAAAAAATCTTGATTAATAGATTTCAGGGATATTTGTAGAACTCTCAAGCAGATTTAAACAGGATATAGACTAAACTGTAGAAAATCACAAGATCAGTTCTTTAATCTTATCTCCTCTATTTCTACACTGCTTTTATCCTTCCCCCTGGGAGCATGTGGAAAATCAACATAAGAACTAAGAAATAATTTTTATGTTTGTTTCCTTGCTTTGTTTTTCAAGTATTTTTCATTGTCTGGCTTGATTTATGGATGACTTTATGAGTGTATAAATATAAACATTCATTTATACAGGATCTTTAATTTTGACCTCACAGAAAATGTTTTAAGGCACTACAATACCTGAAAAAAACCCAACTCATTTGAAGTGCAGAATTAATTTGTCCACTCCTTAACAAAGATTGCGGTCATGAGTTAGTCACACCAACAGGAGTACTTGTTAAGCTAAATTATTCAATGGGTGATAAAATACATTTAGCCACATCCATCTCTTCCATCAAGAAAATATAATCCAGCCATTACCCTGATGTATCTTCAGAAATAGAAGATGTTTCTTTGCAATTCAAAACATGAATTGTGTGGACAGATTTTCAGTATTTTTCTGTAAATAAAATTAACATTTACAAAACAAGTGGAAAAGAAGAAGAGAGTACAGCATTTTTATAAGGATTAATGGTTTTAACAGCAAATTTTATACTTAGTCTCTTCTCCCCAAACTGGCAACAATTTTGTAAATATTGATCTTTATTTCAGATCCTTCAGGCAGCAGCTGATGAAAATAAAGAAACTAATGATGTTTTTAAGAACAGCTGCTTACATAGTTCAGGAAATGTTAACTTTCTCTTTTTCTGCTATGTACTGTGTTATTGAAGAACAATATTTTGGTGTTTAAAGATATACAACTGGTTAGATTATCTTAGCTATGGTTGCCACATGAAAGCTAAGAATATGTTATTATAAAATCATAGAATGACTTGAGTTGGAAGAGACCTTAAAGATCATTCAATTCTAAGCCCCTTGCCATGGGCAGGGACACCTTTCACTAGACCAGGTTGCTCAGAGCCTCATCCAAACTGGTCTTGAACACTGCCAGGAATGGGGCAGCCACAGCTTCTCTGGGCAACATGTACCAGTGTGTTGTCATCCTCGTAATAAATAACTTCTTCCTAATACTTAATCTAAGCCTACTCTTTCCTTTTGAAGCCATTCACCCTTGTGTTGTCACTAAATGCTCTTGTAAAATATCTCTTTTCTTCATGTATATTCAAGATAGAGCAGAGGGAGTGTCAGTCTTCAATTAACATGATTTGTGAATATATCAAAGTCCTCAGAAATTTAAAAAAACTGAGAAGTATGCAAGTATGCATGCAATACTAAGGATAAAGAACCAAGGGCTTCTAATGGACTGGTCCTTTTTTTGCTTCTTATTATAGAATGAAAGAATATCCTGATTTGAAAGGGACCTACAAGCATCACTGAGCCCAAATTCTGGCCCGACACGCAAGGACTTCTTATCCTTTTACTTCTCCACACTGATTTCTCCCAACACCCATTTGATTCCCACTTTCTCTGCCTCTACATCCTCACCTAAACATTGTAAATAAGTAAACCTCCCCCAGCCTTGAAGGGGGTCTGGAGAGCCTCTGCTGCTGACTCAGGTGATGGTTATCTCCCCTGTGCCCATGAGGACGAGAGTCTTCAGGAACAGCTCTGGCAGGGTGATACCAGCAGCTTGTATATCTGACAGGGGTGTTGCTCCCCCCACCTGCCATTCCTCCCTTGTGCTCCTTTGTATTGGTATTGGTAGAAATAAATGTTTGATTATGTAAACTAGTGGTCCCCAATATATATAAACAGTTGCTTTATTTAATTGCTTAAAGTTTGATGAAAATTTGTCAGAGGTAACAGTATTACAATGTTCTCTTCAGTCAAACAATTACTGCAGTTTCTTGTTAAGACCAAAATTTAACTTTCATTAGATGTCTCCTTGAGCTCTTTCTTTGCCAAGGAGACAACAATCTCTTTGACAAGAATCAAGCTGAACAGTAGAAGGTCTGTTCTTCTTGCTGGTTAGGTAAAGGAGCTGAGTATAACACTAAGATAAATAAGTAATCTACATATTTTAAAAAACAATTTTCACAGGCGAGAAATATACATCCTTTTAAAATCTGGAAAGGTATTTTTGACTTACCCAAATTTAATTGCAGCAGAGGACTGACTGTAAGTTTGTGAAATGTAGCCTGGAGGGGAAGCCACAGAAAGAACAGCTGAGGTCGCTTACCTTATTCAACCTGGAGGAGACTGGAGGGAGACCTCATTGCAGCCTCTAACTTCTCATGAGGGGAAGAGCAGGGGCAGACACTGATCTCTTCTCTCTCCTTGCCAAGTGGCAGGACTCAAGGAAGCAACAAGCAGCTGAGTCGAGTAAGGCTGTTAGACATTAGGAAAAGGTTCTTCACCCAGAGGGTGGTTGGGCACTGGAACAGGCTCCCCAGGGAAGTGGCCACAGCACCAGCCTGACAGTTCAAGAAGTCTTTGGAAAACACTCTCAGGTACATGGTGTGATTCTTAGGTCAGTCCTGTACAGGACCAGGACTTTGATGATTCTGGTGGGTCCCTTCCAACTCAGGATATTCTATGATTCTATGATAAGTATAATTCAACACTGAGAATGAAACTTTCAAGAGATCCTTTTCTGACTTCTGAAATACTTTAAAAATACTGTCTAGTGAAATCTAGTCCACATTAATGGTGTACTAAACTACCTGACTGAGCAAGAAACCAAAGCAGAGACTGACACATATGCAGTGCCATACTCTCAGGCACCAGATGCTCTTACTACACAAGTTGTTATCATTAAAATGAAAAACACATGCTCCTTTCTTGTAGCATTCCATCACTTATGCCAGGTTTCTGATAACAGCGGCTCCAGCTGTGTTGCTGCATTTCTATGCATGGGCTGAATACATGAACTCAGACTCTGCACAGGAGCCAATGTATATATATGCTGTGCTCTACTTTGTTTAGGATTTACCCTGCCAAATCTTGTTTCTGGCACAGAACAGACATATTCTAGCATTATTTTTCTCTGTAGACTTTTTTTCCTATTTTTTTTTTTTTTTAATATTTGACATATCTAATTACAGAAGGAATGCATTAATTTCACAGAAAAAAAAAAAAACATTTTATGGAAAATATTTCTGTTCATGTAAGAGATCCTAAAAGAATGAAAAATCTGCAATCAATCATGATATACAGATATACAAAATAACAATAACAAAAATCCCCCAATCTCACTACCAGCTAGTTTGCTAGTGCTGACAGAAAAAATACACATTTTCAGTTTTCTCAAACCTTGATATTGTTATTTCCATCACTTTTAATTGAATTGATTCCCCACATTTGTTGTTCAGTTATCAAGAAATTATACTATATTTCAAAATAAGGCAACTGGAGTGCAAACTGAATGGA
The DNA here is from genome assembly GCA_026546895.1 of Pogonocichla stellata. NCBI lineage: Eukaryota > Metazoa > Chordata > Aves > Passeriformes > Muscicapidae > Pogonocichla > Pogonocichla stellata. The sequence goes on from JAOTQZ010000001.1 coordinate 43,285,403, forward strand.
AGAACTGATCTAAAACTTATAAATGTCAATTTCTTAAGCAAATAGTTGGGTCAGTGTCTAGTAACATTCAGATTAATAAAATAACAACGGGGATTTTTATAAAAAACAGAAAAATAAAAACAAGGTTGAAACCTAAGCTATCCAAAATTAATGTATTTGGCTGTAACCTTCTTGTTTATGAAATTCTCAAAAATTATTAAATTTTACTTCTATTACAATCATGACACTAATGAGCTTGCATTTTAAAAATTTTTTTGATTGCTATAAATTGTAGGTATTATAACAAAGCAAGGATTATACGAAATAGAAAATTCTAATCAGTTACGTATTTCAGAGATCAAACCTGCAATCAAAAAAAAAAAAACACCCCATACTTTTGACCAGCAACCCAAAATACAGCATCATATGGGCTACTATTAAGAAAACTAGCTCCATCCTAACCAGAGCTAGTCCAGAGTCAGTACAAGTGATTTACTTCCCAATCAAAAGATAACCTAGCTTTGATGATCAATACATGGTTTCTCAAACAGATTTTTTCCTACTGCTCCAAGAAAAATGGCAAATACCAATTTCTACCACATAGCAAGAAAAAACCACTTTGGTTGGACTGCAGAACGTTCTATTCACAATATCTCCCGCAATACACCATGGAAACACATCAGTTGCTAATTAAATTAGAAAGTTTATAGTCTTCTCCAAATTCTCTCAGTTCTTTTATCAGCAACAGAAGATGACACACACTGTGCCCACATATTTGAGCATGGCAGTGAGAAGTAATGATAAAGGCGCATGAGGAAGATAATCTGATGCTTACCCAGTGTCTTAAGCACTTAAACAATAGCAGTTTAAATCACTGAGATATTAAATTTGTAGGCTACTTCAAAATTCAGAAATTTTGTCAAGCGCAGGCTGTATAAAATGAAATAAAAATCTCAATAGGCTGTTAGACAGAGATTTATTTCTTGGTCTTTCTTGATATAAACCAAAGTTACATCCTTAGCCCAAAACTCTGGCAGATACATCCACTTATTCTCAGAACTACCATATTCAGGCTTTAGCTTTCAGAATTATGTCATTCAGATCTTGTTACTATAACTGCTGATAGAGATGAGACTCTTGGAGGATAATACTTCTCAGCATGACTGAGACAGGATCATAGCCTCATAGGTGTTCTGCGACTGCACGTTAGGAGTGTGTTTGAAAGAAAAGCCGTAGAAACAGCACTGAGGAATGAAAGGTAGTCCTGATTGATCTGGTGTATCACAAGAACGTGAATACATAGCTTTGCTGAAAACATCAATGTGACTGACTAAGAAGACTAGAAGTGAAGACTTGAAGGTAATCTACAGTCGACAATTACAGCAAATACCACAACTCTCAGAAACAAGACTATTTTACTCAACAATGCTTAGCTTCTGGGGTTGTAGGCAGTTCAAAATGGACTCAGCATAAAAAGGCAAAGCAAATCAAAATGCCAAACAACTCATATACAAAAACTTAATCTGATCCTTCTTCAATTGAGGACTCTGTATAATTCAGTTAAGCGAAAAATAAGTCTTTAGTTGCTTTGTTTCAACTGCTAATTTTTCATTATGCTTGATTTCATTGTTAATTAGATCATAAAAAATAAACTAGATCCTCAGAAAGAACAGAATTATTTGTGTTCTCTCTTTATATGAGCATTGTTTCCTGATAATTTTGCTTCTGATGCCCTGGAGCTTATGTAAAGGTTAATATTGGTTTAATAGTTGACAATAAATTTCTACAGTAAAAATATTTTGAACTTGACTATCACATGGCAAGTAAATTCTGCTTGTTTATGTGCTATAAGAGATATATTTTAAGAAATAATAAATATTTTTCCTGTGTTAAAATTATGACATATTTTCCAATATTAAAACAAGTAAAACCAAATAAATATGAAGTAAAGGATTCCTGGAGTTCTTCCACTGCCTCTTTCATATATCTCTATTCTGTTCTGTTGGAGTTCTGATTATGAGTTCTTGGAATAATATAGTATCTTCTCAGTAATCCGCTGATGAAAAGTAAAGGTGTATATATACTTTTTTTTTTTTTTTTTTTTCTTCTTCAGCTGCAGAGGGTGTTGCCTCCTCTGATTCTTCTTCATTCTCCCTCACAGGAAGAAGCTACTCCCCGCTTGCTAACCAAGTTAATCTCTTTTTCCTCTATTGCTTCTTGACTGCAAGAGAGTTGTAGTTGAGGCTTGAGTCTCTGGCTTAGCCACAGTGCTAATTTATATGGCCCTAGATCCAGAGATTCTCTTGCCCCATTGAAGGTGCAGAAAACAGGCTCAGGAGGTGTAGCGTATGTTCTAACACAGCACTAGAATTTCCATCTCCCTAATGTGGGTAAGGCATTCCTTCTTCATACGGTTTGCCACTTCAACAGATTGTCACACTGATTTTACCATGAAGCCCCAGACCACAAGGGTGGAAAAACACTATAAGTACCTCTCCAAATTCCTCCTCACACCTTGTTGCCCTGGTCTGTCTAGAGCACATCTCTGTGTAGCATTATCAAGTGAGTGGCTAAACACAAACCAAATTCATAGAACACATCAATACAAGAATCCTGGTTACACAGGAAGATTCATAAACTGGAGGGTGATTGCAACAAGGCAGGAAACAGATATCCCAGAGGAGGAGAAGGGAGAAGTGCCATTGTTATATTCCCCCATTAACTGACTTCTGGAGGGAAAGAGGAGAAAATTCTAAGAGTTAAATCTCCACAGTTTCTTTCCTGGAGTACTGAGATGGCAGCAGTGCATGGCCCAAACAGCAGACTGGGTGAAAAGCCAAGTGTTCCTACCACAGTATTGCCAGGTAAAATGATAAAAACAGAACAAACAGAAAAAGCCGAACACAGCCAGGTTAGAGTTCAATGCACAGCAAGAGAGGGCACCGCAGAGCAGATGAAGGAGTAAAGAAAACAGTATCAAAAGCTATCAAGTCAACTTTGTGACAAGTAACAGCAAGAAGGTAGCTGCCAACTACCTGCTAAACTGTTACAATTATGAATGAAGACCAGCATGTTCCAGTCAAATCGGTAACCATCTAAAAACTCCCAAGATTCATGTTGGTTTCTGAGCAAGACTTTTGTGGCTTGACCCCCTTGCAAAAAACTGAGCACTCACACAGTCAGTCGTTCCCTGTCCTCCCCAGCAAGATGGGGAGGTGAAGCAGAAGAGCAAAACCTCAAATTTCATTGCCAGAGGTAAAGAACATTTAATAGGTGAGGGAGAAGAGAACAAAACAAAACAAAACAAAAGCTAAAACTTGGGCAAAATAACACTCCCTAAAAGCAAGCAATTTAAATGTACCTGCTCACCTCACCCCACAAGGAGATCAATGCCCAGAAAGTCTCTGAGCAACAGCTGCTTTCTAAACAATATCTCCTCGATTTTATTGCTGAAAAATATGTTCCATGCTATGAAATATTTTTTTTGCCACTGTTTGTCTACTTACACTATTATGTTGATTCCCAGCCTCCTGCCCACATCCTCACTGTTGCTCACAGTAGCAGTAGAATGAAAAGCAAAGTCCAGCAATAGCAACAACGTTGATGTGCTATCATCAGGGTTTTACTCAAAAATCTAAATCTAAAACACAGCTCCTTCTGGGCTATTGGGAAGAAAATTAACTCCATCCCAGTCAGACCTAGGTATACCTAGTTAGACGTCTTGAGGTTTGCTTTGGATCTAGATGAATGGAGATTTAATTTATTTTTGAGAACGTATGGAAATCTATTCTGAGCTATCTATCATAATCTCTCTATCCATTATCAGCTGATGTCATTAAAACTTTTCCCTAATATTACCTGACAAGCACAAAAGTCTGGGGAGACTTGCAAATCTCTTTGGGGATTACAGAATGTCTTGACATGTTCTAGGGAGAGAAGATGTCATTCATTTAGACATTCTTGTCTGTGAGGCAGTTTGTTTTTATCATCTTGGTTTTTTGCAGCACTGAGCATGAGTATTAGTACATAAGCTACATTTTCATGTCCAGTTTCATTATACAATTAAATATATAGTATTATGTATGTATGCATATATATATATGCATTTTATGCGTAGATTAATTATACATAGAATTTTGAAATATTCTAATTTGTGAAAAAATGGAAAAGCTGTTTCGTTAAATACAAGATCACATTATAATTGTGTTTGCTTCTATTAGGACACATTCCATTAACTTTTCTGGGTGATGATTGATCTGTATGCTCTCTTTTCTGACTCTACTGCCAAATGGTTAGTTTTACTAGGATTGACCTGTTAGCTATGGGACAATGTTTGTCTCAGACTCTTACAATACAGTCAGTTATACATATATATTTTATTTTATTAAAACTCACATTTACTTTGCAGCAGAAGTTAAATTAAATTAACCCCTAAGTACCCTCTCATACTTATGTCACATGAAGAACCAAATCTTTGCTACAATCCAAACCCACCAGATCTACTGGCTTCCCTTGGTCAAACAGAGGGGCATACTGTGTTTGTATGGCCAGGGTTTGATAGCAGGGGGCTGGCTGCAATGGTGGCTTCTGTGGCAAGCTGCCAGAAGATTCCTCATGTCCAGCAGAGCCAATGCCAGGTGCCTCCGAGATGAACTCACCACTGGCCAAGGCTGGGCCAATCAGAAATGGTGGTAACACTTCCATGACAGCATATTCAAGGGAAAAAAAAAAAAAAAAAAAAAAAAAAAAAAAAAAAAAAAAAAAAAAGAAACAAAAAA
>JAOTQZ010000001.1:43290426-43300844 GCA_026546895.1 Pogonocichla stellata
AAAAAAAAAAAAAAAAAAAAAGAAAGAAAAAACTTATTGTGTAGATGTAATTATGGCCAGAGAAAAATGAAGTGAGAATAGGCCAGAGGAACAACTCTGCACCAAGGTCCGTGAAGAAGGGGGAAGATTCTACAAGTACCTGTTTCCTCTACAATTAATGATGCAGTCCATGGTGAAGCAATTGTGTCCCTGAAGCCCATGGAGATCCATGGGGACCCAGCACTGAAGCAAGTGGGCACTCAGAAAAGGGCTGTGATCTCATGAGAAACCTGTACTGTAGCAGATTACCGGCAGGGACTTGCAGACCCATACAGAGAGGAGCCCACACTGGAGCAGGATTCCTGGTAGGACCTGTGACCCTCTGGGCGACCCACTTCGGAGCAGGCTGTACCTGGAGGACTGCACCCCATGGAAGAGTGACCCACATTGCACAGTGTGTGTCTTGGACTCACATTGGAGCAGTTTGTGGAGAGCTGTCTCCTGTGGGAGGGACCCCATGTTGGAGTAGGGAAAGGACTCCTTTTCCTGAGCAGCAGGAGAAAAACACGACTATAACCCCCATTCCCTGTCTCATTGCACTGCTGAGGGGAAAGAAAGTAGAGCCTGGAAAGGAGAAAGGGGTGTTTTTAGATGTGGTCTTTTAGAATAACTTGAATAAAACAGAATTGAACCTTTAGTTCGAGGCAACTTAGCTAATGCAGTAGTATTATGCCCTCTAAGGAGAAATAATGTAATAATGAGAATTAGTGACTTGTACTGAAATATGCAAGATGTTCTGGGTGAAGAAATACTGTAGGCTTTTATTTATTCTTAAAATTATTAGAGACTCGATTGAAAAAAAAAATTGAAGAGATATAGTATATATAAGAATCATGAATATATAAAATATAAGCCCATGGCAATTTTATCATAGCCATATTTCTCTGAAACATAGAAAATGTGTTTGTATTATTTAAATAATCCAGTTTCAAATATAAGTAAATACTAGGTATTGTAAATGTAGGTTTATTGGGTTTTTTTAGTTGTTTGTTTGTTTTTTTTTTTTAATTATTTTGATTATGATGGAGCATGTTCTGGCTTCACATCTGTGAATAAGGTTAACGACACATCACAGCTGTCACTATTTAACAAAGAGCAGTCTGTTGTTACAGGGTACCACAGGCCAGGACATCATCAGGCACCTCTGCTGGGATGGGCACAGGGCATCGGGTGCCTCTGAGGTCAGGACAGGGCGTTAGCCTGTGGGAGGTTGCTGGGATCAGGGCTAATTAGGGGGAACAAGAGTCACACAGCACCAGGATGCCTGGAGAGAGCTGTGGGCATGAGGCCAGGCTGAAGGTCAACTAGAGAGAGAGTCCAGAGAAGGAAATAGGGGCAGAAATGTGTCTATGAGGGCACTGGGCCAGGTCCAGGGACTTTGCAGTGGGAATTTGAGGACAGGCAAACTCCCTACAGTGGTGGTGTCCTGGTTTTGGCTGGGATAGAGGCAAGTTACTTCTTAGTAGCTGGTACAGTGCTGTGGTTTAGATTTAGGATGAGAATAAAACACACCATTTTGGGTGGGTTTGAGTAGTGTTCACCATAAATCAAGGACTTTTCAATTTCTTATGCTCTGACAGAGAGTATTTACATAAGAAGCTGGAAGGCAGCTCAGCCAGGACTGTCACAGCTGACCCAACGTGGACAAAGGGATCTTCTATACCACAGAATGTCATGCTCAGCACATAAACAGGAGGAATTTGGCCAGGAGACACTGCTGTTTTGGAGTAGGCATGGCATCCATCAGCTGGCGGTGAGCAATTGAATTGTGCATCACTTCTTTAGTGTGTTGGTTCTCTCTCTCATCTTCATTGCTATCATTATTATGTTTTGCTTCAATTATAAAACTGTTTTTGTCTCAATCCACAAGTCTTATTATTTTTTCCTTGGCTTTCTTCTACACTGAGGGCAGGGAGGGGCATGGGGGAGTGAGGGTAGGAGTGAGTATCTGTATGGTTCTTTTCTGGCTAAATCATGACAGATGGTCAAGGTAAGCAGACCTCGCCAGTGAATTCTAGACATTGAGACAACCAGAGAAGGACAAAACAGACTGCAAAAAGAAAAGACTGAAATATGGTCCCAAAGAAACTGCAGGACTTTGGAAATGATTGTTGTGCTCTATCCAGATTGTTAACCACTTCCCAGCAAAGTAAGAAGAATGGAGGTGGTTGATGACGGGGCTTCAGCACCTTTTGTTCAGTGAAAATCACCACTGTCAACCTGAAGACCCAGGGGCCATCACAGAGAATAAGCACAACCCCGTGGAAGAGGGGCAGGTGCAGTAGGAACTTTTGTTTAACACTTTTTAGTGTATTATTATTATAAAGAAAATGTTTTCTGTATTGATTTAATGTGTGCTATTGTAACTGGACTAATGGTAACACTTTGGTCTGTTTCACTTTGATAACTCAGAATTTGTTAAAAACAAATACTTACCTCCTTCTAGACATTAATTCCATTTTCTCTATATATAATTTTGTCTGTATCTGTACAGGTGATAGATGCAACTGCTGCTTAATAGTTAATAAAAACAATTATTGGTACATTAAAAGGATATCTTAACTACTCTAAAATATATCAATCAATTCAATAATTGAAGGAAAGGTACTGAAAAGGCTATTCTCTCATTCAGAAATAGTTATCAAAGCATCAGTTTTAAATTTTGTAGTTACTCCAGAATAAATCTCCAGTACTAGCAGATTTACCAAAAATCTAGAAAACAAAATCTTCAAATCAAACATCAATAAAATTTATCATAAATTGTTAGAAAACGTGTAATCCACTTAGAAATTTTGCTTTCTCAATGATCTTTTATTTTATGCAAAGCTGTTAATCTAAATTTCAGTATTTATGCTAGAAACATGTTCCATTCTTCTTTCTTAAGTAATGTCATAATTTAATACTTACAACACAATGTCCAAAAATTATTTAGTATATAGTGACAATGAGTTCTGCAATATTTGCAATTATGAACAAATAGTTTTTATTATCAAAGTTCTACAGAAGGAAATTATCATGCAAGAACAACCCTGGGTGTTGTAATCTGCCATCTGCTTTAGAAATGTGCAAGGAGAAAATTATCATGAAGAATGATTTGAAGACAAAAGGGTGAGTCATATGACATGTTTTTTTCTTATTGAAAAAACCTCATGCACAGAAAAATATTTGAAGCTTAATGTCTGATTTTTAAATGTATAGGTATAGGGCATCACATTTTTTTATTGAGATATGACTACATGATACACTGAAAGGTTATTTGATATATTGTGAAGTAAGGTCTGTGCTTTAAACATTGGTGGTCTTGTCAGAAAAGAAGATGGCACATCCCCAAGTTATATATCTATTTCAGTAGTAAAGAGAAAGTAACCATGACATCTCCTGGCATTTCAACAAACAGTCCCTGATAATGTCAAATTTAAAACATAAACCATCTTAAAATAATTTAAAACTTTTGCTTTTGTGGAGGGAATTTAACTTTTCTTTCTGATTTGATTTTTTCCTTGCATTACATCTTCATCTAACTTTTCCCACTTGCAAATTTGTGGTTCACTATTGTTAACCTTCTGTCATTTAAAATTATTAAACTGTTAATAATGTGAAATGCAGAAAGCATCTACTGTTATAATCTTAAACATTCTATATTCATGCAATTCTGACAAAAAATATAATTTTAAATTCTCCTGACAGAAAAGGCTTTTTGAAACTTATATCAAGTTCTCTTTTTTTGCTGGCTCTATGGTTTATTTTAAGATTGATTTTATAATTGTATTATCTACCTTGCAGAGCACTTGCAGGACTTGATCTATGTTGCTAAAGAATGTACAGACATATCTATACTTAGGAAACTGGAAATTTAGTGTAACCATGTTGAATACAGAAAAACAGATTTTTTTTCAGATTTTCAATGCACATTGCTGGTGCTTAGTTCCTCATCATTAATAAGCATTTCAATTACATATGCAAACAGTTTTTCCTTATGAAAAATATGCTAACTTTTTTTATCGGTATACAATACCTCAGAAATGATGTCAGCTTAGCAGTGATGGCTGTGATCCTTGACAGCTCCTAGACCCAGGGGTTAAGGTTGTCAGGCTTGAGAACTTGGCAACAAAGAGATGCAAAAGTAAAGAGGGCCATCCATCCATCCATCCATCCATCCATCCATCCATCCATCCATCCATCCATCCATCCATCCATTTCTCCTGCTGTTTCATTTTTCACTGGCAGTACCCAAAATAAAAACAGGTGATCTCATATGCAATTCTTTAATTCTTTTGAGGACCAAACCTTGGTCCTGGTTTTGCTGATTTTGCAAAAATATTGTGCTGTACCAGACACTCTGACTCTTCTCTGCAGGATCATTTGTCATTTACCAGATATCTCTGTTCCTTGTTTATATCTCATTGATGTTATATTTTTTTACTTGACTCTTGCATTTCATTTTGTATTCATAGAGGGGATTTCTTTCTCTCTGATGTGAATAGCATAATGATTTTTTTCTTCCTTTATTTTTTGTCTGCTTGGCTTCACTTTTAGATATTCTATTACTATTGCTTAAATGCTTTTTCTTTCCATTTTTTTTCTAGTTACTCAGTTTAATTGTGTAGATAAGTGCAATTACAATGTTGCATTATATTATTTAGTGAACTGATGCAACATCAGAATGACTGCACAGGTTTTGGTTTTGTTTTTTCCTTCCCAGTTATTTCCCTTATTAAAAACTACAGGAGCGACTACTCATACCATCACAGTTATAATATATTGTAGCACTGTGTTGCTAAAAAAAATTGTAGCAAGAGCCATTATCTGAGTAGTTGATTTACACCTAGTTTAAGAAATTAATCACAGTTTAGATTTTCCTCTTAGACGAAACTAGATGATCTGTACAGGAAACATCTTACAAATGCTTAGCTAGGGGAAAAATGTTTCCTATACTTTCTTAGATACCAAAATCATTCACCCTTCAGAACCCATGTAGTTATCAGCCAGAAAGACTCTTTTACATTAAGTTAGTGATGGATATAATGGATATAATCCAGGTTTACATCTCTTTATGATGGACACCATGTGACTACTACTTAATCTCGGTGTATCCTATCAATATTATATCTAATAATGCAGGCATAGTTATTGCACAATTGCTCATTGTACCTAGAGATAAATATATATTTAACCATAAACACATAGAGAGGGTATTGGCTTGTCTACTTGAAAACTTACATGAATCTTCTCAGAAATTATAACTTTCATAGCAAGATACTAGGAAAGTGTATTCTCCAAAGGAATCCTCAAAGATGAGTCCTCATTCTAGGACTGATTCATTGCTGTTACAGAGGATTCTGAACCGGGAACAGGACCCTGCAACTGGAGAACCTCTCCATGGATAGCCCTATACTATAGTGTTTTGCCTAATATTGTATCATCTCATGGTTTTCACCATCAGAAGGAGAAAAGATTTTATAACCTTTCTACTATTTTCTTGTCTATTATATTTCTCTACCTCTTAAGTGTTTCTGCCTTTCTTTTTGGAGTCAAGAAGGAACAGGCACCTTGCCAGAGCACAAGAGCCCCCACTGCAGAAAAACTAGTTCAATACCCATGGCTATATGTGGAAGTTTCAATAATCAGATCAAATTAGTAGAAATAAAAAGAACAGCATGTTTTATAGACACAGACCAAACTCTTTAGGTGATCAAAGTAGGTTTGATTTTTTAGGGACTCTGAGTACCCTTCAGAAGTATTTATAGGTGTTGGTCAATCTCATTCATTCAAAAATTACCAAGATAATACAAAAAAGTGTAATTCAACCAATACAATAGGGATGATAATGGGGATTGATGTATGGTAGACACAAATCTCTAGTAAGGAACAATCAAAAAACTTTTGTCTAAACCTTGATAGCTACTGACTCTTGTGAAAAGAAAAGATGTCTTAATTTCACAGAAAGTTAAAAGTGCCTTTGTCAGGAAAAATGATTATGTTTATTTTTGGTTTATCTTCATTTTAATTTAAAAAAAAACAATATCATACCTTTGACATCACAAAGAAATAGCTTTTTCAGTAATAATCTTGATTTATGTTAACTTTCCAGTAATAACTTAAAACTTGTATTTTTTAACAGCAACTTCTCAAGTTAATTGCTCAAGATCAATTGTAAAATGATGGGAATAAAGGATGTTTTTCCTGTTTTTATTTTCCTGAAGCTGATTTCAGAAATCTTAAAATAAAAATTGTTGTTTCCTTGACATTAGAATTAAATCATTTCCTGATCATTACTCACAATTTTTCCCTTAAATTTTAGATAAGTCAAATGCAATGGTGGATTTCTGTATTTTTTACACTAAAGGAAAATTACCATAAGTTTTTTTTCAAGGCACTGTCAATTTTTACACTGCCACTCAGTTCTGCAGTGTAGTGGACTTCAAAAAGAATAAATAAGAATTTTGCAAACTGCTGGGACTCATATTCATCTAACTGTAAAGCTAGTCACTTAAGAGCCCTCTGTAGTCAACAAAGAAAAGTATTATTTGCATGAAATTGTTCTTTCTGCCCAAAGATATCAGAAATAAGCTTAAAGAATACTACAAAGGACTTTTTCTATATATGTCTGGCAATTCTCATTCAAGAAAAATGGATTCAGACTTCTCCAGACTGTGAAGGAAATGATCACCTGATACATTTCTTCTCACAATTTTGCGTGTGCTCTGTATTCATCCTCATTAACATGTGGTAGATCACGGGCATTACCATTTGAAATATGAAACAATCAGCAATAGATGTGAACTCTTCATGCCCGTTTCTCCATGTGTCCACTTTATACTTTATAGGGAGCACTAAGTTATTTTAACTGTTATATTGCATTAAAGCCTGTTTCCCACTCTCTCTCTTAAAGCATGAATACTCTGGTCTTCTCTGTATTTAAGAAAAAATGGAGTTGTAAATGTGCTCTAGAGATTCAGATGCATCTATTGCTTCCAAAGAACTGAGTTACAGTATCAGCTTAGTGTATTTCCCTGCGAATGTGAGGGGAAAAAATATATTTTTAAACTCACTTATAAATTGCTCTCTAAAGGTTTATTTTAGGAGGAATAGAAGACACTGACAAAATGGTGCTTTTTTTTTTTTAACATTTCAGAACACATGAACGCTTTATTAATATTTATAATAAGTAAAAAAATGCATAATTTCAAAACTTACACAGAATTTTTCCTCAAGTTCAATTCCCTAAATAAAGCTGTTAGAAATCCCTGCATCTGCAAGAAAAACTGTCAAACTGGAGAAAGGCAGCTGTTAGGATTTTAATTTCATAGAAAAACATTTTTATAAGACTCTGACTTAGAAAAATGAAGAATAATCACTAACTTTCATTTAGCAGTGGAAACTGAGATATACACACGAATTGTGAATGAGAATTTTTTTTCCCTTGCAGATTTAGAAAAAATTTCATAGAATATTTTTAGAAATTATTGGCCTTTATATTCCCATTTCTATTGTTCCTTTCATATGATTCAATGGTCTCATCTACCTTTTTTCCCTACTTTTGATAAAGCCATATTTCAAAATGTTACAACATTAAACAATCTTATGGGTTATAAGTAGAAAATATGTCACAAAATTTAGTAAAATATTTCCAATAGTCTGAAATTTATTTTTATCACTTTTGATGGCCTACTGTTATCAGCTCAGTTTCATTAGCCAAATTTATTATAATCTAACAGATTTCCATGATGATAGGACACTGATTTTCTTTCTCAGTGAAATATATGTACAGAAGGGTTGTTATAGTAAAATTTTGGAGTTAATACCTAATTGAACTACTGATTCATCCTGTGCTCAAATTTCAATTTTAGCTCCCAGAAAAAAGAAATTTATGAAATTCTGGTTATAATTCATATTCTAGTAATTATTGCAAATTTGCTAAATAAAATAATTCATCTAAATGTAATGGAGAGACAAATACTCAGATCCTGGAACTGTAATTCAGTGCTCAATATACCCTTCTTTTATTGCTATTTATTGTAATTTGTATCAGTTGGCTGTTCTATATTTCATTGATTTTATCTGACAGGTTGCTTAAAATATATCGATCCAGCCAAGAGAAAAAAAAAGGTTAGCATATAAAGTAGTACTGATAACCAGATATCACTTGAGTCAAACCAATGAAGTACAAGAAGGGAAAGTGCCCTTCCTAAAATCCAATGGATATTAGAATTAAAAAATAAATATTTCCAGATAATTCCTAATTTCTTTTTACAGAAAAATCTTGCTGCATTTGGGGACTCTTTCCTAATTTTCATATTACAATACTAGATACGAAAAATAAAATATTTCAAAATAATTCCTAAAATATTTTTCCAGAAAAATCTTGCTGTGCTTGAGGACTTTTCCCTTAATTTTCATATTAGACTATTAGACATAAAAAATTAAATATTTCCAGATAATTCCTAATTTTTTTACAGAAAAAAATCTCACTGCTGCTCTCTCTTTTCTTTTTTTTTGCATTATTTTTCTTCCTCAAATCAAGTGCATATTAGAAAATATAAAATATTAAAAATTAAGTATTTCATGATAATTCTTCATTTCTTTTTCTAGAAAATTCTTGTTATGCTTGGTCTTCTTCTCGGAATTTTCCTCCCTATTTTTGTTAATTCCTAATTTCTTTTTCCAGAGAAACCTTGCTGCACTTTCCTGAATTTTCCTTATTTTCGAGTCGTTTTTCTCCTTCTTTTCCAACAGAACAACCTCGTTATCATTTTGATCAATAATATCAAATTTTTAAATAATTCCAGCCCCATTCTGGGCTGAATCCTGGATCCTCCTGCGGATTTCGTGATCCAAGGAGATAAAAATAACAAGTGGGATTTTTTTTTTCCCCCCCTACTTCCCATATGTCTATCAATCAAAAATGATAAAGATATTTCTGACTCGCAAGCTTTAATGGTGTAATTAGGGCTAATTACATGTTCCAATGATTACACATATGAACACTAATTACATAATTGCAGACAATTATGCTAATTAGGTAAATACATCGTTAAGGAGAAAGCTCTGGCAAAATCTGGGGAATTTGCACCAGAGCCGAAGAAAGTGGAAGTACAATAAAAGAGAAATAATCCTGCAAGTTTGGGAAATGCAGGAGCCATTGCCATGTGTGGGATTGGAGTGGAATGGTGGTGTTGGGAAAAGCCTTCAACTGCTGTGGAATCCTGGAACAGTGTTGGGAACTTCAACTTCTAGAGAATCATGGGATGGTTTGGGTTGGAATGATGGTGTTGGGAAAAGCCTTGGAGTGCTATGGAATCTTGGAATGGTTTGGGTTGGAATGATTGTGTTGGGAAACGCCTTCAGCTGTCATGGAATCATGGAATGGTGTAGTTGGGAAAAGCCTTGGAGTGCTATGGAATCTGGGGATGGTGTGGATGAGAAGAGCCTTGGAGTGCTGTGGGAAAAAAATCCAGGAAATTTGCACCAGAGCCAAAGAAAGATGAATTGAAAGAAAAGAGAAAAAATCCTTCAAGGCTGGAAAATCCAGGAGCCATTCCCATGTAGGGAACTGGAACGGTTTGGGTTGGAATGGTGTAGCTGGGAAGAGCCTTGGAGTGCAGTGGAATCTTGGAATAGTTTGGGATGGAATAGTGGTGTTGGGAAAAGCTGTCAGCTGTCATAGAATCATGGAATGGTGTTGTTGGGAAGAGCCTTTAACTGCTGTGGAATGATGAAATGGTTTGGGTTGGAGTTGGGAAGAGCCTTGGAGTGCAGTGGAATCATGGAATGGATGGATTGGGTTCCCAAAAACATCATTCCATGAATGGATGGGTTGGAATGGTGCAATTGGAAAAAGCCTTTAAGTGCTTTGGAATCCCTGAATGTTTGGGGTTGGAATAGTGATGTTGGGAGGAGCCTTAGAGTGCTGTGGAAAAAACAATCCAGGGAATTTGTTCCAGAGCCAAAGAAAGATGAATTGCAAGAAAAGAGGAAAAATCCTTCAAGTCTGGAAAATCCAGGAGCCATTTCCATGTAGGGAACTGGGATGGTTTGGGCTGGAATGGTGTAGTTAGGAAGAGCCTTTGAGTGCAGTGGAATCATGGAATGGAAGGGTGGGTTCCCAAAAACATCATTCCATGAATGGATGGGTTGGAGTTGTGCAATTGGGAAAGGCTTTTATTAAATGCTGTAGAATCTTGGGATGGTTTGTGTTGGAATGGTGTTTTTGGGAAGAGCCACGAGCTGTTGTGGAATCTTGGAATGGTTTGGGTTGGGACAACCTCAAATCCCATCCCATTGCAACCCGGGGATGAACAACTCCCACTGTCCCAGGTGCTCCAGCCCCAGTGTCCAGCCTGGCCTTGGGCACTGCCAGGGATCCAGGGGCAGCCACA
>JAOTQZ010000001.1:43300944-43326149 GCA_026546895.1 Pogonocichla stellata
AACTTCCCTGAAACTTCCTTCCCTGAAACTTCCCTTCCCTGAAACTTCCCTGAAACTTCCCTGAAACTTCCTTTCCCTGAAACTGCCCTGAAACTTCCCTTCCCTGAAATTTCCCTTCCCTTCCCTTCCCTGAAACTTCCCCTCCCTGAAACTTCCCTGAAACTTCCCTTCCCTGAAACTTCCCTTCCCTTCCCTCTCCTCAGCTGCTCAGCATGTGCCAGGAGGAATGCTGTCTTCCCACTTTGCCATCTTCTTTAACTCAGCTGTTGGTCAAGACTTATATCCGTTTGCTTCTCAGGCTCCATGGAGACAGAGTATAAATCCAGACTGAGGTGACAAAAACCTCATAAAAAGGTGTGTTTGCTTCCAGAAAGATATTGAGAAATATCTCATAGGTAGCCACAGATAAGTGGAAGTAAACATCCTTCTGACCCTGTGGGATAAAGTTCACAATAATCCCTCTTGTTTCTTTTCAATGAGACATCATCAGATAGCAAGAATTGAAGCAAAACCCCTCATCCAATTTTTCTCCTCACCATTTTCATCACAGGTCTGTCACATCAGATCTGTACTAGGTGCAGGATGAAGAACACCACTCTCTTTACAAAAGACTGGGTTCAAATAACTGTAATGCTGATCTGTGGAGAAGGCTTAGTCTATGTCAGACTCCACTGTTTGTCTCTGTTCTGGTCCACATACAAATAGTGTGCCATGGTATTTGAAGGAGGAAGGAAAAAGGAGGGTGAAGGTCTGTTCCCCTCTCTTACCCTCTGTGCCTGGATATGCACAGCTCAGATTTGCAAGGACAGCCCCCAGAAACAAGGAGATCTGCTCAGTGCCATGGCTGGTCTGCCTGTGGAAATCCATTCCTGATTCAGCTCCTTGTACTTGGACAAAAAGAAAATAAATAATGTTATAGGATGACTTTCTGGCTCAAAACTCTTTCAGTCACTGAAATGTGACAAATAAATAAGAAAAGTCATTGATGATTAATTTGAAAAATGACAGAAATGATTGGTGGCACAATCAATTTCTAATCGTTATTCAATTATATGTCTTATAAAATCTCACCTAAAGTATATTCTTAAAGAGAAAGCTCTTCAAAACAATAGGATAAAATGTGTGCAAAGACTTTTTGTACTGTCTTTTTAGCAATGTCTGGAAGCTTTTTATGGCTGCAGGCGACTTCAAATAGAACATGACAGCAAATCAGCCACAGCAAAGGATCAATGACAGCTAGACTGGTAGGCAGTAAAGCACAAAAATAACTCATACTTCCCTTTTAAAAAATTAATGCAAATATTGTGCTTTCAATTGGACATAGAAGATGAGAATTCCAAGACCTTCAGTATGATCTAGGACAGCCTTGTTAGACAATTTTATTGATTTTTTATGGAAAAATTTTGTTCTTTATTAGGTTTTATAGCAGTAGGTGTTTCTCACAGAGAGAACACTTACAGCATTTCCTACCATCTAAGATTTGCCTGAAGGAGTAGAAATTTTTACCTTTATTCGCAAAATGCAAAAAATATGCAAATATAAATTTTCAGAAAAATTTTTCAAATTTTTATTCACAAGAATGGTGAATAAATAGATTTTTAAAAAAGAAACAGGTATCAATCAAGGCTGCAATACTCCTAAATTGCAATGCTTCTTCCATAGAATTTATTGCAGCCAACACTGTCCTTAGGAAAATCATTGTGCATATGTTCTTATCCCAAACCAAACAAATCATTCACATGTAAGAGTGTGATATATTTGTCTGTAGGTAAAAAGAATAAACTCCTTAAATGACAACACATTCATAAAATGCAATAATGACAAAGGAAGTGTAGGAACTGATCTTCCCATTTTCACCAAACAACAGCAGGTGGGTTAACCCATTTGAGCTCCTTGTGGAGACAAACAAAACATATAACATCTCCTCCCCATAAAACTCTGCATTTCATTTTCATTTCCTGGGTAAACACTGGAACTCTGTATCAAACAGCAGGTGTCCATTGACTTGCAGCCTTAAGGACTAAATCCAAATATTTGGATGTTACACGAATGCAAGGATGTGAATATGACTGGAGCTTCTTTGACCTCAGTGAATGAACACATGAGCTTAACTAGAGTCATTGCACAGGACTTAAGCACAGGAAGGTGCTCAAAATAATAAATGGCACCTTCATAACAGACTCCAACCACTAATTCTGTAACAGATGAAGAAAACAAAAGGCAAGTAGTAACAGATGAATGCAGAATACAGATTTACCAAATTGAATTGACAGTAAAAATATTCCTTGGCAGTGACTTTATGTGTTAAGTAAATAGTTCATGCATTGCAAATCTTAGACATCAACAACAACAACAAAAAATACACACACACACACACACACACACACACACACACACACACACACACAAAGAATAGTACTAAAGTTCTCTACCCAGTTTTCTCTCTCCTGTGAACATACAAATACACTTGCTACATTGGCCTCTCCCTCAGAAATTTATAACCACTATTTCTGATGCAGTTGTATCTGGGGTGAGGATGAGGAAGGGTAAGGTCCTTCAGGTTTCCATTAGCTCCTCTGCCACCCCCTGCCTCATGTCACCCTGTCCTTGGGATCTGTGGGACCCTAGGGCTTCCCTCTCCACAAGACATACCATGACATAGATCAGCTACCTGCCACTGACTTCCCCACCACATCCCAAAGCATGATTTTGGGGCAAACTCTGTTGTTTGATACAGTGAAAGCTGCTGTGCCCTGTCACTTGACACTGATTGTGGTCCATCCACTCCTCCAGTTCCTATCACCCCATTATCTTGATCAGAAGTTAAATGTACAGTAAATTTGGAGTTTCTTGGAGACTTATCAATATTTACTTGACAGTGGCTTCTCAGAGAAAGTTGGGTAACCACATGCTGGGAAGAAAATTGAATTACGTTCTCTTCAACTTCCATATTTCTTGAGTTAGGAAATACTCTTTCTCTTCTAAACCAAACAGTACTAAATTATAAGATTCTTGGTCAAGTTCCATAAGTTTCTGCAAATAGATTTTATGTTTTGTTTGACCTGTTCATGAGTGCAGCTATGTCCCAAGTACAAAGTGGCTGCTTCCCTCAAACTTCTGTTGTACAAGAAACTGAGCTGTTGTGGAAGGTAATTTCTGAGCCTATATTAAGAAAGGTTTGTCTTATATACATAAGTTTCAGCATTATTTCACATTAATGGTTTCATAAACTTTATTATCCACTGTCAAAACAATGTTTCTTGCATAAAATTGGGTCTTAATATACAGCATGTACTATGTACTTCACTGGTCTTTATCATAAATCTTTACATTCCTCCTATACTACATGGATACTTTTCTTCTTTAATGCATGCCAGAAAAAGCTGGAAAAGTATTTCTAGACAATCAAAATAGTACTTTGAACTCCTACCCTAAGTTTAAGTGCTTAGACTTGCATCTCTAAAGTGAGAGCAGAGAAATAGAAAAAGTTACCTCAAAGGTACATTTAGTTTGTAAAGTTCTTTAAAATTCAACCAGAGGGAAGACTGATTCTCTGATAACTGCACTCACTGGGTACTCTTGCACTGCACTGGGTTTGAATCCACAGTCTAAACTTTAATTAAATCAAGGAAGACAAATCCACAATTAAAATATTTTTATTGTTTAATACAAATAACCAGAATTGAGCATCCAGAATTTCCCTTTCAATCTATTTACTGTTCACATAAACTGTATTCTCACGTCAAACTGTGAAATCACTGACTGCTCCCTTTATCTTTTTTCATTTGGATTAGTAGGTGCAAGACACACTAAATACTTCATTTGTTATGCCCTGAATTATAGCATCTCACCTGCTTGACTAAAATAAATCATTAACACATGGGTTTATAAATAACTTGGAAAACATCCTGTCTGAGAGTATTTCTGATATAGTCTAGTCAGGTTGAATTCAAAACATTCCTATAGCTCTAAAAATATACATACTCATGGTTTCTTCTGTTACAGATTGGTTATTACGCTTGGAACTAAAGTCTGCACGCTACACACTGACAGCTCCAACATGGAACTTTCTAAAGCATATTTATGTTCAGCTCAGTTTTAGGCACAATAACACTGGTTAATAACTGCCTAGTTATGCTTGCTCTCTAAAATATTTAGAACATCTGCTGTCCTTTGCTATGATAACTGAAAAAATAAATAGTAGTAATGTTGCTTAAATCTGATGCTGACGGGGTTAGACTGTGCAATTCAGTAAAATCTTCATGAATACTATCCTATACATTTTGGAGGTTTAAATTCCCTTTTTTTTTTTTTTTTTTTTACTTTTCTACTAAGGATTGTTTCCTCCAACTTAATTTCAGAAAATCTGTTTCCAGAAAACTTCCTTCAGAATTATAAAAGCTGCAGTTAGCATTATTTCATTCTGGAAAGAAAAATCAAACTAAAATTAATGCGAAAGTTTGTCTTGACTTTCCTCCACCCTTCCCACTCCCAGCCTCTTTGAAATATCAGAATAATTTTCTGCTTGCAAACAGCATGGGCTAATAAACTTAAATTCTACCTCCATTCTTACAAGTGTTTTCAACTTGTTCAATGTAATAGCTTTACAGTGTGAGTCGTTGACCAGCAAAATAACAGGTTCATGTTTTCATCAAGATAGTTCGGATTTTCTTCTAAGAGCATTGAAAACTTTGTGATCTGAAAAAAGAAAAGGAAAAAAGTGCTTGTGGATCTCTGGTCACAGGAAGAAGCCTGGGAATTTCCAATTCAGCTCCTATTAAAAAATATTCAGTGAGTATGAAAGCTTTAACTGGGCGTTTAGTTGAAGAATAGCCCATGTTTAAATGGTGCAGTGTACTGACAGATGAATAAATTCTGAGTCACTAGAGGGAGAATAATGAACAATTTAAGCTCTTTGAAAGTGAATTGGTCACTCCTGCTTGAAAAGGGTTTGTAAGCTTTGATTGTGGAAATTATGAATCTTCTGTGTTATGTTTCCTACATTCCTGCTCCCTCATAGCTGTTAGTCCTAATGAAAAGCAAAAATAACAATAACTAGTCATTATCATTGATTATTCAACAAATTTGTAAATTACCTGGGTTCCCTTTCTACATATGCCTCTGGAAGAGGAGGAGGCTGTGGTATGTCTGATTTTGGATTTTGCACACATTTGCTGGGTGGATAGGAAGCACAAACCAAATAGCCAGATTAATAGAGGATTTTCATCATCCTTTATTGGGAAATTCAGGTGGAAGATGTGTGGATAAATGGAGTAAAAGAAAGGAGTTAATCGCTCATGGACTCTTCTGAATATGCAGGGATGACCCAATATTTCAGCAGCACACATCCTTTGCCCAGCATGGCTTTATCCTCATATCACCCTCGTGGTAGAAAGAAAAGTAGCATCCACAGTTAAAAGTAAGGTGACCTCTCACCCCCCCCAGTCCTTGCAAGGGAAACTTACCCAAGCAGTCATAAAGTTACTGTGAGCTCCAGCAGGTCCCATGGCATGAGCAGGAAACTTTATGGAAAATATCCATCTGCCATTTAGATGTGTCTAGAGGTGCCATGTGTTAGGCAGTTGTAATTGCATTAGTTCAAGTTATGTCATGTCTGGACTTGGAGCTGCTGCCTTTAGTTACCTTTTCGGGCAATTAGCTCACTGCCGTTCATGTCCCTCCTTTCTGGACTATGGAGAAAGGCTATTTGTAAAATGGCTTCATCTATGCTGCTATGACAATGAAAGCTATCTCAGGACTGAGGCCCCTGATAAACTCCTGACTGTGCACATAGCTTAGCTGCTTGCTCTCTCCATTTCAAAGTGTCACAGGATCACACAGTGGTTTAGAGTGGAAGGGAGCTCTTGAAATCACTGTTGATGGAAAATTAAATAGAGCCAGCAGTGCCCTGGCAGCCAGGAGGGCCAGCCCTGTCCTGGGGTGCATCAGGCACAGCATCACAGCCAGGCAAGGGAGGGACTGTCCTGCTCTGCTCTGAGCTGGGGCAGCCTCACCTCCAGTGCTGGGGGCAGTTTTGAGAGTCACAGTGTAAGAAAGGTATAAAGCTGTCAGAGAGAGTCCAAAGGAGGGCAACAAAGATGGTGGAGGTCCTTGAGGGGAAGCTGTATGACAAGAGGCTGAGGTCACTTGGTCTGTTCAGCCTGGAGGAGAGGAGACTGAGGGGAGACCTCACTGCAGTCACAACTTCCTCACAAGAGGAAAAGGAGGGGCAGGAACTGATCTCTTCTCTATGGCGACAGTGACAGGATTTGAGGGAATGGCCTGAGGCTGTGTCAGGGGAGTTTTAGGTTGGATATGAGAAAAATGTTCTTCACCCTGAGGGTGGTTGGGCACTGAACAGGCTCCCCAGGAAAAGAGTCATAGCACCAGCCTGGCAGAGTCCAGGAATTGTTTGGACAATGCTCTCAGGCACATGGTGTGGTTCCTGGGGACGGTGCTGAGCAGGGCCAGGAATTGGACTATATAATCCTTGTGTGTCAACTCAACAGTTTCTGTGATTCTCTGAATATAAAACTGTAAGGATGATTTTGAGAAAGAACATTAAAATCTATTCAGATGAAAAAAGATGATGGAGTAGTATACAGATTGACCCTTATTATTTAGAAGTATAGTTTGTTTTCACAACCCCTGATAATTCCACTCTGTTTCATACAACAGGAGACATTTCACCCTTTAGTGACTACTTGTCCTTTGTAAAAAAAAAGTAAGATTAGTCTCTGGTTGAGGGGTCTGATGAATAACTTATTGCAGCATGTGGGATATAGATTCCTGCATTTTTCATTGGCAGACTGTATAATTCAGGAATATGAAAAGCCATGAAAATTTACTAGCCCAGGGATAAAATCTGACCATTTTTCTTTTATGGAAGCAGAAGACAATTCAAGGAAACAACCAAAATACAAAGACAAAACATTACAAAGGGGCAGGTTTTTTTATATATTTGTTCATTGAGTACATTTAAATTATGAAAATTCTCTTCTTGCCCTCTTGGTTAGAAGACAACTTTTATGTTCTCATACACTTTTCAAACTGACTGTATTATTTGAATTGAAGGTAGCTAATTTTCAGTTGTTTCCTTGAGGAGAAACTTAATAAGTTAGCTAAAATAAACGTGTATGCATAATGCATACATGTAGAAACTTCATTATAAATCAAAATAGATCAGCTGACTGTACACACACATTTTATGTATTTTTTGTTAAATGAAATAACTCCATTAAAATATAAGGAGATATGATTTTTCTGTCATCATAAAACATGATTTGGCCAAAACAGACAAAGAACACATCAAGAAAAGAAAGCACTAAATGTGGCTTGTCATGGGCTTAGCACACCAGATTTTACCTCTTCTGATATTCCCATCCTACCTATCTTCCACTCCATTGAAAAGACTTCTGAGATTAGATGTAGAAAAGACCTTCTGGTAGGAAATTCACACTAAACATAAAGCAATATTTCAGCGCATTAAGGGTAACTTGGTGAAATGAATACATAAAGTCAAGACATCAATATTAGAAAGTCCTGTCTTAAATATTTGGGAACGTGAATCATCTATATCCATATATAAACGTTGATAAAGCATCAGCTTGTAATCTGCTGCCAAGTGACACTGAACAGCTTTTATCTAAATTGGGTAGAGCTTCTCCCTTTGTAGTGACTCTGTCATGGAAAAAAGTAATTCATGTGGTAAAGAATGCAAACAAAGACTGAAATGACAGATAAATAGGATAGAAAATCAAGGATTCATCATGAGTTTAAAAGAAAGTTTAAAAGAAAACACTAAATTCTATTGTGAAAATTCCTTAGGTACTTGCAGGTGGGTTTGTTTTATATGAGTTTAGTTGCCTTAGATCACGTATATGGTCTAAAATAATGTTTTGATTCTTCTTCAGCTCATCGAAAGAATAAACAGTTAATTCTATCTCAAAACAAGAGTGATGGTTCATCTGCAAAACCTTACCACTTTTTATTTGAAGGAAGACTGAGATTTCCATACTGTAGAACCCTGAAATCAGATTTCCGAAAACAAATGTCCCTATTTGAGTTAAATCTAAACCCCTCCTTTTTTTTTGTTACAATTTCGATGCTGTTCTTGATTTTTTACTTGCAAAAAATATTTAAAAGGAGAGTTCTTTGTTTGCTTTCTTTTCTTCCATTTTAAATCAGACTGGTTAAGCATTTTGGAGACAAGAACAAAATAAAAATAAAATATGCAGTGGGTCAGCAACAGTCTAGTTTCAATGATTATGAAATAAAGTCTGGAATAATGAATTACAGGTTCAGTGCTTATCTGCAGCTATGATGTATGGAACTGGACTAGAGGATATTACAGTATTTACACCTGTCTCCCTGTACAATGTTTTCCATTGGCAGATTAAGCTAAAATCAGAGCAGTGATGCTCAGGGGTCATCTAGTTCCAAGCCACTTGCCATGGACAAGGATGCCACGCACTAGGTCAGGTTGCTCAGGGCCCCATCTAGCTTGGCCTTGAACACTTGTGATGGTGTGGCATACACTGCTCTGGATAACCTGTTCCAGTACCTCACTAACCTCCAAGTAAATAATTTCATCCTAACCTCTAATCTACATCTACCCTCTTTTAGTTTAAACCTCTTCTGCCTTGTCCTGTCACTATCTGCCCATGTAAAAAGTCACTCTCCTTTCTTTACAGTCCTCCACTAAGTGGTGGATGGCTGCAGTGAGTGCCCCCAGAGGATTTTTTTCACCATGCTTTTCTGGAGATGGCTTTACCTGCTTGCAAATGGGAAATAATGGATGAATTCCTTTTTTTTTGCATTGCTTGCATGCAAGGTTTTTGCTCCAGTTATTAAACTGTCTTTATCTCCTCTCAGGAGTTTTCTCACTGGAAGTAAAAAATCAGATGGGATTAGTTATCTAACTTCAAAAGTACAAGAAAAATATCTTCAGACCTAAGCTAGTCATCCTTGGATCTTTTTATAACCAGTTGAGAGAAAAAAGGTGTTCAAAGGTCATGATTTATCTCAAGGGATATATCTAAAAGTAGGTTAGATCACTTACGCCCTTAAAATATTTGTTTCTTTCTACTGTCTGTATAGAGATCCAGGAGAGAATAGCTGACACATCCACAACAGATAAATTGTTTCCTCTTTCAACCCTGCATTGCCTTCATTTCATTCAGATCAGAGAGAATCTGAGATACTTCTTTTATCCATCTCTTCTGAACTTTCTAATTTTCTCTTAATGCATAGAGCCACAGGAACCCAAAAGCTTCTTGATCCAAAGACCAACTTTTATACTTCTCTGTTTGCTTCTTTTTATAACATCACAATTTAGATATTACTTTTTTAATTCATGCATAGTCTCATCAGACAAGGAAAGATAATCAAATATCATTGGAAGATTTACATGTAAATTTACAGGTTTTTTAGCATGTCAGTACTTAAAAAAAGAAGTTTACTAAATTCTCCTCCCTGAGAGAAAAAAAACACTTAATGTTTAATAAAAATTCAATATTACTTCTGTGTTAATCTTTTCAGATTTCTCTGAGCACAGAGAATGAAAAATTAGGGTGGATTCATATTTAAATAGAATGTTTGTTAACTGAAGCAAATTGGACATGCATAAATACATAGACCCTTATGAGAAGCACACATGAGTGTGGAGGAAGGTGGTTGATGAGATTTCAAGGATAACCTCAATAATTTTTGATCAGTCATGGTGACTGGGAGAAGTGCCTGAGGACTGAAGGAAAGGAAGTTTAACTCTTACCTTAAAGAAAGTGAAGAAGAAAGAACTGGAGAAATACAGCTCAATTAGTCTCATCTCAGTCCCCGGGCACAGCTAACCCTGGAAATAATTTCCAGGTACATGAGTACCAAGAAAATCATCAGGAATAGTTAGCATGTGTTCACCAAGGGGAAATCAGTCTTGATAAACTTACATAATGAAACAGCTGTCCTGATAGATGAGAGAAGAGAGTGAATAATGTCCACACAAACTTCACTGAGGCCTTTGACTCCATCTCTCATAAGAATCTCACAGAGAAGCTGCTGGTATATGGGCTAGGTGAGCAGAAAGCAGGGCAGATTGGCTGAGTGGCTGGGCCCAGAGATGGTGATCAGCAACATGAGGTGTAGCTGAAGGCCAATAACTGACACGGTACCCCAGAGGTACTGGGTGTGGTCCTACTCATCATCTTCATTAATGACCTGGGTGGTGGGACAGACTGTACCACCCTCAACAGGCTGACAGATGACACCAAATTGAGAGGAGTAGGTGATATGCCAGAGGATTGTGCTCTCATGAAACAAGAATAGCACCTGAACCTTCACCTGGAAAGCGTCCCTTCCCAAGATAGTGGGGTTGAAACTATTTTTAAGGCCCCTTCTAACTCAAGCCTATCTATGATTTCTAAGTTTTCTGTGGTTACTTGGAACAAATGTAAGACAGCAGCTCAATAGAGTGTTTTTAAAATGTTTTATCAAATTTAGTTTGCTTAGAATTAAGATCCATGCAACTTAACAAAAACAAGAAAGTAAGTAAAATATATACAAAACAATATAGGAGCTGTTAACTCTCAGCTTATTTATTTAAATAAAAACAAATTATTTTCCTCCAAATTGCTGTGACTTTTGACAAGAGAAGAAACTAATTTCCTCCTGATTTTTGATATTTTTGGCCAAGCTACATTAGTTTTTTGCCCAATTCACCAGACAACAACACTGCACCTACTGGGTGAGTGTGTTGTTCAACTATCTGTTTTTAAATAGACACCCTAGCTAGGTATTTTCAACCTGAGAAATACCAATATTTCTCAGTAGCATATGTGACTGGCACTGTAACAGACAGTAGCCTTCAGTAAAAGTTGACAACTTAAGTGGGCAACTTAAAGCCATTCACAATGTGTGTGGCCATGTTAACCTATGCAGTTCAATTCTAGATTTTTTACTTAATTTAAATGAGAGGTAGATATCCTGAATAATCTTTGTACAGGTGCAAGTTAGCTAAATAATCAATACAATTACAGCTCCAATCAAATAAAGTAAGTATCAATGACTAATTCTTTCAGAACACAGCTGCAAGCATCTTCAATTTAAACCACAACACCTAAGTACGGATTAATTTGAGGTTTGAAAGTTACCATAATGTTTTGATCAAGCTCGGCAGACAAACCCAACTGGCAATTTTGCTTCATTCAAACACAATGTTTCTGGCATTCAATTCATTGGGGAAAAACTTTGTCATTATATTGAAAAGTGTGAGAATGATACACTATGAAAAGTGTATAGTTATTTCTTGGTTTTGTTTGCTTATTCATCTTTTTCCCATGCCCAATAATGTTTTTCATTTTTGTTTTGTGGTTTTTTTAGCTAAAACACCAAACTTGGATGCCACTATTTATTACTCAACATCACATAAACTTTTCTTCCTAGAGATCTTTCTTTAGAAGCTTGTTTTAATTTCTTTTTTTTTCTTCCTTCTTTTTTTTTTCTCAGTTAGTACTGCTTCACCATATGGCGGTAGGCTTTTAACTAATAAGTTGGCACTTAGAGAAGAAAAGAATGAATATTGTTTATGGTTAACTTTATATCACAGGTGCATTTCCAGATAAAAAGAGTGTGTTCAAGTGCCAGCAAGGCATAGCACATTTGATTATATTGCTTGCCATCTCAAAGAAACAAACAAGGACTGAATATTCAGTCTTGACATATTTTAAACTACATTATTTTCCCTCATGTCCATGAAATGTCTTTAGTATCAAAGTGAACAGAGCTTATTAGACTTCACTGAAAATCTCAAGGAAATGCTTAATCATGATAGATCAGGGTCTGCTTGTGCTGGGGAAAGGTATTTTATCAAAGCGTTTAGATGAAACGCTTTTTGGAAAGCTTCTTTGTAGGAAAGTAACATATTGTTTGCTCCAGTTGGTAATTCTGCTTATGTTACGGAAATAGAAGAACTAGAATTACTTTGTGGGTGTAATTTACTCAGTGGCTGGGACTATTACTCAGTGTTGGAAGGTCAGGTTGGCACAGAGGGTCAGGCTGATGAAGAAGACTATCAGCCAATATAATCCTCAGAACTGCTCATCGGAAACTGTACATTAATCTTTAGACTTGGTCATACACCTAATTGTGCAAACTCGATGGCCTTAGGTAACATAATTAGAAAATCCCCTAGGGGCTGCTTTGGATACAAGCACATGAATAACATAAAAAAATTCTGAGCACACAAGGGTGGATAATATTCGGAAAGAACAGAGTAAGTTAACAGAAATCAAGGATGGAATTCAGTTCCAGATCACATACTCCTAAACTGAAGTGTCTAGATGTGATCCCTTTTAAGTTTACCCTATCAGGATACTCAAAAAAACCTCACAGTTCATGGTGGTCTCATAGTACTTGAGGGTCATTAGAGTAAGCCACCTGGCTGTGTGCTAGTGATACAGAAAGACTCTAGTTTCCCTTAAAATCTGCGTCAGACTCTTCAGGCTTACAAGAGTGCTTCAGATACCTAGCCACTGGGCATGCTTTTATGCAATTCGGTTTCACCCCTATT
This sequence comes from Pogonocichla stellata, assembly GCA_026546895.1. NCBI lineage: Eukaryota > Metazoa > Chordata > Aves > Passeriformes > Muscicapidae > Pogonocichla > Pogonocichla stellata. The sequence goes on from JAOTQZ010000001.1 coordinate 43,313,507, forward strand.
CAATATGGTTGATGAAATCTGGAGTTCTAAATTGACTTATGATAAGTTTAATTGTTTATATTTCAATGGAATATTAGTACTGATGTTCTTAGTCAGTAGCAATCCTAATATATTTCTGCCAAATCCTCATTATGGAGAACTTTACAGGTCAGTCTTGGAAATACAAATCCAATGTGGTATATTACCTTATCCCTAGGTATTGTCTTTCGTCCTCACAACATGATACAATGATCACCCTTTGTATATGGAGTTAACATCTTATGGAAATGTTCACACATAGTCACTCTGAATCTGTGGAGCATAAGAATATATATGTATTAAAGTAATTTCAGTGAAGATTTATTTCGTGAGTAGTGTCTTTTCTCACGTAAAATTTACTACCAGAGGAATTCAGTTTGATATTTCAAATAGTGGAATATTTTATAACTTTTTTGTCTTTGTATTGCTATAAAAGCAAGGGACATTTAGCATCTCTCATATTGCACAGAAACTGAAATAAAATATAAAGATAAGTGTATATAGATACAGAGTATTACTGGCTCAGAGCTGTAACAGCTGTGTTGCAATGTTTACTGCAGTGAATTAAGTATTTCCAGATGGAAACCATGTTGTAACTCATGAATTTTCTAGGGAAAAAGAGGTTGTATGCTCTTGGAAAAAAGCTACCCATATCAATGACTGCGTAAAGAAAATTCCACAGTTTGGTCAAATAAATCTGATGTGTTACAAGAAAGACCCAAAATCAGCAGCTTTTTTATTGTGTTTTTTTGGGCTGAATAATGAAGCAATGACTCATGCCCAATGTACTACACAGGTTTCAGAGAGATATGTTGATATAAAACCTAGAGTAATACAAGTGAATCTAGACTGTATTTTAAAATATACTGCAATCAACACTTTATTAAACCATATTTAACAGAGCTGATTTAATAACTGCTTAACAACTTAAGGCTTGTTGTAAACCTAAGCTAGTGAGGCATTGTTTTTTATCAAACCGAGCATATGAGGGAGAGCAAATGGAAACCTATGAAACAATATATGAATATTGTTAATCTATGCTGACTTTGATTTTCAGGCTAAATGAAAATAGCTTCACAGGGAGAACAGCTACATTTGGAAAGTTTTTTCCTTTTCATCCTGCAGAGGAATTTGTTACTTCCTGTGGTTTATTTTTGCTTGAAAACACGGATTTGTTGCACAACTTCAGAAAGAAATATACAATATTAAATATTAAAAAGGTATCACTTGAACTCTTTCTGCAAAAAAATTTTTCCATTTTTAAGATCTTCTTATACACTACACGGAAGACATCCACAGACACTTCAGAGTAAGAAAGAAAAAAAAACCAAAACACCCTACTTGGGCATTGATTTCAAAGAAATCTCAATTAAAAAAAAAAATTTAGAAAATTGACTCTATTTTTTTTCCTTATTCCTAGAGATGTAGTTCCAAAAGTATTGTGCTCATTCCTTAATTTTCTTTTAAAGACTTACCTACACTTTCAGAATCACAAATAGTCAGTAGTGATTCTAACTGGACTATTGCATGAGGGAGACGCTGATCTACCCAACAGTCAACATGAGTCCATGCAGGTCTGTCAGGTGCTGTGAACAGCTCTTTGGCTTCAGGCCTGTGAGTGCCAAACATCCTCCTTGGCCCCAGACAAATGTAGCCAACTGACTGTGACAGATGGATTGATAGGCATCTCCCACTTGGCAATGACTCTACACCACCTAAAATTCCTTTTCTCTTTGTTAAGGTAAAGCATGATATTCTCATATGAGCATGCTTGCGCACCACCGTGGAAATGACAATTTGATTTCTTTTCTTCTGACAGAGTGCTATCAAAACTCTAAAGACTAAAGAGTCAGGGAAACTCTAAATGGATGTGATCTCTGTCATTTGCCTTCCCCAAACTGTCAGTCGTTCCAATTCAATAGTACATGGAGGGTTATGGAAGGCATGTGAGGTCATCTGTACTCTATCTTGGTTTGTTTGGTGTTTTTTTAACTCTCATGTTAGTGCTAATAAGTGACATTTTAATTCAATACTCTATGATGTTTGAGTGCTTTTCTGAGTGGGACTATTAGAAACACTTGTACAGGTGCATTACATTACTCAATTTAGGTATAAACCAACAATTTATTAGATCATAGAATTTTATTTAGAATATTTTTGTGAATAAATTGGGGGGGTGGGATTTGGTTCTAAGTCCTTAAATTTTGGCATTTTGTGTTTGTTTTAAGGTAAATATATAGGAAAAGACTGATGACTGTAAAAGCATGCAACTTAAAATAATACAATACCCATATTATATTTTATCTTTAAATACTTTTGAAAAACATATTCGTTTTACATCAAGGCATTAAAATGCATTCAAATAGTAATTGATATTAAGGGCTCCCAAGTTCCTTTATTTTTACATATGGTCTAAGTACATGAGAAAAACTAGTTCTTTACTTCAATATTAATTTATCTACTTGAGAACCACAATTTAAAAAAATGTTTATATACTTTGTTTCACATGTAAAATAACTGGAGACACATGTAACACCTAAAAGTGATCTTATTTTTTGGCTTTAATTCCAACTTGGAATCAGTAGTATCTAAGTGCATACTTCCCTTCTTTTTTACGATAGGTCATATGATCACAATGCATACTTGTTCTCGACTTTTACATCTGCAGCAGCAGTGAACACTAATAGAGACGTCCCACATAAAATATTAAAACTAGTAATACAGGTATAAATACCTGTCATCTAATAAATTTGAGCCTCAAGATTGCCAAATGAGAGAAAAGTCAGTTATATATTTATATCCTTACGTAGAGAGGTCTCACAGTATTTGAATGTCTCTTCCACACATTTCTCTAATGGGGCATGTGGTAAGACTTCACATCACATAAAAAGGAAAGTTACTGTAGCATATGCAAGACAGCTGTTGATTTTTCTGAGAGCTCATTTAACCTTAAAAAGTTGAGAATTCTGTGGTTTTTTCATTTCATCACAAAACTGAGTTCTTAAGATGGAAACATTTTGATAGTTGATGTAAAAAAAGCTATGCATATCAGAAAGTTTCATTTTATTTCAGTACATATTTTTAATTATAAAATTATTTGGTCTGTATCCTGCATTTAAATGAGCTGTCATAGTTCAGGAATGGTGCTTTCCAAACCACACTGACACTTGTTCATTCCTGCCCTCCCCTTGCCACCTGCAGTGGGATGGAGAAGAGAACTGGAGGCATAAATTTAAAGATCTCTGCTTGAGGTAACAACAATTTACAAAACCAGCAATGAGATCAGAAAACAAACAGTAACAACAACACTATTAATAACAAAAATGCACAAGAGAGAGGTGGATGGTTAACATGCAAAATGCTCAGAACCAGGGTTGCCCTGATTGCTTCCGCTGTCACACAACCAGAATTCCTTCTCCAGGAAAGAGACTCGGCTCCCCCCACCTCTAGCAAAGACATGAGGTGGTATAGAATAGCCTCTGTGTCCTAGCCATGCCCCTCCCTTTGCAGATACTGCAAAAATTAGCCCTGTCCTGGTCAGAACCAGGACATAAACTTAATAAAAATCCTGGTTCATATATAACTAGGAGGAATTCTTTGTGCAATCAGCCCAAAACAACTGACCAAGATAAACACTTGAGTATATATAAATTAAAGGAAATATTTTTCTTATTAAAAATAACATAGACCACACACACAAAAAGACAAATAGTATGTCCTCACAGGGCAGTAGTAAGCAGTTGAGATATCAAATAAATGTTCTGAAAAAGGCTTTCCCTCTCAACAGGAAAAAATAGACAGTTTAGACCATCAGTCATCTGACTTATTTAAAGTATATTTTAAAGAAAAGATTAAACGTAGTTAAAAATACTTATTTGTTCTCTACTGACTCTAGAAAAAGACTAGATATTGACCTTAAAAAGATATGTCTACATTAGAGACATTTAGACCAATAGATCTCCAGACTTCAGACTGGTGGAAGACTCCTCCCCCATCAATCTTTTAGGATTAGAAATCTGTGTCTGGGTTTTTTATGAGTTACGTTTGCTTTGGTTTGGTTTGGTTTGTTTGTTGCCTTGGCTATAACAAGTTTTTAGCTGAATTTATTTTCAAAATCTGAAGGAACACACAATGATTTCTCCATGATGTAAGTCAATATCTAAGATTTATTCTGGCTACTAAAATATATTGCCTTATGTGAGTCATCTCTAGCACGTAAGAAGACTCAACTGAGGAGACAGAACAAATATTTTCAAACCTAAACAATTTCAAGGGCTCTCAAAAGAGCTTTGCAAACACAGAAGCCGAAAAACTTTGAAAACATTTCAATATCTGAGAAGCTCAAGTCCAAACATGACAACACTGAGGAAAGTTTTTGCACATTAATAAAGAAAAGATAATAAATGCTTTAGAAATTTCTGCTAATGGTACAAAATATGTTATTACCTGACAGAATTTTTCTCTTCTTATTAACAATGTTGAGAAATAATAGAATTTATATTAAAATTGTATTAATTGTAATGAAAAATTGAAAAAAAAATTAAAAACCCATTTCCAGTAAGTCTATTATGTCTACAACTGACTACAAAAGCATTCATTTTTGATAGGTGGTATTGTGAAACGGAGGTAGAACTTTTATTTATAGCATGAGAAAAAGCCCTGAAATACATATGCAGACTTGTCATGGGAAAACAGAATAAGATAGCAGAAACCATTTTTTCTGCAAACCATAAAAGTATAGACTTAAGAATTCCAAATTAAGTTTGGAAAGGGGATTTTGCATACATGACAACCTCTGATTTGAAAATCAGTTTGAGCAACTGCATTGGCAGATGATCTTTTCCTGTGAGAAATTGCAATAATTAGGCTACAAAAATAACTTCTGAAGAGGCAGTAATTATATAAATAGTATTACGCAGGATGAGAGTACAGAAATATGACTTTGGATCTATGCATGCTCACAGTGAGAACTATAAAACAACTCTTGTCTGAGATTTGTTGTTGGCAATTTCTTGAAGAAAACCTAGGTTAGTAACATATACATTTAAGGAAAAAAACCTCATAAAGCATTGTTCACACATACATTTGACTTGCTTAGTTTTATATTCTGAATATATAGGACTTTGGCAGCAACAGAACATGTAGAATATTTTTGGGTGTTGGTACTATGTAAGCAACTATTCAGTGCAGTATATTATTGAAACATTTAAATTCTGACTCAACCTTTCAAAACTATAAGAGTTTATCAACTGAGATTTTTTTGCTCCTGCTTACATATTTTATGAATCTGCCCATTATCTATTGTTATGAAATGGAATGGAATTCCATGAGGAATGAAGTACTTGCCCTCACATAAGGATCTTATGGCACTGTAGTTCACAAATTGTATGTCTGTATGCTTTCTTATTAGTAGCATAGAAGTAAGGATAAAAAGGATAGTATAGTAAGGGTCCTTACTACAGAAGCAAGGGTATCTTTTACAAGTTAAAAATGAACATTATAGCCTGGAGGAATCCAACATGTCACCAAAGTCTAATGTCCACTTCATTAGTCAGCAGGCATTCAGCTGAATACAAAGAACAATTTCTCAGCTTTAAGTTCATGAAGAAATACTGCAAATTCATCACAGAACAGTTATATAGGCTACCAAGCATATGGATAATTAAAATATCTTGAATGCACAGACCCACATCAGAACACATAATTCAGAAATAAATTGAGAGAAAATAGCACTCAAAGCAATCAAATAAAAATTACTGATGTTTTTGCTGAATCAGTTGAACGATACTGATAAGTAAGGGATATTTTTTGTCAGCAAAAGCCTTCCTATTCAGTTACAGGTGTAGAGGTTGGCTAGAGACATTAAGTTAGCATCCAGCACTTGATGCTGGTATTTACACCTACTCTGTTTATTCCATGGAAATAACAGAAGGGATTGTGCTGCAGATGTTAACGTGAATATTAAAATTGAATGAGCATATATTCTTGAAATTGCTGGCAGTCACATAGTGTAAGTTCAGACACATTTTTTTTCCAAAGACAATTAAAAAAAGGCACTTGTGATAAACATGTATTCAGTTATCCCCAAATAGACTAGTGTAATTCATGTTGCAGCGAGATATTTTCCTGCTTGTGAGTTCTCTTTAATATGCCACTTAGAGTGTTCCATGGGTTGTTTTAAAATAATTTTCATCATTACTACATTTACTAAGACAATCTAGTATATAGTGATGCAAATTGGAATTCTCAGTCTTCTATGACTCCCATCCTTAAGATCCTTAAATGAAAAATGACTTTTTTTTTTTTTTTCCCAGTTGGAGAGTGTAAAAAATACTATAAGGATGCCGGCACTCATGATGAACTGGACTGAAAGTACCATAGATTATATTAAATATTTTACATTACTCTAGCCTCTTGGTGAACTCTTTTTTTGTACTGCTGCATGACACTTGACCGTACTATGCATTACCTGATTTTTTTCTGTTTCTGAGCATCACAGAATGAAGTCCAGCTGATGCTCAGAAAAAAGATAAAAAGAAAAAAGACAAATAAAAACAAACAAAAAACAAACAACAAACAAAGAAAAAAAGCCCCCACAAAACCCCCACAGCCCTAAAATATCATGAAAATCTAAAGTATATTTATTTTCAGTAATATATAAAATAAATGGAAAAATATGACTAAATAACTTTATAACTATAGCTTATAACTATAGCTTTATATAGGTCATCATAAAGTAGGTCTCTGTTATCTATCTAACCCCCATTTTTACCATTTTATCTTCTCCTGAGATACTGCTGTTGCCTAGTAGGCAATCAGAAATACAATGCCCTGTGGTAATTAATTTTCCCTAAAGTTAAAGAAGGAATCTGTAGACATGACATTAACAAAGGCTGCAACTTTTTATCATGTCATTTTACTATCATCTATCTTTGCTGCCTGGTCCTGCAAAACCCCATAAGGCCCCTTTCCAGCCTCATACTGTAAAAGCTCTATCTAGTTAATAGAGATGAAGGATAGTAGCATTGATCAGCTTCATTTGTCCCTTGCAAATTTGGGTCATTGTCCAAATTAAATGTTTAGGATTTTTTTCCATTTGCTATTGCAAGCAAGAGAACTAGATTCTAGGTAGAAGATCTGCTGCTATCTTTCAGATACAGCTGTTCTGATTTGCAGTTACATTATTAATTAATCTCTTTTAATTTCTGAAAAAAAAATATTACAGGTAACTATATTTAAAGAAAAAAATAAGAATTCCTATTTTCCCATAAATAATTCACTTTTGCTCTAAAACACAGGGGATTGTAATGACCTATGTATATTTTACTTACATCTAAACTGCATATTTTCAATCTCTTAAGTTTTCTGTATTACTTCAAAACTGCATATATTTAGGAAGAATGGCAGATCTAGAAGCACTTACTGGTTTTTTCATCACTATATATTAAGCTTTTAGATTTACAGCTTTCATTTATCTTCAAGACCATACGTTTGATATTATATTGATTGCTTTTTGGTAACAAAAAAAAAAACCCTACTTGAAGTTAATGTAATTATTTTGTTCTAAGTAACTGAAGTAAGAACTTCTTCATCTATCAGACCCCTTTTGCTTGGCGGCCTGAAGCAAACACCAAGTGTGAGGTTTCCTTTGTTATCTTGGCCCCTAATTTTCACCCATAATCTCTCAACCAGTTCATCAGCGCTTTTGAAAGACTACTCTGTGCAGTCAGTCCATTTTTTTACAAAGAGAAGAACCCCCATCACTCCTTCCTTCCCTGCTGTCTGTTGTGAATGTTCTATAGCTGCTCATTGCACTGTTTCAGTAATTCAATTCATTCCAGCTCTTTTTCACTGATAGCAGATAGGTCATGTTTCTAGAGGGACAAGGGCTACCAACTCCTGGTTGTTAGCCATGTGTTGATATAGAGTTGGGTATCATCTGTCAACTTCTTAGGGGAACATGTCCTAACTCCTTTGAAGCCTTGCACAATCGTTTTCCCCTGTTGATTCCTAGATTATCAGGAGGGCTTGGGCCTTTGTTACTTAAAGCTCCATCCCCTACCTCCCCCCGCTGCTAAATCTAGTTAAAAAAATTATAAATCTGGCCGGTTTGTACTGTACCGGTTTGTGTAAATTGTAATATTGTCTCACAAAAATGATGTGCTGTCATATTTCTTCAACAGGTCTCATGTAAATTTATACATATCCTCAGATCTACTCAATGTATTTTGCATTTGTGATGCCTTTGGAAAGATGTCATCCTTCTTTTTTTTTGTTTTTACTTTCTTTTTTTTTTTTCCTTCCCTAAAGGAAAAGAAGCTCTCAGGTTCCTTCAATAAGTAGCTAGGCATAAGCAATCACGCCATAAGAAGAAGCAAGTCTTGGGTTTCTAGAGGCATAGCACTCAAGTGGATTTGTTTCATATCTACATATTTTATAAACAGAGAAGAACAGAGCGTAAGTTCAAGTCTGTTCATTATCATGACTTCTAGCATATAAGTGCCTAATTAATTACATGCAAAAAATAGCACTTTCTGTTCTAAATCATAAAATGTCCTTGACCGGTACTAACATTTTGATCCCAGCTATTTTTCTAACTAATTTTTTCCATTGACATCAATATTTTCTCAAATGTGGCTCCATAAAATAAAATATTACTGATGTTATAGGCCTGCAAAATGCATCAAATCAAAACTATTTGGGATCCGCTTCTGATGCAATTATCTCCCAATGAGGACACTAAGACAGAGCTATAGGCATCCTTCACCTGTCAGATCAATTTGTGTCAACCTATGCTTCCTGTGAAGTTTTTAACCTTAGTTGTTTAAGGTTATATTCATTTTGCCACCTTAGAAATACAGGCTGAAGTGCTGAAATTGAATCCATGGTGGTTCTACCACAGATGTTTCTCTTAAAAATGTGCTTTTCAGTCATCTTTCAATGCTTCTCTGGAGACAGAAGTTAAGTTCTTGTCTCTTTGAATTGCAATCAATCCAACCTTTCTCACTTTCATCTATGCGACTCTAATTGAAATAAACCTCAACGCATATTTTTTCCACAGCTGCTATCTACGCTGGCTATTCTTTTACTTGATGTGATTTATTTCTCACAGTCCTAGAGGCTTCTAGCAATGTTTGAGTCACATTTCAGACTGTCAAAAGTGGTAGAATACTGTCTACTAATTACGGTGCCTGCTGTCATCCTCTTTAGTGCCCAAAGGAATCTTCAGAATAAATTCAACTTCTGTATAATATTCCAAAATAATCATTAATATCCAGAATTGGTCAAAAGACAGTAATATTTATTTCTTTATTTATTTAAAGTAAAATTGGAAATTAAATTTTCTAGAAAAGTATTTGGTAGATTTTGTGGTTAAAAAAATCTTGTCTCCACACCCATGAAGGAACACAGAGAGACTATGGCAGATGAGGAGTCCCAAACATACTCTGCCTGGCTCTTCCCAGGCCTGTCACAGGGGTCATCAGCCCACTAAAGGTCCATCTTCACAAGTCCAGAGAAGCATAGAGAAGAACAATGGCAAGCTGGGAACCTAGCATCATAGCCCATCTGGAGGAGTCCAGGGGAGAGATTCTCCGGAACTTTGTTCAGACTAATCAGAGCTGCTGCTCAGTGGCTGGGGACCATTTGTGGATACAGTGGAAAAACATTTAGGGATTGCACAAGACTCATTTTGGAGTATTTAGAGGAGGTATCAATGGCAGTAAAAGGGAGAGGGTTAGATGATTTGGGGACTAACAATTGTGGGAAAGAGAAGGATAAGGGAACAAAACGGCGGAGCTGGTTCATGTGCTTGTCTGGCTATGCCCAGTGCTTGATTAGAGACATCTGTCATGCCTTCCCATTAAATTCCTGTCTAACTCTAACCTGGTTGTGGACTCTTGGTCCTGTGTATATGAGGGTGTGAGCTGATCTCTGCTTTCAGCTCTTTCCCAGTAAGGGCCTCTCATATATAGGTGCATCTGTGGGAGTCTGGGTGGCCAGCAGTTGGAGTGAGAGCAGGTGAGCCAGGGAATCTGTGACCTGAAGTGAAGGTCAGGTTGTAGGCTGAGCCCATCGGTGCTGTTTGTTTTCAAGCCAGTGAAATGACTGTGTGAGAACTGGAGCTGTTGCCCATGTATGCATGTAAGTACGTGTGCATATACCTCTGTGTCTGTGATTTGTGTACTTGTGTCTGCTGGACATTTTCAACCTTTCTGTAGCTGGGACCTGGGGCTATGGAGCCTCATCTCTCTTGGGCTGTCCAATCCTGAGTGGTGTACTTTCCTCTAACAAAATTACGCAGTAAAATTTGATTTAAAAGCAATATTCTAACTTGGGATTTTTTGTCGTTTTCAATACAGTATATTATTTTTCTCAATTTTATCATCTGTAAGAAATAATTAATCTGTCCTACTATTGACATTTTATTTTATTATCTTATTCTAGACATTAGGATTGTTGTAGTTAGAAGATTTAATCCTCTGCTTTGATAGAATCAAAGTTACTAAAAATGCTTTAATAGATAGACTAAAAGAAATACAATGTGAAAGCATTTTGTAATACTTTTACAGGAACAAATAAAAAAATACATACTCTAACAGCAATATTTGATTTTTGTAAAATACTGTGTAATAATATTTAGATAAAAGTAATTCCAAAATACATTTTAAAAATTAAAATGTAGAAAAAATATTTACCTGAAATACTTTTCATAAAACAATATTAATTGTATTCATTCTCTCAATGCTATTTTATTCCTTGCTGCTCTTTCAATCTGTGGTGGTTATGTCATTACTGATTTTTAATAATTTTAAGCACATTTTAATGTAAACAAAGATATTTAGGAAGTTAATCTCAACTCAGTTTTTCAGGTCTAATTCGTAATTTATATAAAAAGTATAATTAACAAAGGGGTAATACATTTATGTTATGCGAAAGAAAGAGAGGAACTTGAGCTTGATTCCGTTTAAGTTATCTACTTTTAGAAGACAAGAAGTTTAATTTTTTTTTTTAATATTATGGTAAAGAAATTATGTAAAGGTACATAGATATTTAAAAAAAAAAAACTGGAGAAGGGATATCACAATCTAAATTCAAGAAACATACAAAAACACAGCAGAGTTCTACTCTCAGACAGGTTCTGCAATCTTATCAGTGTTAACTGATAACTGAAAATGTATTTCCACTTGTTGAAAAAGTTGTAAAACTTCTTGATAATTCTGATAAGTCTTTTTATTAGAGATGTAACACAGAATCATGTAAATTTTTGAAAATGAGTAAATGCAGATTGCTTTACTTTGACATAGTAGTTCTTTCTTTTTTTCTTTGCTTTCACAACTTTCCTTAAAGTGCTTGGAAGTGTTTTTATTCTTACAGAATTTGATAGTAGCATTGATGTTACGTCTTTCAATAAAAGATGGGAATCTAAATGAATCTTGAAAAGCATTTGAGAATCATAACTTAGCAACCAATAGACTAGTAATAATTTTCTACTACCGTGCCACATATGCACTTTGCAGAGCCACCATTTAAGATTTTAAAATCTTATCTTACATGAGGAGAAACACAAAGCATACTAAAAAAGAGCAGAAGTGAACAATCTGTATGTTGTTAAATCTGTGAAGTGGTAAGGATTTGCAACAATGTAGTTACAAAACAAGAGCTTTTATACTATCTATATAAACTCTTCTGATTAAAATTTAATTTATAAAACATTAAAGCACCTCAAAATTTAAAAAAGAAAAATTCGTGTTCATTATGTCTCATAATGTTTTGTATGTGATGAGCAACTTTTCAGTATTTTTCAGTATATGAGCAGGAATGCAAGACAACAAAGTTAATATTTTAAAAATCACTACTGGAAATATATATTTTTCCAAAGTGCTAAACATCACATTTAATAATAATCTCATTTTGAAATTATCTTTAGAAGGCCAAGTGCTGCCAAATAAGGTTTCTAAAAGACAGATGGTCTAAAACCTTTCAACAATGAAGAGATCTATCAAATTACATTATCACATTACCATGAGAAATAAACATGGATTTTCATCAAAGTAATTTCCAATTTTTTCTGCATGTAAGAGCTATCATTTTTTTATTACATACAATAAACAATGAAGCATTAACACAGCTATGTGACTTCTTATTTCTAAGCAAATATATTCTAATTATAGTTTATTTTCAATTAAAATGGTTCACATAAACCTCTATCTGAACACGTATTGCATTTATGAAAAAAAGGAAAACAAGCAGTTTTTCAATGTCAGCGCCTAGAATACTGGAAAAAGGATAATTACTAAATAATTACTATCACGTAATAACCTTGAGCAATTAGAAGCTTAAAAGATAACAACTGTACTCATGAAAGTTCAATTTCTTGAACTAAAGTCATTTAGAGCATGTATTCCATTAAAAATAAATGTGTTTTAGTGTCTGGTGTCATACTTTAGAAAAGAGAGCAATACCATGAATATTTATTTATTGCTGAATTCTGAAGATCTCACAGGTGAATATTTTCATACACTCATATTTATCCTTCAACTCAAATTATTGCTTGGAGATAACAATGGGAAGAATCACCTTACTATTTTTCAAAAAAAGAAACTACATGCAAATTGTGGCAATT
>JAOTQZ010000001.1:43343895-43366112 GCA_026546895.1 Pogonocichla stellata
AATGACAGATTCTATTTATTTCCTTTATTTCTTATTTCCATTTTTCTTTTATAAATATATATATATGGATGTGTGCACACGACTCTACATTATGATCGCCACAGGAAAAAGGTGACCCATGACATCACTTTTCCCATCTTAAAATTTTAAATGTTCTCTGCATTTTTAGTGCCCAAAATTTCAAGGCTACAAAAAACTGAAATTTGTATCTCCTGCAGCAATTTTGGAGGACAAAATGAGACTAATAAAGACGTCATTAGAATTCTTCCTAGTTTTAAATATAAACTTTTTGAGGAAGATTTTCATTTACTGTCTGGAAGTGCAAGATTATCACAATGACTACTCATTACATAAGATTATCCAAAATGCATCTTTAAAACACAGATTATTAAATTTTCTCATTGGCTACAATGATGTTTTATCTTCCAGGAGCAATGAAAAATCTTCTAGACTCTTGAATTTGTGTACCTATATAAAATATGATTTATTCTTCAATTTTTTATTCCATTATCTCACATCTCTGTAAAATTTCATACAAACATTAAAAAAAATTATATGAAACTTTCAGATGGAAGATCCACAATGACCAGAATTCTGTCTAGGAGGGTAATCAGCACAAAGTGCTGGAAAGATCACCAGGACAGAGAAGATGAGGAATGATATTGAACAGCATTTTCTCAGGGTGTTGTAAATCATGCTTCAGACACTCAGTGATTCAGAGGTGGTGACTTCATATTAGTAGAATATTTTTTCCTCCATGGATTTATGCAAGAGGTGAATGCAGATTAGTATGAGGGCATCTATATTATATTAGACTTGCAATACCGCTTTGTGTTATCTTATTGTGAAAGGACCCACACAAAGAACTGATAATGTGATATACAAACACAAAGAATTTCTTAATTACTCTTCTAGATCTGACTTTTTTTCACCTTTGTTGCCTTTTTGGATTTGAGTCCAGTTATCCCATCTGGATTCCATTTCTTGTTGTTAAGCCTTGAGTGGATATAAACTTTAAGCATTTTACAGTGAGCCTTTGGCTTTGAGTTCTATTTTCTGAAAATATTCAGCCTTCAGTTCTCCACTTAGACGCTATCAGTTTAATTTCATATTCCTTGTTTAATATACTATAACGAATAGTATCTTGTAGTATCTTTCATAGTAATGAAATGTTGACTTACGTATATTGTTTTTTGTCAGACTTAGAATTGTAGATTTCTTTCTTATTCTCTTAATTCATCTCTTTCCAATCAGAGAAGTTTTAGCACTCACACCTCAGGTGAGAATTGTTTTGTGACTTCGATCATCTTTCTTCATGGCCATATTCAAGATGTTTGAAATACGAATTTACACATTTGCTTTTATTTTTTGTCTACTACAGAACAGGCACCAGTTTTTCTTTGATGCAAGGTCTTATCTTGGGTATAATAGCCAGTGAAGGGTGCACATGTTATATGTTTGTTTTTTTCTCAACCAATTAATACTTGCCTACATTAAAACTAATTTTTCCATGCTGCTGCAAGTTTCTTGATGCCATAAACTCTATTTTTGGTCTTTCTGCAGTTCTTCATGGTCTGGCTGCATGTCCACATTATCCATGACTCCCTACTATGACTCCATACTATCAGCAATTTTTTTTCACTTCCTGCTCACATCTAGTTCATTTATATACGCAAATTACAGCAGACATACTTACTTTTCCTGAAGAAAATCTCATTATTGTCATAAACAACCTGTTAAAACTGAAAACAAAAATGTCAGGTATACTAGAACTGTGCCAGATGAATAAATATGACATTTATAAAGCTATCTAACTACATTGCAAAAAATCTTGTTTCTGCCACTATAACAGTGTTAGATGAATGCTAACCTGAGAAGAGAATTGTTTTGTCTATTTAGACATTTAATTTTCCGTAGTGGTATGAAACAAGAATGACCACAAAAAGCAGTTTAAAAGAGTTGGGGGATGAAAAAGCTCAAAATTTCTAGATTCAATAATTTCATCCCTGTTTCCTAAGTTAAATTGGAAGGTTTTATTATGTTTTTTGATGATGATTTCTTTTCATACTTTCATATTACACACCGGAGTGTCCCTAAGTAAATTATGTTAAGTGCAGCCACAATGCATAAGTGATTTGTGGGACCCACATCAATGTCAGAAGTGAAAATTCATTTTCTGTAAAACATGAGACAAATCCCCCAAAACACATTCTAAAATGATAGTGTTGTTAACAGTCCTGTTCTTATTATAATTTTTATGCATTTATTTTTGTTGAGTAAATTGATTCCATCCAGTTTTGCCTCTGCATAATTGTATGCTAAACAAATTCATCATTTTTCTTTCAGTAAACTACATTGCCATGGCTGTGAAATGTGCACAGTGCATCTATACTTCGAGTAACAAGGTCTGAAAGAGGTTTTCTGTAATCCATTATTGGTGCATTGTAATACCACTTAATAGCATAACACATGTTTTAAGCCTCTTCCAGCTGGCATGGTCAGATTCTACTAACTCCCAAGTTCCCAGATAATGTGAATTTGATGATCGCTCTCTGTTGCAGAGATACAGGAATGCATAGCAATGGAGCTAATCACTAGTTCTGCATCTATAATGTTCCTATAAAATGTTACATGTCACAATGACATGGATGGAGAGGGCCTGACTCTCATTTAAAATGCCAATTCTCTTCTTCTCTGCAATTTCAATTCTATTTAACACAAAGCAGAGGATTCTGATGAGCACTAGCAGAAAGGCAAAGGCAAATCAGGTCAAGATGATGTAAGAATACAGGGAAATGGTAATGGACTTTTTTTTTTTTTTAAATTTTTGGCAGACATAGCAGTGATTTATATGTGTACGTGAACATCTATCTGATGCTTCCTTCCAGACAGTTTTTTACAAATTTGTGTCATCCAAGTATAAGAGGACACTGTAAGATGAATGAATTAAAAGAACCCATATCAATTAAAAAGAGAAACTTTTTCAAATTGACGTATGTATGACACAATAAAGAGAAGTACGGGGAAAAAATATTACATTAAGTACATTGAAGTCTTGATTCATAGAATAATATCTCATATTCAAGACACATGTAGTATAAATATTAGCTTTGTTTTCCATTAGTTATTCCTTTGTTGATTCAACATTCTAGATAAAAAGAAGTTCTTACAAATTGGCCATATAATTAGAAAGTTGCTACATTAAGTCCTAACATGCCTCTGTAAGACAGTATGCTATACTGGTGCTTCCTATTTGTTTTTAAGAAAGCAAAATTAAAAAGAGATCAATTAAATGCAAAGACTCAAATAAGACACCTGAGGCAAGGATTCTGTTAGGATATTTTTATGTCACATCAAGTTGTTTCTAAGATCTTCCCAGTTTCAGCTATGTACATATTTTCATCTTGATTCATCAACCACATTCACCATGCACTTCAAGGAGATATATATTACTTCCAAAATAAAGTTCTTCTAACCCTTTTAGGCATCTATACTAGGATGAGATAAAATGTGTTCTGGAAGTCCCCCTTTTTGTTCAAGGAATAAAACCTCTAGCTGACAAGCTCAGATGTAGATGTCTGCATTTTAAAAATTTAAAGGTAGATGAGATAAATCCCATTATAATTGACTTATTTCAGTGGAAAAGAATATGAATTGCTACATAATTCTTACTAAGCATCTGGTGTTGTGGAAGGAAATTACATTATAAATTGTATTAGAAATAGTGGAGCTAAAGATAACTTTTGGCTGCATATGATTCTATGAAATATTGCATCTATTTCCTCTGTGCCACAGCATCATTTTTAAAGTGAAATGAATATTAAGATTCTGCCTGGAGAAGCCTGAAGAGGAAGAGAGTTGCATGAGTTATTCCTGCTCCATTAAATTAAAAGTGCCCTTAGCCTATTCTCAGACTGTGGTCACATAATAACTGATTTCCATACTGGTAAACATGCTGAGACACAGAGCACCAGTAGATGCATCAATATTAGATTTTGATAAAGGTCTCTGACCCACAGTAACTATGGACCTGTGCCTAGGAATTGCATGGAAAAGTTCCAGCAGGAATAGAAAAACATCAGGCCAAGGTCTATTTTACTTGCTCAAGTCCCAGAGTCGTGGAATATCCCCTAAAACTATTTGTACCACTACCATATATATTATTTTAGATCATGAATACCTCATGAATACCTCTGAGCCATACTTATAAAATGGGAATAATGATTGTGTCATACTTCTTTATGCCATACCACATTTCTAGCTTCTGTTTTGGGTATAAATGTGGTGGGAAAGGAGAGTGCTTCACAATTTACTTGGTATTCACTTTTCTATTTGCTCATAAGAAATAACGATCGTTTATTTTTATATCCACAAATCCATTCAATTCAATCTATCAGAAAGAGGGGAGAAGGAGATCAGAAAGATTTTTATATGTCTCCTGATAACGATTGCCATTATTTGCCACATAAAAGATGAGAAAACAATACAAGTCGAAAGAGAGGTCAGAATTAAATTAAGAATTAAGGAAACAGGATATTCTGGTGAAACATCAAGGGTATGGCTATTTTCAGAAATTTGTGGAGTATAGCACAAATATTCACACACTGTAAAACCTAAATCTCGATATTTTTTGACAGGAGAAAATGGTTGGTTGGAGATAAGAAAAAAGAATTATTTACAAAGATACAAAAATGGCAACTTCAATTAAATCAAATGAAAGCCTCTTAGGAAAAATAAGATCATATACATGCTTTCTAGAATATCATATGTCATATTACAGCATAGTTTTTTCCTGTCCATAGATAAAATACATAGAATATTGAATGGTCATCTGTTCCTTAAAAATTGCATCAGTTACCATTTTTTTTTTTCAATTATAAAGTGGTAATGGTTTTACCAGAGTATTTTTTGGTAAGTTTTCTTTTTCACTTTTCAGTGCCAGTCTTTAACAGGAAGTATAGAAAAATATAGAGAGTAGAGTTTTATAGTTATATATAGTTATAGTTAGTTATAGTTAGTTATATAGTTATTTATTCTTGGTTTCTAGGTTACCTATGAAAGTTCTAGGTTAGAACTAAATTTCTTTGAGTTAAAATGTGACATATTTATTTTGCCTATTACATAATGCTTAGCATGATGAAATATCATCTCACAAACATTCGAAATCCTGTCTATCTGGTAGAGGTTTGGGAGATCTTTAACAAAAGTCCTTTAGGAATAACCACTATAAACATTTAATGATAATGATTCTAGTCTTCCTTAGAAACATATTTTCCAGCTGATATTGCAGAGCTGTCTTGCAGTGCATTTCAGGGTGAATCTGAATTAGGCCTTTGAGTACTTTTTAATCTGGTACTCTATTTCACCATGTATTTACACATCCTTCATGACACCACTGGCAGAGCAGGGACAAAATAGGTTTTACGACAATTTTTTTAGAAGAGAAAGAATCTTGTCCTGCACAATGTGATATAGAAAGCATTCTACCACTCGATTTAATAAACTTGAACATTATATTTGTAAGCAACTAATATTAAATTGTACCTTCCTCAGATATCCATCTTTTGTTCAAGAAACACAATTCCTTGCTTGATGGAAAAGCATGCTTTCTCACATCAGTGAAATGTCATTTTTAGAATGGCATGCAGTGTCTGCAGTCAGGCTCACACATAAAAATCAGCTGCAAAACTACTATTGTCTATTTTTTAATGACTCAAGTTTTGGTGTACGGTTCCCAAGATGATTTATAGTTTATATTTTTCTACATATTTAACTGCCTAATAAAGATTAAATAAGTATTTTGGGACAACAAAGAATAAAGGTTGAACAGAATAAATTTTTATTGCAGAATTTACTTGCAATATATTGCCCCTTTAATGTTCTTAAATATGCCCCAGATCCCTTCTATAAGTTCATCTGACTTCTCTCAGCAGTGCAGTCCATATGTCTCTTAATATTCAGAAATTAACAATGATAGTTATACCAAGCAGTGTGGCAAACTATTGTCTGTGTTTGAGGGAACAATTTCTCCCTATGAATTGCAGTAAAAGGCAATTTTGTCTAATTACATGGAGCGTATTGAAATGTGTAGCTTTTCCCTCATGGGTGCTAACACCAGATTTGTAATTGTTGATGGGACTGAATTTTAAATGTCCCTCCACTTGGGAATTAGAAGACACAAGTTTGCTCTTCAATATATGGCCCTTATTTTTTAAAGTTTAAAATATCTTTATGGTGTTCTTGCAATGCTTATCTCCATGCTATTGTGAAAGAAAGACTTCATTTTTTGGAAAATATTTTCCAAGTTTTTGTTTCAATCTGTATTACTTGATAATCCATGCACTTGTAAAATAATTTCTGTTATTGTAAATTTTTGAATGTACAAATATTTGTAACAATTTTTAGTAATTAAAAAAAATTATTATTTTAAAATGTTGTCCAAATACTCTTGATCAATTAATTGGTTGGTTTTGACAATGCTGATTCACTAATAGTTTATACAAAATACATACTTGAATGTATACAATGTATGCCCCTTTACCTGTACTGTCCTGGATTATAAACTATGAAATAACCTTCCAGCATAAAAGATATTTTATTTGGTTTTCCCCTAAAAAAATTTCCCAGTTTTATTCATAAAAATCAGGGGAGAAAAAGAAAGAAAGAGAGAGGAATAAGAAAACAGTAGTTTCCGTTTTTTCACCTTCAAAACAGCTCAATTTACAAAGATATGAGGTGATAACTGAGTTTTCTAAAGAAGTTAGCTTTTTGTTCACATAGTGATAATAGCAAAATTGTTCCCCAGTATAATCTGAAAAGTAGAATTTCAGTCAATCAAGTTATATGAAGTAATTTTTGGTCAAATATGATTTTTAAATTTTACTTTACAAACTCATCTATAAAATTTGTGGGAGTTGATATACATACATAAGAAATAACAGCAGGAATAGTATTAGCACTGGAGCTTTATTATGTTCATCCTTTCATGTGATAATATGTAATGGACAAATCAAGAAAAAAACTACAGTGACCCACACCAAGCTAATTATATCTTAGCCTAGCAATAAAATTTAAGAAGGAAATATTTCACATATTAAGAGAGCTGAATATTTTTAATGAGGAACAATAAATTCTACACACACTTCTAGTTAAATATGGGAAAAATACCAGATGAGTATCAAGAAGTACTTCACTTATTTAATGGTTTAATCCATTAGAAACAGAAATTTAAAGTTCAGAGCAGGTTCTTGCCCAAATCATTACCCCCTTTTAAGGCATGCTACATACACATATGTTTATTCTTATATACTTAGCAGGGAAATATATCTATATTTTCCCTGAAATATTCTCTTTCCACATGTAGACAAGTATAATTTTTGTACAACTGCATTTCCATCCAGTAGCTCAAAAACTCAAAGGAAGAAGAGTGAAACTATAATGAGTCTCAGAATGAATGTAATAGCCTGGATGAGCAAAAACACAAGCTGCTGCCCAGATCCTAAATGGATTTTTTTGATGCTAAGGAAAGTTTTCAATTTTGTTTTATTTTTTCCCATCATGATTGCTAGTAATTTTTTTACTGGTCCCATACTTGCCTTTGACATAAGGATTGATGGAGATAACAGATAAAAAATTCAGTTTTAAAACAGCGTGCATTCTCAAAATAGAATTCATAAATAATTAGTATGACTAAAGGCAGATGAACACTAAGGCTGTCTTTATAGTCAAAAGGAATAAATTCACATGATGGTTAAAGCAATAATCAGTACTTTTTATATATGCTATGTTCTCCTTTGTATGCTTTTACTGTATTTTTACATGCATTAACAAAGCATTAAAGCATTAACCCTAAAACTGGCATTAGTGTAGATCCCATAAAATAATTACTTTATGGGAAGGTGGAGGAAGAAGAATGCCTGTGAAGACATTGAGAAAGCAACCCTATAGAGGATACCAGGTTTTGAATATGTAGTGCTAAAAGTGTGTTCTCATATGAAGGTGTTGGGTAGGATGGTCTTGTGAATATCTTTACTCCACAGCACAATTAAAGTTAGAAAAATTTCAGCCCTAGGATTTTATGCTAAATGTCCTTCCTGATATCCCAGATTCCCAGAGTCATTGAGGCTGGGAAAGGCCACCCAAGATTCTGTCTCCAGCCTTTCACTGACCTCTGCCTTGCCAATGAGACCGTATCGCTAAGTGCCACATCCAGTCATTGTGGATGGTGACTCCACCACTTCCCTGGGCAGTCCATTCTACTGCACCATCTTTGCTGAGACATAGAATATATATCAAGTAGATATTGAGGAAAACTTCATCTTTTGCTCCACTTTTTTGTGGGTTTTGCGAAAAATATCTGACCCTGCAAGTGGTCATTAGATTTTTATGTGGCAGACCTAAAGTAAGAGATATCTTGTTTAGCAGGTAATATTGCAGCAGCCCATAATGGTCTGTCAAGGGATATTTTTTCATCCCTCTCCTCCCCTAATTATTGCTTCCTGACATCAAGATTTGGAACTTCAGCTAATCAGTGTTA
The DNA here is from genome assembly GCA_026546895.1 of Pogonocichla stellata. Lineage (NCBI taxonomy): Eukaryota > Metazoa > Chordata > Aves > Passeriformes > Muscicapidae > Pogonocichla > Pogonocichla stellata. Next base: position 43,352,432 of record JAOTQZ010000001.1, read on the forward strand.
ATTTGCATACTTTGCTTTGACTTAAGTTGAACTACTCTTGTATCTCAATCCACATTAAATTACATTACTTTCCACATTTCCATATCATTTGATAAGCAAAATGTCAGAAATTTTCTCATATTCCAAGGAGAAAATACTCAATTTGAATGCTTTAAGGCAAACTCCTGACCAAAGTGATTCATGAATTTATTAATGACAGGGTATTTAACTGACAGTTAGCAAGCCATATATTCAAGATTAGTATCAGTAAAGAAACAGGCAAACTATAACATTACTTTTGCATGATGAAACACTTGGGTCCAATCATTCTGCTAAATGGGTGAAGGCTACTCTCAATGACCCCTGTGGAGGCTGTACTACCAAGCCTGAGCAGCTGTCAGATGTCCTGGGAACACAGGACAGCAAGGAAAAAGCTCCATGATTCTTCCTTTCCAAAGTCTGTATCTCCATGCTAGAAATGTTCATGCTTCTTTTCTCTTTTCTGACCAGACTGATCCCTCCTTTGCTTCAAAAGTCTTTTTAGTATGTGCTGGTTACTGTTGGGTCCAGCTGATGATCAGCATTCATTTTAGGCTGATGCTTTTCTTCCTGTTTAACAAGATAAGCTTTTGGCAAGTGCCCTCCAGATGGTTTTGTTTGCTGTGAGTGGATCATGCAGACACACCCACACCCTTCTGTCCTCCTATCCCAACTATTTTATTGTAATTTACAAGTCATCCAAAGGTTATAAAAAAGGAATGACTACCAAATAAATGTCTGAGAAGTAGGATAATTATCTCTTGCATTCTTTCTTTTCTTCTCAAACCAGTGTGCACACATGCACTTGCAGGTATACACGTGCTTTTTGGCTATCAGGGAATATTTGAAATATCAACTTTATAGAGCTGGAGTTTATGGCCAAAAATAATGGAATATTTTTAAACATGTTACACCATGTCAAGTTAAAATGTGGGTATTTTAGTCTCTTCTGTCTAGCCATCACCTGTGGAATCCAGAAAATTAAGTGTAATTCCATTGTGTTAGAAATGCTGCGAAAGGTTTTATAAATTTATAAGAATGAATGAGAATAAAATAATGAAAATAGAAAGGTAACTTATGTTAGATCCTAAAGATACTTGCTACTATGAAATCTGATTAAATAATGTTGAACTTACCTGGAAAATTCACATTTAAATATTGCTGCATTCATAGAGACACACATGTGTGCGCACACACATGCACACGCACACACACACACGCACTTCTGAATAGTTATTGAAATGAATGTGTACTATTTCAAGATTATATTGATATAGCAACATGACATGCACATCAGTTTCTTTTTGATCAAAGCTTTCTCCATTGGAGAGTCTTTTGATGTAAAATTTGGATCTTCATTTTAAGTAGTGGGACACATAAACTTTTCTCCAAGGACAAAAGTCTAGACAGGCCCTTGCAGAAAGAAGTATAAGAACTATCTGAAGTGTTCAACAGACATTTCCAGAAAATTGCCAAAGGCAAGGTTTAAATGAACAGCAGATTGGTGCTGTTTAAGTTCAATGGACACAGCATGTCACTTTGAGACACTTTCTTATCCTGTTACTGGATTGATCAGAACAGAGCTCTGTTCCTGGTTCTGCCATAAAGGATAAATTACATTCTCTGCCTTGTCAACCTGTCAACGTGGCTTGACCTATAATATAGACCTAACTTTTGCTCTGAGTAACTCTTAAGATATTGATTCCCCGAAGGAGATGTGTCTGTTACACAGTAGCTGGGATTGATTCTGAAAAAACACTGGCACGTTTTTAAGACTCAGAAGCATTTTCTGACCCCTTAGTGGGGGAATAAAAGGTGTGAAAAACATAAAAGCTTTTCTTGCAGTCTATTTAGTAGGCTTCAGCTCAAGATGATAGATGTCACATTAAGTGCTCTCAAATTTTGATCCTTGACTCAATACATCCCATCCAGGAAACATAACACATTTCACATCACCACTGTCACAGGACTTAGAAAAATATTCTGATAAAGATCAAGGTAGTCTGAATTTACCTACTGAATATCAAATTTCCTATTCCTCTTTATTTTTTTTATGTTCATGTCTTTTTTTTCCTGTGTCTATGCAACAACTTTTATACTTATAGAAACATTCATTGAAATTTACACAAAACCTTAATGTATTAAGGTTTAATGTATTAGAAATGGATTTTTTTAATGCTTCTAAATATTGCTAAGAAAAAAAAAATTTTACCAAACTTTTTCCCACATGGTATTAAGCTCTTGGTCTCTGATTCTCTTGATTGTGAATTAAATTTTATATGGAAACAAACATGATGCTTAATTATGACATTAATTTTAATTCTTTTTTTTAGATGTGAATTTCAACACTGTCAAAATCCACCATATGAAGGCATCCTTGTTGCAGACAGGAGAGGGTTAATTTTTGCAGTAGCCAAGTGGGACATGGATAGGACATGGAGGATCTGCTTACTCTTTCTGACCAGCTAGCCAAAATATCGACTCAGTTATTCCCAAAAATTATATCACTTTTCTCCAAAGAAGAGGTTAGGAATCATTAGAAGATCTACACAGAGATAGGTCTTATGGAGGCAAAGATATATCTGTTTGAAAGACAGAAGAAACTGAACTAAAGGCTGTGCATTATCATTCAGAGTAAAATACTCTTTATGTGATCAGAAAAATGATTACATAAAACTGTAATCAATCTATGCAATGTTGTCTTTTTATTATACGTATTCAATATGGATTTGATTTTCTTCATTTTCTTTATAATGTCATAATGATATTACTAAAACACATGACAGCTACTCTCATGAGGGAAAAACAGTTAAGGCATATGCCGATGAAATCCCTGTAAAATAAAGCCGCCCTCATAAATGCGTATTTTCTGTTTTGTTTTTTGTTATTGTTGTTTCTTCAGGGTTTTTTTGTTTTGTTTCTTTTTTAAGAGCAAATGAGAAAGTCTAGGAAAACAAATCTAAGAGAAAACTGTCTTGCACTCTAAAGGCTGGGTGGCTGCGATATTGTTTACATGAATTTTTATATTAATTTATAATATTTTTATTAATTTATACTAATTTTGTTATATAAAATTTGTATTAATTTTAATTTTTGTTTTCTTTCATTTCTTTGTATTCGCTTCATTTCAATTTCTTCACTGAGAGATACTGTTTCAAGTTTCTGTCCAAGTTTCTGCTTCAAGTTTCTGTTTGAACATGCTCCTGAATTTAGAAGCCTTGTGGATTTGAAGCGGAAAGAGAGAAATGTCTGAGGGAAGATTACTCACTCTTGGCATGTTCTGGACCCATCCACATCCGACTTCTCACAAAGAGAAATAGTCTAAACTCGACATACATGCATATATATATTTATATAGTTTGTGTTTATCCAATTTATACATACATGTGTCTCATCCCTTATGTGCATTTTGTTCTATATAAAGTATAAATTGTACTGAATACATGCAAGGCCATGTTGCATTTACCACACCATCCACATCTTTTCTCCACATACAAATGTGTTCATTTGTTTGTAGAGTTATATTTGCCCTATGAGCAATGGAATGTTTCAAAATATTAATGTATTTGTATTAGAAACACCCATCTAAGAGAAGTTATACGTATTCATCTGTTTAAAATAGGGAACATGAACTGTAAGCATTGATTTTTATAACTCTAGGGTCTCTCTGTATTTTTATACTGTAATTCATGTGTTCAAAATCCTGCTCTTTTAAAATTCATTTCAGCTGGTAATACTTAACATTTTGTGAAAAATTTCCTGGCATTAAATCCGACTTCTAAAATGTGACAAGTACATCGTAGCTACTTTATAAACTGTTGTTAACAGGCAGCTTGACATCACCTTAGAGCAAAACCACAGAATACCACTTTTTTGCATTTAATTATAGGAAAAGTTCTGCAGTGAATTAACTACAGCTGAGAAAAAAAATAAAAAAGTCATTCTTTGTATGAAATAGTGAAAGAATTCCACAGCAAGTGGAAGGAGAGGAGACCAAATGATGGCTTTATTATGCCCCCAGCTGTGAGCACTCAACTTCTCAAGCACAGCTGCAGAAATCCTCATAGGATGGTTTCTCCATGGGATGAGGATGTCCCCTTGGAATATTATGGCAGGAACTGGCAGGCAGGACCCATATTCCACCATCCAGCCAGGAGGAGGGCAGCCAGGGCATGTCTAGCCCTGGCATCAGGCTCCTTCCTGGGGCTGGGTACAGGATGAGACCAAGCCAAGGCAGGTCTGTAGGTGTGCCTGGCTTGGTGGGGCACGTGGCCAGGGAAAACAGAGCTGTGGGCAGCTGGAGACTGGCTCTGCCATGGTTTCACCAGAGCAGGGGGTGTAATGTGGACATGACAGCAAAAGGCTGCTGAGATGATGAAGGAATTGGAGCATCTCTTATGAGGAAAGGCTGGGACTGGAGAGGAGAAAGTTCCAAGAAGATCTTTTCAATTTATACAAACACCTGAAGGGAGGGTGCAAAGAAGATACTGGGTTCTTTTTGGTAGCACACAGAGACAGCTCAAGAGGCACAAACTGAAAGATAAAAGGCCCCCTTTGAACATCAGGAAACATTTTTACTTTGTGTGGTGGTGTCTGGACACTGGCAAAGGTTGTTCAGAGAGGTCATGGGTCTCTCACCTTGGAGATATTCAAATGCCATTTGAACATTAGACTGGGCAACAGATTTTAGGTGGCCCTACTTGAATTGGATGGCTCCCCTCTAATCATGAAGTCCAATTCAATCTCAATCATTCTTTGATTCTGTGATTTATCAATTATTGGTTTTTGTGTTATTTTTTGAATTATTGAACTTACTTTCTTTTATTTTTCACAGAGTAATGGGGAAAAAATAGGCAAATTGGGCTCAAAAAGGTATACAAAGAATTTTCTTATTTCAAAACCTGTGAAATTCTAATACTATTGTTAAGAATAATTGTATTTGTCAGTTTTTGATAATTTTAATTTTCAAGCAAATTGGTTGTAAGATTAACATAAATGAAGACTGCATTGCTGTAAATGAAACAATTATACCTGGTTTATTTGCTTCTGTTTCTCAGCATCTTCAAGCTGCAGCTTTCTAGTAGGGCATAATGCAAGATTTTATAGGAAAATGTGCTTTGAATTAATCAACAGAATTAACTATTTCAAGAAATCTAATCACTCACATTTTGCCATCTAATTACGCTTATAATTCTCCTTCAGAAATATTATTATTCCAGATGTATTTAATACCGTGTCTACGACATTTGATTAAAAATCATGTTTAATACAGACTGTATAAGACTATGACACATATTAAAATGTAAAAAAACAAAAAATGTGCTTTGTTTTTGAAATAATAATACACTATTCACCCTTGTGTAGAAAATTAGGCAATTTTGAAATACATTCTACACTTATTAGAATTTAATAGCATTCCAGTTTTAATTATCGTATTAAGTGGTAAGGAACTTAGAAAAAAAGATTGACAGCAAATGATGATGATAAATGAATGTGTGATTTTTTTGCTAAAGCATCATAAATGCTGGACATAGGTCTATGACAAAACATACTCTCTTCCTTTTGAATGAAAAAGGAGCTCAATATTTTCCCGTCATTATATTTAGGAGCTCTACAAACAAATGTAAGAGTCATCACTAAATCGTGTTTACTTCCTAGGAATGGTGAAAACAAATACTTTCTGATATTATGATTTACCACTTGATTCACTGTGGATCAGTGATAATTGCACACCTATTGTAAAGATATAAGTGGCATATAATTAGCTTTTTCAAATAAAACAAATTGCAAGAAAAATAGCAACAAAGTAATACATATGGGAGTGTGATAATTAAAGAAAGAAGGACAGAAAATCATATGATTGCAATTAAATGATGTGGTAAATGATAAATACCTGTTAACTTATTTCTTATTTATTTGTTTTATTTTGTTTTAAATTTTTTATTATTTTAATTATTTTTTAGTGTTCACTTTTTTATATGTTGGCACTGATTTAACCCCTTGGCAAAAAAGAAAATTCCTACCAATTCCATATGGGCATTTGTTGTAGGTTTTTATTTTATTTTTCATGCAACAAAGGCAACCAGTTTAGTCCTTGGGGTCTTTTATGTGCGTTTTGATTCTGTTATTTTTAGACTTCTAAGAGGAGAGGAAAATAATAATACTATCTAGGAAACAATAATTAATTCCTTAAAGATAACAATCCAACAGTCTTGAGTATGACTTTAGAGGTTGATAAATGACTGAAAATAGAGGGACAACAGGTGCTTATCTTTCTCAATTTGTGCAAGTGTCTATCTCACACTTGAAGAGTTGACAATTTTACAATTATCCTGAAAATGTTGTCAATAATTTCTCATTAAATTATATTGAGAAAACAAATATTTTGTACTATATATAGCATAGAGACAGAGAGGATGTTGTCTATTACTACTCCTTTATAAGGAATCTGCAACATCAACTCCAAGACAAAGGAGAGCCTGAGGACTTCGCATGAACTGCAGATCAGGCTCCATCTCTCTTTCTTTCCAGCATCCCCTGCGCTTGTCTTCTTTTCCTTAGTAAGTTCTAGTTTTTTCAAGAAATAGCTTTTTCCCTTGTCTGTGCTGCAGAACATGCTTTCTTCTTATGAAACATCCTGTATTTCAGGATTGATGTTATTTTCCCAAACATTAGACTATTTGTGGAGAATGCAGGCTGACAAGTGTCAAGATTGTTTCTTTCATTTGCTTCACTGCCTGAGTTCATTGTTTGAAAATAAAGATTTCATGCAAATACAGGCTGCAAACTTGCACAATTTTCTCAATTTAACTAATAAAAAAGCAGTGATTTAAAGATAAATAAATGGTTACTTGTACACAGCTAATGAATGAGTACTTCAAAAGATCTAAGAGATCTTATATCAGTCAGATCCTTATATCTGAGTACAGTAAATCATTTAAAGTCTTTAGGATTCTGCTGAACATTTATATAATATCCTACAAATGCAGCATCAGAGCACACAACTATTCCAAAGTGAAGTTATGATGATTGGACTAAGGGTTTTCCAAAGATTGATGTGAGAAGACATAAATTATCTTTCAGATTCAGATACTAAGTGTCTTCAGTTTTAGCAGGTCATCTATGGAATATTAGGATTTCTTTTAAAAAGCTGAGAGTTTTAATTCTACAAACATCTTTAGAAAACAGTAAGGGTTCTCCTTAAGAGTATTTATATATGTAAATTAATATGTGCATTTATATACTATATTTACATGGATGTACGTATCTATACATAGAAACATATATATATATAAATATATAGAGATGAGTACTTCTAAAAACTTCTTGTCAGTCAACAACTACTGAGAAGTTATATTTCTTTAAAATTAAGACAGGAAACTCAAAATCTGTTCTATGTTCAAGTGTTCAGTGCCATAAGCATTAGATATTTCCTAAGACTCATTTTGTTACATGATGATGGTTTTCCCTTCCCTGCCCTTCTATCCCTCATGCCCTTCTCCTTCTGCTTCCATCTCCCATTCCCTTCCCCTTTTAATATGCAAAATCCTCTCCAGTTCTGGAAATCAAAACATCAAAGTACATTCATAAAGCACCTACTTCCATTGTGTGTGAATTTTCAGAATTACAGAATGGTCAAGGTTGGGAGGAAATTCTGGAGGTCATCATGTTCACCGTTCAGACATGGCCACCTTGGGCAAGCTGCCAAAGGGTGGAGGCTGCACATCCTCTTGGGGCACACTGTTCCCATGCTCAATCATCATCACAACAAAAAAGTGTTTCCTGATGTTTAAGATAATATTTCACGTTTCAGTTTGTGCCCATTGCCTCTGGTCCTGTCACTGGTCACCTCTGGAGAGAATGTGTCTCCACCTTCTCTGCAGAACTTTTTTGAGCTCAATGTACTAAATGTGGCGTTTTATTTTTTTTTTTTTTCAGTAAAAGAAGGTTAATCAGAGACAGTAAAGAGTGTCTACATTTCATGTGCATTCTGAAATTAATAATCCAAAAAAAAAAGAGAAAAAAAATCAGCCAGCTCACGCATTTCCTTAAAAAATATTGATTAATTGCTTCAATAAAGGTGGGAGCTCTTGACTTTTATAATTTTGATTAAAGAAGCAGAAAGCATCCGGATTGATAACACTGGGGGGAAAATTGCACTAACCTTTTCCTTGAATATGTCATTAAAATTAAAACATAGTAAAATTCAACTTTCAAATGATCAGATAATAATTGAAATTTCCCTTTAGCACATCCAGTGAAATAACCCTGGCATGTATTAACAAAATGAAATCTTATAAATAGTATATTTACTGACAAAATTAGTGAGCCTTTGCTTTCAATGTCACGGTTTTTTAGCAGACATCACTTTTTATTATCTTACCGTTCTAGAATTAATTCAATAAAGATCAGATTTCTTGATGTGCAGAAACACCCTAAAGATTTTTTGCTTACTCAGGCTTTCAGTGGAGGTAAGATCTGCAGGAAAGACTTTCACACAGATATTTGTATCTCCTACACATTCTTTAAAATTAAGAAATGCACAACATAAGATGCATACTAAAAACTCACTATAAAATAGTTTTCATTTCACGAAAAAATTAAAATACAAAATAAATGTTCAGTCTTTCTTTTTATTACGCTGTACCTCTGAGACTTACCACTAATGATCCCAAATTCAAAACAATACAAAAATTATATGTATTTGTGTATTTAAATTCTAGAGGTATACAGAATTAAGAATACCTTATATTCTTTGGCACCCACAAGTAATAAAATCTGTCATCTGTTTCTGTAAGATTGACAAATTTGTCAATTAGCTGAAAAAAAAATTTGAAGAAATACTTAGTTGCATGTTAAAACCAAATAATTTTAGACCAAGAAACAAGGTATTTATTTTGTACGAAAACACATTTTATACAAAGAGAAATTTTATGATGTTCTTGTATGAAAAATAAAGGAAACTCAGATTACTTTTTGCCACACGTGGTCCAAGAGATGACACTGGAATTTTCGTCAAAGACTGAAACGTATTTCGTTGGTCCAGAGAAAGAATTTGGTGTATGATTAAGTATGATTAAAAGTCATGAAGGTAATGGAATAAATTACTGTATATACACAGATTTATACCACATAAAGCAAAACTGGCTGTATCAGTGAAAAATTTCATGTTTCATATGGAGACCAATTATTTGAATGAGATGAACAATTAATACTTCCATAGTGTCTGCATGCTTCAATTGCCATCATTTTGTCAAGTGCTTGTGTAAAAGAAAAATAATCTTTTGCTCTCTTAATTGTTCTTCACACAATTGTTTGGTGTTCAGCTTTAATCTTACTTTAAAAATTATTCACTTAATATTTAATCTTAAAAGTAAAAATTTCAGTATAACTTTTTGAACTGATAAAGAAGGCATAGGCTATGTGTATCCAGTTCTAGTGGTATATGGGAATGAAGTTCACTATGAGTAGAACAGATTGGAGGGGAAGAAGGAGAAATGGAAGAGGAAGTAAAAACCAACACTCATATAGTAAAATGAGCATTAGGAAGAGATCTTTCACTGTGATTGGCAGTGAAAATTAAAATAATTGTGGAAAAGATTTTGTTTTTCCTGTCCTAATTTAAAAGAAATAAAACTAGTTATTAGTGGCTGGCTGAAAAGAAGTTTTCAAAGTAATTTATTTTATAAAATACCAAGTATGAGGTGACCAGTTACAGGCATATAAAAATGTCTTCTAAACAGCCCTCTATGTGATAATATTAGGCAGAGGTACACTGTCTTGAACTTACCCTTTAGCCACCTGAAAGCCAAATTCAGCCTATGCAAATAAGGCTCAGAGTAAAAGGTTATTTCTGAAGGAGTTTCCCGTATTTAACTTCTCATTCACTCCATCTTACTGGTTTGGTCTAATGGTGTCTTTCATCTCTGAGAGCATTTCATCTGTATACATACATGTCACATATCTGTAAGACATCCCACACAGCTTCAGCTTCAACTTCTGTTCTTTGTGTCCTCATTCAAAAAAAGGAAAGGGACAGCAATAAATGATCCATCTGTTCACATATTTTAACAAATAATAACATTTATGTGCAATTATGCTTCCTATGATGTACTTACTTGTCAACAGACTCCAAGGATATATTCAAATTATTATTCTATATTTTTATGACTTTTCCTGGAATTGTTTTATTTTTCCTCAGTCACAGAGTTGCTTTATTTTTAATAAGCAGATCACTATAATGAGCTGGTTGATTTCATTGTTGTGTTCATAGCTCATAGATTCCCCAAATATCTCAATATAATATGTAGAAAAAGAGGCAACTATCTAGTAAATATCAGAGATTGTATGTTTCAGAGAAATTAGGAAATAAAAATTTGAACTGCTAACATTACTGCTTGATTATGGAAGTCTCTCTTGATAACTTTAAATTTACATGATATTAATTTCCTTGAATGCCCTATATATTTTCCCATAAAGTTACTGTGAGTCAACTTGTATAGATAAAGAGATTCAGCATTCTAGAGCTGACTTTTACTGAAACAGGGATTACACTATGATTTATTTTGTAATTAGTCTTTTTTTTTTCCTGTTGTCTTGAACATATTGAATCATATGTTCATTTCACCTCAAAAATTTACAGTGATCTGACTAAATAATGGATTCTGTATTAAACCTTACATAGTAAAAAAACCTGGAAACAACATTTCTTCTAAAATTGAAGTAGGAATATGTTTCATTTGCAGAAAGCTTAATTTGTCTTTTATTCATTATCTCAGGGCCTAATGCGCATAATAAATAATAACCAGTCTCATTATTTTATATGGGTAATAGTGCATAATAGTCTTAACTATCTAGACTATAATAACTAGAAATGACTATGGTTAGATGACAGATACAGGTATTACAGCACTGTGAGTAGTTATATTTTTATAATTAAGTAGTGAACTTATTTAAAACAGAAAATATGTTATCCTAGGCAGAACTAGACACAGCATATCACATTTTCTTTTTAAATTTTAGATTTTATAATAAAAAACCCTGTTTTTCACTTTCATGGGACCATTATATCTTAGGTTCATTGTGCCTTTTGTCACTTTGCTTTTAACTTCAAGTTTGTTTTATTAAATGCCTCCTAGTTGAGTTATTAGTAAGTGTATTAGGTTTGTGTGGTAGGTTTTGGTAAAGGTGGGGCTACAGTGCTGGCTTCTGTGAGAAGATGTCAGAAGTTTTCCATGTTTCTCTCATTCCTGGTAGAGGCAATCCCAGCTGACTCCACTATGGACCCACTACTGGCCAAGGCTGAGCCAATCAATCATGAATGATAGTAATACCTTTGTGATAACGTATTTAAGGACAAAAAAAAAAAAAAAAAAAGGTGTTGCATGGTTGTAATTGTGACCAGGGAAGAGCAGAGTGAGAATATCTGAGAGGAACAGCTCTGCAGACACCAAGGTCAGTGCAGAAGGAGGGGCAGGAGGTGCTCCAGATGATGGAGCTGAGATTCCACTGCAGCCCCTGGTGAGGCAGCTGTGCTCCTGCAGCCCGTGGAGGTCAGTGGGGATACAGAGATCCACCTGCAGCCTTTGGAGAACACCCATGCTCCTCAGAGCCTGAGAGCAGGCTGTGACTCCTGGAGAACCTGTGTTGGAGCAGGCTCCTAGCAGGGACCTGCAGACCCATGGAGAGAGGAGCCCACACTGGAGCAGTTTCCCTGTCAGGACTCACGGGGGACCCACACTGGAGCAGCCTGTCCTTGAAGGACAGCATGCTGTGGAAGAGTGACCCACATTGCAGCAGTGTGCAAAGAGCTGTTGCCCATGGGATGGGTTCACACTGGAGAAGTTCATGGAGAACTGTCTCCTGTGGGAAGGATTCCTCTCCGTGGGCACCAGAAGGAGCAGCATGTGATGATCTGACCATAACTCCCATTCCCTGTCTCCCTGAGCCACTGGGAAAAGAGATAGAGCTCAGGGGAGGGAAAGGTGAGGGGAAAGTGATTTTATTTTACTTGTCATTATCGAGTTCTGATTTTATTAGTGATAAATTCAATTAATATTCCAAACTTGAGTTTGTTTAACCCATGACAGTGTTTGGTGAGTGATTTCTCTGTCTTTATCTTGAACCCATGAACCCTTTGCTGTATTTTCTCTCCCCTGTCCACTCGTAGAAGTAAGTGACAGAGAGGCTTTGGTGGGTACCTGACATCCAACCAGGGTCAACCCACTACATTAAGAAAAAATGAACAGGAAAATTTCTCTAATTTCTGAAAAAAGCAGATTAATTTATTTCTTCAGATCACTTTGCAGAGAATCTAAAAGTTTGAACACCACAAAGATCCAGGTAAGATTTTAGAGAAAGTTTACTCCAAAGTCTTTTATTCCATCAGTAATAGTGTGCCAGAATTTCTGCAAGTAGTGGTTGTATATTCATATTAGATACCTGACAGGTGCTAGCAGTTTTTTGTTGTAATTATGAATTTTCAGACAGCTTTTTAAAAGGCTAATGAAATTCTTGTATAATTGAGCTGTCCAACAAATCATATGCTTATATCTGAAAAGAGCACAAAATAAATGCTCCAAAATGAATAATAAAGTGAAATACCTAGAATTATTATAAATGAATTATCATAGTAGCATAATATTAATCAATTAGACTCATTGTCCTCGTAATTCTTTCCATTACGGACCAGTTAAAGGCTAAGTCCTGACACATTTTTATCTGGAGATTTAGAAGCTGGAATACAGTTTTCTAGTGGAATTTGTTCTTTCAGTTTTTCATGAATTTTATTTCGTAATTCTCCCAGATTCTTACAGTACATTTACCTGAATGATTTGCTTGTCCACTTCCTACAATTCACCTCTTCAACCACTGATTCTAAAGCAGATGCTGCATGAAAAGTTTTTGATAACATTTCATATTTTAAATTCTAAGTCTACAGTAAGAATCACTCCTCTGAAACTCTGTTTGAGTTACTACTCAAACAAATATGACTATGGCCGGATATGAATAAGATTAAAAAATTGGTATAGCCAAAATCTGATTTGTTACTCACATTTTAATAGTAACAACCTTCCAAAATTGCATTTCTATGTCTGCTCCTCTCACCTGAGAGGTTATTTTAATTTAATTTTTTTTTTCATCCTGGTTTAGTCTGTTATTTTTCTTTTTCAAAGCACAATAGTATGATTCCTCAGCTATTTGCTTCTAGTTACATCAGGAGTTTCAAGTGCTCTGGCTTTTAAGCACCTGTTTCTTAAAGAATGGGCTCTATTATAATGAGAATGTTTCACAGGATTATTCATTGTGAAAATAGAATGCATTTAAAAAGTGCTTAAGATAGACTAATTATCCTATCTTTATCCTTTATCTCTAGGCAGTTTTCTAGCTGTTCTAATAATTCCTTTGCAGTGACTTAAGCTTGCAGAACACAGCTAATCTGTGTGGTGTCTGAACATTTTGCCAAAATAGTTCATTACTGTGTTGAGTAACACCACAGTGAAACAGAATTTGTCTTGTCATTGTGAGTCTAGATTTCATAGTTTTTGTATTTCTGCGCTGGGCTCATGTGGCAAGGTTTTGATAATGAGGATAGAGCTGGCTGCTGTGAGAAAGTACCACAGTGAGAGAAAGGAGGGGAGGGGAGAGGGAGAGGGAGAGGGAG
>JAOTQZ010000001.1:43374473-43392276 GCA_026546895.1 Pogonocichla stellata
TAATAAGACCACACATTTTTAAGAACAGAAATTGGAGACGTTGGTGATACCAGAATGCTTTAAAAATTTTTATTGATTGCTTGAATGTCATAAATACCACCTGAGTATTTAAAAAAGCCACTGTTAAAAGTTAATCTTCAAGCTTAGAATTTTTTTTCCTGATTTGTATTAAAAAAACCTCTTCAAATCTCGTATAGTTAAAATGCTCACATAAATGGCAAAAAAAAAAAAAAAATCCCTAAACATCAAAACTACCACAGATTCATTTGATTTACAAGAATGACAAATAGATATTTGCAGTTAAGGAATCATGAAGATTTACTTCCTGCAAGTCATGTCCAATGCTTTGTTGGAAAGTGTTTCTTATCATTCTATCAGACTAGAACACCATTTGCTATACATACTTAAACCCTACAAAATAAAACAGAAACAACAAAGAACTCTAATTTCTCCATTACTTGAAGTTTAAATTCGCACTTGATTTTTTGACTTAGATGCTGTAACTCAGGAAAAAGTTGTATACTTCATGGTGAATTTAATGAAGTTCTGGAGTCTGTATTAAGCAGACAATAACAACATATATAACATTTTACAAAGCAAAATGTTAAACTTAACAAAGTATTAAGGGTATCATTATAAGCCACATCTGGGTTATCACTGTAGTGATCTCCTTGGCATTCTTTTGCTTTTAACCATACAAGATATCTTATTTTAGGTTTTGAACCATTATTATTCTTTTGGAAAAGGGGTGGATGAAATCTGTCTGCTTTACTAAGCAACCCTGAAAGATTAAAGTCTTGGAAGCAGTGATTCAAAAACTAAAACCATTCATTGTATCAAGGATTGTACCAATTCTTTTGAATATACACAATGAACTCTCTGGACTTGCTGGCAAAGGACAGCAGCAAATGCATTTAATAATACAGTAATTAAAACCTTGATCCAGGTAGTAGGGAAAATGAATTCAATTTATTCCTATCAGATTGGATTCACATCCTTTTTTTGTGTTCAACAAAGAAATCCATGCTGGCAGTGTTTCATGTTTAGTCTGTATTACTGAATCAAAAAAAAAAAAAGTTGAAAACTCAATGGAAAAAGAACAAGCGCAATCATGAGATAAGTCTGGAACATGTAGTTATAAGGCACAGGTACTGGCTGAGGCACTGATATACCTCATTTCTGCACTGAGAGCATGTCTCAATATTTGATGGAAGAGCCTTACTGATCCAAGGGCAAGAAGCTTTTTAGACATCTGAATATTTTCCGTCTCTTTGTTTATACAACAAGTAAGTTCAAGTTGACATTATAAGTTAAAATTCAGTTGCCTTAAATAGTTCACTCCACTTTCAGTGTTTAATTTAGTGATATAAAAGAGAGTTTATACTCAATACAACTGCAGAAAGAGGATAACATTCCCTCAATAATAATGAATTCTGGTTTAAAAATACTTGTGTTTCTCTTACAGATTAATCAAAATTTAGAGAGATAATATTAAAGAAAATATTGCAACTCAACCTGGTATGTTTTTCATATACCAAGTTACTTATTAGGGCAGGCAACCTGCCCTACCAGGTAAATAACTACAAGTTACTTATTGAGTAGGCCTTTTCATCATGAGCAAAACAGCCTGGCTTCCTCAGCCACTCATGGATCATCACCTTATAGCTGTTATCTCTGAAACTTCAAAAATACCCCACTGAATTATACCACATTTGCATAGGTCTTTTCTCGAGTGACAAAAAACAAATATGCATGTATGTATTTATGGTTCACATCATTCCTGTAATTTTTTTCCTGGATGTCTCAAACTGTTTCCTAATTAGAATAATACGCATCTAAAAGTAATGTCAAATTATGTTTTTCCTATTTAAGAATTATTATTTCGGCAGACATTGTAGCCAAAATAAAAAAATCCACTCCCCTTAAAAGCCTGACAACCTAACAATGTTTACCATAAATACATACCTACTACCTTTTTTTTTAATATTTAATATATTTTGTTTGTTCAGCAGTATCCTGCAAAACAGAAAATAAATTCTTGTCCTTTTTCTTGCTTACTTGCTTTTTCTCCTCTGATGAAATTTTGAATTTGTTAAAGCCACCAATCTGATAGTTTTTGAGGGTGTGGGCAGGTCATTTAAGGTCTATCCCAGTGTCCTGTACACTCCAGGTGATGTAAATTTACCAAAAATCATGAGGAATGTTCATTCTATACTTATTTTTTTTAATTTTCACAGAAATAGTAAAAAAACCTTAAGTATTTATGGAGCTTGGAACACTCCTATTTTAATTAGGTAACTGTAAGTCTCTTTAGTAAATGTGTCTGGATAGACATAGGCTGAAAGTAAGAGGCCTACAGACACTTATAAATTTATAACAGCAGACATAGAAATACTAGCAGTGCTAAGAGAAGAAGTGGGTCCATACTCTCACTCTCTAGGTTTGGTGATTGCTTTTATTATCTCTTGCAGCAGACCTCTCATTAGGAGTCATTAGAAAAGAGCCAAGACATAGACTCTCATTTGCCAACACAAAAAAAGTCCCAGTTTATTCCTATTACGGATTATCCATCCTGACTCCAACTAATCACAGATCTGACAGCAGCAAACTCCCGCCATAGGTTTCCTTTGCAGACACTGAAGTAAGGTCACTTCTTGCTGGAATATGAGTGCAAGTATTGGTTTGCAGACTCTGAGCACAAGCTTTCACCTCATTGCACTGACTGCACACATCCATGGCAGGGTCTAACTGCCTAGACTGATCTCACAGCATTCCTTCATACCATCAATCCCTCAGGGCTCTTCTACCTCCCCCAGGTCCTCTGCCTCCAAGCCCCCCTTGAGCAGCCAACCCACCCTTTTTATCTCACTTATTTTTGTTAGTCACAGCTGAGATCCATTAAAGGCAAGGATATTCTTTGTTAATTGGTACAGCTGTGACTTATCAGAGGCAGGGTTGCCTGTAATCTCTTCTTCTGCACCTGCAATTATCAACAAGCATCAATTCTGCTTGGCCACGAATATCAAACAGTATTGCAAGGCTTGACTGAGTAAATACGATGTTTCCAGTTACTATTTAAAGACTTTGCACTGACATAGAGCACAGAGTCTCAGAAGACTCCCACACTTGCCTTGCTGTGATTGGGTTACTGCTTGTTTAACTCTGGAAGCAGCTTGGACAAATCAACTATTGAGTCACTGATTGAATTGACAGTGAACTAGCTCTATGTTTCCTCATAATCATAATTAAAATAAATGTCTTCAGGCTGAAACCTGTGGCAAATGAATTTTGCTTTCCATAAGAAGTCATTCCCATCTGATAGAAAACAAAGTAGTTTTTCTCTCATATTGCCCCATTATAATGCAAGTCAAGCTATGAAATTGTTTTCCTATATCAAAGGTACAAAGGCTGCTCTTCTATCCTTTCATCCAACTGCCCATTGTACATCCTCTCTTTTAAAAATTTTCACTTGAATATTATGACTAGGATTTTAAGTATATTTTTCTTTATCCCAGTAATATATAAAAAAATTATGTATGTGGAAACAAGTTTTTAAATTAAAAAAACCCTAAACTAGTATGAGCAAATTAATCTAGTTTTTATTAGAAGTTATTGAATAATTTATTTGCCCAAGAGTTGCTGATAAGTTTCTTAGGGAGGATGAATATCTGAATAAAAAAGTAGGAGCATGGTTTAATCTGTGAAAAATTTGTTTATTTAATCTTATCTCCCAATTAGGACTTCTTTGAGTTGCTTGGGGACACTGGCTAAGATTCAAATATTTAATATGGAATTTGAATGTCTAAAGTGGTCTTGACTGAACTGTCAATTCAGTAGGTGGCAGTTACACAGAACACTTTACTCAACTTGAATAAAGGTCTAGAATTACAGTAGGTCTTGATTTACAGTTATAAATTTTAGTGCCTACCTTCATTGAGTTTGCAACAAATTTTTAAAAAGAAAAGAGTATCAAAGAATCTTTTCAAATGAATGAAAATTGCCATGCAATCAGAACACTCCCTTGGCTTTGCATTTTCTTGGAAAATTGGGCTATTAGAAATATATTAGAGAAATATAGAGACATTGCTCTTGTGTCTGATTAACAGAAGTACTTCATATCAGAATAATAACATAAACTAAAAAAACCCACAGATTTTAATACTGTGCTTTCAAATAAACAATATAAATGAAACATTAGGGATCATGGAAACACCAATTAGATACATACAATTAGCCAAAACAAACCTCAGAAAAGAAGTTGCAATTACAGTGTAGTTTTATTTTATGGATACTCATTTTCAATGGGTCTACTGAAAAGCAGGATCCTGTTATCAAGCCCAAATGAAGATATTTCTAAACTTACCAATTTAAAATGTCTGAGAAGTGGAACACAAATTTCAAAATTACTTTGTCTTCCATTTGTTCCAGAATATTAATCTGCAAACTAACAAGTACTGAAATTAAAAATAAACGAAGAGAGAAAAACAAAACAAAACAAAAAACCACAAAGGAAGCAGTTTTCTTTAGGTAACGGAAACAAAAAAGTTCACGTCTGAAGTTAATTTAGCCTATTTAAACATAGATTCTTTTTTTTTTTTTTCACTTAACCTCAAGAAGTTCTATGCAATTCTCTTACAGTATTACCTTCTAGACAGCTGAAATTCAGGAAAATATAGCTAAGTACATTTATAAATAGCTATTTTTAAATTTCTTTATTCTAATCCATATAATTCACTTCTTAGTTGAATGGAGTTATAAGAAACATTAACTTCTTAAATGAACTTATTTAATTTTTTAATTGTTAGCTTATCCAAATATTTTAATTACCTATATAGTTGTGAAAGTGGGGAAATAGAGTCCTAACACCTTCATATCCCGTACTGTAAATTAAGGGGTTTTCTTGTTTCTTTCCGGTAGATGGAAAAGACTGACTCTCTCCTTCTTTATGTTAATTATCTTGCAAGATGGAATTTATTCATATTTTGATCCTTTAATTTTACGTTTTCTTAAACTAAGGAAATCACATATAATTTTTTTCCTGTTATTCTTTATGTTCTTATCTAAATTCTTTTGTAAAATACTCTCCCAAAATAGACTTCGATAAGTAATTATTTTGTTTTTCAAGTCAAGCACCTTTGTTAATACATTCCTTATTAATTAAATCTGTCATTTGTTTTCCACTATCATTAAATTGACTAACATTTAGCTATCACTAAACACTACTCCTACTATCCTAGATGAACTCCAATTTTTCCTATCATCCTGATTTATTTTGTAATACTTTATTTCCTTTCATGTGCTGCCAGATGTAATTATCTTTATTTTATAACTTTATCATTGTCTTTTTTGCTGACACTTTGTCAACTTGCCTTTGTTTCAGGATACAAATGAAAATTTTATCTTAGTAAGTGCAATAATATTCTCTGTTATAAAGGGGTAAGTTAGATGTACCAATACTTGCAATTCTTCCAAATGACATAACAGTTGTGCATGCCAAATTGATCCAAGTTGAAAAAAAATCACAATTATAGCTGTTGTTTGCATGTCTTTTTCCACTGCTATCCACCAACAGACCATCCATCCCTTGGCTAAAGACTGGAGACAATTTAAGTAGACACATGAATAAAAGTACCAAGTACTTTGAAAAATGTTCAGCAGAGAGAGAAACATTGTGACAGAATGTCTTGTATCTGATAAAGATGATCAACAGTGTTCTGGAATGGCAATATCTTTTTAATGGAAGGTATTTCTCTTTTTCTCACTGATCATTGTAAGTACACTTCTCAAACATTTGTATGATGGCACTATGAGCTATTGAAAATGATACTTCTCATTCTGCAAAGAGGGTAAAATTATTTTCTGATATTCCTCAAGTCTTTGATTTTCTAACAAGTAGAGTTTGCTTTCAAGATTTCAAACCAATCAGGGCTAAGAAATTATTACTCTTTTACAGTGAGTAAGACAAAAATGACAGTAAAATGGTGATGGGATTTGTACATACAATAGACGTCTTGTCTGTCTATCTATTATCTTCCTGTCTATCTATTAATCCATCTGAAAATGAGAATAAAACAGACACACTGTTACAGGCTTCAGCTTATATTAACAATCAGTGTCAATTCAAGGCACGTAGAGACCTTGACCTCAGTAGCTTCCATCTGCCAGACTCCTTCTCTATATACAGTGTGCCAGCCCATCCTCTAGTCATCCTCCTGTGAAAAAAGGTTGAGAAAATTTGGCTTATTAAAGCTGGATAAGAGAAGGCTCCAGGGAGACCTTAGAGCAGCCATCCAGTGCCTAAAGTGGGCTTATAAGAATGATGGGGACAGATTTTAGAGGGACCGATAGTGGTAGGACAAGGGACAATGGACTGAAATTCAAAGAGAGTGGATTGAGAGTAGACATAAGAAGCAAATATTTTGCCATGAGTATGGTGAAACACTGGAACAAGTAGACCAGAGATCTTGGGGATGCCCTATTTTTGGAAGTTTTCAAGGCCAGGTTGGTTGGAGCTTTGAGCAACCTGATCTAGTTGTAGATTTCCCTGACTGTTGTAGGGGAGGGTGGACTAGATTCCATTCTTCTATGATTTCATGATTTTGTACTTTATTTGTTCTTTCAGCAATTTGTTTTTTGTGATATATGAAAAATCGTTATCATAGTCTGAGAATAAAAATACTCTAAAGCAGTTAAATTGTCCATATGATAAACACGAAAACCTTAAAATCTACAGAGGTTCCTTATTTTAAATACATCATCTAGGTGGATTCATTCTTCATATAATAACAATTCTAATGATAATGATGATAATAGTGATATGATGATGATTACTACTACTACTACTACTACTACTACTACTACTACTACTACTATTACTACTACTAATGCCCTACCTTCTATCAATTTTATTTGGCATTTTACTGAGCATTAGAATACTTTAAAGTATTGATCCATTGTAAGAGGATTAATTCTTCAGTAGTAATATATGAGACAAATTTGACAATACTTTTAAATTTGAAACAACATTTTGGACACTTCATTCAGTCCTTTATTGGATAGGATTTGTAACTCCCATTAAAAACTTGTAAGAAAAAAAATGTATTGGAATGAAGTCTTGCAGTTTATCCTATTCAAATTCAGCTAGTGCAATTACATTACTTTCTATTTCAGAAAGGATACCAATTACAATAATTTTCTTCTCTAGAAGGCAAAGTATTTACTTAAGGATGATAAAATTTGAGTTGCAGGCTGCAAACTCGTGTGTCATGTTTTCTTTCTAGCAAAATTATAATTTGCAAATAATAAGGCTGCCGGATCTGATATTTAAGGAAGTGCAATAAGTCAATGTGTTGCATTGTTATTCAATTCAGACCACTAATGGACAAACTTGAAAAAACAAGTTTGATATGTCAGGAAGTATGCTTTACTCAGCAGTAGAACAAAAATGCCTATGGTATTTGCTAGATGACTGGAATGAAAAGAGCAAAGAATTAAAGGTTAAACATCACGAAGTTGCTACTTATGTTCAAATAAAGGTTTTACATTTATAAAAGAAATTGTAGCACTGTAATGACTAAGAATCTGCGACCTGTGACAGATGCGGATAAAGAGTGCACCATAGAAAACATGAGAACAAAATTATATGCAAAAATTTTGGTTATTTGTGTGATTTTTTTTGTCTAGTTATCTAAGCAGTAATATTAATTAGAAGTTGCATATTTTTCACATTATCTTATTAAATTACATCTCTGGATGCTTTCACCAGGAAATTATTACTGATGTCATATAAAGTACAGTGTTCTCTTCATAAATATGCCTATAAGATAGTGTTTACAAACAATTCAAGTAATTTCTTTTTGTCTAATGAATCAGACGAATTTATTTAGCCTTATTATTTCAAGAATAACCTTTTAATTTCATGAATTCAAAACTTATGTTTCTTCTGTACATGTCTGAATGGTATTTACCACCTCTCTGTATTACTTGGTTTCCTTTCTCTTCACTAGAAGTGCACAACTTTCAGAGGTTTTATAGGACCAGCATGCTGGGTTATCTTCTGTTTCTTTTCAGTGGTCTTTAATGGCCAGGAGGTTGTGGGGTGTGGTCAACACTCAAAACTAAGGTTAGCTTTTCCAAATACACTATTTGGTAGGACTGTTCCAGTACAGGTTTGCAATTATACAGAGAGCATTTTCTTGTGTGTTAAAAAATTATTTGTCAATATTTTGATGCATTTGATTTACATTATGTTGCAAGGTTTTAGTAACTGGGAAGAGCTGCAGGGGTGGGTTTTTTGAGAACTGGTCAGGACCAGTGCTAAACACAGGTGGTTCCAGAGGGCTCCAATGTAACAACTACATGGTACAACTGAACGTCACAATGAAGGTGGTATATTTCTACTATAATGCAACAAAAATTAAGGAAAAATTCTGCCCAGCAGTCTGCCCAGAGAAACAGCCCTATGAACAGCAAGGTGAAAGGAGGCAGAGGAGGGACTCCAAGAAATGTAGATATTCTCCAGCAGCCCATATGGAATCCAAAGTGGAGCAGGTATTTCTCTCCAATTCATGGAGAAAACCACACCAAAAGAAATAACCACACTGTAGTCCATGAAGAGACCATTATGGAGCAAATTTCTGACAATACCTGCAGTCCATGCAGAGAACCCTTGATGGAGAGGACTCATCCCAAACGACTGCAATTTGTAGGAAGGACTCACCCCAGAACAATGGGAAAGTATGAGGAGGATGGAAGGGCAGAGAGGAAATGTTACAAACTAACCAAAACCCAACATCTCTCATCCTTCATGTGCTGCTTGGAAAGCAGCAGAAGCAGAGGAAGTTGAGGACATGGGAATAAATTAGTGAAGTTCCATCTGTGTAAAAAGGGTGAGGGTGACAGTAAGGTGTTTCAGGTTTTTGTCTTTTCTTCTCACCACCCAACTCTATGTTAATTGGCAATATTTTTTTTCCCGTCTCAAATCTGTCGTGCTTGTGGTGGAAATTGCTAAGTGATCTTTCTACCTTTATGTCACCCCGTGAACTTTTTCATCTGCTTCTCTCATCTGTTGAAAAGAAGTGAATCAGTGTCAGGATTTGAGGATCTATCAGCTGATCAATTGCTGAAAAAGACTGCAACAGACAGCACATAAAATGTCAGTTATGTCTCAGATGTGAAACAGGCTAAAAAAAAACAAACAAAAAACAAACAAGCAAACAAGCTGGTCAGAATCCTTACCCTTGTCTTTAGCCTGTTTATGTCAATGAGGGGGAACTTTTGATACTTAAAAATTATTTATTTCCTGCAAGAAATTATATATGACAACTGGCACAGTGGTCTGTGCCTGCCACTTCGTATTTTCACTGCCTTACATTGATAAGAGAATAATTTAGTTCTTTTTATTCACTTCTTTATCATCTCTTCATGTCTAGGTTCACTTCTGGGTTTTCTACTATAGTAATTCAACAGTGCCAAATATAAACCTGGCAAGATATTTGGTATATTTCTGTCAAGGAAAAAAGCTGAACAAACCAGAAATATTTCTTTCTGCTATGAAGAAAGGAAGGATTCAGATTTGAATATAGAGGGTAGATGTTTAAAATAAATACTTTTATTGGTCTTAGAGAATTAAAAGTATCAAAAATGGAAAAATGTCAAATTATATTAAGAAGGAGAATGAGATGGATGTGTAAGTTCTAGTCACTGTAAAAATTTTGTGCTAGTCATTTGACTACATATTAAACTCAGTTGCATCAAGGGGAAGTAATGACTTTTCCCAGAAGCCAATAAGTAAAAAGCTACACTATGTATTAAGTTCATAGTACAGTACTTATTTTAAACTGCTTGCATAAATTGGTTCATTAAAATATGCCTCTGTTGGAGATGCCAAAATTTATGATAGGCACCAGGAGACGAAAAATTTAAGTGAGAAGACTAGCAAATAAATTAATAAATGGTTTGGGAAATTTCTATTCATTGTGATCTTTGAAAGAAAGGTTGATAAATATCCTTCAGATATGACAAACTATATATAATATTTTGGATGATGGAATGAAGAAATGAGGATTTTTTCTTCCTAACATATGTCCTCTGGTTTATTGAAAGAACACTTGGCTATTCATAAGAAAAAAATCTGTGGCCTGTTCACTTTCACTTTCTCTTATTTTCATTCTTTTCCCTTTTTTTAAAAGTCTTTAATTTTTTTATTTTTTTTTTTTTTAACTGTTGTTCCCAGAAAGCAGAGGCAATCCATAACTTATTTAACATTTAATTAAGAGTAATGTTCTTTCAGGGAAAAAGGAAAAAACAGAGGAAAAGTTAATCTTATTGCTTTGGCCAAAACATTTTTAAATGCAACGATAGCAATAAAAGGTGACCTGCTTCCTGATAGTTTCTCTTTGGCAGACTTCATCAGATGCTTGAGAATAAAGTGTAAATCTAGATGTATTTGAAAAGCAAGTCATCACAAAAAGATTTTTACACCGGCTGTTTCGGGTAATTGGCTAAAATCCTCTAGAGGTACTTGTCTCTCCCATCTGACTATGCAAGGAACTTACATAACTAGACAATCTGCATAACTCTAAGATAGCTAAAATTACAAGAAATTAATAGTACTCGACTTGTGCATCACCTACAATGAATTACAATTTCCCCCGCCCCCTCTGGGGAGCGTCAATAAAACTGAACATCTCAGCTAATGCTTAAGAAGTTTGATTTTGACTCGTTAAAGAGTAAGCATAAACAAAAAGACCCATATAGAAATTAAACCAGAATACTGATCAATTTTTCAGACAGTGATTAATTATGTACTGCAAAAGGAATGGAAATACACTACATATAACTCCCAAGGTACACTTAAGAATTATTAGCACTCTTTGTGGTTTTGTGTTATTGTCAAAACCAAAAAATCAATGAGATTTCCTTTACAATTTTTTCCTTTACAGAAAAAGAGAATATGAATGAATTTTGATTCAGACATTTGGCTTTATGTGCATAAATAATTATTTTCCTTACAATTAATTACTTTTCCAGAAATGTTGTTTAGCAATATGTCTCCCTTGGCTGACTTGGATGTTGAGTTTTAATCTCTGTACCACTTTATATGTAATGTACAAAATACATAATAATTTGCAGAGAAGACCAAACACTGAGAATGCAGAAGTCAGATATTCAGTAGTTTTTAAATATGTAGCTCTCTTGTGTTTCAGTACCAATTTTCAAATTTACCTGAATATATTACTTGGAGACCAATTACAAAGCTGTAAATTTAAGAAGGTTATTTGTGATTAATAAAAGATAAGAAATGTATACCCAGAAGAATTAGTAATGAAACAGAGAAAGGTTATGCTGCTTTGAAATGAAATTAGCAGAGAGCTTCAGCTATTTGCCACCTTAGAGTTACTAGGTGGAAAAAAAAAGGGTAGAGAAATAAAAAAAGCACAGTAAAATTTATCAGAGATTTATATTTGAAAAGAGAAAATAATGCAATTGCATTCTGATGGCTTTAGTTACAGCTGCGAAGAGAAAAATCATAAAGGTGACATTTTGAAAAGAGACCTCCTAATGATACCTAACTATAGAAGATGCACTCAGGAGTATGTTCTGATATTCTGTCCCAATTGTAAATTTGCAATAAGGGGCGTATGTGTGATCCATAAAGCATTGATTGCACAACTCAAATGTTTCTCCCCGTAAATTCCTGCTTTTATTAATTATTGCCAATAGTGACCAAAACCCACAAAATAATATGTTTATTCTCTGAGATAGATTTTCTTGCTCTAAGAGACTAGAGGGGAAAAAAAGAGTTCTGCAATGAAGACAAAATTTAATTTTAAAGAAGATATTAAAGATATTAATTAAAGAAGATATTTTAACATAAGGGGAGAATTGAGGAACTTATTTATCCTCACAGTAGTCACATGTTAAGGTGACTAATCTTTGGTAGAATTCTCGGACTTCTCAGGTCAGTAGATACACTCAAATGGCTCTCTTAGGATTCCTGTGGAGCTCAATTAGTTGTACTTAGACACCTGAACATTTAATTGCTCATGTTGGATCAATCTTTATAAGTGAAGGAAGAATAGTGATACATTCCTACATATTTTTGGTATTTAAGGGTCCAAACACCTAGACTTTTGCCTCTTCTTAGTAGTCAGCTAAAAATTGAAGCTGTTGGTGCAGACCATTTCCTGAAGGAGTTATGGGTTAGTAGCAAGGATGGCTTCTGTGAGAGGATGCCAGGAACTTCTCCAGGCCAGACACAGTTGGTTTCAGGCAGCTCGACAATGGACATATCACAGGACATAACTCAACACATAAGACAAGCTGGTGGTCCCTCAGAGAGAAAAAAAAATATTTAAGAAAGGGTTAAATTACTATACGGACAGAGGAGGGGAAAAATGAGTGAGACAGCAATGAAGACAGACTGAGAAGCTCTTGCCTAGAGAAGACAATTTCAGTGATCCTTTGTCAAGTCAGTTTAAGTGGTCGTAGTGTATATGTTTTTATGGACCATGCTTAACTAAACCACTGAATTTATTCAGATTAACGGAAAATTTTTTTTTAATAGGATATGCTCATATAATTTTAATAAACTACTTTATGATGCTATTAATATCTTTGTTGACAATTAAGGGACAGCAAATTGTCACTAAAACAGAAAAGACTGCTGGAGGTGGGAGAAAAAACAGAAATGAATCAGTTCTCTTGCTGAAAAAAAAAGCCTTACGACACCATAATCAATAACTATTCTTCTTTCACTTTTCCCTTTCCATTTCCCTTTCCCTTTCCCTTTCCCTTCCCCTTCCGCTTCCACTTCACCTTTTCCTTCTTCCCCTTCCCCTTTCCCTTTCCCTTCTGCTCCCCTTTTCCTTCTTCCCCTTCCCCTTTCCCTTTTCCTCCTTTCCCTTTCCTCTTTTCCCCTTCCCCTTCCCTTTCCCTTCTTTCTCTTTCTCCTTTCTTTTTCCTTCTTCTAACATCATCAATTTAAAATAAATCTTTTGTGATTTGAAATAAAAATGAGATGAAGAGCACAGATAAGGCTGTGGAAGGTAATAGGGAACACACTTGATTTTAAAATTTTTCCTCTGGCAAGTGCACAGCAGTACATAAAGTCTTCTCACTGATTTCTCAGTCTCAACCAGATGTGACAGGAGAAATACTATTTCATTGATAGATTTCTCCTATGGAAACGAAAATTTGCATTACAGGCAAACAATTGCATACTATCAGCTGGGTAAGACTGTCAGAAGTAAGTCCCTTGGACTCATTTCAAAACAGTATTAGACCCATTGGAAATCACTTCCAAACTATCATTCTGAAAACTAAACAACAAAGTCAAGCAAGTGAGATACTTATCTACTTATGCTTATTCTTACTTTTCTGGGGGAAAAAGAGGTCAAACATTTACTTACAAAATCATATCCAGTAGAAGCTTCAGTAAGTTCAGTATCTTATTAAAAACTTGCAAGTAATAGCAGAGAAACTAATTAAGGCCTAAGGGATACAGAAATCACTGTGTATAAATATGTAATTAGCAAAAGTGTTTTAAAATATCCCAGTACTGCATCATGTTTCCCTTGTAATTACAAAAATTTCACAAAAACAACAGCGAGATAACTAATATTCCAGGACTGTACGTTTTAAGTTAGGAATGTTGACATCAAATGAAAATGTCAATGTTTCCTGCATTCTATCTTTTGCAAGAGAAAGTTGCATATTAATATCATATCCTGTTTCTCTCCATGTCACTGATTTAAAAGCTAATACTATGGGAATCATAAATTAGAAATTTTAAAAAATCATGATCATCATAAAATTAGAGCTACTTCTTTAGGGGAAAGAAATTCATAATGTGCTTATAAATGAAAGGGGTAAAATTCAAATTTCTAGTATGATGCAGAATCTGCAATAAATATGCAGCAAGAAGAAATTAATGGTCTGTGTTCATCAGTGAAAAGAGAAATGTAGAAATTATGTTGCACTGTGCCTACTTAAATGCATGGCATGTCCAAAAGCCAGTGTGTATAAATTTCAGAGAAGTCAAAAAAAACCTAAACCAAGCAGAAGAGTCGTTCAGTAGTGCTTTAGAAATTGATATTGTATAATTTAAACATGTTTCCCTATTGAAGAAAAAGGTCACTGACTATTGGCTGAAACTTAACTCACAGGCCCTGGTAAGTTACATAAACCTTTTGTGCCTTAGTGTCTAAACCAGAGATTTCTCACAGCTACTCTGACTTCAGGTTGGCTAAAATACAAGGGAATTTGAGGTAACGCAGTCCCAAATCTGCCTGAAGTCTAGCCACTGCTGGAGCACATGCTAGACTCAGAAACTGATGGGAGATAGGGTTCCAATAATAGACACCAACTTTGGACACATTCCTAATGCTATTGAAGCTTTTATTGACTTGCATCATACCTCTACAAGATTCTTATTCAGCTAATTCTGACAAAAATCTGAAGATCCAAGATTCATGTTACAGATACTTCATAAATTGAAGGCTGGCAAAAGATGGCATATCACACCATGAGAGAATTGAAGCACCAGAACTTTGAAAACACATATATTTTACAGATTACATTCTGAATTCAGCCCAGGACTGCATCAAAATCTATTAAAAGCAAAATATTTCTTTGTATGGATTTTTCAAAGCTGGTCCCAAGACAGGAAATTTGATGACTGCCAGAGATATTGTATAAATAAATATTTTTTTTGTGTGGTAAAATGTGACAACTAAATATAGAGTACTGATAAAAATGAAATCAAAATTTATTTATTTTTAACTTTTTTCTTCTTCAGCAACAGACTTTGGATTGAGGAACTCTAGATTCACCAATCAAATTTTGGCATATTCAGCCTCATCAACCCTGATGTATGTTCTTTTCTTATGGGAGTTTTATTCAATTTAATTTAATTCACTGATGCTCATGACATATTAAATTTTTTCACTTTCTGTAATTCATGAAACGAAAAAAAGTAGAAAGTCAAAAACTTGGAATTGTCTACTGTACTTGAGGAGGAAAAGTACAGAAGCTAAAGGCCTTACAATAATGAAACAGTATTTAAAATATTTCCCACATTCAGGACACAATCCTTACACTTTTCCTGTCAGGGCATTTTGACCCACAGTTGCAACCTTGAAAGAATAGAATCTGAAGAGCTTGACAAGCTACCTGGCTCCAAAGTTGATTCACCTCTAATTTTTTTTTTTTTTCTTTTTTAAACATCCCTACTGAAAATAATCTCTCCAAGAAAATACAGTAACGTAGTGTCCATGGTCTTTGGTTGATTGTCAGGAGACAGAAAGAGCAACTCAGACAAAGATCCACAATTTGGACCCTCCCTGAAAGAAACTTGTGTTTTCACACTAGAATTTACCCCTTTGAATATTCTATGCCCATAGATCTTTCCAATGATCTAAATGGGCCCCAGGGGCTTACACGAACTGAGCTGCCCTGAAAAATTACAGAAACTACATTTAGGCCCTATACCTGCATTCTGAATTTGCCTAAATTTGCAAGCAAATCTCTTCTCATAGTATCAATAGTTCAAATTATATATAAGGAGACTCAAATCCCATTCTAATTTGTTGAAATAACAGATATCCCCAGTTTCAAATGCAGTGGGAATACAGTGGGGATTATTAAAAAGAAAAAAGTATTTTCTAAAGAATAAAAGTAAGACTCTTAATCAGAAGTTTATCTTTGAAATTATTAAGTCAGGAGACAATGAAAAAAAATAGTTTAATGAATTTTGGTAGAAGTCCATGAATAGTGACCTTAGCCTATGATTTCTAATTCAGGTCTATGCTTAGGTGAAATTTATTAAGGAATATTGAATATTTTAATAACCTGAAAAAAGACAAAAGCTCTCAATAGAATTTACATTTCGCTTGGGTGCCAATTGCACATTATCATATCTTTTTGATATCTTTTTGACATGAGTGATATGTTTCACAGGAACACAGTGCTCAGATGACTGCAATATTTCCATATAACCTTAAGAAGGAGAAAGAGGAATTAAAATTTCATAGTACATTTACATGCCTTGTTGAATACTTTATTTTCTTTTTTAAAATAATATTTTAATGGAGCAGAGACTTGTGTTCTTTTCTCAGGGAGCAGACCTGCTAATCTTCTCCTTCGTATTTCATATTTATATTTCTAAAATAAACACAGTAGAAAATATTTTAGCTCCTCTTCCAGGTAAGCCACAAGATTTTCTTTAATTTTTTTTCTTTTAATAAAATCTATTGAATGAATAACAAAGGTATTCAATCGCTTATTGTGCTGTTGGAGTTCCTGGATATCGGTTTGAAACACACATTTCTTTTTTTTTTCGTATCTTGTAGTTATTTCTGCTACATTGTGGAATTCAGATGTATAACATGAATCTAAGTAATGAATATGGCGTGACCTTGGTGGAATAAAGGTTTTATACCTCTTGCAGGACTTTGAATAAATAAGACTTTATCAGATAGTTGTATCTAATTGCAAATCTCATATTAAAGTGATTGAAAGAAAATATTTAAATGCATTATTTATAGGAATACTTGAAATTTTGTCTGCAAAATAACTTCTTAGAGAAAAATAATCAAGTTTTTTAAAATGTGATAATAACTCTGTATAATAAGTAGAAAAGTGTCCCATGTCCTATTGTCTCTTGTCTACTGACATATCTGAGAGGCAACTCTTATTCACTAGTTCAGATTTTGTTGACACTACAGAAAAAATTGTTTTACTTTACTAATACTTCAGTGAAAACAGGGAAGAAGTTTCAGTAAGATACAAGTTTAGTCACTTATTAATCAAACAACATACTAAGGGATCTCCAGGAGTCAGGAAGAAATGTCTGCTGCTACACTGTGTGCCACATCCTCTCTGACTATAAATGTTCTTGTAAGATCCTGCAACGTTACCAGAAACAGTTGAGGCCTCCCTTGGGCAGCCACCCAGTGAAAATCCAATCAATTTACATGACTAATAGTAGGGAAAAATGCGTGAGGTTAAAACTCAGTGCAAAGATAGTTTCATTTCTTTCAGACAACTTCCTCAAATTCAAATGCTTTAAGTCAGATAAATTTTGTTAAAACAAGTTTTAACTTGAAATCCTTAAATTTAGATTGGAATAACAGGAACTAATAGTTTTCTCCATCTGAACAAGATAATAAAGAATTGTGAATACTGAAACGTAAATATGACTAACTGCGTTGCCATATGCCAAGGTATTTCTGTTGCCCATAAACTAGTAAGTGTTGATTATAACAAGTGCAAACTCTTATTTGCTGCATTTCAAGGTTTTTTGTTTGCAATTATTAACTTCTTTGTTTTACTACTGTGTTTTTAGACAATGGTGCTCAGAATTATTTGCCAACACTTCTAAAAAGCTGTTTCATTTCAGATGCACATAGTTCACAGTACTTTTTTTATTCACGATCCTTTAATTTTCTTGAAGTATAATAGTGTTTATTGCTTGCTGAGAATTTAGGTATTAATTTCAGAGAATCCTTAAGCTTAATAAAGGAATTGTTAAAAAGCAATAAAAATAACAATGAGTTAGAGATTAAGAAAAGAGAACATTCAAAATAAGGGAGAAGAAACGGTTAACAGGATTCTTTCTTCTCAGATTAGAAAACAAAGAAAAGAAACAGACAAAACACCCTTCATCTGTGAGTTACTTTGTGTCGGGGATCGCCTTCTAGGACAAACTCGAGAGCTCTGTATCAACTTGTTACTACGTTTCAATTTATTATTAAAAGAGGGCGTGGGTGCACAGAGTCCTGCTAGGAGCCGCCAGCCGCGG
>JAOTQZ010000001.1:43409502-43430450 GCA_026546895.1 Pogonocichla stellata
ATTTATATATATTTATGAAAATCACTGATTTTCAGATAAAGAAGCAGCATGCACAGAAATCAGAATAATGGACATAAACCAGCTATATCAACCATAGGCTAAATGGATTATTCATTCCTTTTCAAACTCTATCAAAAAGGAAGCTGTGAAAATGAACAATATGCTTGCTAGAACGTGGAAATAAAAGCTATTGTACAGCTGGCAGTTAGGTTTGATCGCTTAGTACTTTTAATTTGAGCACACTTTCCAGGTTTTAGCTATGACCTTCATTAGGAAGAACATTCACAAGTTTAAATACTTCATTGCCACACTGCAGATTCATTCGTAAAGTGAATCCTGTAGCTAGTTTAATGAATTCTGCATGGATGGTAAAAACTGGTTTACGTTTTACCTGAGGTAAAAGATAACGTCATTCTTGTTCTATAAATGCTTTCATGTGAACCAAGATTTTACTTCCTGAGCTTTGGCAGTAACACAAGAGAAAAAAATATTACTTGCTCTTTATTGTATATGGCTTTGTTTCCTTGCACTATGACTGAAAACACTTTGGAAGTTAAGTTTTTAACATGTTACTTCTTTTTCAAATAATTTGGTTTGAATTAAGATTTTTTTTACTTAGATTATGCTATTACTCAGGAAAATATGTGGAAGGATGATGGGAAATTTTGAGAAGATTTTTGAATTAATTTAAGAGTATTTTTGACCTCTCTTCTTAATTGAAGAATAAGTAGAGAACTTATAAAGTTACAGAGTGAAGTTTGGACATTTCCATAGACAGCATTAATAGCAAAGAGATTCAGCTGCTCTGAAATGTGAAGGAAGAAAATAACTCAAGGCAGCTTTAAGGGAATTATGTGGAAAGCTCCAGACATAATCTGAAACAGCAATTACAGATAGCAACTCTTCTATTGTTTCAGTGGAATGATCTTCTTATTTTCTTATTCATTCATGCTGAATCATTATTAATGTGTTTATTTTCCAAGGATTTAGAGACTAGTCTTCATTCCTAAGGACAGAGTGTTGAAGTTGGAGATTCTACAATAATAAGCAAGCCATATCTCTGACAAAAAGAAAAAAGAACATAAACCTAGGGGAAATGGGAGAATGATGCCCTTTTAAAAATGCCCTTAGTGGTAATTTCCTGATTTCCATGCAACTGATAAAATAGGAATGAAGTTAAAGAAGGGATAACATCTACTTTTAAAACTTTTTTATCACTGATGGTTTATGGAAAGAAATATCACATGATTTAGAGTTTCCTGATTCATAAAATTCTCGCAATAACTATACCTGGCTTTTGAAACACTCCCAAATTATTTTCCATAACAATGCTTACATAAAGACTTTAACAGACTAAAAAGCAGACTTTCAAAATTTTGGGTTCCTTATCAGAGTTCAATAACATGTTTCTGCAAGAAGGCTTTAGAATACAATTGTTCTTTCTTATCTTTCACCATATATAAAATATATCTTTCTAATACTGTTGCTAAAATAGGTTGGCATTAAATTCTTTTGAAGATAAGACAGTTGTAGTTTTTTACTTGGAGGTTGCAGAAGTGAATCATGGATTATTTTTGCATGCATGTTTATGAAAGAAAATTAAAAACTAGAGCTGTCTTAGTCAAAAAATTGCCATTGTAATGTCATTATCCTCAAGGAAGTATCTATAATAGTTCAAGAAGATTATCCCTATAAAATGAATATGATGTTCTGATAGCTATAAAAAAAAATAAAAGCAGAGGGTGCTTAGATGTTACTTAAGCTTTAGAGTTTGGAGCACTTTAAATACCTTAATGGGGATGGCAGGTAAGTCTGTAAAAGATGAGATCAGCTGAAGTCATGATGAAACCCAGGGAAAATATTGCAGAGAGTAAAAAATTACACTAATATGAATATCAAGGAAATTGAATCTCACCCAGAGAGGCTACCTCTGATATAGAGGTCTGATTTTAATGAGCTGAGCTTCATTCCTTTTGTCCTTATTAATTAAGCTATATATGAGGGGTATTTTTTGGTTGTTCGTGAAGTGTTTTTTTGTTTGTGGTTTTGTTTGTTTGTTGTTGTTTGCTTGTTTGTTTTCATTTCCCTTGTTAAAGAACACCTCAGTTTAGACATTATCTTAATCAAGTATTCATTCTAGTCAAAAGAACAAGTGCTCTGAGGGAATTACTACTGACTGTTGTTTCCTGGCTCATTATTTCCGTTCTTATCAGCAAAAACTTTAAGAACTCCTCAACTACAGAAAACTAAAAATTTGTTCAAAAATTTGTCTAATTTTCTCAATAGAATCTGTGTAGTAACATCACATTTTCTAGACTTGTATACTGTAATAAGAAAGAATTCTTTTAGTTTCTATTCTTTTTCCTTTTTACACGTTGGTATTTGTATTAATCTGATGTATTTGAATTACAGTATTGTAAAAAGAGAAGGAAAATATGCCATCATCCAAGGTGTGTTTCTGCAGTTATCCCCTGAAAAAAAGTGACAATATGTCCTAAATGGGAAAAAAAAAATCCAAGCAAATAAACTGACAAACTCCAGCAAACTCTATAAACATCTATGCCTTGAAATATTCAAGTCCTAATATAATTGTGTAGAGATTACCTGCATTAGCTTGCCACAAGATGTCAATGTATCCATGATTAAAGTATAAATTCTACATGCTTTCTGCAGAATCTAAAAGCACATATAACCACGTTTATAGGTAATTCTGCAAAAGCTCTACCAAAGGTATGACTACAATAGAAAATTGAACTTTCATCAAAGTAATGTGGGTGGGCCTAATGGCTTAGTGCAAGGCTGAGAAAACCTACATTAATCTTGACATGAGTTTGGAAATATGAAACAGTTTCTAAAACTACAGTGTGAATTCCTCAAATTATCACTGAGCTATAGCTAAAGCATTTTCCTTGAACTGTAGTGTGTTCACTAAAGATCTGTTCTGGAAGCATCAAGATCTTACTTGGAAGGAAAGATACACCCTGGAATTGCTATGAGCTGATTTGGTTGACATCCCATGTCAACACCTGGATATAAGCCCACACAGTCACAAGGACTGGGAAAACATTGACACACAGATGCCCAATACTTACAGAAGTAAAGGTCCTGAGGAGTCAGTGTCCAGCCCTGTCCAGACCTTACAGAGACACCGGAGGGAGGGGATATTTTGTTTCTCCAGGCTGTGCCATACGCACCTGCTGGTGTTGTTCCTGGGGCTTGTCTCAATCAACAGGAATTTGTCATGTACATCTGTACGTGTATGTGAGGGTGTGACAGGACATGTGCAAAGTTCTGCTGATACAGAACATCTCCCATTTGTCCCGTGTGCCATATTTAATTTTCTTTCCCCCATAGTGACAAGGGGTAAGTAAACAAGAGTGTTTCTGACCATATTCCCATGTTATCTTGTACAAAGAGTAATATACAATATGAAATTTCAACAAAACTAAAATTTCAAAAGAAAGAAATTATACCTATTTCTCAATGATTGTAATGGTGCTTTTGCTAAGAAAAATAAGGACAAGGAGAGAAAATGGAAAAAAGTTAAGATAGATTTTGGGGATTTTATCTGAGACAGTACAGGAAACTTAAAAATATTAGATATCAGATATGCATATACGGAAAAAACAAGCATAGTTTAGCCTCAGGGAAGAAAGGAGAAAACTCATATGTGCAAAGATGCTCTTATTTGATTGTCATATAAGAAAGTTACTCTTCCTTATTTGATGGAATTGGTGAAACCTGAAAAATGCCGGTGATAAAACCTGATTTCCTTCGGAACCGCAGCCACATACTTCTTATTTCTTCCTTCTGTATTCAGTTTCCCATCCCTTTTGCATGTAATATTTATTTTTTCCTCATTTCATTGGTTTCTACGATGGAATAGCAGCACATGCTGTGAATTGCTCATTTTTACAGGAAAAGTAAAGCTTTTTTCAGTAGCTTTCATTTGTAACTATTTTATATCGGCCATTAATGAAATCTTTTGTCTTTGAAAGTTCTACTATTTTAACTACTCTAACTACTTCTGAGTTATTAAGGATTTGAAGAGTTACTTAAGAGACATAGTAGACAGAGTGATTACATCTCATTTGTAATTAACTCCTGAAATTAAACAATTTATGGAGCAATCCATTTGTTCATCATAAAAAGTTCATCCTATCATTTCTTCAGGCTGCTATCCCATGTTGTCATTGAGGGCCAGCAAACTTTAAGGTGTGATTTTCATAGTGTCTCAAAATGCTATCTTGGTTTTATTATTCATGATTGGCTTGCTTTTCTCTTTGCTTTCTTTTCAAATAAGCTCAATAACATATTTTGCGGGCCTACTCAATTCTTCAGATTTCTGGATCCTGGGTCGTATATACAAATTAGCAGACCTGCAATATTAGAAAGTAAAAGTATTAAGAAATTTGCAGTTAACATTCATTATTAATATAGTTATTGTCCTAATAATTAACATTTTTATTGCTGTTACTTTTTAAAGATAATATAATGCTTTCCAACTCCATTTGCAATCAGTTGCACTGAAGCCTTCTATATAGGCTGACACAATGGTTTTGAAGCTTATGGAAATTCAAACTGATTGGAATTAACATTGGATGTACCTTAGCCCACCTCACACCTTATTTATTGGTCTACAGCATGAAGCAGCCTCAACTGAAAGCACTCCCAAATAAACTTCAGGGACCATGTGGAACAACACAGTAAATGCATTCATTGTTTCCCTCGTATTTGGATTTTCAGTCAATGTAATTTGAGATATAATACATGTCTTATTCCAAAATGCTAGTAATTTAGATTTTGTATGTAAGAAACAAGACCAAACTACAACAGCTGTGTATCAGAAAGCCATTCGGCTAAGTTTTAGTTGCTGGATGTAAGATAAGTTGCACTTGAAATCTTGCAACTCCAGATGTTTATATTACTTACCTTTTCTTTGCCTTTTTGGTTTTTGTTGTTTGTTTTTTTTTTTTTTGTTGTTGTTGTTTTTTTGTTTTTGTTTTTGGTTTTTTTTGGCTCAGTTTTGATGTTTGCTTGTTTGTTTTCTTTTCCAATATCTGAAATTTATATTAGCTGCCTGAAGTTGATCAGTCTCTGCTGTATACCACCATTTGCAGACCTCTAGTTTATGTGCTAAGGTGGTCATTTCACAACTAAAGCAATTTAGATTTAATAAATGAGTAAGATCGATATATGCCTGTCGTGGTTTATCACTGATAAAGTTAGAGAACAAAATTCCATAGTAGCCTTATTTCTTTGGCCGAATTCCTTGAAGGGAAGAGCCTTTTGACTCTTAATCGCATTTTTAATGTCTTGAATTTGTAGGAAGTTTCTTCTACATCCAGCTGTGCAGCACATGGAATTGGTTTATTGTAATCGCCAGGTGACATAGAAAGGGGACATCTATCACTGTTTGTTTGTTTGGGTTTTTGTTTTTGAACAGGACAACTTTTGAGAGAATATATTCAATAAGCTAATGGCATCAAAGTACGTGTTCCCCACAGATCTTCTTCTCACTTTCTCTTGATATATGGAGCATGGTGCCATATGGCATGGAATATCCCATGTGTGTGCTGGGGTCAGCTATTCCACCTGTGTCCCTTCCCAACATCTTGTGCACCCCCAGCATCCTCACTGGCGGGAAGGGGTGAGGAGCAGAAACGCCTGAGTGTTTGTAACCAGCTTTCAACAAGAACAAAAACTTTCCTATGTTAACAACACGGCAAAATTCCAAAATATGTCTCCTTACTAGCTACTAGAAGAAAATAATCTTTACTCCAGCTAAACCCAGCACTGTAAATTACATCCCTGCTTATACAGGCAAATCAATCCATTAAACAAAGTGATTTTTTTAAAGACACATCCACTGTATATAAACTCTCTTAACACACATATTTTAAAACATCTTGAAAACCAAATAAAAGTATTTTATTTAATTGTTTAGCATGCAATCACAGAATAAAAATTGATACCACTGAAAAAACTTCACATTTTTGCTGAAATCTAAACATCTTCCAAATTCTTTCTCCTTCCTACAAAAAGCAGGTCCTAAAATTTCTGGAGCTTATAGTGCACAGAATTACATAGTTATAAACACCAATAAAACAAGTCCATTTTAAAATTTTTAAGTCTTAATGGCAACCATGATGAAAACAATGACCTTTCTGGGTTTCAGAAGATCTATGATGACTCAAACTAGAGTGCTTTAGGTGCATTTTAAGTAGACCGAAAAAAACCAAAACTGAAGAAAATGTTTTTCTTGAATGTTGTTTGCAAAACTAGTCATAAAAAACAATGAAAATACTGATTTTACAAAGTTTACTTAGAAAGCCAAGTGAGTTGTTCTGTCTCTGGATACTGAGTTTACCAGATACACAAAGGTACTAGTGTATAAATTTTATCTAAGTTTATTTTATAAATGCCAGTAATATTTGCCAAAGTGTCAGGATGCTTATTTTTTTGCACTGTTTTTCAGGCAAGCCAAAAGCAAAAGCCATGTTTGCATCAAATGGCCAAAAGTCCTTTTGTTAATATTATCTTTATGTAGCTCCTCAAAAGCTGAAAAAAGAGACTGTTATTAGAAAATGTTTCATGGACATTTAAAATATGAAACTCATAAAGTCTGAGTCTAAGTCCTAGTAGCTCTTGAGCCTCAGGAAAACAGTGAACTGGACACTATACTCACTCAGAGATTTTTGCAGGAATTTAAAGCAGCATCTTTTAAGAATGTTTTGAAGCAAATATTCCCTTGCCAAAAGTATTTGCATTGAGGGGAAAAAAAGTCCTTTTTATATCTTCTCACAATTCCTGTAAACAGGTTTTATCATTGACTATGTATATAGAACAAGCAGAAGTCAGTGAGGAGTTACATTTACTGTATTTTTATTCAAGCATAAACTGTCTAGTGGAAAAGTGTTTTGCTTGACAACTCAAAAAATGTGAATTTTCCCCTGCTTTGACAGTATAATTCTCAGCAATAGTGAAGCTGGAGTAGGTATCTTGGCAACAAAACCAACTCTTTGACAAACTCCGTGATGGTTTCCCTGAAGGCTTTGTTCATGTGGCAGAACTTTTCAGTATTTAAAGCATCAGTATGTTGCTCATTGTCTGTCATCTTTGTTTGTATCTGATATCTGGCTTGAAAAAGCAGTAAGGAGAGTAAATTCATTTGCTATGAAATTTGTTTGCTCACAGTAAATTAATTTGCTATTAGATTTACAAATAGATATTCGTGTACACAAAAAAATATTTAGTGCATAAGGGAGAACTGTTGTTTATTCCCAGAACTTTAACAAGACAGAAATCTGAGCAAAGCTAGGCATTACTAGCTGAAAAAGCAATCTAGAGCCTGTAAGTTTTCAATAAGCATCAAAGTTCTGTTTGCACTGCATTTTTGCTCATTTGGTTGCTGTTAACAGCTACCAAACTAGAATAACAAAAACTAGAAGCTATTTAAACACTTTTGCAGATCTGTCTTTTAGTAGTATAGAACATTTCATCAGCAAATAATGTACAAGCAACTGCAGTTACAGAAATTATGTAAAGTTACCAGTAACAAAGATCAAACACTTTGTAGTGACAGAATCAGGATGCAACTAGGCCATTTTTTCAGGTACTGGCCTCAAATCTTCTCTCAAGATACAAATAGGAAGTGTGTGTTAGGATGTTATGTGTCATTCAGTAAAAGACAGGCAAACTTTGATATTTCATATCAAAAAATACTGTTGACTTCATAGAAATTCTGCCAAGACCTATTATATTTTGTCAAAATATCCTTTATTACTCTTTAAAACGTGTTCACATCAATTATTGTTAATATTCATAACTAAAGCATTTTTCATGCATAGAATGAGCTTTTGAAGGATGTTTTGGAATTTCAAGTCAGTAAAGGTTTAGAGTATATAACCCTTCTGAAAATGAAGGTCAAATAATGCAGATTGAATTCCGTCACAGTTTTTACAGGACTAAATTTTCCTTGAGACATCAAGATTAGATTTTTCCTTTTGTTACACCTGTCTTTTTAGACTGTATATTTCTAAGTGATTCCTTAAATATCTGCTTATTTCAATAAGGACTGGTTGAATTGGTTCAAGAATTTTGACAGGAGCTGATCCTCCCTTTCACAGACTATTTCATTTTATGTATAGAGAACTCTTGATCTTATTCTGAATTTTACAACAACAGAAAAACAGAAGTATGTTTCATCAGGTAGTGATTTTACTGGATTTCATTTAATCATATCTTTTGATTTGATTGCAAAATAGTTTGGGGGACTATCTAGAAATATATTTACTGTTAAGGCAGAAGCCTGGAAATGATGAAATCTGCTTTTGACACTTTAGCAAGGAGAAAGCAAGTCCATTGATTGTTCACGGGTACACACACTTCCAGAACTCAACAAGAAAACTGCCAGGACCAGGTGGAGTGCTGAGGATTTGGTAAAGTGCTAAGATCATCTGCTACATGCAGCTGATGTTGATTCCCAAGAAGCCCTTACTCAGCACAGCACTTAGTAGGTTGCAGTGATTTTCTGAAATTGTTCATACCATGAATAATATGGCATAGGTCTAGAGCCCTGAGTCCTTAATGATTCACATAAAGGCTCAAAACAGTAAGTTATGAATATAAATGGGTAATTTTAGTGTATGAGACAAAGCAGATGTTTCACTGAAACTAAGTCATATCTAAGAATTGTGAGTCTGAAGAGGGAAGCCTTTTCAGGTACTGGGAAGTATTCTTAATTTGCTTACAGTGAGGGAAAGTGAAGTGGGAATGTATATAACTCAAACATCTGTTTTAACCAAGGGATTTCTACTTACCCACTCTTGGGCATTCAAAAGTAGGTTTATTTTACAGAGGTTTTTTGGGGGAATTAGGGTTTTTCCCACATTTTTTCCTGAATGCTAAATAAATAAATAAATGGTACATGCTAATTCTTGTATTTAAAAGTTTTCCTGTACCATTTTTCTTGAAGAATGTATGACATTGATATAGGAAGAACTAGAGAAATTTTTTAGTCTTCCTTTGCACTGATGAAGAGAAATTCTTCGGAGGTCTATATGCCTTCCACCCATTCATGAAATTTGTGTTGCATTAGTATCTAACAGGTCGTTAGTTTTAAATATCTAAGGGTGTATTTAAGGAATAAATTCTTCACATATGTGCATGACAACTTTGCCAGCTAGATCTCTATGAAGACCAATCACTGTTAATTAGCAACTTTTCTGCTATCTGCATACTGCTGTCTACACCTGCTGCCTTTGCTTTTTTGTTTTGCATCTCTATGAAAGTCCTAAGATGAACTTGGAGTTCTACAAATTGTAGAAATACATAAAACATTTTTCATTTAGCCTTGGAGTTTAAAATGGTGGCAGGGAAAAGAAATAGAAAACAGTAACAGAATTTATACAAGCTTTAGAGAAGTACAGAGTAGGGGCATGGTAGAGGGGATGGGAATGCATAATCAAAGCATTAGAATGGTGACAAGAGGGGAGAAATATTGGTGACTATGACTTCCTAGCATTGACTGTGAAAATGGGGCTCAGGGAAAGGGTATAAACAGCTCAGCAGTTCTTAGCCTGACAGTCACAGGGATCTCAAGATGCCTAAATTGCATTAAGAAATGTCCTTAGTAATCTCATTAAAACCTTTTTGTCAAAAGAAGGTCTAGACATGTAAATAAAACAGGATGAAAACACATAAAAAAATGAAATGCACAGGGTTTTAAAGTGTATACCATTGCTTATAAGGAGAAATTAGCCATCTGAAACATCTGTATAATGACCAGACTGTAATCCAAGAGAAGTGATCTGATGTCACTTTGACCATCTATGATGAATCCTTCATGACAGATTCAGATATGTACTCTAGAAGCTGTGTCACTTTCCTAAATATCCTCAGCACTTGAAGAGAAGGTGGGACATTAATCTGGGAAGAAAAATTACTCAATTTATGTAGAATTAAACTGACTCAAGCAAGTGGGTCACTTGTTTGTGCCTTTGACTTTGAAGAATTATCTCCTGAAATAAATAGTGCATTCATGTGTCTGTACTCTCTGCTCCATATATTGGAGATGAAAGGCTGCATGAAATTCTATTATGGTTCTAGTTAACTTAATTGAAAAAAAAATCCACATTAAACAATACAATAATGAGACAATACAATTGACATTGTATTGTCTATTTGGTAAAAACTTTAGCCAAACTTTTGAATGAGGTTACAAGAGAAGAAAAATTTGAGATTTATCTTTTGAAATGCGCTGTGGATTAAATATTTTTTGAAATAAATACAGTATAGTTATGTTCTAGCAACATAAAATGGTATTTTTAGTTATGATACCACAGACAACATGAAATAAAATGTGTTACTCTCTCTGAATGTTTTGTTTTGATTTCACTGCTTATGACTGCTTTGAACATTTTGAAACTTCTACTACACTCCACCAGTGTGGGAATACAGAAGGAATTTCTACCTCCTGCTGAGATTTAGATTTCAGATTGAAGAAACCATCAGTACATTGTCTAGAATTAGAAATCTTATTCTATTATTTTTTCTTGAGGATTTTTAATGTATTAGAAGTCCAAATACCTTTCTAGATGGCAGACATGATTTACAAATCCTTAACCAAGCTCTCTAATAAGACCACTATTGAGAGGATTTATTCCTTACTATTACGGATACTGAACAAGTTGTGGAGAACACCCTTTTTTGTAGCAATTCAGGAAATGTATTCATATGATTTATTATTATGACAGCTGCCATCTTT
This sequence comes from Pogonocichla stellata, assembly GCA_026546895.1. Classification (NCBI taxonomy): domain Eukaryota; kingdom Metazoa; phylum Chordata; class Aves; order Passeriformes; family Muscicapidae; genus Pogonocichla; species Pogonocichla stellata. The sequence continues at coordinate 43,420,271 of JAOTQZ010000001.1, forward strand.
CTCAGAAACCAGAAAAACCCTGTGTATCTTGAATTCATGTTTGTACCAGATAAAGATCCTCTCTGCTCTGTACAGAGGAAATGGTTTAGAAACTACCTGGAAAGTTACACAACAGTTACAACGTCTTCTTTGTCTTTTGAATCTGAAAATCTGAAACCTGAGAAATATTTAAATCTCTCTCCAAGGAAACTAATACCCTCTTAGTCATGAGAAAACGCTTAAAAGTTTGTCATCAGTAGTAACTCATTGTTGCAGCAAGGCTTTTGAAAAACTTTAGTATGATTTAATACATTTGAAAAAATCAGTTTACATGGTGAAATAACAAATTTTAAAAGAACATTATGTTTAAAAAAGGGGAAATTGAAAAAAATGTAAACTAATCAGCAGTTTGTTTTTAACATTTACAAAACATTAACCAATATTTTGTACAAAACATTGTACAAAAATATGTAAGGTCAGTATTTTTAAATGGTAGACTACATAAAGCTTTCCCATTATCTGGAAATGAGATTAAAATTTTGCTATAATTAATCACCTTTTGTCATCTAGCAACCCTTGCTATTCACTAAGATATTTTGGGACATACAACCTTACTAAAACTGGCTAAAAAAACTTCAAAGGAAACAATGTGCAGCAGTAGCAACTTGGGGGTGACAGTGCTGCTGTGGAATCATGACATGCAATGAACCATGGACTTGACCAAATGTTTTCAGAATATTTTTACATATAAATCCAGATTTTGCTACTAATGACATTAATAGAAAAATCAGACTCCGTAAAGCATTTTGTATTGATTAATCTCTGATTTCAAAGACATAACTTTTATAAAAATTAGAAATCATAATTGCTTCCGGCTTGATTTTTTTCTTATATCATGTTTCTTGAATTCATTGTATCTGGAAAGTAACAAATTTTTATTCAGAATTGGTACTCTCACACCTGAACAGCTTTGCTATAGTGTTTTCTGCTTTTAAGTATTTTAAGTTTTCTGCTCTTTGAGTATTCTCATAAAACTGAAAAGAAAACATAAATAAATATGCGACAGGTGTGGAAAATTAATAATGATGCCTTATTTGCTCTCTTATACTAAAATAATTTTCACAAATTCACTACTGATTTCCATTAATTTCTTGTGAAAAAAGTCCCCAGATGAATTGATGTTGAATCTCAGAATGTAAAATACATTTTTTTTCATGTTATATTGTCACAGAAAATAAGCCATACACTGCCACATAAGTTATAATTACATACTGCTCTCTTATTTTGGGGTCAAAATTCAAATTAATTTAAAGGTAGCTTTCCAAGTTCATAAGGAAGAACTAATTTTTTTAACAATGAGAGTGGTGAAACACTGGAATATTTAGAACAAAATGGTAGTACATGCCACATCCCTGGAAATATTCAAGGTCAGGTCTGATGGGGCTCTGAACAACCTGATCTAGGGGAGGAAGTCCCTGTTCGTTGCAGGGGGGTTGAAGTAGATGAACTTTAAGGGTCACATTCTACCATAACTATTCAAGAATTCTATCATCCTTTGATAATATAATATGCAAAAACCATATTAAAGACTCAGAAACTTATGCTAGTTGTTTATCTTTTTAACCAAAGCTGAGGCACTTAATGTGCCTATCCAGACTGTTATCTTTAAGTTTATTTAACCATGTTTTCTGCAATAAGTTAAAATTTTTCTTTATCAGTTAATTGCGACTTAGGAAAAAAAAAGAAAAAAGAAAGAAAAAGAACTCTTTCTAAACAAAGGACAATCAGAAAAACAAAAAAAACCCTGTGCACGCCAACACTGTACTGTAGTTTTCAAAACAATTTAAAATTACTAAAATATAACAAATTATAAATTTACATGTGTAAATGCCAAGAAAAATGTTCATATATGGCCTACAGCAACTACTATTTTATGTTTTCTGGGTTTTCTAATTTTTGGCTTTGCTGTTTTAGTTTGGTTTTGGTTGGGTTAGTTTGAGTTTTGGGGTTTGTTTTGTTTGGTTGATTTTTTTAATTTTTTTTTTTAAATTTGCCATCATGATAAAATAGGCAATGTAGATGCATCACAGAAGAAACTCAGAAAAAATGCCTTGTACTGTCCTTTTCACTGCTGTGGTTTTTCAGTTTTGCTTCCAGAAACCAGCATTTCGTATTGTGTTTTAAAATGTATTTAACCAACATGATGTCGATATATACTTCAAGCTTCTGTTTATATTCAGTAGAGAGAAACAAATTTGTCAAATGAGTCTGACTTACTTTTAAGTCTGTCTCATGATAAGAGGGACTGTGGTTCTTTTTTTATTATTTTATTCTGTATTATGTGCCGAGAAAGCTGGAGTGAAAAGTTCAAATGTGCACCTTTATGTTTGGTCAGAGTAATTCCATCTCGTGCTATATGAAATAGTTCTTGGTTTACCTTTTTGCTCATGGATTACTAACTAGAATGAGACTTTGGACACATATAGCATGAAACAATAAAGATCAAAGGGCTATGTACTAAGACAAGACAAAGACAAAATCTTAAGAGGTTTGGAAATTTTGTGTTTAAGAATATTGTGATTTTTCCAAGGGTCCTAAATCTGTATTGAAAGAAAGCTTCAAAATGAATCACTGCATAGAAAAGCACGGTATAAACTCATACAAGAATTCTCATCAGGAGCTGACATGTCGTAGAAGATCTCCTTCTCATAGGAGGAGGTCAGGTTGGTCAAGTAGCATCTTCCTTTCACAAAGCCATGCTGTCCAGGCCTGAACTGACTCAGCAGGGTCTTACTCAACGTTGTCCTCCCTTACTTGCTAGTAAAGCCACCGTGCATGGTAGGCTAGGATATCTAAACTAGTGGGAGATGGGCATGTTTCCAGGGATATTAAAGTTTTCCTGTGTGGTCTTGAAACAAGGTGAATCATCCAGCACCACTGTGTCATTAATTACCAAGATTTGTAGATGTTGACCGGGCCTTTCATGACCTAAAAGTTTGTCTGGCCTTTGGGTGTATAAGAGATCAAGAGAATGGGTCAGTAAGATACTAAAATACACAAGGACATGTAGGCTTCATTATATAAATTTCTCTACTGTGTTGCCACAAAAATCATTAGCAATTATATCTATGATTAATAAAGTGCATATATATATGAAGCTATTATGAATTCTAACCAGCAATCAATAGTAGTTGTGATCAATAGCATAGTAGCAGGCAATTATAGCAACAATCTATAATAACAACACCCAAAAAACCCCCAATATAATAAATATATAGTCTTGCTTCAAAGACGATCTGTGTCATGGATTTGGGAGTCAGTCAGGCATCCCCAAAGTTCACGCAGGCTTGTTTAGGACAATGAATACTACATGCAGCACGGCAAGTCCTCAGGAAAGGAAGTTCCATTTTTGATAAATGTTAAGCAATTTTTAGGAAAAGAAGATGTAGGACAACACAAATTTGAGCAGCCGATAGATGATGTTAACTTCTTGATCAATCTTTTCTACAAACTATGGCAAAATTAATCTGAATGGAAAAGGTGGGAGGGAGAGGGGGAAAATTTCAGATTAAATCAGACCCTTTAAATCAGTAGACAGTCTTAAATTTTGGGGAAAAAAAAAAAAAAAAAAAAAAATGGAACTACATCCCAGAACAAGAGTAAGAACTTGTTACTGTTTGTAAAGGAACACACCTATAACAAAGTATCTTGTGGAGAAAGATATGATGAGATACAATCACATCATTCACCATTGAAGTCTGAAGGAATAGCTCAACCATGGAGCATTATATAAATAAATGAATCCAACTCCTTTCTGTAAACAAAAAGATATGGCTCAGAGGAGATGATAATGTGTACAGGCATGTGTGGGGTCTCATACACATCTTGGAACCAGGTTCCCGGGTGTGAAAACACATGACAAGTGGGAAGCTAGGATTCCTGAAAAGATCAAGGTGTCTGTAACATCCACTTTCATGGATCCCTTCAAGAAATGCTAATATATGTGGTCTTGCCAAATCACAGCAAGTCTTGAAAAAAAAGTTCTGAAAACTACTATTGTTTTTAGTTATTGCTTCCTCTAACTCTTTGATATAAAAAAGTAAAAAAAAAAAAAAAAGGTTTTCAAACACTGTAAGTGGTGAAAAAGAGGTTAGCTGAGTGAAGAAATGCACACATGATGATGGCAGGAAAATTGTAATGTTATCTGAAAACAAGCATGAGGTAGTCTTGAAGAGCTAGAGAAGTTTCAGTGAAAAGCCTCTACTTGTGAGCTCATAAAATCCTGATAGCTTTTTGAGACTGTGTAAAGTTAGCTCAGCTGCAGGACCAGTACAGATATAATAGGTATTTTTCTAAACAATATTTCTGATTCTTTTTATCCCCAAGATGTTGCTACATCTTGGCAATACTGATTATCACCTCAAAAACTGTCTTCTCTCTTCATCTAGTGTTATACCTCTGAAGTTCTCAGTGTCGGAGAAAAAGGAGAAATATAACTAGGGTTTGAAAACCATGAGGTTAGGGCTTTTCTCATTGGTCTTCCCTTCATTCCTGCTCAACCTACACAGTGTAATTTCCTTCCCTTTGTTTCTTCTTCTTCTTTCACACTATGGAAATCACACACACGTGTAAAGTACTCTGTCAAAGCTTAGGTAAATGTTGTTCATTTGTCAGAAAACAGCTACTCTAGTGTGCAAATATTAACACTTATTTTGAAAAACAGGTCATTCATTACTCACATTTCAAGTGACGCTGCTTCTGGAAGAAGACATCAGCTCTAGGAATAATAATAATAATTCAATGACCAAACATTCCATCCTGCTGTGAAATCTTGCTGGCTGTTTGATATTTTACTGGAAGAGGCACTACAGAATAATCCTAATGACTTTGTCCCTAATTACATTTCAATTGGATTTAAAAAAGTTATTGAGACAGATATTGTAACTCATATATCTCCATCTATCAGGAAAACATCCTGTCTAAAAATAACCATATCTCTGTTTTTTAATTTATAATAGAAAAACAGCAGCAAAAGAAAAGCATTATCTTTTTATTTGACTACAGTACAATTTTCATTCAAGTGTTTGCCTGTTTTTTGTGCCTCCACTACAAAATTTCAAGAAAGATTCAGGAGAAAAAGCCACTAAAATAATAAAGGTAATTGAAAAAGTGAACAGGCAATTAATGTCATATGTAAGAATGCAACTTTTGAAATAAAAGTCCTAACACAGTTTGTATTGTATGGAAAGCAGACAATTGACACTGTTAACAGTGAAAGCAAGAAGAGAAATCTAAATAACAAGAAGTTACAAGAAAGGCTGCTTTATTCAGTTATATTTTCCCATAGGTTGTCATAGACTTGAAATGGTTGAATTAAAGCAACTTTCCTTGCCCTCTCAAACTGTTTTATATAACATCATCACAGAATCATAAAATAATTTAGGTAGATAGAAACATCTGCAGGTCATTTGGTATATCCCTCTAATATTCTGAGCAAACCAGAGGTGGCTTAGATGTATACAAGGTTGATAAGGATAAAATTTAAAGTATTTACATGGAAAGAATATCCACAGTCTCCCTGGGTAATATCTGGCTATCAAATATATGAGATATTTTTTCCCCCTTCTATCTAATTAGATTGATGCAAATTGAGTTTCTTGCTTCTAGGGAGCTCCCTGTGCACCTCCAGGAAAATTACCTCCTATCAGGCGAGTAAAATTTTCCCTTAAATCAGAAGAAACTCTACTTCCTCAACACCTCAATTTTGACAGGTAACAATCCTCCCACCTTGTAGCATGGTCCACAGGTGTCCTGAGAGTGCATTCCATCCCATTGTCCAGCTCAAAAATTAAAATGTTAAGCAGTATGAGTCTCTGAGGGTGATTAATAACTTCTCACCAGTAGGGTTCTATACCACTAATCCAAATGATATGGGCAAAAATATTTAGCCAGTTCCACACTCAAGTTGCTAGTCCATCTGTTCAGGACATCTCTTGCCAGTGTGCTTCTAGGGATGACACAAGGATAGGTGCTCATATTAAGAGTCTGGGTAAAGTCAAAGTTGACAATATCCAATTTTCTTTCCTTCTCCACTAAACCACTTGTTTCACCATTGAAGGAAATCTGCTCATTCTAGCACATTTTGCCTTTGGTAAATCCATGTTGACTTCTCCAAAAAAACTTTTTGTCCTTAAAATTTCTGAATATATTTTCCAGCATAATTTTTAAATTTAAAATAAATCGACCAACCTGTAGTTTTCAAAATTCTCTTTCTTCTCCATCTTGAAAAATTATAATTATACCTTGCTTTCTCATTGTCAATATCTTCTCAAATCACTAGTAACTCCAATGATTGACATGAAAATAGTTCATTCACAGTTATGGGGTGTGAAACTGGTATTAATCCAGGGAAATCTCATGGCCTAATTCATACAGTTGATCAGAGTATCCAACTGAAAGTACCCTGTAGATGCTATCACATGTAAACCTATTTTCATCTTAATCATGAATATTTGAGGACATAACTAAAGTGACTTGAGGATGAACAAGTCCAATACTCTGCTTCGTTTACATTTGTTATTAAAAATAGAGGTCATCTGTGGGAGATGTCCGTTAATTCCTAATCTTCTCTGACTGCTAGAGCAAAACAATGCTGACACAAAGAGAGGCTGCATTCCTAACTTGACTGGACTGATATTGAAGAAATGGAAGATACACCATGGTTCAAACTATCCAGAGAAACCCAGGAATTTGTATAACTCATTTTTATGGCAGATATAAAAATGTCTCTAAGCCTAAATGAAATCAATACTAGGACAACATTTCATTAGGAGTTCTAGTTTCATCTTAAATTAACTGACGTGCTGTCTTATTTATTGCAGTAGTATACAGCAACTCCCAGAAGCTGAAGGCAGGACAGTAGGAATAGGAGTGATAGTTTATACTGACATGGGGGAAAAAAACACTAAATAATGTGGTACTACTAAACTATTTATTATGTGGACCAAGCAAGAGAGAAGGTGTAGAAGTTTTACAGTCACGTACATACACACACATAGATATAATTATCTGAGACCTGTCCCAGTCACCACATCAATTAATGAAAATAACACAGCCTCCATGTGGAGGAGGAGACACGGTGCTCCATGTGTCCTTGTAGAGGTCTGGGCAAGTATCTGTCACCTCTGGCCTCCCTCCCTCACTCTACTTGCTGTACAGCAGCTTGACAGTGTTGTATGATTGGGTGGGCTTCAAAGCCAGATACCAGCAAAAGCTGCCAACCAAATAGGCTGATAACCTGCTACACCTCTCAAGCCTTTGAAGATTTTGCTCTTCAGTCATCTGTTGATTCATCACCCCTGCCAAGGATCATCGCTCAGGTTCTCTCTGCATTGCTGTGTTTGCCCATAGCCCACTGCATGTTTGGGTTGTAGCTGGCTCTGTGGTAGGCCCATACCAGATGTTCTGAAATCTCTCCCTGCTTTCAAGATCTGATATCTGGGATTTTTCTTGAGTAGACAAATACCTGAATATTTATTGCTAGTGGAATACTAATTTTCTTTGTGGGAAATTAATTATTTAACTGAAGTATGGAAATTATAAATTTTATCATATCCATCCCTCTGCTCTATTCCTTATTTTGGTAGTAAACTATCAAATTAGCTAGGGGCAGAATTTACCTTTAATGCTAAAATTGTTACAGGGAACTTTCATGTGGCTGCTGAGCAAGGATGTATTCAGAATAGCATATCACGGGGGGATTTGTCTAGAAAAAAATCATAACTCCCCCCATAAACTTCTATAAGCATATAAAGAATTATTTAGTTATAAAGTTATTTAAAAAAAATTATTAAAATGTTTAAAATAATTTTCATTTTATTGCAATAATATGCCAATTTTCTTAACATATTTTATTCAGTACAAACTCCCTGAGCCTAATTTCTTGGGGTTGAAGAAGAGCATATAATCACAAAATTTCCTTCCTGAAATAAACTGAGATTTTCAGTATTCTGAACATGGAATTTTTTAAATAGCAGTTTTTAATATCAAAGCAGATCAGCATTGTTAATATCTTATCTGGTGAGTTTTAAGTTTATCAAAGTCACTGGTAATAATTTTGAAAAACTGCAAGGAATACATGGAGTATGAAAGTAGTTTGCCATTTCAAAGTCTCTTTTATCTCCCTTGTAATTGGAAGGGTCCTACATTAAGACCAAAGGAAGAGATTTCCAAAAGATCATAATAATGTGACTAATCAACACTGAAAAATATGTTTCTGCCAAAACCAGCTTGGAATACTGATTACAGTTTCATGACCTTTCTTACAACTTAAGAGCATACAATTGACTGGTCTGCATCTGTGTTGGCTGACAACATATAGTGAAGAACAATTAGTAGCACAAATGAAGTGAAGGAAATAAAAAAGGAGCATAAAATATTCTCCCAAAGTATAACCTCCTAAACCTCCTAGGTACATCCATCTGTCTTCACTGACATTCACATGTGAAAACATATTCTTTGCATAGAATAATGAATAGAAGAGCTGTGTAGGAAGGCAGGCTTTTGTATACAGATGTCCTCCATAAACTAATTGTGCCTCACCCAGCAGACACATTTCTTTGTAATGCACACTATGTGTGTGAGTGTCCAAATGGGGAAAAAAAAGTTAAATAATTCTGGACCATTTAAAATACTTTTAATTAAAAACTATGCTTCAGCAAAACTTTTGAAAATGGGGCATGTCTGCTACTGATTTAAGATACTGATATATACTGATATATAATTATATTTATTATATTAATTTACTTATTTATCTTTCAAAAAGGTTTTCAATATTATCCTAAGGCAAATGAAATGTTTAAAAGAATAAACTCTTTGTAAAAGCATCCATTGAGACTTTCATGCTATATTACATTTGGGAAAAAATTTCATAATGGAAACAATTTTCATCATGGTGAGATTTAAATATCAGAAAAACAGAAATTAATAAAAATAGCAAAAAAAACCCCAAAGCTCAAACAGTTTAGACAAATTAGCTCCTGCAAGAACACTAGCATAAGAATACCAATAATATAAAAATTAACTGAATTAAACATAAACTGAACAGAACACACCTACTAATTTAACTTCAGTCTTGATTTTAATATTTTAATGGCTTAACTGTGCTGTATAATAACATAAAAAATAAATAGCCTACATGAGTTTGGCAATCATGATATCCCCAAGATGGGAAAAAGGGGAAAATCTCTTTAACTGAATGTTTCTCTTTTGGGAAAAATCAAGCGAGGGTTTATGGATTCTCTCAATATGTACTCTGCCATTATTCAAAAAGGAAATTTCAATACACACATAGCAAAGTTTTTGATTTTTTTTTTCTTATATAATGCATAATAGCAAAACAAATTAGAATGGAATAGTTTGAACATATTTGGAAGTTTGCAAAGCAGAAGATAAGAGGGATTTTAGGAAGATTTTTCTCTGTTCTTGACAACTTGTGTTCATTACTGCAGCTGATGAGTTGAGAATAAATCTTTGATCATGAATGATTTTCTTTTCTTTTCTGTGAAAGCCAAGAATGCTTTATCTACTTATGAGAAGTGTAAATTTAGGATGAAAGAAACTTTTTTTGTTGTTTAAAATTGATCCTATATCTAATAATTAAATGTTGCTTTGTAGAATTTTTTCTATGGTGTAGGTGCACAAGCTCTCTGTAGTCCTCCAGAACAGGTTACAAAGAGAAAACTTTTTGAAGATTATGATAAACAGAATGCTGACAGAGTCTCCTGTTTCTAAATGTTCTGCTGAAATTCTGACTAGAAGTACAGAACTTGAAAGTTGATTAAGTCACAACAAGCATTTTTCTCAAGAGCTGTACACTTGATTTCTTAAGTAAATGTTTTTTTTTCTTTATAGACTGAAGTGCATACAATTAAATTGCTTTGTCTTGTAATCAATACATTTTCCGAATATTTGTTTTCATTTCTTTGCAAGATGCATCTTGTTCTTCTATTTCCAATGCTGTTTTGATTTCCTTGACTTGACAAGACTGACTGATTTTTTAATTTGTAGATGAACTTATCCCTCTGCTTCATAATTATCATCAGAGTTTAATTTTACTTCTCTGAAAGTCATATATGTGAGTTGAATTATATGTGAAGGGAGAGTCGTGAGGCTTTTTTTTTTTCTAGTTTAAATTAAATTA
>JAOTQZ010000001.1:43431772-43486917 GCA_026546895.1 Pogonocichla stellata
CATAAGGAAAGAAAAAAAAAACAACTAGGAGAGATCAGGACCTGGGTTGGGTAGACAGATGGGGGAGTACAATAATTTTAATAATAGTCACATGAGATAAAAGTTACTCTCATGTTCAGAGTGATTGTACACATCATGGGGACACGAACCAGTTGAAGAATCAAGTATAAAATTCTAATTATTTTTATGTTTTTAAAATTGGATTTATAAGTTACTACTTTTAAGAAATCTATTCTCACAACCTTAATTCTTTCTATGCCTCTCCTAATACATGCATACATGCAAAAGAAATGCATAGGGTCGTGAAGTTATAACTTTAAAAGAAAATGGTATTTCAAGACAAAGGCAATAATTCTGTTTTATTTATTTCATGGAGTGAAGATTAACAGTGCTTCTTTCAGTGCATTTGCATTTATTTTTCCCTGTGCTTTTTAAAAAATAATACAATTAGCACAGGTGATATTGTCAGGAAATTCAAATTATCTCTATGAAACTCAAATGAACTCAAATCCTTTTTTTCTATTTCTATGTCACTAGTGTTCTAAGAAAGGCTGAAATCCTACAGGTTCTAGAAAAAAAGAAATGTTATTTCTGGATGAGAAATATACACAGTTTTAGAAATCAGCTGCTAGAAGTACATGAATGTGTCCATTAAACTCTTTTAAGAAAGTATCTAGATAATTATTTGGTGTCTATAAAACTGATGTCCTAGCTCTCTTGTCTTTTACCTGCAAAAACAGAAATATTTGGGCAGACATACTTCATACTTTTACATACATAATTTATCTTCAGTTATTTTGTTTAAGAAAACTGTTATTCAGTTATTTTTAGTTACTCATATGTTTCATAATGCTTGTTTCAAGAAATACCTAGGATTTTTAACAATATTCCTGCAATAAATATACATTTTTGAAGTATTTACTGTAAATTTCAGAAATGTTTGCATGATCATGTTGATTAGGAAATTATTTGATTACTAATAACTTTAAAATAAATTTGTTCGGTTGGTTACGCTGTTACAGCTTTACATGCTCATGTTAAAAAATAGATTTTCAAAACATTTCAAAACTCTTCCAAAAGTGAGACATCTAAGGATAAGTATATGATTGTACTAATCATTTAACAAGCTGTACCATATGACTGTAATTTGCTACTCAGAATTTAACGAATTGCCTCTTCAATTCAAACATCTGCTACTGTAAGTGACAGTGATTATCAAAGATATTAGGAATCTCAGCCCATGAAAGCATCAAAGAAGCTCAATATACTGTGATGAAGAATACATAAGGTTTTGTAGCATTATTTTTAATACCTGGAAAAATTACATATGTTTCTGACTCTTAATAATCTTGATCTCAATTTCTTAGCTTCAGATTTTCTTCTCAACTGTTTAAGTCACGAGTTTATTAGAATTTAACTATCACTCTACCTGTCACTAAGTTATATTTATTTTTGTACCAAACTATTATTTACCTTTTCTGACTAAAAGTCAATGGGATGGGTTTGCTTTTTTTTTCTTCACGTTACAATTACTTTAGTCCACACATGTTGTGAAAAAGAGGATTTGACAATTAACAAGAAGCAGTTTTTGCATTAAAAATAAATCTTCTCCTTCTTCTGTAAACGTCAGTTTAAATATTTTGAGATTGCAGCTTTTGTAATGCTTTTCACGCCATAGACAAAATGTATACATTGTTCTTGGTGTCAAGGACAATTTGTCATGATTTGTCAAGATTGATTAGCATCCTTGTCAGCACATCAGAGGTTCTGATTCAGGTTGTCCTTTGCTCCAAATCAGGCTTCTTCACCAAGAAAACTGCTATTCTCATTCCAGATTTGAGTCCAGAAGTGAAGAATTATGTAAACTATGGTGCAAGGGCTTATAGCTTGTGAAATATTACTTATCTATTTATGGCTTTTTGCAAGAAGATAGCCTTCATATTGATTTTACTATGAAGAGTCTCAGGACTAGTCAAAGCTCTCTTTGGACAAGGTGTTTTTATGTTGCTGTTATCAACTGTCTACCGCTGCAATACCTGTTTCCCACTCTGATTCAGTTCAAGGAATACTACACAGAGTAAAGGCCTGGCCAAGCAAAGTGTTCATATTATAGCAACTGATGGCCTCAATGTCGGTTAAGGCTGGGGGATGATTTTGGACTACCTTTGAACTTTACCTGAATACCAATGACCATCAGGAAGGCTGGAGTGAGAAAACTTGTAAAAATAGTCCCAGTCAGACTATAAAATGTCAAACTTCTTGTGCATACTTTGGACTCTTCATAACACAGAAATCATCTCTTCTCTACACAAGGAAGACAACATTCATCTCAGAGGACACTAAAAGAGTGACAATAGGATTGAAGTAAAGATGAAGATACTAATACATTTTCTTGTGTATAAATTTTAAATGTGTTATAATGACTTTTCTGTATTAAGTTGGAGCTGTAGAGTGTAATTGGAACACTAATAACTTTTAAAATATTATAGGTTGCTTAAATTGCTAATATTTTACTTAGGGTAGTAACAAATCCTTTATTTCATTCACAGAAGCGGTATTCTCTGCTTTAGCCATTGCAATATTTTGAAAATAAAGAAGGCAATGCTCCTGAGATAAGATGTGAGGAAAGACTGTCTATCCTACAGGCAAATTTTCTCTGACATTGTTTTTTGTAGCATTTTACAGCTGCCATGAAATATGAAATTGCTTATGACTTCTTTTTATGGGTAACAGATCACATTACTGTCCTGAATGGTCAGGTGAATTTTTCTTCAATTCTGCTTTCTGGGCTGAGATGAAACTGGGAAAGACAAGTATCAGAAATGGAAACAGCAGGACTATCTGTTTCTGTGGAAATACATTCATCATATTTCATAAACAAGAGTGAACTCTACATCTCTGATATGATACAAGTGAACTCTGAGCAAAAGGTTTACCATACATGTGAGGAGTTGTCTTGGATAAATTACAAGCTCTGTTGAAATTTTCTTTTTCAATTTGAAAGTTCACTTTACAATATTAACTTTGTGGGGGTTTTGAGAGTTGTTACCATGATACCCATAATTTATATCTGCTTTATCTACATCTACTAAGATGTAGAGCATTTGTATTTCTTTTTAACTAGGAAATTTTATTATGTCAGGATTTTTTCTTTTCCCGCTTTGATTAGATGTCTGACTTTCCATGTAGATTTTCAGAATGTGAATATATTGTCTCCCACTAAGTGTGGATGCATATTTGTTTCCTGAACAGTCTAAAAACTGAACAGGAATAAACTGTTTTGGTTATAGTTATTGTGGTTGTATTTCTTCAAGCAGCTGAAGACATATCTGAATTTAAAACCATTTGGATTCAGCCCTGCTGATAGTATCATGACTAGACTAAAATAAAAATGAAAATGATTACTTACTTAATTTTTTTTTAAATTGAAAACAGGATGAATATTTTGTAAGAAGAAAAAAAAAGCAACATATGAAATAACTGTTCAGTTTCTTCAACAGGAAATTTGTAAATGCAATTTCACCTTCTGCCCGAGGGAGAAGTATCAATCTGATAGTTGCTATGAAGGTGAAGGCAATGGAGAAGCATCACTTTGAGACCCACAGGAGAATATGGGGAATTATGATAAATATCTTAATTACCTTTTAATCTCACAATATAGAATGGTATCTCTTTTAATTTTTAAATCAAATAACCTACACAAGTTATGAATTTCATAAAAGGGACATCTACCTTGGAAAACCTTTTTAATAGAAGATTTCGGATCCTGTTTAGTTCTTTGCTTGCAATGTGAAAATGCAGCACCTATTGTTATTGAGCATCATAATTTTTACTAAAACTTTTTCAGTCTTTGTGTAGGATATTTTTTTGCAACAGTTCATCAAAGCACAAGGTAAGATGAAGATTGTTTTATTTCAGAACACACACACACACACATACTTACTGACACCTAGACATGTTGATTCAGGTGGTTTGTCCAGCTTGCAGACATTGAGACGTTTTACACCCATGCACACTTGTCCAGGAACTTTTTTTCATTTGTACAGTATGGGACAGACACTAACTTGATGACCACATATAAATGGTGCATATGGCTTTTTCCAGCTTTCAGGAGCTGAGAGTATTTAATCCCTTCACCATGACTCAACTTTGGAAGCCATTAAGAGTTACTTGGGGTCCTTTTTCATTCAGTCTGTCTGTCCTGAGAATAGGAGTGAGCAAAAGTCTGGGAGAGGACACAGCATGCACAAATGACCCAAACTGACCAAAGGGATATTTCATACCACACAAGGTAACCCTCATTAACAGAAGTAAAGAAAGAAGAAGCAGGGAAAGGGAGGTGTCTGCCAAGCTGGAAATTGTTTAGACAAAGGCTAGGCATTGATCTGTTTATGGGAAGGAAAGAGTGATTTCTTTTCCTTTGCTGGTTTGCCTTCCCTCTATTGAACTGTCTTCATCTCAATCCATGAGTTGTCTTTGTTTCACTTTTTTTCCCCCATAGATTTTTGGAGTGTGTCAGGGAGGAAGCAGGAGAGAGAGAGTACTGGTATTGGTGTTTGACTGCTGGCTGGGGTCAACCCACCACAAGCAGAAACATTTCAACTCTTTCCCACCAATTTCCTTGCTTTCCAATAAAATCCCAAAAGAATTTGAATCAACATTTGCCATTTCTTACATTTTATCAGGAAACAATAAGTACCAAAAAGAATACATCTTTTTTTTATTAATTTAGTTTTCGTTGGTTTACATTCCTATTAGAATAGTCATTTGTCTATTCCTTTAAAGCAGCAAGACACTAAAACAGAAGCTAGCTCAGAGTGCAGATTCACAAAGATATAAATGACCCTCGACCCTCAGTATAATGATTTCAGGGAGTTTACCTTTATTTTGAAAGGATAATAATTTATGAAGAAGTATATAAACATCAACGTTTAAAAAAAATGTGCTTTGTTTTAGCACCTCTTACCACAAACTGCTAAAAAAGGTGATTTCCATAGATAGAATTTCTCATTTTTCCTTTATTTCTACTTTGAAATGAGGCAAGCCAGTTGGACCTTTTGGATTTCTGGGAAAAAAAATTAAAAAAGAATAAAAGAAATGAGAAAGCATGGCAAGTGACATTCGGCAGCATTATGTCATTACAAACATACGATATGCAGGAGCACTTTTGTTCACATGCTGTACAACCATTAAGGAGTGTTTTAGAGAAGTACCTGTGACTTTTTTTGACATGGCAGCTCCTCTGAGTGGAAGTTATGGTTGCTAAATGACTTTTCTCTGCTTAGACTGAGAAGGTCTCTGAGAAAATTTATAGGTGTTATTCTTGTAGTGGCTAGGTGAAAAATTACCAGAACTGAAAACTGGAGCATTCCCTTAAGGAAAATAAATCGAAAATAAATCAGTGTGTTAACAAATTGCAATACCCTCTTGAGAAAATTAGTTACATTATCAAAGAGAAATTACATTGATTTTAAGAAGCTCTGGGGCTTCTTTTGCAGTTGTCATGTGGTAATATTTTGTTTAGGCACTGTAATTGTACTCACAAAAAAATGTAACAAAGGAAATTAGTAATTTTAGCTTTATTGATAGAAAATAATTTAAACATGTATCATAAAATTTAAGTGGGTTTGTTGTTTCTTAATGACTTGAATATGTTTGATTTCCTTTGGGTGTTTTTTTGTGTGTTTGTTAATTTTTGGGGAGGATTCAGCACCATACCCAAATAAAGTTGGAAAAATAGGTACATATGTATGAACTAGGTTTTCAAATTCTCATCACGATCAGTGGAAATCTTCACGTCATATCATATGTGACTACATTACAATATCTAAGACAGCTTAATACTTAAATTAGCACTGGAGTCTATAATCTAGAAAATTATACTAAGGAAATTTTAGCAAAAGATATTATTTCACTGCTAAGTACAAAGCTCTTAATAAATCTTAGGCTGTGCAGTAGTTTTGGGTGTATTTGGCAGGTATACTACCAGAATTTCTAAAGACCTGAATTTTCATGGGAAAACCCCAAACAAAAGAAACCAAGCCCAGTCAAGCAAACAACCCTCCTTCCCTAAAGAAAACCCCAACAGATGATACTAGTAATCCACAGTATCTAAACTGGCATTAAATACCTACAGTTAGCAATAGAATCCTCCCCATTAGACTCCATAGTCTAATGTGGGTTTTTTTTACTGCATGCATAAAAACTACTGGGCTCATCTCATTGGACACCATGATCCTGTGGATCCCTTCCAACTCAGGATATTCTATGATTCATTGATTCAGATTTGAATACTGAATATTTGGATATTTGAAACATACTGAAAAGTAGGCAACCTCTTAACCTAATAGAGTTGTCAACAGAAATAGGCACTGCAGAGGACAATCGACCTCATGCAACAATAAATGAGACAGGCATGATGGATCATTCACTGGCCTAATTTAGAGCTATTCTGAAAACCTGTAGTAATATAACCTAAAAATAGACTGATCTCTCCTTCTGACTTCTAAAAGTCAGTGAGAATGCCCTGTAACTGTCTCATTTTTTTCAAAACCAGTGGGAAACTTCAGCATCTACAGAAAAGCACTATATTTGGAAGACTATAGCCTCAACTAATTTATACAGTCACTAATTCTTTCTAAGGACTAGTTCTTCTGTATCTAGCAGATTTAGAAAATATTCTAATATAAATAATGAGTGTTTCCTAGAAAAGAGACAAGTTTTTCAACTACAAAATAAAAAAATACTTAATTTCCCTACACTTTAGTTTTATTTAAACCCGCAATTTTTCCTCTTCCCTTTCATGTAAAATAAGTTTGTTTCAGGTTACTAGGTCTCAAAATGAAAACATTGACAAAGATATTCTGCTTTTTCTTTCTTTGCTCAGTTACATTCTCCTCCAACTTTTAAGTTAAATCTGCATACGTACTGGATAGTGTCTATTATGCCAGTCAGTGTAAATTAAGATTCCAGTAGATTTCTGTACTATCAGAACTTTTTATGTGTGTAGTATTGTTTATATGTGTAGTTCATCATTCAATAAATTGTGGTAAAGAATTTTTTGTCTACATAAGAACAGCTTCTTAGAAGATATATGTTCCCCAGTTTTACTCCCTGAGAGCACTGGGCATTGGCGTGAAGTTAATTATTCCATTTGCCTTACTCCTGAGAAAATCCATAGGGCCTGCTAACAGCACTTACAAAGAAGGGTATCCAGCATGGTTAAGAAGGGCTGCTACTACACTGACAGATTAAATAGCCATGAAAACTACAATAAGATTTAAGATTCTACTGCATGCCTTAAAACCTGAGCTGAATTTTTTAGGTCTCCAAATATTAGATTGGTGTTTAAGTATAGAGTTCTTCTATTTCATATCATGTGTATCTCTGAGAAAGGCTCCTGAAAGTCCTGAGAAGGCACATCGCTTGTTCAGCCTGTGTTCATGCTCTTAGTCATACAGTGCTCATGGGGGAGTCCACCCTTGGAGCCTCCCTTACATAAATAAATGAAGTTACCAAGCTCTCTACTCACTCTTTACAGTAATTCTTACTTCAAATACTACATCCTTACAGAGTTCTGTTGGTATTTTATATACTAGTCTCTGGAGTTTTCTTTGTCTTTAAAACTTGGAGTTTTTTTCCTTAGTATTTTATCTTAATATCAAAATGCAAAAGTTGTTTGATCACAAAGTATTATGGACAGAAATAACAAATACCTGCGTAGGTATTTGCATATAAAACTGCAGTGATTTTGAGTATAGTACCCTAGATCATCCCTTATCCTTAACTGTTAGCTCTCTCCCTTAACTCTATTTTCAGCCATTCCTACACAGGTCTCTTCAAGAGAATCTAGTTGCCAAAACCTCAAACACAGCCAGAAGTGTAACAGTTTTGTCTCTTTTCATTCTATATAATCCCTCATCTCTCTCTCAGTAGCCCTTGCAGTCTCAAAAACTGTAACAGGCCCTCAGGCAATGCATTGGAGAATAAAGCACATAACAGTGTTTTCACACTTTAAAAAAAACCAAAAACTCTATGGTATACCACTCATAATATTGCTGAACTTTAGGTTTTGAATAAAACAATGCACTTATTTGAGGCACCTCACATGGAGTCCTGAGAAAAATGAGGGTCAATATTATGTCTTTTATACGTATACCTGTCTGGTGTGGGGATGTAAGTCATTCTGTGCCATTTGGGCAGGAGCAGCAGGGAGACCTTTGACAAAAAGCAGTATCTGTTACTACTTCTTTTTACACTGGTATATAAAACATCTGATAATGACCTCAGGAAACTTCCTTGGAAGTCTTCCCAACTCAAAATGGGCTTATGATAGTGCGACATGCATCACTAGTGGCCTTTAAGTCTTGCAGTTTTAATCTTAACAGATGCAAGTAGAAGTAAGAGGAAAGGATGACTTTTATGCAAAATTTAATGAATGTTCCCTCAATATTATGTCCTTGAAGTATTATAGAGTCATTACAAAGTTCTGGCCTCTCATTTCTTACTACTTCACATTGGATGTGGTGTTGATTATTAGGGTAACACTACACATTTACTGGATTCAACATTGTAAGCACAAAAAAACCCCCTTACTATACAGTCAGGTCCACCATACATATGGGATACTTGAATTTTCATACACATGAAAATGGAGGGAGGTCTGGATATTTATACCTTATCCTCTGTCAAACAAATCAGAAAGTATTTTTAATTCACATTTGTATTTAAATTTGTATTTACACTGAAGGGATTTGGCAGTGGAGGGCAACCTCTGTGAGGAGTGACTGGAACTTCCCAGTGCACAGCCACCTCCATTTGGCTTCAACAGAACCAGCTCAGGACATGGCTGAGCCTCACAGCCAAGGTGATGGTGCTGTAAAAGCTCTTATGACTTCTTTCATATAATCCAAGTTATAATAAAAAGAGAAATACAGAAGCGATCAGACAAAAATGAACAAACACAAAACAAATATCACAGGATCACACAGAATCACAAATAGACCATCAATATCATCAACCCAGCAACACCATAATAATCCCTAAACCATATCCCCAGGTGCCATATCCAGAAATTTCTTGAACACTTCTAGAGATGGTGACTCCACCACCTCTCTGGGCCACTTATTCCAGTGTCTAAAGACCCTTTCAGTGAAAAATTCTTTTAGTATCTAATCTGAACATCCCCTAGAAGAAGTTAAGGCCATTTCCTCCAGTCCTTTTGCTTGACATGCAGATCCTCTATCACTACAGCCTCCTCTCATGTAGCTGTAGAGAGTAATGAGCCTCCTCATGTCCAGAGTAAACAACCCAATTTTCCACAGCTTCTCCTCCTAGGACAAGTTTTTTAAACCCTTCACCAGTGTTGTTGCCTTTTTTGGACACACTCCAGCACCCCAATGTCCTTTTTTTAAGTGAGTGGTCCAAAACTGGGCACAGTACTTGAAATGCAGCTTCACCAGTGCCAGGTACAGTGGAGCAGTCACTGCCCTGGTGCTGCTGGCCACACTGACCTTGGTACAGCCAGGATACCATTGGACTTTGTCATCTGAGCACACACTGGCTCATTTTCAGCTGTGCATCCACCAGCATCCCCAAGTCACCTTCTGCTGAGCAGCTCTCAAGTCATTTTGTCTGAAGCCTGTAGCGTTGAAAGGTGGTGCTATGACCCAAGTGTGGGACCCAGAATTTTACCTCACTGCACCTTGTGCAGTCAGCCTCAGCCCATCAATCCAGCCTGTCCAGATCCCTTTACAGAGCCTTCCTACTCTCCAACACACCAACACACCCAGCTAACTTGGTGTCATCTGTGAACTGACAGAGGCTGGACTCAATCCCCTCACTCAAGTCATCGATAAGGAACTTAAACAAGACTGGGCCCAATACTGAGCCCTGGGGAACACCACAGGTGACAAGACACGAGTTGGGTTCTGTTCTGTTCACCACCAGTCTCTGGGCCTGGCCATGCACCCAGTTTTTTACCCAGTGAACAGTACACACACTGAAGCCATGAGCAGCCAGTTTCTCCAGGATCATGCTGCAAGAGACGACGTCAGATGCTCCACCAAAGTCTAGATAGATAGCTGTACGTGTTAGACAGGAATCTAGATTCACAGCTTTTCTTATCCACTAGGAAGGTCACCTTGAGAGAAGGAGGTCAGGCAACCTATTACCAAATATAAAATTATCAAAACCTATTATCAAAAGATTTGTTCTGCACCATGGTATTATTTGAATTCATGCACTCTGCAAAAGAAAGCACAAAAAAAGACCAACAACAACTCCCTCCAGTCCAAATCTGTTTTGATTTCTTTTTAAGTCCCACAACAGTAGGTTTAACTAAATTCCTAACAATAAGAATCTTTACTTGACTCCTTCTGTCCTTCAAAGAAGTTGCAAAACTGTATTCTGCTTTACCAAAGGATTTTTTATGTTGAAAATTTATCCTAAATGCCTATAAGTCATACACTTTGTTTTCTACAAAAAAATCCCCCACCACATTATTACGTCTAAATCTAAACTATAGTTCTCAAAAAAATAATATCTTCTGAAATAATAGCTACATTTTATTTTCAATGCCTGGATTTTTCATTCTGCAATTAAATCTCATATAATTGTGCACTTATATTTGGAGATGATTAGGGACATTTTATAGACAGTAATTTTTACTCTGAAGTTTTATGTCAAATGCAAATGTATAATGGATTAGGAAGCTGAATTTGAATTTATTCTGTACTTATACTGAGACATATATCTAGGTCTCCTCAAAGAAAATCACAATGCATATGCAAAAAATATATTTACAGGAATGTTATTATCAAAGAAGGTAAAGACACTTAAGTCTGCTTTGAAACATAGTCAGAAAAACAATAATTTTCCACATTTTGAAGTAAATTTGATTTCAATAATAACACCAGAAAAAGAACAAGGCTTAAAAGATGAGAAACAATAAGGTCTTGAGTTTTAGCCACAACATTTTCCTTTTAAGCCTAGATAATGCATTTAATTACAGATATTTTTTGCCATTCTTTGTCACACACATGCACACACATGTATCCAGAAGAAGCAGTAGTGGTCTGGACCTCAATTTATTCATTCTCTCACAAACATTTATTAGAATTTATGGTATTCTAAATAATTTTTTGACACGTGATCTTTATTCCAGAAGGTAGAAGTCTCCCACAGAAAATTTGTCTCACCTTCCAACTGCCTTCACTGGCACTTGGTCACCTAAAATGGAAGTAGACTCTCTGCAGGCAAGCTGACTTTTAGTCAACACAGACAACTGTTCATCTTATTCCAAAGCAGACATATTTTTGGACAGCAGTGTAGTGGTCAGTAGTGTAGTGCCCTAGTCAATACTTACCTGATGTCCTTCAACTCAGGCTCAAAAATTAGGATGTAAACTGCACCAGAGGTAAGATACCTCTGTCATTGATACCTAAGTTTAGATGTTTCAATATAAACATTAACTCTAACAGGCTTATTGCTGAGAAAAATACTTACGAAGTATTTCAAAATTAATAATATAAACACACACAATTGCATAAAAGACACATTCTAAATAACTTAAAATATGCTAAAATTAATGAATAGATATTTATTGAGAAATGGAATGGACTGTAAAAGAGTTGCAGTTATTCAAATAAAATGTTGATGAGGCTTTACATTTCTTAAAATATATTTAGTAAGTACACAGAGAAGTTAATGATGACATATCAGCTAGCAAAGCTCTGTTTCATTTGTTTGAGCAACAAATAAGCTAATTGTGTGCAAAGGTGTTAACACAAATCAAAAGCCAGAGAAACCTGTGAGATGTCATTTGGAGGAGGATGACATCCATGAATGTGATGATCAGTGCACAAATTTTCAGAAAAACATCTTAGAGGAAGAAAGATGAGGGCAAGAGATAGACAAGAACAAAGTCTTAGGCATATCTTAACACGAAGATTTAAAAAAAAAAAAAAAATCATTGGCAAGAAATGCAATATATATTTACACATACACAATGCCAGATAATGCTGTCATTTAAAGATTTTAGCAATCTTAATACTGTAAAACAACTCCAAGACATCCTAATGAATATTGAGAATATTATTTCATATTAAATATCCGTGTTATATCACAGTTCATGTTTATGAAATTCAGGCAGACCAAGAATTTTCACTTAGATGCATTACTATCTGGAATAAATAGAAATCTGTATTTACAATATCCCTAACTCTTGATACAGTTTATTCATTTCTGAAATGGAAAATTGTTGTGCAGCTGAATGTATCTGAAGCAAAAAAATCCTTATGACATCATAATTACTTTTGTCAGAAATAACACATTGCCACAAGCCAGGGAGTTTGTGATCTTTTTTTTATTCCTGAAAGGAGTAAAATATCAATGTCAAACATATTTTGTCTCCAAAATATTTTTTTATTTGAAGTAGCAAAGTACAAAAGATTAGAGCATTTAGCAATTATATCATGATTCATTATATTAATAGTTCCACCTCTTCCAAGCACCTATTTTAAATGTTTTCCTTCCTCATATGATCATGAAGCTGCTGTATTTTCTCCAGACACTCATACTGCATGCTGTATTAATGCTGACATTACTGAGGCAGTCAGGTAATAAATGCTACCTTGTGATTTCCATTTTTCTGAAGTCATAGAGCTTTAACAGCATTCTTTATTCCAGAAAAAGAGATTCTCTTAACAATATCTTTAAAAAAGTTAAAAGTGACTAAATGTGGTCAAAACTACTTAAGGCAGAAACCCAGGGAGTAGTGAAAATTGGTACTTGAAGACAAGTGAACTTAAGAAGCTGAAAAAAATTATAACGTAAATTTCAGAAGTGATTATTTTATAAAAGTGATTCTTAGAGCCAATTGCAAAGCCTAAAAGCAAACATAAACAAGGAATTGATTATTACATTCCACTAAATACTCTGTAACCAAAAAATTTTAAAAGCCCCAGCAATATAGGAAACATTACTTTTAAAATGACTAAAACACTGTTTGAATACTTTATTTCATACAAGAAATAAAAGTGGCACATGCAGCAGCACCATAATAAACGCACTAAATAAAAGAGAAATGAATGCAACGTATCAAGTGCTGCCATGTACCAAAATAAATTGGTTGTGAAATCTGTGAAAAGGCCCTAAGGCATCCGTCCCTGTGAGAATCTCAGCCAAAAGGCTTGATGGACACTCAATTCAGTCCCTCTTTATATATCAAACACAAATTGCTTGTCACCATCACCTTTCACAGATGATTACCATCCATCATTTCTTATTTGTCATTTACAACTCCCCATTTCCTATGATGCTGTGTATCTGGTGCCTAAATTTTCAGTCATGGCACCCCTATGTTCACCCCAATGTCATCTGTTAGACTTAGGTGTGTGTCCTTCATTCAGATCTAAAACTTCATTAATTATTTGACTTTTTTTCATACCAAGTTTTTAAAATACCTGGACTTCTCCACTCCTATTAAATAAAAAGTCAAGTAGTCTTTGCTAGGGCTGAAAACCACGATGCAAAAATACTTTCTTCGAACAAGCACCATGTGTTACTCTTTTCTGAATCACTCTTTTGAAAGATAATATTCTTCCTACAGGTTTTTGGGAATTTTCTTCCAATTCAAGACTACCTACTTGAGATGTAATACTTAAAGTATTTTAACTTGAAATATTAGTGTTATTTTGTATACTTTTTGTAAGCATTGGAATGTGTCTTTATTACTCTGTCAGTTACAATGTTGCAATCTGGGGCAGAGATTTATTCTTCTAGAAAGAACTGAATTTACAGAAAACATGCTAAAATAGAAGTCTTACTTCAGAAGGCTTCAAACAGAGCATGTGTACAAAGCTACAGTTTAAATAATGTTTGATCATCTGCCTACTAAAATAATTTGAGACACACTTCTTTGAAAGACTGCAATCTTGATGAGTAATACATAAACAACTGAAGGTTTTAAAAACAATAATTTCCTGAAACTGAACACAAAGAGACAAAAATAAAGCCAAAAAACCCCACTCAAACCAACAAACCCTCACAAATTCAAAACAAAATATGATTGAGAAGGAAAAACCAAAAAAATTTCTATCCATAGACTAATAATACAGGGTGAATTTTTAATGAGACTATATATACAAAATAATCATTAAACATTAAGATGACAAAGCAACGTGAAGGAAAATTTAGTAGAACAACCTGCCTGATAGAGGCAAGGAGATATCAAGGAGATATTAAAGCTACTTTAAAAAGTTGTTTACCATTCTGCACATAAAAATCCAAAGAGGATCAATTCAAACAAAGGGAAGAACAGAGGAAGGATCCTTGGACAATTAGGAGTCTGAAGAGACTTCATCTTATGTAGAATGAAAGAGCTTGGATGGTTGATCCTGTCAAAATGAATATTGAGAAGAAAGATGACCTCTAAAACATACCACGGAAAATGGCACACAGAAAGATAACAACTAGATAATAAAGACAATTTGGGCTCAAAACCTGATGCATAAAGAATAGAATTAAGTATATTAAAGCTATAATTAGCAAAAGATTTTAACCATCTGGGCAGGGAGGTACAGGAGCAGACTTGCAATAAGACTAGCAGAATAAAGTCACTGAACATTTTAAAAACATTTTAAAAGCTACAACTCTTACCACCCTGCAAAACAGCTTAATCCTGTTATTTTTTAAAAAAGAAATCCGGCTTCTTGCAACACCTTTTCTAACCCCACATTCCCTTTAATTAACTAGTGTATATGGTGATACATCAGGCACTGATACGGATTTAATGGCCCCCTAAACATTCATGGTGGAAAAAAAAGATAACTAGTTCATAACCTTTCATGTATCAAGCACCTAATTGGGTCCAGTGAAATGTTATATATTTTCCACAATATACAGAATAACTAAAGATAACTGTTTCTTCTAAATCTATGTAATGATCCTGTCAGGAAACAACTAAATCTTTTAGAAACGTTTACATTGTTTTTTCCATTTAAAAAGGATGTCAGGTTTTCACTTGTATAATGCACATCAAACACTGACAACCAAATTTATTAGCTGAAAAGGGTATGCCAGGTAAGTCTTCTAAATTTAGCCATAAGTACTTCTGATGTAAAGAAAGAATACATTTTTTGTAAAGAAAGAATATATTTTATTCCTGGTGCATTTGAGAATTTAGATTATGTACACAATTTTTCCCATACTATTACAAATCTCTGGAAAGAATTTCATTCAATTTTAAAACTATTGCAAATCTGAGCCATAGAAACATTTCCATAGATGCTGAACACACTATGAAAACGACACAGAGATGATGAAATTTTACTACAAGGCGAGTCACAATCAGCATTGCAGAACCCTAAGGATTGCAGGGTTATTTCTTTTTCCCCATCCTCCTTTGATGGCTTTATTTTCTGTTTTGTTTGTGGCGTCTGGGGTTGTTTTTCTGCTTGGTTTTTTAATTTCCAGTTTCAAGACCAAACTTCCAGTTAGATACTAAGAGAAAATATATCATGATGAGAGTAGTCAAACACTGAAACAAGTTGCCTGACTGTGGAATATCCATCAGTGGAATACTGCAATTCTCATTGCATGTGATTAATTATTTTAATGATCTTAGAGGATGTATCTGACTGATATTTTGCCTATGTTGAGTTGATAATTGGACTAGGTGACCTAGAATGATCCCCTCTGATGATGGCAGAGGTACAACCGACACTGAAGAAGCATCCAAGCATCAACCTCTTATTACCTTATCAACTCTCATATCTTTTCTCTGTACCCTTTCCATAGGCAGCTCCACACAACACTGATTCTCTCTCTCTCTTTTTTTTTTTTCCCCCTCCCCCTTTCCTTCCAGACCACCCAATCCTTCCCCCTCACAGCACAACCAACAACCTTCAACTGACTCTCAGCCAGCTAACCCACTCTTTTATAGCACCTGTCCTCATTGGACATAGCTGTGACCTATTAAGGGCAAGGATGTTCCCAGTCTTTGGTAATTAATACAGCTGCAATTTATCAGGAGTGAGATTGCCTTCAGCACTATCTCTATTCTCTTACAATCTGTCTTCACACACTGTAACATAATTTTTTTCCATTGTCTATTTGTGTGTAGATGTCACTTCCAGCCTTAATTGTCCTTTGATACTATGAGCTATATTTGTGGGTCACTTTCCTGGGTCAGTTATTCATAGTTTTAGGACTGATGAATTAACAAGGAAAACTTACACCTTGCCTATAACAATAGGAGTCTTGATGCTCTACATCAAAATAAATCTAACTTTTACTGCCAGCTGGACAATCTACGTATGAATTGTTCAGGTAATTGCAATTACCTACATCAGATAGGAAATTCATGTCAACTATTCCAAATTTCAGATTCTTTCAGCTGTAGCCTGTGAATCAAAGATCGACCAAAGATTCTGGATAGTTTGAAAAGAGGTCTGCTATATCTATTGAGTATCTCAGCTATAATGAGAAGTTAAGGGAACCAGAGTCTATGGTTGGTGTATGAGGGAAAAGAAAAATATTTTATTCAAATATACTATAAATAAAGGTAGCTTTCCTTGGTATTTCTGATATTTCATGGTTTGATTTATATTGTGTCACAGTTTTCGTATTCTATTGTCTGAATTGGAATGAAAGAATATATAGTTCACTACTGTGTTATGTTTTTCAGTGGAATGGCAGATTTTTCTGATAAAAACCCCAACAACCAAAACAAAGAAAAGAGAAACTGATCCCAAATCCAACTAAACCAAACCAAAATGTAAAATATTATAACAAAATTAGATATACCATTAATTTTTAGTTTATCCTGAACTTTGGAAAGGTACAGCACATGGTAGATGTATGATCCTATCTTCACAATTGTAATTTTTTTATTATCTAGCACATGTAGCCCTTTAGAACATCTTAAATTCAAATATATTGTTCTTTGTTAAAAGCTGTAGTAAATGTGATATAGAATAAAGCCTAAAATAAGCTATTTTTAGACCAGAGATATATTTTTGGAAGTATGGCTCATTTCTTTGTTCACATCTCATTTTTGAATCTTCCTTGAGTGTTGATGCAAAATTCATTGACATGAATTTTTACATAGTCTTCCTGATCACAAGAATTCTAATGAAAATGGCATTAGAATTGGACAAGAATTCTTATTTTACTAATAATTGCTTCTTTTTAAGGATATAAAATCAATTTTAAAACTTGACATGACAAATGCTATTACTGAATATAGATCTATTTTTTAAAGGAAGGTGATAGTTTCTTTCTGTAATTGTGACAGACATCTCACTCTTACCTGATCAACTGAAACAATATCTCATTTTAAAACTGAATCTCAAATCTCTTTAGAACTTGCTCTATACATTATAATCTTACTGTGAATGATTTTAAAGAGTACTTGCCACTTACTTCTTTCAAATAAAGACACATTTGATCTCCCTTAAGAGTTACAACTTTCTCAGTTTTCTTCTTGATCTTTATTTTTTCCGAGTTTCAGCGCAATTTCTTCTTATTTTCCTCCCTTGCTTTCTCTTGCAGATCAATCTACTTCTGATCTATCTAGTCTGACTTCAAAGACTGCATTTCCTGTGACATCTCTTTCTTGATCTGAGCAATTTGAGGGATAAAAGGTAGATTTTTCTGAAGAAAATGAAAGGAATTTGTTATGCATATATTTTGAAACTCTTTTAAGGGTGTGTTTAAAATAGAATGCTGTAGTTTATTTACATGATAGCTTGAAAGAGGATAAAACTAAACTGAAGTAATAAACAATAACTTAGAATTGAAACAAACCATACCTAGATAGTTTATAGAAGCAATAGCACTAAGTATATTTTGTGCTCATTAAAAGTCACTGATTTGGCTTACTCATGAGTTGGTTATGGCGCGCTAGACAGCTAAGGCAGCCAACTGACTGTGTTTCCAAGGCCCAGAAATCTCTGCAAATCTTCCTTCAAATATTTTCTCTGAGTTCATCTACCTGTTAAAGCTGGCAAAGACCAGGCTAGTCATATTTAATACTTGAGCTTTGATTAAAATGACATACAACAAATCATGGAAGAATGTTAATCTATAACAGCAGTAGTATTGATTTTTACAGCCATGGTACATTATTCTGCTCACTTACTGCTTTTCTCTCAGAAACAGAGGTTTTTCAAAAAATACATCAATTAATAATTTGCTAAAGACTGTTGCTCCCGAAAACAGTATTTCTGTTTTGATTTTTGTAATTAATATAATATTTAGGTTAAAAAAGAGTGTTTATGCAGCTCTGAAACTAATTTAGTATCTGACTATGAGCATTCTACAAGCTGTCTTTGAGAGTAACAGACTTTCTAAAATAGACAATATCTAGACTTCAGCTGATTTGCTCTCCTACTGGTTTGCTCTTTGGGCCCACTAGAAACTCTTATACTTAATGGATGACTGCAAACAGTTCAATTCATTGTGGCTTACAGTTATTTTAATAGTCTGTACATAAGTATATCAAAAAATATAAGTAGTGGGATACATCCAATGTGTAGTGAACTGCTTACTATATGCTCAGATTTTCTCCTTCAAAACGAAGCATGAAATAAAAGTGGAAACAATAATGTATTAAAATACATCAAAGTCTTGCTAGTGAAACAATGTAAATTACAAATCAAGAATGGGCTAAATCTGTATGTTGCATGTATTCATGTAAGATGTAAATTTATGGTGTTGAAGGAAGTACAGCATTTTCTTCGGCAAAAACAAATAGGTGAAAAACTTCACAGTAGAATTAAATTAACTGGTTGGTAAATACAAATGTCTCCATAGAGTTACTGGGGCATATTATTCTATTCTGTTCTACTCTATTCTACTCTGTTATTCCATTCCATTCCATTCCATTCCATTCCATTCCATTCCATTCCATTCCATTCCATTCCATTCCATTCCATTCATTTCATTCCACTATATTTTCACAGAAGAGCTTTGTAAAATTTGTTGTGAATAAAACATGTCATCTAAATAAAACAAATTACAAGCAGGCAAATGTCCAAAGACATATTTAACACTTAAAATTATCACTGACCTCATTCAAAGAGCATTTCTCACATGAAAAACTAAACAGGTGCAGAAGAGCCTTTAAAAAACGTGGGTATGACTATTTTCCATAGGACTGGTAACAGTAAAAATTGGACTTGTTCTAAACCTAGGAAAGAAATAACAACTCCAAGACTTTAAGAGAATGAAGAAATGAAAAACTGGAATAAGTGCATATTTAAAATGCTTATGACACGGATATTTTACTATATTTTTTCTTCTTCTTTTGCAAATGTTAGGTTCTGTAATTCAGAATATTTCTCTTCACAAACAGAAAATGGACATCCTGTTTTAAAGTCTGATTACAAATAAGTATGACAAATAATAAGAGAAGACGGAGGAGTTTAATATTCAACAAAGAAAACATCAGTGTCTATGAAGTTTTTGTCAATGAAGTTCACTGAGGCTTCTTCAATTAAGTGAAAACTGAATGTCTGAGAACATTCTGCAAAAACTCTGTATATTTAGCGTGCCTAAGACTTTATCCTTTTTGATCTGTATTGATCCCAGAAAACAAGATCTTATGTGCCTAAATGTTTGAAAAAACATGTTCAAAATTTGTGATGAATGCATAAAGAGATAGTGTTTCAAGATTCTCAAGTGTTCATGCAGTGTTATTTATGCATTGATACAGGCAATAGACACTGGAATTTACTGAACATATTTAAATGTACTATCAGAAAAAAAAAAAAACTTGTCATAATTTTTATTATTTGATCATTTGACCTAAAGAATCTATCAAATATTTATTCGATGATTCAAAATGGAGAATAACAGAAACTGCATTTTTCTATTTCTTTACTATTTGTAGAGTGCTTACAAATTCAGTCATAGAGCATGATGCTCTTTTTTTCTTTGATTTTTTCCTTCTCTGGCAGTATGCTGCACAGATCTTGTCAGATGGGAAAGGGCAATTCTGTGTTAGATCTTGGAATGACAGGAAAATGACAGCAGCTTAACTATGAAGTAGGCTCCAGTACTGTCAAAACTTGGATGCCTATGGCCATCTCTTAAAGAACACATTAAAATACCCAGCAGAAGTTTGTCTGATCTAACTTTAAGTAACAACTATTTTAATATTTATATTGGAACTATTCACACTCATCCCTTATAAAGTTTATTTAAAAGATACAAATTAATGTTCAGGGAAAATATTCCATTTTACTGTGAACTTCCTAATTGGTTTATAGTCATATTCCAGATTCCACTGAGTTATTTTACTTGATAACTTTAGGATAAGGTATTTAAATTCTGGAAGGACTCATTCTTTCCGTCATTTATAAAGAAGTCTAAAACCATGGACTCAGCCATTAGGCAACAGTGAAATTAGTAAGCTGTGTGAACTGGTGATATGATACACACCAGAAGGCAAGAGTAACCCAGATTCTTGTTCGTAGGTCCCTTGGAGTGGATTAGAGTGAATGATTAGTATTTGTAGATATATATATATATATATAGGGTTTATTTCAAAGCAATTCAGTTGCAATGGAAAGCCATTTGGCTTATTATTATCTATAGCAATATAGCAATGTGAAAGCATTAAAATAACACTTAAGAAAACACATAAGGAAAATAAAGAAACAGAGAGAAAGGTTAAGAGTAGAAAGATTCATAATGATCACCCACAGAGATCAGATTTGATTGCTGAAGTTTAGATGCTCCTTGGTCAAAGCCATGGTGCATTGAAGGTAGCAGAAGTAGCCCACAAAACACAAAGTCCGATGAATTAAAATACATTGAGACTAGACAGGAATGCTCAGGTATCTCCCATGGATGGGGGTGAAGCTTTCAGCCATCTAGTGGAAAGCCTTAGGAAGGAGTCTGGGGGCACTTTGGGAGACTTTGAGGGTTTATTACACCAAGACATGACAGCTGTGCCTTCTTGTCACTGCAGTTGAATCAGGAATGGCCCATCACACCTTCCCCTGAGACAGAGAAGGGGGATTTTTAAAACTGAGCAGTTGTGTAAAGGAGGGCAATTAACATGACAAAAAGCACCATCTGGTCCTGTAGCCTCCAAGTAGTGACAGCTCAAGCCCTTTGTCTTATGCAAACTAGTCATTGCACACCCCAAAACTCCCCTCCTCCCTCTGTGTGTGAGCATGTGTGTGTGTGTGTGTGTGTAAATTTGGCACCCGAGGAATGGGCAAACAGTTTGTGTCATTAATCATTAGCAGCCCAGTATCTCACAACTCGGAATAAAATCCTTTGACAAGAAATGTAGATAATTGAGGTTCTTTGCTTGGGCAACAACTGAACAAGGACTTTAGAAAATAGGAGCATAAAGAGGTGGACATATGAATTCAAGTAATAAAGTCCTTTCTGGATTAATTTTACTGTCTTTTGAAAGTCAATGCTCCTTTGAATAACCTTTAGGTAGACTCTTTGATTTAAATAGGTTTTTTCATCCCAGCACAGTCTGCATAAACCACTCTCTAGTTTTCCTTCATATAGCTCTTTTTTTTTTCTTTTTGAACAGTATTTGCTTGAAATTTAAAGATGGTTATGAGATAAAATGCATTTTAAAAAAACAAAAAACTACACAATGAACACAATAAATAAAAATTAGAATTAGAATAGGAATTAATTAAATAAGAATTAATTAATTAATTAAATTTATGCTTCATACAGTCTATACTCTGAATTTTAGTTATATTTGCCTATTTTTAAATGCAAAGAAATTAGTAATTGTAAGAATAACAAAAAGACCTATAAGCAAAGATTCATTTCTTCTTAATGCACGTGTCTAAAAGTGGTTGGCTGAATCACACCTTAAAATTTCTATGCTTCTTTATTTAGCATCAGGATAGCTGGAAAGGAAACTCTATAGTTGATGACAAGCACAGTGAGCAATAAGCAAAACACAAGAAAGAGAATATGCCAAAGAAAATCTTAAACTTTAACCTTTTATTTTTGATCTATATTAATCTCAAAATAGCTTCAGGAGTATTATTAAGACATACATGCCAAATTGCATGCTGATAAAGCAGAAAGACATTCAAAGTGAATTAAGACTTAACAGAGCTGAATTAAATAGGCATATTTTTTTGAAAGGTTAAAATAAATCTTCATAAATGAGTAAGATTTCTATTCAGTATTTTCATTATGAGTTTCTTCATTCAGCTACAGTTTGTCTTATTGCCCTTATCTAAAAAATGCATTATTAGGCCTTGGTTCATTATCTACATACTAATTAATTCCTTTTTTGCTTCATTTACTCTTTTTTCCTCTTGACTTCTGCCTCAGTAAATTATCTCTTCCATGGAGAGCAGGTGAACAGAAAGTGAAAAAGAACTGGGTAGAGTAACTAATGAAATTAGTTCCCTGAAATTCTATAATGCACTGCAGACACCTTCCTATTTAAAGTAAAACTTACCATTTTGTCTGCATTGCCAGCTTCCCAAGATAAATGTCAAAGGTCATTAGATTTTTGCTGTTAAGTCTCAAATGGACAGGAAAATGTGCTACACCATTGGCATTCAATCATATTTAAATGAAACTGTTTCCATCCTGATTTTGATTAGTTAATGTATGATGACTTGTTGTAATTATTCATTACTGAAACACATGATATGCCAATATGTTATGTAATAGCCAGGTATGTAATTACTCAAGTGTTTTAGATTTTCTTTTTTTTTTCTTTGAGCGAATGTATCAGCACAATTCATACAATTATATATATTTTGGGACTATTATATTGGGAATATTTAAGTGCTCTTTATGATTTCACAGAAGCCATCTAAATAAAGTGCTTTTAGTAAAAATTTTAAATCCTGAGAAAATTAACCAGTTGTTATTTTTACATCATAGTTTAATGATCATATAAAAATAGCAAGAACCCTTTTTTTCTCTAAGGCTTTTTAAAAGCATCTGAAAGAAAAATATCTTGTTTTTTCACATAATAATTCTAGCATTATTTCTTAGCAGTTCTTCAAGATTTAATTCATCTGCTTTTCTTAAATATTTCTTACAGGATTCTTTCATGATTTTTAACAAAAAACAGCTAAATGGACCTTAATATGCTTGTGAAAGCAATGGCTGGCTGTGGATTGCACAGTACTCTCAGTTTACTTTTGATAGACCTTTGGTCTATTACTTCAAATAAAGTTTCTTAGTTAGATGAAAATAATTTGCAAGTTAATTAGATGCTAATTTATATACCACACCATCAGCTAGGAAAGAAACGAACTATAGAGTTTTTCAACATGTGAAGCAAAGGTACTGGTCTAGAAGCAGAGTCTGTAAAGAAGTTAAATTCACTGCTTTTCATCAACAGATTTATCTTGTTCAGGAGCAGAATCAATCACTCCAATCTATTGACTTCCACTTAAACAAGTATCCTCATGCTTTATTGAGCAATTAACCACCAAAACAGTGAAGCCTACCTTGTTTTCTAGGAATGTTTCATTTGAGCCATGCTGAGAAGAGCTCCAATTATCTATCTTTGAAGGCAATTTAATAAAAAAGAGGATATTTGAAGTGATTATATATATTGAATTTCATATAGTTTAGTTTGAAAAGCAGCTGGAAGCTTTTTATATTTCTCCAAGTTTCTATCTTCTATTTTTTCAGTTTTATTTACAGATTTTCTTCTCCTGCAAATTAAGATATTTTAGATGACACTGTAAAGATACAGGACAGTAAGGTGGTTTATTCCTAGAAAGAGAATATATGTGTCCTCTAAATCATAAAGCTGTTTACTAATATTAAATGAAAGAGAAACGTCTAAATAAAATACATTTATTTCAGCCCAAGTGGCAAATTAACCAACTGAGGAAAATTAAATATGCCCTTTAAAGCTTTCAGTAAAGGTGGCTACTTATATTACTGGTGTAATATTTTCATAAATATTCTCGTGAACAAAGCTAAACAAGAGCTAAACCAAATAGGTTTTCATGACTATTAGTGACTTCTTAGTCACTCTAAGTAACTATTAGCAATCTGATTGTTAGATAACTGCTGCTAGAGTTAAAGAAGCTAATAAAGTTCCAGGCAGGTTAAGCTCATTTATAGGATAAATCCTATAAATCTTGAGACCTCTGTGGTTATCTCAGCATGCAGTCTCTTTCAAGGAATGGCAGCACCATATTTCCTAGGCTATAGGGCTATATGCAGTACTCACCTGGAAGGAACAGAATCTTACAAATTTTACCCTAAGCAGATCAAAACACTACAACAGATTAATTAATTTAGTGGCATACTTTCTCATGGATCCCTTTAACCCTGAATTTATTTTGGCTAAGGTTAAGGCTAATGTATTCAGACGCTGGTGTTAATGTCCTTGTAGACCTCAGAACTGAAAAACACCATGAGTCCACTGATACAGTCATCATTTCTTTATCATCTAAATTAGCCTTGAAATTAAATAACAAGTGCTGATATAGTACTTATGGCCCAAAAAAGATCTACTAGAACTTTAAAAGACTGAGAAAAAAATAAATAGGTGATTCCACACAAGGAGTGAATAAATAAGCTGGTCTAGGAAGGAGGAAAAATAAGGGAAAAATAATTGTGATATATAAATATAATTACAATAATAATTTTTTTTGAGGAGAGGAAGGGGGCTACTATCTTTTCAAATATAAGAAGAATTGTTGAACACTACCTGAAAGAAGTAGGAAGCAGGAAAAATGAAATGACTCTATGAAATAACATGTAAAGGTCATCTATGGAGTAGTTTGTCATGTTATTTCTGCTGAGGTTTGGTCAGGGTGAAATTGGAACAAACAATAGAAGAGAAATACACTAAGGGGTCCAACATATACTTAAGAAAACAAAATTCAGGTCTTGTTATTGAAGTTTATTTTTTTTCCCTTGGCATCAATTTTTACAGCAGTTGGAGACAGGAGGATTTTGAATGAGGCTGGTTGCTCCTCTGACAAGACAGACTTTGCATAAAGTTTTGTGGTTTTTTGCAGCGTTTCTAGTAGCTTGCTCTAGGCTGTGCCCTGCTTAACATAAGAATTGAGAGTGAGGTACTTAGGTAAGGCATCCTTCATTTTTGGGTTTTGTTTGAAAGTCAGACACTTGCAAGCATTGTTGCACCAAAGCTGTATTTACATAAAACTTCAAATGAATATTGCAGTAGTGGATATTTTCAGTTCAACTGTGAATATACTAATAAAATATGTTGTTGATTAGGTTTTCTATGTATTAATTTCAATAAGAATTAACATTTTTAAAACTTTGCACCAAAAAGTAGAATAGAGTTTATTAAATAAGCTTGAAATAAGGTGGGGGAAAGAAAATATAAATATATGTACATTGACATTGAACGAAAATCTTTTCTATGGATTCCCATAACTACTTTAAGAGAGGGTTTACAATAACTCCACGTCAAGAAGTTATCAGTGAATTTAACTATTGCTATTTAATTTTCATTTGCTCAGCTGCATATTCTTCATTCATTTAATATACAGAGCTCTTAGCAGTGATACCAGTGGGCCCTTTACAGACAGCACAAAGCTCTGTATGATATAGAGATTCACATTGTGCATAAAAGCTTGATCGCATGTACTAGAAAAAAAAAGTAGGTGTCAAGAGTTTGCACACAAAAAGCATAATATGCTTATTTGTATGCTGAGATCCAAACAGACTCTTTGCCAAGCTAACAGTTACTTCCTTACAGTCCCAATGGGGATCCAAACTTAGGAAGTAAACACTCACATCTATGATGAAGATGGTTTGGTGTCAAAAATTTTCAATAAGGACATCTCTGAAGTAAAAACATACTTATCTCATGTGCCTGAGGGAAAGCTGACAATTTAGTATTTTTATTTTCCTTTCCCCTACCATTAGACTGATTTTCATTTTTCTTCTTTCCCTTCTCTCCTTTTACCCTCTTCTGCCTCCTGAGAAAATAAGTTTCCTTGGTTGGAATGTTTTTTTAATAAATATGGATAAGAAGCTCATACAGAAGGAAAAAGAACTTGTGTGGAGGATGCTGCTTTTTTTTTTTTCCCCAAAGGATTTAAAAATGTTTTTTAAAGAAACATTCAAATATGTACTGTAATAAGAAAAAATATTTTAATTTTATAGCAGTATCTATGGAAGTATTTTATCAGTCTCACAATCCACAGGAGTCTATGTTATAACATAACATCATAGTTATGATGTTATTTTGCTAAACATATTTATAGAACTGAGGAAAGAACTTTGTAATTTATTTTAATAATATTGAAATAAAAACATGGAGCAAATCTAAATATCAAGTTGATTTTCTAACAGAAAGGCCTAACATTCAAAGTAGATACATCTGATATCTGCACATGATTTTCTATGCTTTAATTTCCTGATATATTTCTCTTCAAAGGCAGAAAGTTATATTCATTTTATTTAAACGTATTAGAAAACTGAAAAGAAGTGTACAACAGGCAAAATATTTCTCTAGCCCTCTCTTCTTTTGAAGACATTCTGAAAAATATATGTTACTTTTGCACACACATCTTTTTCTTTCCCCCCCATTCATTTGCAACAACTTATTCCACATTACTGCTTTTCTAACAAATACCTGGCTATAATGCATTATAGAAATGTACATGCCTTAAGTGTTATAGTCTGATGCACTTTTTCTGTAATTTGAAGACTGGTGAATCTTCACACATCTAATAACACCTGAAAGGTAAATCAGCAATTGCAAGTTTAATAGCTGCTAAGTGCAAACTTTCACAAAATGCAATTACTAGAGTTCAAAGTCTGCTCTTCTTGCTTCCAGTGAATCATAAGTTATTCATGATCTTTCTCTGTGACACATTCATGCTGGTCATGTTGAGAAGATAATGCACTTTTATTCACAGAATTTTCAGCTGGCTTTTTGGCCTCCCTTTGAGCCAGTCTTTTGAAGTCACATGAACACTTCTATTAAACTTGTCATTGGATCAGGGCTTCTATGAGGAAAAATCACAGTAGAATAGTATAAAGACAAATACTCTGGCATTGAGTGTTTTTTACTACATAAAACAGAAAAGATTAACTACATGCACATGATAATTCTCCCATTGAAATAATTCCCTAGTATTACAGCAAATAATAATTTTAATTACATGTTTATCAATGGTGTATCCTTTCTTCATTTCTTTCAGATTTCAAAGGTGATTTGTAAAAAGCAAATTAAGAATCAATCTTTAATACCCTAATTTCAATTCTGGTTATTTACTAAATGAAATATCTGGATAAAATATACAAAGCACCTTGATCTTCCCATGCAAATCAAAACACTAATCTCTGTCCTTTGAGATAAAAATATTGCCACATTTCCCACACTGCAGAGGCATCAGAACAACAGAAATTTATTTTCCTTTCATGTAGACTAGACATGCATTTTTCCTTTTCATTAAAGAGAAATCTCAAGACACCTAAACTTCTGACTTATATTCCCCAAAAAAGGGATTAATTTGCATAGCCTAAATGAAGCTTTGGGGCATGAAATGCACAAAAAATTCAAAATTATTATAGATTCCTGAAACTAGTTTAGGCTGAAACATTTGTTATCCATGAGAAAGAAGTGAGAAAGGGCATATGGAAATTATCTGGAAATATTGACATGGCAGGGCATCCACAGATGAGAGCATGTGGAACACGTTATAGGGAGTAAATAAGACTCCTGCAAAGAGCAACAGAAAAAACAGTCATGGAAATATTGGCAGAAATTTAAAGAGGGAGAGGATATGAATATTTTTAGTCTCCCACCAATACCCTTATGTTAACAATTGTTATGCAAGATTAACAATTAAGAGTCAATGGGAAGTGAGGAAGAACTCTGCATTATCTACTTCATGACTCTTCTAACATCTCTTCAAAAAGTTTTGAAAGAAAAAACAACTGAATATGCAGTTAATAAGGAAATGCAGTTAATTAGAACTGTTATGCAGTCAATTAGAACTAGTTAGTAGATTAAATGCAGTTAATATCACCAGATTCTATTGTGGAGGCATTTTCACTAAATAAGATGTCTAACTAAGGTAAATTTTGCTATTTTTATTGCTTTAGAAAAACTCAGAAATCCATTATGGTCCTTGCATACTTTTAAAAATTCCTGTTTGGACCCCATCCTCTGAGTCCTTCACTCTAGAGCCCATCTCAGCAAACTGGCCATCCTACTGCCAAAGATTCTCTTGGCCTTTTTGTACAAGTGGATCCCATCACTCCCTAACAGACTGCAATAATTTTGACAACTTTAATGAAAATTTCATATTGTTTCAGAACTTGTGGATTCATGTTGGTTGGAGATGCCTCTTAATATCATGAGTCCATCCATTAACCTAACATTGTCAAGTTCACTACTAAACCATATCCCTAAGCACTACATCTATTTTTTAAATGCTTCCAGGGATGGTGGTTTAATAACTTTGCTGGGCAGCTTGTTCCTCTTCATGATGACTTTTTCAGTGAATAAATTTTCCCTGATATCCAATTTAAACCTCTCATGGCACAACTTGAAGCTGTTCTCTTTTGTGCTATCGATTGTATCTTGGGAGACGAGTCCAACCTCCACTTCTCTACTGCCTGTTTAAGGTATAGAGAGCAATAAGGTATTTGTATTTGTATTAATTTATATATTTATATCCATATCCATATTTACTTACACTTATATACACTGATAATTCAGTATTGTTTCACTCCAATCCACCCTAATGGATCTATTAACAAGAACTTGAGCTACCATTGCCTTCACAGGCACACTGTAAGAGCCTCTGTGGCACTTTATTGATTATCCACCCTGTCCTTGCTTGTAATTCTTCAGGAGAGATGAAAGTTGACTTTTACATCTGCTTATGCTGCTCCAGACATGCCTCCACAGTTTGGTGGGCAAATCCCAGGTGTAAGGATGTGCTTCAAAAAGCATATGTCAACACCCTCATCTCTCATTTGGGTGATTCATTAAGTATTTGAAGTGTCATGTGTTCTATAAATGCTACATACCAATTCTAGTAGCACACAGGATTTTGGCAGATGAAAGCAAAAACACTAAGCAGAGAACAGTGTGATAAAGAATGATAATGTATATTAGTGATTGCACTTCTATGCTAAAGTAAGCCTCTCCTGGGCTAACTTGTTATGCAGATATTTCCCCTTTGGCTGACAGAGTACATCTGTTTTTGTTAGTCTCCTTGTTGTGCACAGCATATTTTACAAACTAAGCAATTAGAAATGAGAATTTTTTCTTGATGTGCTGATGCTGTGGTGACTTGCTATTGGAATAAGATATTTTGCAATCAATAGTTAATTCTAAAATTATACCAGAGAAAAACAAACACATATTCCCTCTCTGCTGTAATTAGTATGAGTCTTGTATCTTTCAACAGGGAAAAGAAAGACACCCTCCATAATACACATTCTAATTACAAATTAATCCAATAGCTGAGAAAAATTTAAGTATGCCAAATGAGGTCACCCTTGATAATAACATTATTTTTCTTGAAGCTGTTATTTGTACACTTCTTTTTGCCTATGGGTATTCCAGTGAATGTTTTAATGATTGTTTTTACTTCTGCTTGTTAAAGAGAGTATAAACTTTTAAGTCATAAACAGATCTCACTTCATTTATTCCAACCTTTTTCACTACAATTATGTTCCTATAATTCAGTCTGTTTGGGGCTATTCTCTATGACCATTTGAAAATGCAAAAGTCAGCACCCTTTCTATACAGGCAAGTAACTCTATTTGATGAAGTGTAACCCTCCATTTTACTGGTAGCTCTCTTACTGGTGGAGCTGGTAGGATTTTGATTTGTACACAACTTTTCAAATAGCTCAGGTTTGACACATTCAACTCTCCATTTTACATTTTCTTAAATGATTTTGTAGCTTAAGGGAAAAATATTTTAATAATTTTTATTGTAGTATCTCTTCTTTTTTCTTATAAGTGTTCAGACAATGAAGTGGTTATTACAGCAATTGTGGACTCAATCCCACTACACTGCTAGATATTAAATGTGATTGATAACTGTCTTTGAGCATAAA
This sequence comes from Pogonocichla stellata, assembly GCA_026546895.1. Lineage (NCBI taxonomy): Eukaryota > Metazoa > Chordata > Aves > Passeriformes > Muscicapidae > Pogonocichla > Pogonocichla stellata. Next base: position 43,461,817 of record JAOTQZ010000001.1, read on the forward strand.
ACACAACTTTTTGATTATGGAAAGAACTGGTAAGTGTTTCTAGACAGAGCTTTAATTTGTGTATACTAAAATAATATGTATGAATAATTAGAAAAATACTCTTCATGACACACTTCCTTTTCATTGTGAGTCAAGCTTTTCTGCAAGTGAGATGAATGTCTGTCTACTTCTGTTGGTTGACTGTAGTGTCTAGAAACCTAACTGGTGCTCTTGTAAGTTTGATGGCATGTCATTCCAGATGGCTAACAGCATGTAATACCTCACTAGTATTCAAGATAATGTTTATTCATTAAGAGAATGCAGTTGTCAAAATAGCAACACTTCCAGTGTATTGCATAGGAAATATTGCATTTATCAATTTGCACATTTGGTTAAAAATTGAACAAAGTGTACAAAACTTGCATAGAAGTGTATAAAATTGTATAAAAGTCTAGGAATGGTATAAAATTGAATAAAGTATATCGAACTGGTTGGGATGTAATCAGGCAATATAAGAAATAACAGGAATAAAGTAAGCCTCCTTGTTAAGATAATTCAGATTTATTATTGCTGTATAGTATGCTAATTTTCCACATCTGCTGACATATGCATCATTAATTATGCTATCAAAGTGAAGTAATTGGAGTCAGGCAGAAAATCTGCAAGTTCATCTACTAATGACATGTGTTTAATAAATATAAAGGAAAATAATGTCTCCAATATTTTGCAAATTCTTCATAAATAATTGCACAGGATAAACCTGGTTAAGCAAGACATCTACATTTCTGACATAAACCCTTTCTTTATCCAGTTTTACCCTAAGTGGATATACAAATGTGCATTTGAATTAGACTGTAAGATGTTGCCTGTTAGCTACTTAGACAGACACAGATGGATACACAGAAGAATCATTACTCAACTGAAGTAGACAGGTTTTTGTCTTTGCAAAAGCTATTTTTACATTGTAAAATTGTGTCAGAGCAAACAGGCTGAATAATATTTTACAGAACAAAATTGAAAAATGGAAATAATTACTTGAGAAGTTTATTCAGGTCATAGATCACTGGAATGTTCATACAGGTCAAAATGTTGTAATAAGTCTATGGGAAATCCTGCAGTGGATTTCACTGTGAATTATTGAACATACTGAAGATACCTGTATAGGGGGGACACTCTACAGGTTTCTTCAATGTATTGCCCTCGTTAACTAAAACAGCCATGCAGCACCTTAGGGTCACTACTGTTGCATAAATATCTGCATTAAAATCATGTAGATTAATCTTTGTGTTTTTCTCATAGGAATTTGAATTATTTAGTTGATATTTGCCAGATTGGACAGAAGCTATAAGAGCCCAAACAGTCACAATTATAATATATATAAAATGTTACTGGTGTTATCATTAATATTATCATCCAGAGGGACTGGGAAAACTCAGGAACTGAATTCAGGTGAACCTCGTGAGGTTCCACAAGACCAAGTGCAAGGTACTTCACCTGGACCAGGGCAATCTCCAGTGACAATATAGAAAGGATAATGAAGGAATGGAGCACACCCCTGCCAAGAAGGACATGGGGGTTCAGGTGAATGAAAAATTGGACAGGAGCAGGCAATTTGTGCTTAGAAGGGAAATTGTATCCTGGTCTGCATCAAAAGACACAGGGCCAGCAAACTAAGGGAGGTAATTCTGCCCCACTGTTCCCTCCTGGTGAAACCCTACCTGAAGTCCAGCTCTGAGATAGAGCTCAGCACAGGAAAGACATGGACATGTTTGAGCAGTTCTAGTGGAGAGTCACAAAAAGTATCAGAGTATTGGAACACTCTCCCATGAAGAAGGTTTAAAAGAGCTGGGTTTCTTTACAAGAACAGAAGGCTCTGGGGAGACCACATTATGACCTTTCAATACTAAAAGGAGTCTTATATGGAAAATGGGGACAGACCTTTAGCAGAGCCCATTGCAATAGGATATAATCATAGAATTGTTTGGTTTGGAAAGGAACTTTAGATCACCTAGTTCCAAAACTGCCTGTTGTGGGCAGGAGCACCTTTCACCAGGCCAGGTTTCTCAAAGCCTTATTCAACCTGCCCTTGACCACTTCCAGCGACTGGGTATCAACAGCTTTTCTGGGAAACCTGTTGTGGTGCTGCATCACCCTCACAGTAAAAAATTTCTTCCTAGTATCTCCTGTAATCCTACGGAATGGACTAAACCTGACACCTGGATAAAATTCAAGCATAAGCCATAGTTTTGTCTGCAGTCTGTGACCTCATCTCCATCCCTGTTTCTGTCCCTGTGTCTGCTCCTGTTAGGATTCCCCTGACTAGGTCCCACACCAGAAGTTTCAGGGACTGAAGGGCACCCCACACCCTGGGCCGCTCACGGGACAGCTGCTGACAGAAAACTAGATGTAACCACAGTATGCAGAGAAGAGGAGAGAGCGCCACTGAGAAGGAAATATTGAAGCGAGAATGATGGAACAATAGAGAAATTTCAGAAAGTGATTTGCTCCGTGGGAAGCCTGAACAGAATTTTTAGTGGGTGAGATGGCATTCCAACACCTTTGGGGAAAAAATGGCTGAAAATAAGCTTCTGAACTGTGCTCATCTCCTTAGTGACTGAAAGAAAGATAAATCACCACCTTGTCAAGGCATAAAATGAGAGTTCCCCTAGATTAAGAATATTCTTTCTATTTGGATTTAAAAAAAAAATCTATAAAGGATACATGGAGAATGATGTGCTGTTGCTCTTAGTGGGAGAAAACATAAGAAAATCTTTTTAATAGTATTAGTAGAGAAGAGAATGATTACTATACAAAAGTGTAGTAAAATGAAAATATCGTACTGAAGAGATAAACAGACATGAAGAGAAAATAGAAAAATACCAGAATTGAGGATTCATCTTTACTGAGCTATTGCAACAAAAATATCATTATATCACATCACACAGTCTGCAAATGCTCATCTCCTAACAACACACACAAAAAAAGGTGAATGTTTTTACTCTTGCTGCTCAGAGTGAATTACAGTGATTAGGGAACATATTTTTATTTGAAAATACTAAGAGTTATATTCAACATATATTTCCGACAAGTACAAAAATTAAGGAAATCTCGTTCAATTAGAAATGGCTTATAGCTTGTTTGTATTTGAAGTGTTGCAGAAAAATAATGCCAATAATACAATGACTTTGTACTTCCTTCAGAGAAAAAGATTTTAACAATGTAGATTTTGTAATAAGTATGAGACAACAAATTGCTCCTACACTGTAGTATCATTATTATGGAAATAGGTGATCTCTGTGATTAAGGAGGACTCCATGTTTCCTGATAAAGCTTTATTTTAGTGTTGTTAAGACTTCACCCTTGAAAATTGCTTTGTCTTGGTAATAGCCACCTATAAACTAAATGCAAAGGACAAGGGTTTTTTTAGATTTGAAGAAAATAAGGAAAATTCATATGGTTTACATTTTCATTGTAAAATGACTATTTGGAATATTATTTAAAAATTGTCTTTTCAGTTTGTCACAGGTAAAGTAGCTTCTTACGAGTCCTTTATTATTTTTTGCTACAAATCTCTCCTTGTATATTTTTGTGGGATCTGTTTGTTCCACAGTTATACAATCACTTTTTTTTCTCAGTAGGCATAAAAATAAATGCAGTGTAAAAAAAAAAAAAAAAAAAAAAAAAAAAAAAGAAGGTATTTCTACTTACAAATGAATAAATACGATGTTGCATATTGGAGTGGTCTGGCACTGTGGGTCTGGTTATATTTTGCTGAAAACAGATAGGAAAGCTTTAAAAAATATCTGTAATTAAAATAATAAGGTAATTTAATAAAAAAAATTATTGTCATATTGAACATCCGTGTATCTTATCCTAGTCTGTGATGCCAGATTTCATCAGAGAAACAATACAGATTTTTGGATTTTTTTTTTTGCTGTACTAAAAAGACCAAAATCTTATAAAACATACATGTTCTCATAATTTACATTCTCTCTCTCACACACACACACCTAAGAGACTTATATGTGAGCTGCTCAGGCAAACAGCCATCCCACGCAAGTCAAAGTATTGTGAGAAATTTTTCTCTCAGCAACATTTTAAATGTAGGATCCTGCTGAATAAAGTCCATTAGGCATCCATACACTTGGTATGTAATCAATAAAATGCAAGTAAAACTCTGACATTTCACTTCTCCAAGGAAATCCAAAGGGGAAAGAGCTCTAAGAAATGAGAGTATACTGTTAGCATAAAGTGGAAAGAAAGGGAGCTAAGTAAAAAATAGCAATATCATGGTCTGTTATGTATGAGAGAAAATTCTTGTAAGATTGTCATGGAATAAACTCGAAGATGAGGAAGTTTTTATTTTAATATTTTTTTGGCTTACCAAACTATGGGTAATTCTCCCTGGGGTAAATGTTCATTCTAAAGTAAGTTCATTCTAAAGTAAGGCTCAAACTTCCATGGTTAGCACAAATTACAGCCTAGAAAGTACAGGAAGAGGGCATTAGACTTCATGTTCAGAAGAGATAGACGCAGCTGTTGAATATTTTTTTTACCATGTAGAAGAAGCTGTTTGAGAATCCCTCATCCACAGTAGACTGGAGTCAATTGTCTATACTAAAAATGTCCTTTTTTCGTAGATGGTAGGTGACATACTTGACCTTAGCGGTGCTCCTGTGACATAAGAGAGAGCAGTGTGAGCAGATCTTGGCATGACTGGAGAGAAGAGCTTGGGGCAGTCACCAGGAACAGCAAGAGGAAGAATAAAAAGTATCAAGGAACATGGCAAAGCTTAAAAGGATGACCAGCAAAATAAGCAGAAAGAAACAATACAGTGTACTGTTCAATAGAACCCATTGAACACAAGGTCATTTTTTTGCTTAGATCAGGCTTTGGATGGTTTATTATTATTATTATTATTGTTATTGTTATTATTATTATTAGTAGTAGCAGTATTCTCATTGTTTTTTTTTTATTGCAGCAAGACAAAGTGAAAAAGTCCTGCCAAAGCTTGAGGGTACCCCATTTTCAGACAAAGAAGCTAGCTGTAGTTATTTCAGATATTGTACTCTCACTTGTTCAATTACCTTATTCATGTTTTCTTCCTTTAAAACACTTGAGTGAAACTCCAAACCTCTGTAAAAATTAGACTAAAATTCTTATTAATAGTTCATGGTTATGAGTGAATAAGTTTTTGTGATTTTTCTCATGTTTCTTAGATGTGAAATCGAGCCAGTGTTCTAAAACTGGACCTAGATGCTGGTGTTAACTGTCAATTTTTGGCAGAGTGATCACATAATCAAGAGTTACAGCCACAAATCTGAACAGCAAAGTCATGGAGATAGTCCAGTGAGGTGACTAGCTCATACTAAGTGCAGAGCTGAATTGATGGATGTGTGCTGATCAGTGAGAAATTAATCTGGTGTGGATTCAAGTGCAATACCAATGTACACATTGAAGGTAGTCATAGGTGCATCATGCTAAAAAAAAGGAAATTTGTTGTCTTAGATCCCGCCAATGGCAAGTCTATACTACACTCCATAATCTACCTCAGTACTCAAAAGTAAACCCGAGCTTAATTTAACTCAAATACCCAAAACAAACCTGAGCTTAATCTAAATTTCCCCCTGGAAGAAAAATTCCTCTCAGCTAAAATCATGATTTGTGACATTAAGTCTATTTATATCATTTGAGGGTGCTGTGCAACACTTGTTTTAAAGAACCTTCTGTAAATATATTTTAATGTGGAGGACTTTTTTGTCCAAAATTCAATGTTATCTATGACAATTTATGTTTTCCTCAAAAACAAATTATCTTTAAATAGAACATGTCAAATGAATTTTAATTTCCGTTTGTTTTTATTTTTGTTTTTTAATAGTTCCTATATTGCTTAAACACAAATAATACCTACTGGGAATTACATAATGTAGTGAGTAGTCTTCATAGAACAGACTTCAAGGTGAATACAATTCAAGTCTTGTTTTAGTCAAATTATTAGCACATTCATCTATTTAGGAAAAGCACCATAGAACACCAAGAATAGATTTACACCTCCCTTTACATCACTGAAGTAAACTTCAAAGTTGCTTTAGTGAATACTTCTTCTCCATTTTGCATAGGTAGGGACTTTTTGCTCACTTCTTTATTGTTTTTCATTTAACCCCCTCATGTATTTAGCTCTCACTTAGGCTTCTTTTAATTTGGAATTATATTTCACAACTACCACAAAAACACACTCTTTACCATCCAAATACTTTGTTGAATCTGCCATTTTAATTTAATTGAAAAATGACATTGCTTTTAAAACTAAAACATTTAAGTTCAAGTGATACTGTGTTTAAACATATGAAGTATTACATAGAGGGACTATTTTGTTTTTCAAAAATGTCTTTGAATACTTCACATTGGTTAATGTAAAATAATAATAGACACAATATGCTTCAGTTTTGTACCAAGGTGAGAACACAATTTGTTACCACTACCTGCCCTTCACTTCCAAACACATGACTGGATAGTTGTGAAGATAAATTGTTTGTGAAGTGCTGACATACATTAGTGGAGATCGCTATAAGAAAGTCCGTAACAAAATCAATAACTCTGCCCTCAGAGTAGCACTTAAAAAGGGTACAATAATTTGGCTTGAGGCCATACCTTGAGCAATGAGAATCAAAGAAAAATATTGAGTGGCTGTGCATTGAGATCCATCTATTCTGTGCAGTGAGTGAGGAAGGGCAAGGAACAGAACAACCCAGTCTTCTGTTTTGAAATTACCTGTCTTTTATTTTACAAAGAGTGTATTTCATAATATATAAGGTAAGAAATATAGACAGAAAAAAAAAAAGCCAATTATTCAAATATATACATGCATATGCAAAAAGTGATTAAAGTAAGGTTATCAGCCATGTTACTTCTTACTTGTTCATAGCTTTTTATTAATTTATCTTTTCTATTACTCTAAGATAACTTGAAGTAATGACTGTGTTTTTGTTTACATTGAACTTAAATCTAGCTGAAGAGAATGTGATTGCCAAAGATTCCCTAAACCGAGTATCTAGGGAATCAGAACTGGATGACTTGCCACGACAAACTTCTCCATATAGACTATTCTATAAAATGCCAAGATAAAATAAGCCAAGACCTCACCAGCTTTATGCAGGCTTTAACCTGCCTTCTGGACCATGTTCCATTCAGCAGTACAGAATAGTCTTGATGACAGATTTGGTATCTGAAGACAATTCCTTCCGTAATTCTTCCTCTAGGGAGAACAATGCATTTTTATTTGTATTGTTATTGTTAAATGCTATTTCTATTGTTATGTGTAGTATATTGTTAAATGAAGTATTGTCATATGTATTGCTGTATACGGTTGTTTAGTACTGTGTGCTATTTATTTTCAAGCACCCTTTCAGAGAGTATTTGAACAAAAGTAAGTACGAAACTTTGCAGGAGGATTGGTGAATTTTATGATAATTCTTAGATTATCAGTTTGTTCCATAACCTTATCTAAACCAATGTTGTCCTTGTTCTAGACATCTAGTTCTGAATTAATCAACTAATTCCCTCTATAGTAAATAGCAGGAATTCTGTAGATTTAGAGGATTTATCTAATCCTGTAGTTGGCCAGATAAATCACTAAATGCTTACTGTTTTATCTTTTCAGTTGCTTTGAAACAAGGAGTGTGGTGACCAAGCCATTGCTAGATGTCTGTAGAATGTATCAAATATCTTGAGACGATTCCCACCTTGATCTCCATGAACTGACTCCACTGATTATTTGACAAAGACTCTACTTATCAAGCTGCCAGTTTCAGATTTGACGATAGCATGGATTTGTATTTACAAAAATATGTTTTTAAAGAAAACACCATTTCTTTCCTTTTGAATATTAAAATCGTACACAATTTTCTGTAGATATAATTTTTTGGTTTCTAGTCTAAAATGTATTCTGTATTATGACTAGTTAGCAAATAGGCAAGTGGTTTCAATTTTAGTCCAACTGTTTTATATTATTCACTTTTTAATGCATAGGGAATGTCTACCTTAGCTTTCCAGAAGACAAAAGCTATTAGGTGCTTTCTTGAATTTATGGCAATCAAACACTTCTTTTAATTCCTTAAATTGAATATCTGTAAAACAAATTAAAAGTTATTATTAGAGATTTCTCTAACAAAGCGCAAAATGACATTTCTAAGTAAGATCCTTCCTTTTCTTAGAAAAGTGAAGGTAAATGAGGACTGGGAGTTTATGTTAATCTTATTCTATTAATTTTGCAGCAGAAAGTAAATGCCAGAAAATAAAATTATGCCCAAAACCCACAACACTTTGAATAGATACTGCTTCACTTGTCTGTAAGCCTTCCACTGCAAAGGAAAATGAACAGGTTGCTGTATTTCATATATTTAAATTATATAAAAGATAATCCTTTATAAATGTAGATAATCACAGTTATAATAAACTAATGCATCAAGTGGGAATGAAGATTTCAAGAGGGATGAGATTTTTTGTATGACTTTAGAAATTGAAGGACTTTCAACTGAGTCTTAGGCTTAGAGGACTAATATATGAAAGATTAAAAGAGCAAAACAGGCAGATCTCAATGAAAAAAATGATTAGGGACTGCCGTGGCAATTGTGAAAATTGTAGCAAACTAAATTATTTATCATAAATACTATTAATTACAATTTTGCCCTTTTTTCTATCTATTAATTGCTTGCAAACTATTGCTGACTCTGTGAATGTATTTGTTGTTCATATGTATTCGCCTGTGGCTCATTCACAGCTGCTTAAATTTATTAGTCACTATTTGTTATTTTTAGTGTATGATTGCTCATCATATATGTATTGTTTTTGCTCTCAAATTGGTTCACACTGCACTATACTGAATAAAATAATAAAGAATAAGAGATAATGTAGAATTATGACTGACATCCTATGAGCAAATTTTAGGCAAATAATTATTCATACTAACTTCAAAAAGTATCCAGAATTCACAGACTTTTTTGGATTGCTAGTTGCAATCTGTGTAATCAGGAACAATGGACAATAATGGTTCACATAGCACAATTAACTCCCTGCTGTGTATTAGTGAGGATATTTGTATATTATAATCTACATTATTTGACCAGCTGTTCCTACTCTGTTCATATGTGATCACAATGGCTCCCATAATCACCTATGCAGTATTAGTTACTTGGTTTTTAAAAGCTGTATTTTGCAGACAAAGGAGCTTGGTATAATAATAGGAAGTGCTCATTGTGACATGCTGACAGCTGGAGCTGCATGATAAATAAAGGAAAGATATTTTGAGTAAGAAAATGTTCTGAACATTAGCAGTTCTTCTGGAAACGATTACCATAAAAGTGCCATGCACTCATATTCTAGTCACACCAGAAAAATGAGGAAAAATACTGAATAGGCGAGGAAAAAGACTGAATGGGCAAGGAAAACAGTAACTCTTCCAGCCCAAGAGATGGGATATAGCTGTAACAACAAACTACAGAAACTTTTGTCATTACCAAGTCTATTGCACTTAACCTCTGCGTGAGTCAAGAAATGTGTCATGTTTGTGGAACTGCAGGCTAACATTTCAGCTGTGCTACCTCTATACATCTTAAAAGCAGATAGCAAATGTAAGTCAATTATTCCATAATGAAGGGCAAGACAGATAAGTATCTCATTTAGACAATTTTTGCTAAACCAAGATACATGTTTTATACGGTCCTCTGAAGATGCCTGTCTCTCTTCATAGCTACTGCAATGTATTTGAACTTGCTGCATAATTTTTTCTATAGTTGCAATTATTTTTGATTAATTACAACAGAGACACCAAAATGTCAGGGAACAACAAGATTCTTCTTTCTCCCAGGCTATATTCTAAGGTGAGGATTCTTACATTGACTTTCCTGGGTGAAGTAGGGGTGGAAACAAGTTTTCTCAGGCTCAGAAATGCTTAATAACAAGACTTTTTCTTCTATTGTATGCATAAATTTTATGACAAAGCCTTTAGTACTAGCAACAGTTTGATTCTGAAATCTCAGAAATGTTAGAAAGTGGTTTCTTTGTTTGTTCTCCTTAACATAGGTTTCAAAAATATATCTAAACACACTTGAGAATTCTAAATGTATTGCTTAATAATATTGTGTAGGTTTTTACATTAGTCATGGCAATAACAGCCCAGTTAGTGCCTTAAATATGCTTATTAATATAATTTTCTTTTTCTATCCATTTTCTGTATTCACCTTGCAACAACTGTTCTTTCCCTGGGAGCTGTTTTTACATTATTATTTTTGAAATTTTGCTGAAATTCTCATCTCAGAGTCTGGAATGAGAATTACAGACAAATGCTGATGGGACGCAGAGAAAAAAGTCAGGTAGAAAAGCTCACTGCTCAATGTAACAGATGGGAAGGTCAGTTCCCAGTTCCCACCCTAGACAAAACAGACTCCACTAGGAGAAGAGTTATTTAATTTGAAGTGGATTATGATGGTGAGAAAGAAAAACTAAAAAAAATTAAACAACTTCTTTCACCCCAGCTCTTCAGTCTGAGCACCACTGCTTCATTTCCCACTTCCCTACCTCTTCCTCTAACCTTCTAAGTGGCACCAAGGAATGGGGAACAGGAATTACTTTAAATTTGTAACAGTTCCTCTCTTTCACTCCTTCCTCTTCATGTCTTTCCTCTGCTTTACCATGGGCCCTCTCCATGAGCTGCTGCTCTTGTCAGGAGCCTCCTCCAGCTTGGCTTTGTCATGCATGGTTCCCTAGACCATGTCTAGGCGCTGTAGGAAATACATCTCCACAGCCTATAGGCAAGAACCTGCCCCAGTGAGGCCCCATCCACAGGCTGGAGGGGAACCTCTGCTCCAGCACCAGGGGCACCTCTTCCCCCTCCTTAACTAACCTTGGTTTGTAGGATTGGTTCTCACAGATGCTTCCCCCCTTATTCCTCTTAAGGAGGAGTATGTTCCTCCTGTTGGGTAATGGAACTTCTAAGAAAAAGCTGCTGTTTGTGGGTAGGGGTTTCTTAACTCTTTTTTAAAAATACCTATATTTATGTATAGTCATTCTTTTATTCTTCCTTTTTTTTTTCCCCCTGGAGATGAATTTTAATTTTCTCCAAAGAAAACAACAAATAATTTCTTGCCTATTCAATAAAGTGCTCAAGACCAGGTTGGATGGGGTTTTGAGCAACTTGATCTAGTGAAGGACATCCCTGTCCACGGTAGAGGATGGAACTAGATGATTTTTAAGGTCCTTTCCAAATCAAACCATTCTGTGATTCTATGATTTTATAATAAACCACACAATACAAAGTAGACAAAGTTCCCTACACAGAAACCAGATGACTTATGTAATAACTTATAAAATACCCCACCTCTCTATTTTAAAAAATAGAATTGAATGATGGGCATCATAAAAAGAAAAAAAAAATCTTTTGTTGGCACTCATTGTACAGAGCCAGCTTCTGATTTATGACAAATAATCAATAAGACTCCTAGGCAATTCACTGCTGCTAAATTGAAGCCTCCATGTGTTGGCTGATTATTAAATTATATTATGAAATACTTTCCCTGATATAAAGCAATATACATTAATTTAGAAAGTTCCTTTAATGCATTTTTCGTCATTTTCAAATGAATAAATGGTATTTCAAGGTGATAATTTCTTCTTAAAATAGTGAGGTGAGAGAGAAATGGTTTTCCCTAGAGAACTCTTCTTCTCTCCACTGATTGCACAGAAAACCTACAATAGATGCCTTGAAAAAAAAAAAATTCTAAAATAAAAAAATTATGCAACATTAAAGAGTACACAAGTTACATTGTTTTAAAAGTAAAGATTTAACAACAATCTTAAAGGAGTACCATTCAAAGAAGTAATAGAAATTTTCAAAAATTTAAATAAGATCAGTTCAGAGAAAAACATGTTTCCAGTAAGGGTAATTAACATGTTACTATTAGAAACTGTGAATAATCAATTCCTGAGGTGGCCTAGCAGGACAAAGGTCTGAGAATTCTAGATGAATGAAAAAACACTATGCATAAAGGCAATTATACCCATAGTTACTGTTAAATGCCAAGAACTTCATTTCACAGACTTAAAACACCTATGAACACAGTGAGATCATGTTCAGAATTCTCTCACATTACCTATTGTCAAGGTCTGCATTTTAATGGCTGAGGATCCTGGTGACCTTTTAGATGTGTGATGTGTTTTCTATCTCCTCTCAAATTTCTGAAAAGATTGGAAACTTTTCCATTAAACGAATGATGTGGTTTAACTGTCTTTTCATCCAAATATAATAAAGCTTTTAATAAGAACATTATAATGAAACATGAAATTGTACCTTAGCTGAAGGAAACATGAAGTAATTCTGTCAAGATTATATGGTGAGCAAGCAGCAACAGTTCAATTTGACCAAGTGAAAACCTCTGTCTCTAATTTATTCACTCTACATGTCCATTATGGTCAACAGAGAAAAAGAGACATTTACAATAAGCAATTTCTATTTATATTAGATGTATAAAATAGATAAATAGCACTCTTTCAATTGATTACAAAGGAGCCTAAATGTAAATGAATCACTTGGAAATTCTTGACTCCCACTTAAAAGCCATTAGACTAGATCTGAAAAGATTTTGGAATGATAGTTTCAAAGGGAATTTCAAGTGCTAATTATGCTTTTATTCCAAACTTGAAAATGTAATTTTTTTTCTTCTCAAAAAACCAACTTAATTTTACCAATGTAGATTCAGAATAATAATTTATTTAAATATTTACTATCTAAATAAACCCAAACAACTTTGAAACTTGCTCTTGGCTTATTTTAAAATTAAATTTGGTATTTTCATATTATTTCATGCATCTCAGTAAGAGCAGTAAAAAGTATTAAACAATAGAGTTTCAGAAATAAGATTTAAGAAGATATCAGGCAATTTAATAAAATACAGCTAAAAGAGGAAATAATTGAATATGCATTTGGTTTAAAAGTAAATACATTTTGAAATAGAAAGCATTTTGAGGAACACTTTTTTAACCAATTCCACAGAAGACTACCCTGTAATGTCTCCTTTGGTTTTAACCAGATCCTGATTCTTGTAGTTAATCATGAAAACTGACACATGTATCCTGAAAAGGAAAATCAGCTGCTGTGTATGAAGACAAGCTTATTATGTAGGTCACTGGATGATTCACAGTAAATTACTTATCAAGGGAATACAGTCTCATACTGAGTTGTTTCAGAGCAAATAACCTATTTAATTTTGAATAAATTTATAAAAAACTGTACAAATAGTCTTGGTCTCTGGATTGCTCATGTTTATGATGACATTTTTGTATGACATTGAACATTTAGATGGGAAAAATGTGTCAATATTTTGAAGCTCCCCCAGGAATGACACCCTTAAAAACCATGAACGCCAGGGGACAAGCTACGAAGATTGGGGAGTCAACAATAGTATGGACACAGCTATTTTCCTGCATCAAATTGTGCACAGCATTCACAAAGGGAAAGCAAACCCTGTAAGGTCTCAAAGCTGATGCACTTAAGGAGAAATAATTGACCTTTAAAATTAGGAGTTAGTGGAAGATATAGAATACTAAGAAAAGCAATTCCTAGTTCTGTGTTCTTTAATATTTATTTAACATCTACTTTTATATTTGTTTAAGAATGCTGTAAAATTTTAAAGAACGCTTCTATTTCCAGGGAATGTAGTCTAATATTTCTGTGCTACTCTTTTTGCTTCCTCAAACTACATAAATGAAACTTACAGTTTGGTTCTTGTTAACCAGCCCCATGAACTCCATTAAGAGCCCAGACTTAAAGGTCTGCTGGCAAAAGCGTCGCACAATTAAAAATCATAGTGTTGGGACAAACAGTTCTGCATCTTAATGTAGACTACAGATGTTTTTGGAGAAGACAAGTCAATCTTTGATGAGATAGCTTTTCCTTCTCCTACATCATTATTTTACTACCCCTCCCTATTCTCCAGGCTCTGAGGAAAAGACATTCCAGAATTTCTGAGGATGCTGAGACTGGCCACACGGTACTTCCTGTAAAATATTTGCTTTCATGGATGCAAGACCAAAGTGGAAGTTCAGCCTAATTTTTTAATCCTTACCTAGCTGACAATTTTGCTGTCACCTTACACCCTCTCCAAGACTTTTAAATAGAACAAAAAAATCAAAACCATTAAAAGAGTGCTACAGCCTTTCATCCTACATCCTTCTCCCTCCTTCTTGCATTATTCTCTTGTGAGTTAGCAGCACAAAGTGTTCAAAACTTTCTAGTTCCAGTCTGATACAAGTCTGTAAATGCTTGCAGTTGTTAAGTTCTGCTTTCACAGAATCATGGGAACATAAATAATTCAGTCTGGAAGGAATTTAAAATGTCTCTAATCCAGACTCCTACTCAAATTAGAGTCAGCTTTTCAGTAAGATCATATTGCTCAGAGCTTGATAAAGTCCTTGAAAACCTGCAAGGATGGGGTGTACACATGACAAAAGTTTTTTCCTTATCTTGAGCATGAATGAACCTGCATCTCCGTTTATGCCTGTTGTTTTTCACCCTTCCTCCTGCACGATTGTCATGGTTTTACCCCAGCCAGCAGCCAAGTACCCCCTTGAGACTGGGGGGAGAATTGTAATGGTAAAAGCTAAATCTCAGGGATTGAGATAAAGGCAATCCAATAGGGAAAGCAAAATATGCCTGCAAGCAAAGCAAAACAAGGAGTTAGATCACTGCTTCCAATGGGCAGGCAGGTATTCATGAAAGCAGGGCCTCACCATGTGTAATGGTGACTTTGTAGGACAAACACCATCATTCCAAATGTCCCCTCCTTTTTCCACTTCCCGCCCAGCTTTATATACGGAGTTCTCTGCTAAATGATACAGAATATCCTTTTGGTCAGTTTGAGTCACTTGTGCTGGCTAAATTTCCTCCCAGATCCCTATGCATCTGCTGCCTCCTTGCCAGTATGACAAAAAGCAGAAAGGACTTTGGCTCTATGCAAGCCCTACTCAGCAATAACAAAAAAACCTCTCTACGGTCATCATTGTGTTCAGCATATGTCCAAAACTCAGCCCCATACCAGCCACTGTGAAGAAAATAACAGTACCCCATTCAAAATCAGCACATGTACTCTTCAGGTTTTTCAACCTGCAATTGTTCTTTCAACCCAAGAGCTGTTGTTAGGGACTCCTGCAACTGTCTCTTCTTCAGGCTAAACCAGCCCCAGTTCCTTGGCCACAATTCAAAGGGCAAGTTCATCAGTCGTTATTGATCTGGTGGCTCTACCCAGAACTTACCTGAGTTTATCAGTATTTTTCTTATTTTGGAAGGAGCAGGGAGAAAAAAAATAGATGCAAGATCTAGAAATAAAAAGGATCACACTTGGCCTGAAAGCAATGGTATGCCTAATGAAGTCCAGGATGCTGTCAACTTTCTTTGACACAAAAATTTTGTTGAATTTCCTGAGATTTCCATTGGTCCATTTCTAGAAGTTGTCAAAGGTCTTCTGAATTGCTTTATATTGAATTTACTGTACTGATCAATCCTTACAGTGTTTTATCACGGTGAAGTTCCTAAGGGTGCCCTCGACCTCATCATCCAGCTTCTTAGCAAAGATGTTAAATATTAGTGACCATTGTAGACCACTAGTAAATAGCCTCCAGTTGGACTTGGCTGCTCTGGTCACAATCCTCTGAGACAATTTTATTTAGACAGTTTCAATCTACTTCACTGTGGCAGTGTTTTGATTCATACTCAGTAAATTCATGCTGTCAGAATTATTTTTATCTTCTTCGTGTGTCCAGAAGAGTCTCCTGAAAGAGCTTGCTCCATGATTTTCCCTGGCAATGAACTGTGACTGATGAGTGAGTAGTTTCCCAGATGGCCTTCTGGCCTTTTCTGAAAGTGGGTGCAACAGTTTCCTTTCTCCATTCATGCAGGACTTCCCCAGTCTTCATGACTTTTCAAAAATGATAGACAATGGCCTCAAAAAGACATTACCCACTACTCTCAGCACTGGTAAGTGGAAGCCTGTCACTTCCCAAAGACATGTAGCTGTCCAATTCTCATCATCCACTTCTGGTACTTGTCTTCTACCTTCAAAATTTCCTTTGTATATGGAGGACTGGCAGATTTTATTGGTGAAGATGAAGACACAAAGCATTTCAGCCCTCACTGTGTCTACTGTCACAAAATCACCCCATTCACCAAAAGGTCCACATTTTCCTTGTTTCTTTTTTACTACAAACCCAGCTCTTCATCTTGCCCTTACTTATATTTTTCCTAGTATCATCCTACAATTTTCAACTGTAGTCAGCTTGTCTGGGGAGTATATTTCCAAAATTCCTCCTTTGAAAGTCCTTTGAACTCCTTCCATCTCTTTACTGCCCTTTTACTTCAAAGCTGTCATGAACTTACTGCTTAGTCTCTGCTGATCTCCTGATGTATTATTTGCTAATTATTGTGGCGGATATTTCTTGCACTTGGAAGATTCTGCCCTTAAACACCTGACACTCCTCTTGAGTTCCCTTGCCCTTCAGAGCAAACCTCCAGGAACCCACCTGTAAATTTTCCTGAATAAACTAAAACCTCTTCATCTGGAGCCTGGTGTCTTTGCTATGCTTCTTCCTTGCTCCTGTGGGAAGATCAAATTATGCTGCTTCATGGCAATTGCAGAAAAGGCAGCCATTGACTGTCAGATCCCCAACCAATTCTTCCTTGTTAGCAAATACTAGATCCAGCTGTGTATCTTCTCACTTGCTCCATTCAGCAACTGAAGCAAATCTCACTGCTTCCATCCTCCCATACTACCTTCATGTGTTCAGCAGCTGTCAGGGAGTTTAATCTTCCCCCTAATATCCTAGGTGTGTGATACAGAGATTTCCTTGAGATATTTATGAACATTTTTCTGCTTTCTCATGCTGATTGAGTGGTCTGGAACAAATTCTTACCACAACATCTTACCACAACTGCCCCTCCTCTGACACTGAGCCACAAGCTCTCGACCTGCAGGTCATACATCCCACAGTGGAGCTACCTAGATCTGAGCTGGTCCTTCACAGAGAGGGAAATATCATCATCATCTTTCTTAATATTTATCTTGAAGCGCCTTGACCCTTCCTCCTCACAAAACTTGAGTCATGTAAGGTATTCCACCTAAATTATTCTATTCTTCTGACCACACATAGCATCTGGGTTCTCCTGGGCTTTTTTTCTAGTCTGCAAGCATTTCTGTGTGTTGTGATCATTTGACACTGGCTGGACACAAGGTTTCCACCGAAGCTGCTCTATCACTCACCTCTTTAGCTAGATAGGGAAGAGAATAATGCTACAAAAAGCTTCTGCATCAAGATAAGCACTGGAAATGATCATTCACCAGTTACTGTCATGGGCAAAACAGATTCAGCTTGAGGAAATTAATTAAATTTATTAGAAATCAAATCAGAATACAGTCATGTATTCTGTCACCACAATAATTAGAACACCTTCCTCCTTCCCAGTCTCCCATTCTGTCCTGATTACCTCATCCCTCTGAGCAGAGCATGGAAGAAGGAATGGGGTTTACAGTCAGTTGATCACGACAGTTGATCACGCATTGGCTCTTCTGCTCCTTCTTCACACTCTTCCATGCTTCACCATGGAGTCTTCCACAAGTGACAGTCCTCAACGAAATTCTCCATTGTGAGTCCTTTCCATGGGCTGTAATCTTTCAGAAATGGACTGCTGCAGTATGGGTCCTCCACAGGGTCACAGGTTCTTCCAGGAGCCTGTTCCAGCATGGGCTCCTCTCTCAAGGGGTCCTGACTGGGACCTGCTTCAGCATAGCCTCTCCATGGACTCACTGCCTCCTTCAGGCACATCCACCAGCTCTGTTGTGGGGTATTCTGTGCGGTGGATGTGGATATCTCCTCCACCACGGACCACCAGGGTCTGCGGGACAGCTTGCAAAAGCTGCAGGGTAACCTCTGCTCCTGCAGCTGAAGCAGGTCCTGCCCCTCCTTCTCTGACCTTGGGGTTTGCAGATACTCACTCTTCTCCCAGCTGCTGTTTTGCAGCAATTTTTCCCGCTTTTTGAATATGTTATCACAAAGGCACTGCTCCCATTGCTGATGAGCTCAGCTTTGGCCAGCAGCAAGTCTGTTTCCATTACCCCTGCAGTCTTCCTGATACCAAAAGCTTGCCACACAAGCCCAATACATATGTTCACTTGAAGAAGTTCTCATTTGCCCTGATTTTCCATTCCTGAAGTCATCCTTTTTCTTTCAGCCACACATTCTTGGTTCTCTGCCTGTCCTTTATTTATACCAGAGTGAGTTTGCATATAGTTAGAAATAATTAAATTACATGTATTATTTTAATGCCGAAAATATTTCCTCTTCCAAGAAAAAACAAATAAGTGCAATAAATATATTTCTGGGATTTTTTTTCTTAGTATTTTACAGGAGGATTTCTTTATATATATAGTCCATAAAGCATGTTCCAGTGAAGAGCTGTAAAGTCACATTGTGCTGATTTGAGTGGGGTTATTTGCAATTTTCCCACAGCTAAACTTACATTAAAAGTGAACTTCAATACTTTAAGCACTCAGTCTGTTAAATTTTTTTTTGTGTGTGTGTGTGAAAAATCACTATTTTAGACCAGTGATCTTATGCTTTAGTGAACCATGATCTGGGCTGTTAAAAAACTGATATGACATATTGCAGTACTATAGTTCCATAAGAAGGAACATGTATAAATGAGGACATATTAGGACCATAATATAAAATCATAAATGAAAGTCTGTAGCCAGAATTAAATTATTCCTCAAAATTCAGCTGCTAGCTTCCACTTCCCATATACATGCTTTTCTTTTTTTCCTCCAGAAATTGAAACTCAATTTGTTTCAATTACAGAAACTTTTAAAAACAAAGTTATTTTTATTACTTTATCTCAGATCGGCAATAAGTAGCTGAAAAAATAGTGGGAGTTTTCCATTACTAACAAAATCAGCTCCTAGCTTCCTGCAGGCAAATACAAGAACTAAATAGAAAAAGAAAAAAAAACAAACAAAAAACCAAAGCGTTACAGAATGCCAGATCTATGTGATTTCCAAAGTCCTGATTCATCAAGTCAGTAACATATCATCATGTGTAAGGTCAAAAATTGTGAATAAAGGAAAAGTGAAGACAGAATAAAGGTTATGGAGTATCTTATCCTCCCTCCACTTGCCATAATGTAGCAACATAAGGAATAAGGCAACAAGTTCCAGCTGGGCACATTAGGCATGTCTCCTCTGTGGCTATTATCCTTCCAGAGTGTTCTTGCCTAATTATAGGCTCATAGATTGGTTTGGGTTAAAAGAGACCTTAATTATCAATTAGTACCACCCACTCTGCTCTAGGAAGGGGCGCCTCTAGGTGTACCAGAGCAAGTTTCTCAAAGTAGCATTCAACTGGCCTTGAACACTTCTAGGGATGGGTCATCCACATCTCCAGGCAACATGATCTACATGTAGTGCCTTGCACTTTATGAAGCTTGCACAGGCCCAGCTCCCAAGCTTGTCAAAATCCTTCTGAAGGGCATGCTTTCCATCCAGTGAGTCGACTGCACCACGCATCTTGGCGTCATCAGCAAACATGCTGAGGGTGGTCTCAGTCCCGTTGTCCATGTCACCAACAAAGACATTAAATAGTGCTATTCCGAATACTGACCCCTGAGGAAAATCACACATCACTAGTCTCCACTCTGAAATTGAGCCATTGACTGTAGCTTTTTGTGTGTGACCACACAGCCAATGCCTTATCCACCAAAAGTTCCATGTCACATCCATGTCTCTCCAATTTAGAGACAAGGATGCTGTGCAGGACAGCAAATATATGACGTTCTGCAAGTGGAACCAAGTTAGATGTCCTACCAAGGTTAAGTCACCCTATGTCCTAAGAGCCAAAACCACTTCCAAAAGGGAAAAACAAAAACCACATGGTATTGTCATAGGAGATCCTCTTCTGAGGGGAACACAAGGTCCAATATGCAGACCAGATGAATTAGTGCCAGATCCCGTACATGGGTCAAATAACCTCATGAAGCACTCCAGGTTTGTGGAAAAAGTAGCTGGAAAGCTGCCCAGTGGAAAGGGACCCAGGGATGCTTGTTGACAACCAGATAAGTAAGAGCCAGCAGTGTGCCCATGTGGCCAAGAAGGCTAGTGGCATTCTCGCTTGTATCAGAAATATTGTGGCCAGCAAAACTAGAACCAGAGCAGGGATCATCCCCTTGTATTCTGCACTAGTGAGACTGTACCTTTTGTTCAGTTTTGGGCAGCATGAGAGGAAATGGTCTCGTGCTGTCCCAAGGAAGGTTTCTATCGGATATTAAAACAGGTTATTCGCAGAAAGAACTGTCAAGCATTGGAACATGCTGCCCAGGAAAGTGGTTGGATCCACATCCCTGGAAATGTTTAAAAAGTGTGTAGATGTGGCACTTGGGGACATGGTTTAGTGGGGGACATGTCAGTGTTAGTTGTACTTGATGATCTTAGGTGACTTTTTCAACCAGAATGATTTTGTCATTCTATGGTTCTGTGATTATAGGGGTAAACCACAAAGGGGTAAACCACAAAGACCAAATATTTACCTTACATATATGATGTAGAACAATGATGTTAATAAAATAAATTTCTCTGGATTAGAATGAAATTGCTAGGATTAATTGTACAAAGAGACAAAGCCACAAGGATGTTCATTATTGCACCAATAGCAAATGTGCTAATAATTACTTCAGAATCATATTACTCCATTTAGTCATTCTATATTGTGTAAGATTAGGCTAAATTGTTTGACAGTAAAATATCCTGGTGGCATAACAGAATTATAATACATGAATGGATTTTAAAATGATAGTAATTTGATATACATTATTTCAGATAAATTGCTGTAGTGTCTAAATGAGCTTCTTGTTTGAAATCTCTAGAATTTTTCTTTATCCTATATTATACTTTTTATTTATTTGTTTTATTTCTTTAAATTTAAGTATGGAATCTCTAATGACCAGAAATGAAGACAGCAATAGGCATATAAAATTCACTGCTATAATAAAAATTAAATTAATAGAAAGTGATTGATGAATATGAAGAAAATATCTAAAAGATTGTTTTCAAAACTTACATGATTATTCCTGAAACGTGGTGAGTTTTATTTGACAATAGAGAAAAATATGGTTGGTTGCAATGGAGTGGTCTCTCAAAATAGGAAATAACTTATGAAAACCAGGCGACTGAGGGGAGAATGGGTCAGAAAAAGCAAAGGAGCCAGATGTAAACACAAGCAATGATATCTTTGCAAATTTTATCTGCCTAAGACTTCAGAGTAGGTAAATATTACAGTTTTATCAATAATGCATTTCTGAAGCAAATTTCGCAGCTGGTACCGTGTGTCTTTCTTGTACTGTGGTTTACATAATGTTTTCTTACTATATACTTCAGATTCCTTCAAAATTTTGCTATTCTGAGAAATGCACCTTGGTAGGGCAATTGTGAACTATACCATTACTGTGAATACACTGCAAGCACTCCTAAGAAAATGATTGTGAATGCATGTAATATACAGATTTCTAACGTTCCTCTCTGTTGCTCTCCCAGTAAACCACGCTAGTTGCTAATGTAATCACTGCCTGAATTGTAAAACAGTTTTGACAGTGAATGAGGGAGACTATTTCAAATATGCATTTACTAAAGCATTTCATCAGTCTTTATAGATGCATGCATCTTCTAATGTGGATTGACATCCCAGAGAGTTGTAATCAGTGACATAGGGTCCAGTTGGAGGCCAGTCACTGCTGGTGTCCCCCAAGGTTGAATACTGGGCCCAGTATTTTATACTTTAACCTATGCATCAATGACTTGGGTGAAGGAGCAGAGGCCTCCTCAGCAAGTTCATTGATGACACAAAGTTCCCTCCTGCAGTCTCAACCCCATTTTTATCAAAGAAATCTAGTGTTGCTGACACAAGAGACTGAAAAGAGTGAGTGAAAGAAAGAGAGAAGAAATAAATAGACATAGAAGAAAGAAAATGTGTGCATATCAATTCCATTACTTTGAAAAGAGCTCTATTAGTTGCATAATTTGGACTTAATTTAACCTATTCTGACTGAATTGCTGCAACTTTGAGGATTATCAGTTAGTTCTTGGCTGCACATATAAAGCACATTTCTTTAGCACACATAAAATGAACATGATATTTGGTCTTGTGCCTTACCTTTGAGGCTTTGTTGAAATTTGGATGCAATGAAATGTCCATCTTAAACTAGTCCTCAGGGCTGCATTTTAAGCTGATGATTCTGTTTGTCTTAAAAGAATTAAGATGACCTATCCTAAATAAGCTTTTAATATTCTTCCACAGTCATTTATATGACAAGATCAGGTTAAATTCCTGTGGTTTTGCTGGTTTAAACTAGACAAGAAGACTCTCATTTGCAGTATCAAAACCACCTCCCTTTCAATATATAAATCTGAATATCCACATTATTTTTGTTCTTTGGCTACTAGCCCAGCAAAATAATAGGTTTATATTTAGGGTGTAAATCACAGTAGTGATTTTTGAAAAATATCAGAACTGTAAAAAATTTGGAGTGAGAATACAGGATTAGCAAAGGATGCTCTCTGTTGCTCATCTGTGGCACTTTATAGCATTTATTTACCTTAATGAATCATAAATGACATAAGCCAAAAGTACACCTTTTCAGCGATATTTTTTTGTCCTGATAACTCTTGCTACATGATATCTCTTTAGAGTCCTAAAGCACTTGTTCTTCTGTAAGATGAGACAGTGCCAAGGAAAAACAGTCTGAATCTTGGTGTAATTTAACTGCTGCATTGGATCACAAATTTTATGATAGTCCTCCTCCCCATTGTGCACAAAAAGATGGACATTTTAAAGAAATGTTGTATTCTAAGGAATGAGTTATGGTTTTGTAAATATTGGAGGTGGCAACTTAAGAATGATATTGTAATGCAAAAATTAGTGGAACCACTTCTTTAATTTGAAAAAATATATGTGTTTATGTATTTTTAATAGTGTTGTGATTTATGATTTTAAAGTAATTTTGATCTAGGGGGCCTTTATCAATTGTGAATGCAAATATCTAGATATTGCTGAAAGTCTATATTCTAATACAAACCAAATACCACTAAGGACTGGAAAACTGACACTTTGCTTCATTGTTGCATCAACCTGGATCAGCCTGAAGCACCTTCAGTAGGGATGATATTTGTTAATTGAAACTGCAATGGAGTGGAGATGTCTCTGAAATGTGAGGTTGTGTTCTCAGTTCTTTCATACCTTGTCCCAGTATCTTTACCTTGTTCTTTCTCTTCCACAGTTGACTTCTCTTTAACTGAACTACACGGTACCAGGAGACTGTTTTGATAGTTATGATGCCTGTCCAAGGAAAAGGACTATATCAAATATTTAAAATGGCCTTCTATTGTGCATATTTAGAGCATTCTGTTATGGATATTTGGAGAAAAATAAATAGTAATCAAACTGACTTAATACATTCCCAGCAAGCACACAACCATGCTGGATGGGCCAGCAGAAGAACTCAGATGTTACATGTAGCTTCCGATACTTTCTAATTTTACCAGCTATTCATTTTACATCTCCTTTTTTGGTTTTCTGCTCTTTGATAAGAAGAAAAACTGGACAACGGGATTCAGAAAATACTACATTCTTGTGCTCATGTTGGCATTCTGAAGAGACTTTGGAAATAACTTATTAAACATTAAATTGCCCACCAGTATAAAGTTAAATCATTACTTTTGCCCTTCATAATATTAAAAAATGTGGAAGCTGCAGATTCACAATACTGCAGCTTGCAAAGAACCCAATCCATAATCTCAGAATGGTAAAACTGTTTTAAAAACAAAACTAAACAAGAATTTGGTATATTTTCCACTAGTTTTTAGACGGTTTTTAACTCTTTAAAAACTGGGCATCTGCTTAAGAAAATTAATCCTACTAGCTCTTTCTGTAGTCATCATTTACGAATTTTGGTCTCTAGTTTCTAGAATGGACAAAATTTGAGTTATTAAAATACCCTTAGGGAATAGCCACAGAAATCTGATGAAAAACCTTGACTTTATAATTTTTTTTAACCTCTTTACCTGGAACATCAATCTGTTACAGTGGTATGAATTTCTTTTATGAGCTGGAATGTTAGGGTATTCCCTAATTTTCAGGCCCCAATTCTGCTCATGAAGTTCTGTAAACTGTTGGATTTGTGCTAGTCTCATTTTGGCTAGTAAATGGAAGCATGCATTATTGCCGGCTAAATTCTGGAGTCTAAACTGCCCAAAATTTCCTTTGACTTCCTTGCTGAGGACAAAGCTCATTACAAATTTCAATATAAACTTGTTTGGTTTCTTTTAGAATTGAAAAGATTAATATTTCTTGCTGATAACTGAGGGAGTTTCTTTCTTCATGTGTTTTCACTTGAGTTGTTCTTTTCATTACGACTTTTCATTACAAGTTTTACTGGAGGAAAATAGCTGTAGAAAGAAGAGTTTAATTTGTATTTTATTTTAATTAAATAAATATAAATAAAACTATGCAAAATATTCACTGGCTTTATTTATCTCAATTCCTTCATACACCACTGATAAGGTGTCCTCTTTGACAACGTTAAATTAAGCAACTTAGCTCTTCCTCTCACTACCTTTGCATTTTTTTTGGAGCAACAATTGTTCCTTCCCACCAACCATCCTGAAGCTGGAAAAACAAATTATTTTTCCCCCTGCTGACATTGAATATCACAAACTTCAGTGGATTTCTGATAATGTACTCAAACACAAGCAGTTTTCTTCTATTTTCAATTTTTTTAGGACCTGTTTCTGTATTGCACATGCACTTTCCCATCTAAGAATTCAAATCACTTATGTCCAATAATGGTTGACGTCTGGGTCCCACTATGCCTCCTGTGGTTCAGCAGAAAATTGTTTTTTTGTCTTCAAAACAGAATGAGAGCATGAGCTCTTTCTTTTTAGTAACCTAGATGCTAAAAAAAAAAAAAAAAAGAAAAAAAAAAGAAAAAAAGAGATTGCAGAGCTGGAGGAGATTTTATTTTTAGCTAGTATTTTTCAAAAT
>JAOTQZ010000001.1:43494853-43515494 GCA_026546895.1 Pogonocichla stellata
CAGGGTCTTTGGGACCCCTGACAGGGGGGTCTTGAGACTCCCAAGGAGGCCAGGGGTATGCCCTGGGCTCCCACAGTGCCCCTGCTCATGTGGAGAGCCACAGCAGAGCACCAATCCATCCTGCAGCCTACTGAGGATCCCACATCAGAGCAGCATCCTGGCAGGACCTGCAGCTTGTGTGGAGGAGCACGTGCCGGGGTCAGTTTTCTGGCCAGAACTGTGAGGCACCCACACTGGAGAAGACTGCTCCTGAAGGGCTGCATTCTCTGTTAAGGACTGTGCTGGAGAATGGCAAGACTGTGAGAAGAAAGGAGAGGCAGAGAAAAAGTGTTAACAAAATAACCACAACTTTATCCTACTCTATTTTTTAGCAATTAATTAATTCATCTTCCCTCAGTTCGCTCTGTTTGTGGTGATGAGACGTAGGTTAGCATTTCCATGTCCTTATCATCACCCATGAGCTTTTCCCTCTTATTTTCTCCCTGCCTTTTTAAAGATGGGAAGCAAGAGAATAACTGGGGGAGAGGGGAGTGTCTGAATGCCAGCCAAGGTTAACTGTCACAATGGGACTCATTTAATGTGGTAATATGTCTGTACTGTGTGCCATGTAATTATTTTCTCCAAAATTATGCTTTAAGTTGATTTTCGTTGTGAACTGAGACAGTCATCTTTTTAACCTACACTATGCCTAGATTGTTTAGATTTATTATCAGACTAATGACATTAATTACTTTGTGAATGGAATGACTAATTGTTAAGGCTTATGGACTTATAGACAAATAAAACATTTAATACATTGAACTATTCAATAGTGTTCTAAAAATATTAATACTTGTCTATTTCTTTACATACATTCACAGTCAATTGTCTTCTGTGATGATGCAGGACTGGAGAAAAATTAATATTCTTTACTATACATCTTGAATTATTGCTACATTACAAGACCCATAACACAGCCATCATTCTCATTAAACAAAATAAGCTAAAAATTCAGTTTTCTTACAAAAAGATAGTTATTTCAGGCTGTAATTTGAAATTTAAAACACAACCACCCACAAACTTTTATTAACTGAATTTGCATTTACAGATCTCTGGATTTTGCATAAAACATGTTGAGTAATAAGTATTTAATTACCTGTAAAGAGTTAAAAATTTTCATAGTAACATAGTTTTATTATTAAATGCATGATAAACAAGTCTTCAGACAGTGAAGTATGTGGCAATCGTGATTACACTTACCAAAATTAATAAAATTATTACTACTTCAGATGAAATTTTATAGTTAAATGGTTCATGTAAGCAAAATTTGGCTACACAAATTAGTCTTTAATAAGCTGAGTAGAGAATTCAAAACATGCAATAGAACATCATATTTTATTTGTTTCTGTCTCTGTGGGTTGAGGGGCTTCTGACTCTCTGGTATGTGACATGTGAGAAGTCTCTTATGAGAGGCTTCTCAGTGTTCACAACTTCAGTAAGCCTGCAGTTCACGCAGTATACTTACTTAGTATGCATCACTTATTTTACAGTACTTTTCTCCTCTGATAACATGAACTTCTAGGTGATTCAGTCAATCTGATTTTGGATAGTCTTTCCAAGGCTGATTCTGAGGAAGTGGGTTGCCTGCTGTTACAGAAGCACTGGGGTGTGGACATGCTTCTCTGTCCGGTCTAAAGAAGTCTGCAGTGGATCTTTGTTCCTCATTACACTTCTTTTTCAAACACATGGCGTGTTACAGCTAGTTGCAAAAAGGGCTGTCTCATTATGCATTTCAAACTGGAAGCAACTGCTTTGATCCAAATCACCAAAGCTCTCTGTGTGATTTTGGCCTTTACTTAATATGTCACAGCAGAATACAGAAAATTATATATGATGTTTATAAGATAATTCTGAAATCTATGTGAGAAGTCTGGATTTTACCACCTTGTTTTGTCATCTGTAATGTTTAATCTTAATTATGTACTTCAAACTTATAACAGCTTGTTTCAAAGATTCCTTGTGTATGCATCTAAACAAAAGTTTGACAAATTTTGCTGAAAAAGCACCTGATAAAAGAGTGATATAATAATATTAATAAATATAATGCTCTGAATTTGCATGCTGCTTTGCATTTCAGTAGCAATGTAGAGACATGACCTAATTAACTTTCCCAATGCAGCTTTTGAAAAAAAAAGTAGGATTCGCTTTTTACATAACATATCCAAGGTTATAAGCAGTTTATCATAGATGCATCTACAGAAAGCTTTACCTTATAGTTTGAGCTTCTCTTTTTAGAAGAAAAGGAAAGTATATACCCCTGTCCTCACTTGAATCCATATTTAATACAATTTCCTGAAATGACATTTCAGCTCTGTACATGTCAAAAATTTTGAATTTCCTTTTGAATTTGTGGGGATTTAATGAACATACAAAAGTCTGAGTTCACAATGCGTGCAAGTGGATTTTTATGAATTAAAATCTTCCTTTCTAAAGTATATGTTTTCTTTTGGCAGGTGGAATGAAATCCATGGCAAGAGGTATGTACGTTAATTAAGTCTTTTTGACATTATGTTGACATATTTAAGAGTGTGGACTCCAGAGGAATTAACGCCTCTGAGGTACTGGGAAGCTTACACTGTTAAAAATCCTCTTTTGGTTTTGGGTCGAACTCAAACTTTTCTATTGGAGGTATAGCTTGTGTGTTTGTTTGGCTGACAGATGGAGACAGATCTTTTTTATGAAGGTTCATAATGACAGAATGAGGGCAATGATTTTAAATTGAAAGAGTGTAGGTTCAGACTGGACATAAGAAGTTCTATTACTCTGAGGGTGGTGAGACACCGGAACAGGTTACCTTGAGAAGTTTCCCCATCCCTGGAAGTGTTTGAGGCCAGTTTGGATAAGGCTGTGAAAAATCTGGTCCAGTAGGAGGTCCCTGCCCAGGGTTGCACAAAGTGATTGTTAAACACCACTTTCAACACAATTTTCTGATTCTATGAGTCTATTTCTATCTAAGAAATATTTGTCTTCTACAATATCTTACAATTCACTTAATTGTCATATTTAACCCCAAATGACAACTAAGTAACACACAACAAGGTAGGGAAGAGAATTGGAACGAAAAAATTAACCTTGTGGGTTGAGATATGAACAGCTTAATAACTGAACCAAAAAAATAGTTATAATAATAATTATAATAATGGTATCATTGCTAATAAAATAGAATTAATACTAAATATTTTATTAATAATAATAATAATAGTCATTATAAGGAGATGGGGAGAGAGTAACAGAACTCAGAAGAAATGGGTGATGAACAATACCACTACTCACAACCCACTGGCCAATACACAGTTCATTTCCAAAAAGTGATGGGCCTCCTTGCAGGTAACTCCTACGGTTTCTGTATTGGGCATGATGTTCCATAGTATGGAATATACATTTTGCCAGTTTATGTCATTTGTCTTTGCCATGCTCCCTCCCAGCTTTTCCTGTAAGTCCTCACTAGCAGAGACAATGAAAAATCCTTGACTGAGGGTAAGCACTGCTTAGCAACAACCAAAACATCAGGGTGTTATCAACATTCTTCTCATAATAAAGCCAAGAAACACAGCGTTGTACCAGCCACTAAGAAGAAAATTAATTCTATCCCAGATGAAACCAGAACATTAATAAAGTGAAATGTCTCCCTCCTTATGTGAGCTACTAAATAACACAGAGCCAGTATATGACTATATAAATATTTATAGAAATACAGATATATAAGTAAGCTTTTTGCCTTAGGTGGTCCCTGTGGCAGACAGCACTAGTATCCAATTTAAGTGAGTGTGGTAGTAATATACACTGTCTATCTGTGGTAGCTCCAGGCACTGACAATAACACTCATCAAGATTTAGTAGCATCTGGTTTCTGTTATTAGGATATGCATTACAAGACACTAATTTGGTTAGTCATTTCTTAATTAGAATGACTTGAATTTTTTTCTGAAATTTACAGAATTATGACATGGTTGTTAAAGGGACATTTTATTTTTTCATTTATCCAATGAATTCTGTAAGTTACATAAATAGTTTTTCAAGTTTGCCTCCTAACTACTGCAAAAATAATGTTTCATACTGTCAGTGTAATGGCTGAGAGGATGCTCTCCATCCATGAATGAAATACCATAAATCACACGTTGGTGCTCACACGCTTTTGTGAACTCTACATATCTGATGCTTGAAAAGATGGAAAAGCAAGGCTTTTCTCCTTTGATAATGATTTAGCTTGCTTTTTAAGCTTATCCTTGTGTCTTATTGCTCATTTTCCCATGTACCTTGATTAATTAAACAGAAATTTCAGATAGAAGCATGTTAACTGAGACTCCTATTCTTTAGGAAAAATAGAATGCCTGTCCAACCCCAGTGTCTGGCACTTGGTTTAACTTCTCCCAGTCTGTGCAGTCACTGATCCAGGGCCTATGGCACCCAGACACTCACTCTAGTTCCAGATGCAGCACCATGAACACCTTGTGACCTGAGGTCCCCCACCAGTTGCTGCATTCAGACATCCATACACACACACACACACACACAGAGCCCGCACACAGAATGGACTTTCCCCTCATGCAGGTTAGGAGTCAGAAATTCAGAACTGTATAGACACTGATGAACAAGAACAGGAAAAACAAGTATACATTATTTCGTTTGTGACAAGCTCCTCTTATTACCTTATTCCTCAATTTGTTGCTTTCCAAATCACCTAAAATATTTCCTTTTCCCACTTTTGTTTTCTTCCCTAAGAATCCCACAAGAAGTCCCTGGCATTTCAGTCCTTATTTGGTCCTCCTTTGCACCCCATTTCACAGACAGCATCCTCTCAGTCTCCCCTACCACCCTACCACCCACAGTCAGTTTTACAGGAGCTTTAGTGTTAACTTATCTTGATGAGTTTTACACTTCTACTGAATTGTCTGAGACAGCTCTGGGAAGACTCAGTATGTGGTGTACAACCAGTACATGGTGTTCCTTCCTCTGAAATTTTGATTTGAGGTTCTCCCTGATATTGCACCCCTGTCCTCCTCTGGGCTTGATGGTAGGGATGATGGTTCTCCTGTGCTGGGCCTTTCCTAGCCAGGGCAAGGTATTGTTTGGTCTTCCCCATCTGCCATTGTCTCTTTGGATTCATGTGTTTGTGTGCAAACAAGCTGTTATCATATAACCCACTGATGTAAATGTAAGCATATGGAAATAAGCTAATGGATAGCTAATGGAAATATGGTCAGTGAAGACAGCAGAGCTATTCAGCTTACCAAGTGTCCGCTGACTAAACCTCCTAAATCTTTCCTCTGAGCAAAGACTTGACCCATTTCCTTGACTTCTGGGATACCTGTGCTCTTCAAAATCAGCAGCTGTCAGGCAGGCAGGGTACCTTTTAGATTTTCAAGTGAAATTTTAACTGGTTCATATAATGAAAGTAGTGCTAATATTTTAATTTCTACTACATGAGTAACATTTATAATAGAAAACAAAAAAAATATTGATTTTTTCCTCTGTATATTTTTGTTGATGGTTGCTAAAAATAGGTTTCTCTGAAAAATTACATGGGTAGGCAAGTGTAGTGAATCAACCATGCATTAAACTAGGGCAATGAAACACAAGGATTGCTTTCTTCAAATAAGCTTCCAAATGTAATTTAGATTTTGTTAGCTAGTAAATAGGCTCCGGAAGAACTGATACAGCTGAACCAATATCCAACATCAGTTCACTGAAGTGTGGCTATCCTCCAGGGTTCCAAATGCCAACATAGCAAAGCATTTTATTTGCAGGATGCAGTGAACAGAATTAAAATATATTATGGACATCTGTATCAGGCATGACAATTTTGTCTATCTGAAACCCTAATAGATATGTTCCCATCACATCTGCAAATCAGGGTACTTATCCCAGGTAAGAAGCCTGGGAGTGATTTCAATTTGCACACGCTGTCCTTGTAATTGTTAATTGACAGAAGACAGTCGAGCTGTTGGTATCCAGCTTTTCAAAACATTCCATTTCCTAACCCTAACCCAAACCTTAACCCTAGCTGCAGGCCTAACGCTAACCCTAATCTAACTTCTAACCCTAACAATATCCCTAACCCTAGGCAGAACCCTAACTCTAGGTGGGCCAGTGAAGCCTCCTGGGTGATAGCTTTGTATGTGCACAAATGGTGTCCGTGGTGCCATGTTGTGGTAGTCTTGTATTGTTCTAGGGGGGCTTTTTCTCACTGCAGTAGGTTGAAAACTCTGGGGTTGTTGGTTTTCAGAACCCAAACCCTAGGCAGAACCCGAACCCTAACCCTAACCCTGACCACAAAACCCTCTCACTCTTGTCCCAATCTAGAGAATATTCCCCCCTTACTGGAATGCTGGGTTCTTTGGCTGACATTCTAACATATCTCATCTCACTTTTATGAGGATTCTATCCCCTTTACAAGTGTAATGCTTATTCTGAGAGTTTATTTGATGGTCTCCAACCATTACATTCTATTTTCTCAGACATTCAAATTGTCTAATGAAGTGTAGTCAATTGTATTTGCATAGACAACGTTAGTGAAATAAGGGCTACCAGGCAGCAGTTTTCTCATTCTAAGTTAGACGTAACTAATCATCATGTGAACCATACTCTGAATATTTTTCTCTCTATTTTACTGAGCTCATAGAGGAGCCCAAACTTGACAGTCTAGTAAAATATATAAATAACCAAAGATTCATTGGTTACTCTCTGGGCTCTGTCAGGCCCAGCTCTGATACTGTGCTGATACACTATGGGGACTTGGGCTGTTGACTGAGTAGTGAGAAAATCTTCTTCAATATAGGAGAGTCACAGGTACAGCTGGTGGTGGGACTGGTGAGAGGAATCATTCAGACCTCAAGGATTCATAAAAGGAAATACCAGGAGGCAAGTTCTGAAACCCTAAAACAACAAAGACAGGGTGGCCTGGTCTTGTCCAGAGCTGATTGGAGATTGCTGGTGCCAGGTCAGGCCTGGCCATCAGCATCCAGAACAGTGCTGGAGGCACACAGTCAGGCTCTTCAAAGTACACTTTTGTTTTTACTGGAGGTAAATTACTGATAGCAAGAATCAACTAAGAAGATTAATAAAACAGTAAAAGTTAGCCTTTAAAAGATTACTGAGAGTGTTTTCTTTACAGAAACTACTATATTAAGATTAAGTAATTTTTGTAGTCTCACTGCGAGAAAGCTCAGCATCAGAATGTCAGACTGGTTCTGCTAGTTTTGCCTAAAGAAGACTTAATTTAAATTAAATATACTCCCTTCCTTTGGTTGTCTTTAACAATTTCACCTCCTCTATAGACATGCCTTTAAAACCACACTATAGGTACTAAATTTTCTAATTTTTTTTCACTAGTAAATTTAAGTTTTATTTATTTAAAAATATAGTGTTTAGTTTTTTCTTTGACAATTTATTTTTCTTGTGGTAATGGCATAAACCACACCTCTAAATGTGCACATTTTTCAAAATACCCATCTGTATAATTTGCCATATTGCTTTAAAGGGGATTTATTAAAAGTTAGACTAGAGTATTTATGAATGAACAGCTAAGTTTCATTTTTTTAAAAGTAAATTATGTTAGATTTTCATCTTTTCAGGAAGAATTGTTTAAAGAATGAAGACATACAAAACTGACCTCATAACAATGGTATTAAACTTCATCCTGTTACTAATGCGTAATAATAGCTGCTTTCTCACACATATTTTCTTTTAAAAATCTTTAGCTTTACTCTTTATTCATATATTTCTCATATATGAGATTGGAAAAACTGTATACAATTATTTTGTAATTGATGCTACTCATAAGTGGCTTTACTTTTTTTTGCTGTTTATCACCTAATTTTTCAGAATATTGATTATCATTTCTTATGCATGAATATGCTATCTTTTCCCTATCCTTTACTCTGTTGAGACCTCTGCTAGGCAAAATGTACTGATTTATACAATTGCTGCATCTATCTTCTGCTCCAGCACTTCCAATCTAGGTTCAGATAACAATTCCTTGGGGTTAAAAAGCCGTATAAAGACATACATTATTTATTCTTTCTTTAAATAATAACTTCCTTTAAATTCGATTTTAGGCACCTTAATACGTACTAGATGGTGACTGAGAAGGTTATTTATTTATTTAACCAGCTGGTATTCTTGATGGTGAGGGTCCTCCGAGAAAACTTTGAATCCAGTTAATTAAAATACTTTCAGGACAGGTGGGAATGCCCAGGTGTTTCCCTCTTGGTGGGGGGTGGGGGCAGTTTGACTCAGTCTCATGCAGCAGACTCTGGATCAGTTGCATCACTTTGCATCGCGTGCAGTCCTGTGGTACAAGGCCTCAGGAATAAGTCTGGGGAGAACTTTAGTGGTCTTTGATAGATTATGACACCCCCTTATATGCCTCTCCTGTGAATATCCCCTGGATGTGGCATTCCCAGGGTTGGGGGTTCCATAGCTGGACTAGGTTTTGTAAGGGCAATGGGTGTTCAGAGGCACCTCTGACCAGACGTAACACCAACACCCAAAACCTCCTCCTCTCCCCTCGGTTGTAGGAGTGGGTCTGTGTGAATGTTCCCTCAGCAAATGAGTCTGTGGGCTGTGGCTTCCCCAACCCCAAACTCAGCCAGAGATGATTCTCAGTACAGCTCTGTGTTTGGCTTTCTTGTTAATGCATCCTTCTCCCTCATCCTAGTTTGTTTCTTCCTAGACCTAAGATGGTTAAACAATAATATCTTAGCTTGAATTCCCTTATCTTGAATTAAGGTGGCTTAACTCTCAGCCCAAAGTTCTTCTTAGCAGGCATCTTCAGGGAGGGGTGTGCTTCAGTGACCATAGCTTCTTTATACAAATTTGTCATAATGGCCAAAACCCCTTCATAACAATGTTTAAGCTGTGAACCATAACATTTTAGTCTCTGACAGATATTCAGCATGAGCAGACGATGGCCTTGCTGGCCCTGTAACCTCAAGCCAATGTCTCTTACTTTCTTGATAACTAAAGCCAATTAGTAGTCAGTAGTCTAAACTGCATTATCAACTCTTTCCTTGGCCTTGGTGTACTAGAAGGGAATATATTTAGAGCTTCTCTCTCATTTTTTTCTTTCCCAGATGCACCTAAATTATTGCAGTTCAGTAGATGAAGTCTAGAGCCTTTGGAAATCCTCCCCTCAAAAAAAAACTGCCTGGTTTTTTTGTTAGCAAATGCCAGAATCATTTAATGAGTTAGAGTTGGATAGACAGACTAGAGATCTCATTTGTCTGAGCATGTTTTTAGGAAAGCTTCACCATACGACTATTTTTAAATATAAACAAACACTAAAAATATTGTAGAATATTTATAAACTATTTATCATACCTTTATACACCAGCAGCTGTGTTTGATTTGTTAACATTTACTAGTGTAGATTAACGTAATTTTTGTAATTTTGCTAAGAAATATTTTTTTATAATAGTGTGTAATTAACATTTCACAAAGAATGAAATTCACTTCACTGGATCAGATTATTAAGTGCATGACTTACTTCAGTTCCAGTAAGCTACCAGTGCACACTATTTTAGCCAGAATAAGTAGACAGTACGAATATTTATTTGCACCCAAAAGTAAAAACTACTATCCTCCTTTTTCAATTTTTATGTGATTAGGTAGCTCTGTTTTCCATTTGATCTTCAAAGCAGACTCACAAACGAGGTCATATTTTGTTATTTCAGAATACCATTCCTAAAACTGCAACACAAAACAAAATAAAATGAACCTCTGTGTTTAAAATATTTCTTTGCAGTTCAGAAGCAATTTAATGCAGTATTTTTAGTTCCATTTTGGTAGGTTCCAAGCTTTGTGTTACTTATTGTTGCTCCCAATATATGCCCACAAATTTATTTTCATCAGATTCTGCCTTACTTGTTTTTGTTTTGTTTTTTTTTTCTTTCTCATATTGTTGCTAGTGTTGGAGATAAATCAAAACTGTAATCCACTCACAAAATGAAGCAAGACACAATGGACCTCTATTCCATATTTACAAAGTAAAATCCTAATATTCATACTATGTTAAATTTCTTCTTATTCTTCTACATGTAAATTTTAGAAATATTCACAAATTATTTTGGGACAGAAGAAAATAATGAATATTAAGATTTGTGTAAGTTAATAAATGCTAACATTGCAGAAGGCATTTATTTTTATATTTTATAAAATAGAAGGCATTTCCTGTTTTGGTTTTCTATTTTTTAAGTTTTAATATTGCTTTCATATACATTGACCGTTTCTCATTTATCTTGTGCAATTTCATACTCCAACTTCCTCAAATGGCTGTGGATATTTGTCTTCAAGGTAAGTTCTGCTATAATCCCATGTTCTTTCTTGATTTTCCTTTTCTTTTGCTTTGTTCTTTTTCTTGATTGGTAAGTCTCATTATTCTTTCAGTTAATATGTACTTTCTATTTTGGATTGGAATTTTAAAACTTGAAAGAACTGTATTCTGTATAGAAGCTACAGCAGATGCTCATGTAGCCCCTGAAGGTACAGTTCCAGTTAAAAACATCTATGAACAAAACTACTTGTTACTTATATTTTAAATTCTATTGAACTAAAGAATAGCTAGTACAATGAAACTAAAATCCTAAGTTTTGTAATTTATAGGAATGAATACACATTTTCCTCTAGCTAGACAACTTCTTTAAAGCTGAGCTGTTCTGAGTCTGTTTCCATTACTTCTCTGACAGAATATACTTAATTTTAATAGCAGAAAACTTTCCAGACATAAATAGAAAGTAATATTAAAACTTAATAAGCTTTTACTGGTAAAATCCACCTTAAAATGATTCTTTTTCATTGTGATGCATTGTTATTACTATCACTTTTAGCCTTGCTCTTCCCATTCTTTCTGATCTTCTTATCCTTTCTTGAAAGAAAGATAGTCTCTCAGTTTGGGGCTGACCTCTGCTATTTACAAATTCACCTTCTGGTTTTCTTCCACATAAGTATTAAGTGTTTTGGGACATATTTAATAGAGGGCAAAACTAAAAAGTGACAGTGCTGACTCTGTGCCAGTTCAACATATTACTCAGTCATTAGAGCACTCTTAAATCTTACTTAAATACTTTGACAAATTGAACAAATTTTATGACACATTCACTGCCTTCTGCTGTGAGACACATATAGTCATTCCTCTTGATGCTGTTACATTTGATATGTGGTGACCTGTATGTAGAACACTATTACACCATAGAGATGAGGTCATTAAGACAGTAACTTATTTTGAATCCTCTTCATACTTGATTCAGAACCGAAACCTAAATTCAATTTCTGTAATTTTTTTTGAGAAAACAACAAGTTCTGATTTAATTTCATACCGTGTGTGTAATCAACGAAATTAAAATTGAGAAAGGTTATTTCATGAGGAATAAAGCATGAATAGAATATATATGGAGGAGTCCACCATTGTTTACTGTAGTAAGTCTTTTCCTTAGTGAAGTGTTTGACATTGTTCCTATAACATCTTCATAAGTAAGCTGGAAAAACACAGGATTTTCCTGACAATAGGTCAATGAAGCTCCCTTGGGTCAAAAAAGGCCAATAGAATCTTCTGAGCTATATTAAGCGGAGCATTTCCAGTGAGTCAAAGGAAAAGTTCCTTTCCCTGTGCTCAGCACAGGCAAGGTCACAAGTAGAGTGCTATGTCCAGTTTGGGGTGCTCCAGAACAAGAAAGGTATGGATAAAAAATCCAAAAGTAGTCCACAAAGACAGTTAAGAGATTGGAACATAAAGGATAGCCTCACCCAGCCTGAACACAGACAGGGCTGGCAGAGACAGCTCTTCTTCAGTTCTGTAGGTGATGGAGCAGTTTGTTTGGTTAGTTCCAGATGTCATAAACAACACCTATTCTACCCATTTATGGATATCCCTCCAGAGGTGAACATACAACTTCTTCAAGGGACAACTGGCATTCAGCAACACATGATAGAGTAACAACAGGTCTGTGATGCCCTTCACTCTATGGTTAACCAGTCACTGAACCAGCTTGCCCACCAAGACTGTGGAACTCCATCCCCAGTAAAATTCAAGAAGGGAGGGTTGCACCAACTGGCCTTTCAACCTTAATTATTCTGTGGACTTTCATACGAGAAAAGGCTGCGATACTTGAGATGTAATAGTAACTTTCTGAGGAATTTCCCTCTTTGTTATTGACTAACCATTTAACAATTCTTCATATTTAAGGTTTACATATGACCAGGGAGGTCATTCTTCCCCTGTACTTGGCACTGGTGAGGCTGCACCTTGAGTGCAGCCCCTCGGTATAGGAAGGACATTGAGATGCTCGAGCATGTCCAGAGGAGGGGAACAAGGCTGGTGAGGGGTTTGGAACACAAGCCCTGTGAGGAATGACTGAGGGAGCTGGGGGTGTTCAGCCTGGAGAAAAGGAGACTCAAGGGTGACCTTATCACTCTCTACAACTCCCTGAAAGGTGGCTGTAGTCAGGTGGGGGTTGGTCACTTTCTCCAGGCAGCAACTGACAGAACCAGAGGACACAGTCTCAAGCTGCACCAAGGGAAATATAGGTCGGATATTAGGAAAAAGTTTTTCACAGGTAGAGTGATCAAGTACTGGAATGGTCTGCCTGGAGAGGTGATGGAGTCACCATCCCTGGATGTGTTTAAAGAAAGATTGGATGTGGCACTCGGTGCCATGGTTTAGTTGAGGTGTTAGGGCATGGTTTGGACTCTATGATCTTGAAGGTCTCTTCCAACCTAGTCATTCTGTGAATTTTGGGAATTCAGTGAATATTCAAAATTCAAAATTGTTAATATTCTTAAGATTTGTTTTAATTTTTTTTTTAATTCTGAAGATGAGCATTCAGTTACAAAAAATAAAGCAAAACAAAACTCCAAACAAGTTTGCAAATTCTCCATTTCTGAGACATAAAGCATACTTTCAGTGTCCTAAGAGATATTCATCACCCTCTCCTTGAAACAGCAGAAATAGATACTTGAAGTAAAAGTCAACATTCCCTATTCTTAGAAGGTTTTCTAACTGTGTAAGTCCCAACTTTTAGATAATTACATTATTTCTGGTCTTATCCTTTCCTGCATATAAATAAATAATTTTAGTGAGAAGAGAAGCATTCAAACTTACTTTATACATTTCTTAGACATAATTCTCAATAATCTCCTAAACCTTGCCACTTCTAAATTTGGTAAAAATACATTTGTCTACAATCATACTTTCTAGAGCTTAAAAACTAAAACTAACATTTCAGCTGAAAGTTTTCCAGCCTTCTGTTCTACATATGAGAGTCTTTAAGATTTACACAGTAATGAAATTTGACTTTTGTTCAATAGGATCACACTTGTCTTGGTTCAGTTTATCACTCATAATAATTTTTGATCGTTTTCTCCAGTTGTTTATTTTCCATTTTCCAGTTGTGATTTTGATATTTCTTGATTGAACACAGAACCCTGTGTACGTCTTTATTGGATTTAATTGATTGATCAGTCATTATTGATCAATAATAATTATTGATAGTTATAGGTTTTAAATCATTCATCCAATGTAATCAAGATGGTTTAAATTCTAGTTTTGTCCTCAGAAATTGCAACTATTTCCAACTCTGAGCAGCAAATGGATTTTCTCTATCCCATTTTTATAGTATTATTTAAATAGTTCAAGCAATTATTTAATTGAACCTGCTAGATGTACTGCACTTCACAAGGAATGTTCTGCTAGGTTTTCACTGAGACACTGTTAACTATTCTTCAAAGTACATGCTTTAAGTCATCTTAATGCTGTACCACCTAATTTTCTAAGTCTAATTATGAAGATGCCATAAAAAACAAAATGTCAACCAGACCAAGTAAGTTATATATTTCCTTTTCCTCCTAAAAACTAAACCAGAAATTTTGTTGAAGCAGGGCTTAAAATTGTTTGGCTTGATTTGCTCTTGACAAATATATCAGTATAAATATTACTACAACCAGCCCAAACTTGTCTTAGGATCTTACAGTACAAACAGCCCTGTAAGCAGGAAACAGATGCATGATCTCTGCTTTATGATATTTATGAGTTAAATATAGTACAGAAGATAACAGATGCACTGAGACAGACCTGAGAATACTCAGAAACAATAAGATAATACTGATCAGTAAGAAAAGGAATTATCTGTGTGCAATAGCAGTCTAAACATATTATTTTTTTTCTGGCTATGGATATATATTCCTTTTTTTAATATATACTCACTTTTATTCCAAAAATACCTTCATATATTTTTTAGTATTTTCTTAAACTTAAACATACTCCCAGATCTTTGCAGCCCAAAGAGCTGCTGCCAAAATTATTTATCTTCTCTGTCATTCTGCCCATGTCCCTCCCCACACCATTTGAAACATGTCAGTAATTTCCCATTATGCTGCAAGTCAAACTCATATCAGTTACGTGGTTAGATCACTCCACATTTCTTAACACCTTGTCTTTACTTCCCACAATGCTACTCAAAGGATGGCAGCCTCTTTTGTGTCCCTACATTTCTATAACAAATGTTACTTGACAGGATCTAGATTTCTAAATATATATGGGGGGAAATGTCAAAAGTGAAGCACTTGTCTTCAGAAGAATGATCTAAATTGCCTAAATTTTGTATGTATTTAGTGGAAAAGAGCTGCAGCTCCTTTGTGCCTCCAAAGGATATTATTTAGACTTCTGTTTTTCTTGTGTTTCTCTGAAATCCTGCTCACCAGTATGAAATATGCTCACCAATTTTGAATGACTGAAATTATTTTCTAGTGATCAAATACAAATAGATTTGTGGTTTTACCCCAATAGAAAGCTAAGCACCATAGAGCACCTCATTCATTCCCCCCACCGGGATGAAGGAGAGAATCAGAAGAGTAAAAGTGATAAAAGAAGTGGCTCAAGATAAAGACAGTTTGATAGTTAATGCACAAGTTGCACACATGAGCAAAGCAAAGAATTCATTCTCCACTTCCCAGGCAGACAGGCAGGCAGGTGTTCAGCCATCTCCAGGAAACCTTATTGATCCAAACATTCCATTCTTCCTTCTTGTTTCATCAGCTTTTACTGCTCAGCACGATGTCATATGGTATGGAATATCCCTTTGGTCAGCTGGGGTCATCTGTCCCATCTGTGTAATCTTCCAGCTTCTCATGCACCACCAGCCTCCTTGCTGGTGGGGTCTTGTGAGAAGCAAAATGGCCTTGAAACTGGGAACTGCTTAGCAATAAATAAAGTATGAGTGTGTCATCAACATTGTTTTTGTCACCAATCCAAAGCATAGCAACGTACAAGCTTCTACAAAGAAAATTAACTTGATCCCAGCCAAAACTAGTGGAGTTCAATCTTATCTGTTAACCTTCAAACTGTGTGCAGAAGTTAGTCATATTACTTCTTGTCCCTTCTTTTCAGTTTTTCATATAACTCTTACTTTCCCTAAAGGATAAATTGCACTTTAAAACCTTATGGATTATATATTCTTTCTTAATATGAAAGGTTCTAAGCCTCGTCTCCATAATCCTGAGCAAGACATCTAGTCTCTTGGCTCATATCAGAATCCTATTTCATATGGATTTGAATGCAGTCATAGTCTAAATTGTTCCTATTATTCAGATTCAATATGGGCTTCTTCTCTTTCATAATTAAGATCATTGAATAATGTGCACATTCATTACTGGAAGCACTTTACATGTAGATTTGGAGACTTTGTGTTTTTTCTTTCTGCTCATCAGACAATTAGGAAGAAGCCATGGAAAGAAAGAACATGGAGTGGTAATGGAGGCAAATGGAAATGAGTTTATCCTGCTAAAGAATAATAGAACTGGGAAAGACTTCTGAAATTTTATCATTTTTACTCTTATGTCTTGCTTTAGACCAAAGATTTCTGTGTCAGTTCTTTGCTAATTGGATTATGTCCAGAGAAGGACCAGGAAAATTATCAGATGACTGGAGCACCTCTCCTATAAAGACAGGCAGAGAGAGTTTGCAATACTCACTCTGGAGAGGCAAAGGCTTAGAGGGGACTTTCTAGCACTTAAAAGGAGCTACAAGAAAGATGGAGATGTATTTTTGAAATGCCTTGAAGTGATAGGACAATGGATAATGGTTTTAAAGTTGAAGAGGGTAGACTTAAATCAGATGTTTGCAGGAAGTTTTTTACAGTGAGAGCAGTGAGGCACTGGAACATGTTGCCCAAAGAAGTTGTGGATGCCCCATCTCTGTAAGCATACAAAACCAGGCTGGATGGGACTCTCTCTAGGAGAAAGTGTCTCTGACCATGGCTATTATGTACCTGCCTCAATTACAATAGTTATTTGCTCAGATTGATCCTTAAGAATGGTTTAATGGCAAACACCATTTTCAAGATGTTGCAGTGATGATGTCAAACTTTCCTAAAACAATCAAAACCGAAGAAAAATATATGAATTATAATGAATTACGAAATGCTAAAATATTTTGCTAAATTGTATCTAAAATGTCAAATAAAAGGTGGTCTAGAAGTAAAACTCTAACCCTGAGGCGAAATGACTCTGTCTGCCTTGCATCCATTCCAATAAGATGTACCTCTAAAGCAGATTCATTCTGGAGAGTTAGTTGGAGATTTCCTGAAGCCAGGCAAGGATTGAGATAATTGTGGATAAGAAGGTGTCTGAAATCCTGAATTCACCCCTTGAACCTGTACTTGTGAGTAGAACTGAAGCATAGTTTTATTCAGTAAAAATGTGAATAAGAAGAGTATTAATCTGGAAAAGGTTTTACTAATGTAGTGAAGTATTTTTTTCCATAGAAGGATTTTATGTATAAACAAACAAACAAAAAGAATTCTTATTAATGAACAACTGAGATTTTTTGGAGGTTTTTGAAGAAAAGGTCTCCGAACAGCCTTTCTGTTACTTTTTCTTGAACACTCTTAACTGCTCTGTCTAATGCCCTTGGTATTCCTTCTGGTTAGCACATGAGGAACTATTTCAGGATGGGGACTATAGGTATAACACTTCTTTGTGTTTTTAGCTCCATGTATTGGTATAAACATCAGAGACAGATGGTATTTCACAACACTGTAAGTTAGGAGTATGTGGAAGGCTATACCTTTTCATTTTGTTTCAAATAGAGGGATCCTTGGCTTCTGCATTTCCTTTCCATATTTCAGATTTAAATACACCAAAGTCCTATGTCCTGCTCATAGCAGTTCAAGACTTTATTCAGTTAGACCTTTAAAATGTCCAAGATTTATTAATATTTTTTAGGTAAGTGGGTAATTTATGGGCAATTTTTGCAGACTCTTGTCACGCACTGATGTGCAATGATTGCTGTGCCTATATTTCATTTTCTACGCCCTGTATATGATTCTGGACTCATTTTGAGGAGGATGTTTTCCCCAAGTTACAAGCAGTGTGAGGAAATTGAACTAGTATTTATAGTGATATGGACAAAAGATTCCTATATCTTATTAAAAACTATCAAAAAACCACAGGAAATACCATCTCTTCTCTGAACTTCAAAGCTAATCAAATTGACCTCTATGTATTTCTAATCCTAGAGTCTGATAAATGCCATTGAACCTGTGGCTGCATCGTGGCTGTAGGGAATCTCATAAAATAACCATTGTGATGGCCTGACACATCCAGAATGTGTCCATCTTAACCAGGTAAGATGCATCAGAAACATCTAATATTCATTTAAATGTTTTAGAATCCACAGTATTAAAGAAGGTAGAGTGATTCTTTTTTTCCCATTTAATTTAACTGAGATTTAATGGATATGCTAGGCTGCAGTGTCATCTAGATCCCTACATATGATTATTCTCATTTTGAAGTATCAAAATATTTAAATATCTCTGTTAGGAACTTCTGTGCTTGCTAGGGTTGCAGTATCTGAAAATGTCCCAGTCTAAAGCAGACTGATCTTTCCTGCAAAATGTTCTATATGAAAATATTTTCAGGTCAGTTCATGTCCTTAAGGTGTGCACGGGATTATTAGAATAGTATGATTAAGGTTTTGTTCAACTTGTAAAGTAGTGTAATGTGATAGATACAAATACTTCTTGTCGGAGGAAGGAAATGAGTTGTGTTAAGTTTCTCACCTGTTCGACAAGGATGTGGTCAATAAAATGCAATAGGTGAACCCATGCAGAATCCACTCCTCTTCTTAGTTTAGATGTCATGGTGATGGTGTTAGAGTCCATCCTTTCAGTTAAATTTCAGCAGAATCATTTAGATGCATAGTAATTATTTTTTTTTTTCAGACTAGGAAGTGGGAGTTTCAAATCCATAGTGATTTTCAGGTTAGAATCTGTTTTACAAAAGTATTTTCTCTCTAGTTTTATTCTTCATAATCTGCCTTTAAATTTTAATACTGTTTGTGTAAGACTATGCTTTATAGGAGCTGGAGAAGAACAACGGAAATTGTAATGATAACCTAAATGTTGTGCTTATGTAGGAAAAGAGCCTGTAGTTCAGTCCCTGCTTATTTTATGTAAGGGTTGTAGATCCTTCTTATACCTGGTTGCCAAATTTGCTGACGCCTTAGATGGTGAACTTTCACCTAGACATGTTGTCGTTTACTCATTTAAGTAGAAGGTGGACCAAGAGCTGGCTCAAGTCGGAAGTTAAGGGAGCTACAATCATCAGCAGAATCTACAATTTTAAGAGATAAGAAAAAAAACACCCCACTCAGAGATGATGAAAAAAACCAATGAAGAAAGGAAGGACTACTGACTCCAGTACTACTATTGATCCGGATTCTTCTATGATGAGTGAGGAGCTTCAATTTAAGGGTATAATTGCTGATGCCTTTCTTTGTTCAAAGTCCCTATGGAGGCACACAGTTCAAGCTGCAATGCTGCTAATAAATTTTTAAGAAGTATTTTTATAGAGGAATCTATCTTTCAGCTTATTGGTTCTGTGGAAACCCAGAAATAGTTTAGAGATTCATGCCAGCTCTGGTTGCTCTCATGGTAACTTCCATAGTATAATGTAAGACAAAAATATTTGAGTCCCAGAACTGCATTACCTCACCCATTCCCTTCTTCTTCCCTATTTCAGCTGAGTTTTTTATTCTCCTAGTTTATTTCTTTATTTTTTTTTTCTCTCTCTCTTCCTCTTTCCCTCTCCCCCCACCTTTTTTTCCCTAGCTATATACATGCACTCCTCAAAACTGGACAAGAAGCAAATGCACATTATTCTGAAACTGTGGGTTTCTGCCCCTGTGTGTAACTAAAATCAATTCATGTGAACAGAGAGGTAAAGCTTGAAAGTATTTTGTAAGATTTAGTCATATTCTTTGGAGATCATGGCCTGCAGTAAGTTTTGTAGAATAATATGTGTAAAAAAGTCTTAACATAACTCATTCTAAATGGATGTGTTTTTCTAAAAGTAAATATGAGAATTAAAAAAAATCAAGAATATGACAATCTTAGATACCTCAGGAAGCCTCAGGACTCACAACTTTATCACACAAAGGATCTCCACATTTCTGACTGTATAGTTTATCTGTATACTAAGACACTGAAAAATCAATGATATTGAACATTTTATGCAAAAAAAATCATCCTTATCAGTAGACCACAGAACTAAATTTGGAAAAAAAACCCAAACCACTACTAACACAGAAAAAAGAATTTTCTAATACTGAACGTACAAATCTAATATTATCTTTCTGTTTATGAAAGTGTTTTTCAAACATTTATGTAGTTCTTTTGTAATGAGACTACTGATTTGAATTAAAGTTAATGTAATTGCAACCCGTAATTTGCAGACTTTATAGATTCCCAGAGTTTAATGGGAAAAGGGCAATCAGAACATACAGACAAGCCTCCTATACACTATTGAGTTTCAG
This sequence comes from Pogonocichla stellata, assembly GCA_026546895.1. Classification (NCBI taxonomy): domain Eukaryota; kingdom Metazoa; phylum Chordata; class Aves; order Passeriformes; family Muscicapidae; genus Pogonocichla; species Pogonocichla stellata. The sequence continues at coordinate 43,514,696 of JAOTQZ010000001.1, forward strand.
CAGCTTAAGTTATGCAAGTGATTATGCACAAAGTTTGCAAAGTAGAATATTACTTATTCTTTCAGATGCATTTTAGGGAATACTGAGAAAATTCAAATATTCTCTAAATATTTGACAAGGTACGGAGAGCATTGAATAATTAACATGGAGTACTAAATGGTATAATTACGATGGAAATCCTCAGCAGTCTTACTGATAGCCAGGTAGATTTTCTTTGCTTATATTATAAAACATACATTTTTGTATTTCTTTGCTATCACTAATCTGAGTTTGGTAATAGGTTGTTATCACTTGAATGAATCTGTGTAAATTTAGGTGAAAATTTGATTAGGTTTAGGAAATCCTGCAATACATGCTGATTACAGCTACGTTTTAACAATTTTTCCAATAAATTTTCAAACACTGTGAAGTTTGAATTACAATAATTCACAGAAAGTTATTGATCTTTTGTCTCAACATAAAAAATGTTCTACTGACAGAATAATAAGAACATATATTGCAAACTGCATCCTGCAGTGTATCAAATGTAGTATAACAAGCCCGTCAAAAGAGGAGGGTAAGAAACTATTAGAGGGCTGGAAGAAACGTCTCACAAGGAGTGGTTGAGGTCTCTGTGTTTTCCTAATTTGGATAAAAGGAAGCTGACACATGACCTTTTTGCTCTGTACAATTTCCTGAAGAGGGGAAGCAGAGAGGGAGGTATGTACTTAACTCTTCTCACTTGTGTTGGGTTGATGTGGCCAGAAATGTGTATTCTATCACCATCTGTTGAAGCTGGGTGGGGCAGTGATTCCTTATC
>JAOTQZ010000001.1:43521614-43536133 GCA_026546895.1 Pogonocichla stellata
TTATTTTATTTTATTTTATTTTATTTTATTTTATTTTATTTTATTTTATTTTTTAGTTTAGTTTAGATAAGTTTTATTAATTTGTTATTGCATTGATTTTTGAAACAAATTCCCTAGCTCTCAGAAAAAGCTGAGTAAAACAAGGGCAGATTGAAGAGCAGTTGTCAGTTATGCCCTATTAAGGAAAATAGGCAACTTCAGCATAATTCCAGTACATTTATTCTTAGGGAAGAATCCTGGTCTCATTAGCCTTAGAAACCAAGGAGTAATTATTTGTAATTGCTTCACGGATCAATCCCACCTTCATGTTCTAGCAAGTAGAACACTGAGCAATTAAATGAAGTAGAAGCTTTACTTCATGCTTTAGCTGTGTGATTTTAGCTGTGTGATTTTTTTTTCTACAAGAGCAGGATACAATACTTCAAACTATATGAAAAAGGAATTTTCTAGAAACAAATATGTAAAATAGTCAGAGACGAGATTAAGTAGGAGGAAAAATTTTTCAGCAGAGGGAGCAAAGCTTAACCTTAACTTTTTGGATCTTCTTTATGACAAAGTGATTCAGACATCTCTCTTCCCCTTTCCATTTTGTTTTTATTTAGACAAGGAAGTGCTACACAGTCATTCAGAGTTATACTCTCTGTCTTTGATTTCCTCCAACTCACTTTCCAAAGTGAAGAAAGGGCAGAGAAACCTGACATTTTCATAAGAAAGTGGATTTGTTTTTGTAATTTTGCAGAAATCAAAACTGAAGTACCACGAATTCAAAATTCCTCAAATGAATAGGGCTACAGCAGCCTCAAGCTCATGAGTCATTAGAAACCCTAATCCTGGTTGTACTCTCCTACAAACATTAATTCTCCCGGGCAAATAATTAGGTTGACTCATCCTCAATGTTCACTGTAATTCAATATAAATAGACTATTTGTCTAATATATCAAATTCTATCAGCCTTCAGGACCTATCATCTTTTAAAGACGGCCATCCTCATTTCTCTAAATCACTGTGATGCATTCTTTCTTCTTTTTTTATGCCTTTAGCTCATAACTTACCTTCCATAGTCATTCCCAACTATTTCATATTTCCTCTCTCTCCCTATACTTTCTATAGCATGTTAGTATTTTGGGGTGCTTCTCTTTAAAGCAAGAAAATTTTCTCTCTTTTTCAGGGAGAAAAACTTCATCTTTCCAGATTGCAACAGTTTTCATCGTTTGGTTCAGACACAGGTACATTCCTGTCTGGCTGCAGACATAAGACAGAGGCTAAAACAATCTGAACACTTTTTTAAAGTTGGATAATTGCTGAATGTAGGAAAAAATCTTAAAAGCTGAAAGTCAGATTCTTATTCAGAAACTGTGTCATTTATCACATCTCACAGCAGCTGCAAATATCTATAGCTGATATAATAGCTGTATACTTATTTTCTATTCAATGCATCCATGTTTTAAATGCATCATATAAATACATTTATAAATCTGTAAAACACATTAAAATGTATAACAGCTATTCACAGAAAGATGTATTATATTTTATATAAAGATTATACAAATTATTTTAGGCTTGCAGTCCTAATTCCTTAAATTTCTATTCCTTGCTGTTTTCTGGTACTTGACATTTTACTTTTGTTATTAAAGTGTCATCCATGTTGAAATTATTTATGGACTTGTTTTTCTGAGATTATTTTGGTGCCTGACCCTTCAAACTGTTTGTTGTTTGTTTTCTTGTTTGTCTGAAGTCCAATAGTAGTAGTCAGGTAAGTAATCCCTATATTCAAACAAAAATTTAGAAACTAACGGTTTACTTTACATCATCCTGACACAAATATAATTTCTTGGGAATAACAATCATACATAGTTTCTCTACATGCAAGATGAAAAGAGCATTAAAGCTGAGAAATCAACTGCTGAATGATTGAAATGCCTATATTAAAAAATGCTATATTATTTCCCAGGTAATTTAATATGGTTTCCCTTTAAAATTATTTATTGTTCAGTCTTTATAACAGTGTTCCTATGGTACTGTTCTACTGTCATCACAATACTTCTAGGTGTTTTGTGAGCACTTTCTTCACCAGAAAATTGATGTAGAACTTTAATATGAAGAGTATTTGAGATATGAATCCCACATTCACTGTGCCTGCACTCTGCCTACACTGTACCAACACAATAATTTGCTTTAAACACAAAGGTATTCCATCACCAACTGTACTTGTATATATGTCCTTCTCAAACAATAATCCAATGTGCCCAAGTACGTGGGCTGTAAGGCAAGTGTTGCTTTTAGTATTTTGAAAGAAAATTTTAATCCAGTGATGTGATTTGTTTTGGAATGGGACACTTAACAATTAGACATCTTTATATATATTGCATGCATTTACATAAATTTACTGAATGCACACAAAGTCCATAAATTTTTATTTGTAGTCACTGTTGGTTTAGTAAACAGTTATTGGATGAGAAAAATAATTTAATATAAAAGCTTTAAAGCTTGTCTCAGTTGCTTCTATATAGGATGAAGTTTGAGATATGTTTTGACAACTTACCTCACAGTCAGCTGAGGCTTCAGGAGCATGATGATTTTCTAAAGCATGTCTACCAGATTGGTAGGTATCTATCAATGAGGAGAGATTTCTCAGATACTCCAGGACAGCTCAAAATACCAATGCCTATTCAGGAAATTTAATCCTTCCCCTAATAGCTGTTAGTCTGATCAGTCTGTAAAGATTTTCTACCACATAGATCCTCAGCCCAACTCCACGGTAGGTCACACAATTTTCAATCCTCATTTCAGAGAAGTGGTAGTGACAGGGACACACAAAATAATTCTGTGTTTCCTATGTATTAATAAGCTACCTTACTTTATGTAATAGATTAATTATAGGGAATCTTTGATTCCCAGCACTCTCAAGCCACTAAAGATCCGTATAACCTTTGCAAATTCTATTTCACAAAATGGGGTCTTTAATTTATGGAATTCATGCTAATATTTTAGATAACTATTAAAGCATTCCTCCTAAATTTACTGTTTTATACTGTTGATGGAATAGAAATAAATAATATTGATTGTGAGGGCCAGGAGGCTTCTGCTTACTTAGTATCAATCTATGGACATGGAATTTTCTAGTGAGTTCATTAATGCAACATATATATATATTTCTCTGCACATGCAGAAATCTAGGTGTTACATTCAGAAGGAATAATTCACAAAAGCACACAAGGATCACTAAGGAACCTCATTCTACTTGAGTCTCACTCTCATGCTTCGCAAAGCTTAAAGCTGTGCTTAATTCTTGTTAATGTTGATATTTTCATAGGAAATTCACAGAATCACAGGATCACAGGATGGGTAAATGTTGAAGGTTTGAATGACCTCAGGACCCATTACCACTGAAAGCCTGAAGTGCAGAAGGATGTTGCTGAATCCATGGTTGCTGACTACCTTTTGCCTGGTCTTTCTCTCTCCCTCTTCTTTTCTATTTTTTTTTCTCTCTCTCTACTTCACACATATTATTAAATAAAATCTGTCTTATTGATTTTGGCATAAGGTCTTGTTTGCACCCTTATTCAGGCAGAGACATCTCTCACTAATCAGATCTTAACAGGGGCCGCAGCAGGACATCTGGTCCAACTTCCCTGCTCAAGCAGGGTCATCCCAGAGCACATGGCACATGATTTTTTCAAGATGGTTCTTGAATATCCCCAGCGAAACTCCACAACCTCTCTGGACAATCTGTTCCACAGCACAGTCACCCACACAGCAAAAAAGTTCTTTCTTTTATTCAGGTGGAACTTGTTTCTGCCCATTGCCTCTTGTGCTATTGCTCAGCACCACCAAGAGGAGACTGGAATCATCCTCTTGACACCCTCCTTTCAGATATAATTAGTCATTGATGAGGTCCCCTCTCAGCTGTCTCTTCTCAGGGTTGAATAGGCCCAGCTTCCTCATCCTTCAGCATAAAATAGATGCTCCAGTCCTTTAATATTTTTGTTGCAATCTGATGGATTTGCTCCTGGAGCCCTATCTCTTGTAGTGTGGAGCCCAGAACTGGACAAAGCACTCCAGATGTGGCCTCGCCAGGGGTGAGTAGAGAAAGAATCACTTCCCTCAATCTGCTGACAATGCTCTTCCTAAAGCACCCAGGATATCATTGTCCTTCTTGGCCACAAGGACACTGCTGACTCATGGACAGCTTATTGTCCACCAGGACAATCAAATCTGGTGGAGTCTCCTACACATCAAGAAGGAATTTCCCTATATTGAGGTACAGTAGTTTCTAACACCTTTCTTTTCTAGAATCCCACAGACTCTTCTGTGATCTGTTTGGATTAATTGAGGATGATTGCTGTTACAACCCTTTCTTGGTATGATTGATCATCACAAAATGTGTTAATCTTGGATCACTGTGCTATCTTCCAGAAAAAAACGCATTTCATGAAGAGCAACAGTTTCTTTTCTGCTGTAAATTTCAATTAGTAATGGAAGGTGTAGAAGCCACAAATCATTTTACAGAAGCACATCTCCATGTCTAAAGGTGAGGTATTGCTCTAACATGAAGAAAATTCACTGTAAATTGACTCACTATATGGAATATTAAGTTTTGTGACTAAAAATTAATCCAGTTGAACACCGAGAACTAGCTAGGACCAGATGAACAATGAAGGACCACGAACCCTAGGAACTGGATCTGATGCTCCGAAAACCAACAAAGGACAATGATTAAACTATTATCCCTAGTGTGAAGCACTCTAAAGGGTCAAGGAAATAAAGTCTCTCTTTGAAACACCATGCAAAATAAATGGGATTACTGCCTAAAGGGCTCTATGATTTATTATGAAATGAATTTTGATGCTATACAAGCCTTAAAATTGAGTGTCTCAGATATAGACAAAAGGCAGGGAAAAGAATATATTAAGGTGGAGCAGCAAAGATCTACCATGGGAAAATACAAGGAAAACTTAAAAGAAATGTAAGTAGGATCTGATCAAAGAGGTCTAACAAAACACAGCAACATGTCTCCATTGATTGATTTCTGCTGCAAAACAGCCTCAGCCCCATGACGATTTAACGCTCAACCTAGGCTTAAGGTTATGCCAAAGGTTAGGGTTATGCCTAAAGTTAGGGTTCAGAAAACCACAAAGTCCAGAACCTCAAGCATTCTGCAGTTAAAAAGCACATGCCAAGCATAACACAACTCAGCCACAACTTCGCCCAATCCACATTTTTCTTCTTAGCACCAGCCTCACCTCATAAGGAATTTCCAAATCCGCCTAGAGTTAGGGCTCCAATGAAGGTAAAGAACGTGCCCCAGGTTAGGGTTTGGCCCAGGCTTAGGGTTCAGAAGACCAAAAACCAAAAACCCCAGAGCCTTCAGTATATTGCAGCTACAAAAACTCGAGAAGTACAACAAAAGATTGCCACAACATAGCATCATTGACTGGTTTCTTCTTCATATAATAGACACATAAGAGTGCATAGGATACAAACCCTTTGAGCAGTCAATAGATAATATCTAGTTTTCAACAGAAAATAATTTCTACAGAAATTAATTATTTAATTCATTTCTACAGATACTTTCGAAACAGAAAAGAGATGATGTTTTCTGTTCTTTCAGTTCAATTGTAGTTTTCCAGGCTGTTCTATACCATTTTAGATCATACCCTGTTGTTCCAGTTTCCTAGTTTTACACTAATTCATAGCCTTTTGTCATGTGGATTGCTCACAGACAGATTTCTCCTTCCTTCTGGTGAGGAAGAGAGACTCAACCCCCTCCCATATAACATTTTCTTTTGTTTTGTTAAGGTTATTTAGTTCACTTGTTAATGTCTCTGAAATATTAAACCAAGTAATCATAAATCTAAAATCTTCCAAGGCAGAACTGGGAAGATTAATGTGTATTCCTTGATTTATATTATTTCAAATATGCATAAACCCTTGTAGCAAATCCCAGGCTAAATTTGGATGAGTTCCCTAATTCTCAATTAGTTGAGAAAAAGTTGTACAGCCGTAAGAAAAAAGTGGAAGTTTCGCCCACCCGCTACAGATCAAGATGGCGACCATTATTTTCATCAATGGATATCTGTGTTGTAACAATCGAGTCTTGTCACTGGATCCACAGGTGATACCTTTCCTCTCTGCTATGTACTCTTATATTTTCTCTTTCTTTATTTTCTTTATATATATTTTTAAGTGATATTTTCATACTTCTATATTATCTTATTACCATAGATAATAACCAAAATGAGTACAGATCTCCTTTCCATTGCAACTAAAGTTTCCTAAAATATACATATATATATAAAATGCACTGGTCATTCAGTGTGATTTTACTCTAATATGTTATTATATTATATTAAAAAGAACCTCAGTTACCACAACTCAGGAGTGGGTCATAGCATGAATTGGATGCCCTATCTTGGAAGCGTTTAAGGCTATGTTGGGTGGAGTTCTGGGCAACCTGGTCTAGTAGAAGGTGTCCCTCTCCACAGCAAGAGGGCTGGAGCTAGATGGCCCCTTCCAATCCAAATAATTCAATAATTCTATGCCGCTGGTTTCTAGACACCCAGGCTGTAGTTCAAAGAGGCCAGCTGCACATTTCAAGCATGCTTTTGGATCCAAGGTCTAATTCCCAAGCTCACAACTACTAGTCTGCTATGGCAACTTCTCTATCACTATTTTTCTGCAGACATTTTTTTTTCCTTCTCAATTTTCATTGCCATTCTGGCTGTTGACATCAAAAATATATGAAATGTACTAGATAAAAATACCAAACCTTTATGAAAATTTATGAAATTCTATTATTATGCTTGTGTTACAGTGTACATAATGTAGTCTTAAAGGGGCACAATATCAATCAGGAAATGTCCCTCACAGCACGAACTAAAAAGACCCAATTCACAAGTCTTAATCTTGAAAGAAAACTCTATGCATTGACCATGTGTTGAGAAAATTTCTCCATGCCAATTAATCTATTTCCTTTTATGATTGCAAATCTAGGAGTCTATATATGAGTCAATAAACATGTGGTTTCATTTCAAAACCAGTCTATTGGCTAATATTTTTCTGTAAACAACATAAGGAATGGTATCAATATCATGAAGAATAAGAAAAACTTTGAGAATATTCCTTAAAACATTCCTGCAGATGTTTTTCAAAAGTACATATGCCAAATTTGGTATGTGTATCCCTTAAATCTTCAAATGCCTGCTTCTTCATATTTGATGGTATATACTTCACTCATTACTTTCATTAAATATATATCAGACTTAAATACTTTTGAAATCCCTGGGCAAGATTTTCAAAGGCACAAATAGTGTTTATTACACTGCTGTCTTGCTTTGACAACTCAATTTCAAATGGCAAAAATTCCTGCTACTGAAGTCAATTAATGTGCTATCTTTAAAATCCTATTTGTTAACCAGTAAGTGGTGATATTCTCTTCTGTATAATTTCTGTAGTAATAGCACCTATCTTAAAGCATTTTCTACTTATGTTAATCCACATCTTCTTTATGCTTTTTGCTATTTTCCTAGATCATTCTCTGGGTGGTTGTTTCTGGGAGGCTGTGTTTTGTCATTAAATACATCGTTGGACAACATTTTGTCAAAGCAACAAAACATTCATGTGTAATTAATTTTTCTTTTTTCATATTGCCTATTCTATTTGTTGGTTTTCCTATACAAATTCTAGTCAGACTCTTAATATGAAATATATTTACAGTAAACTGTATTTGTAAACCTTTAAAGATTGTTGGAAAAAATAAAACTGCCTTAATGAAGTAGTTTAAAAACTCACACACACTTATACATTTATTTCACAAGGAAATTAAAATGATCCCTCACAGAATATGCATATAGCAGGTTGAAACCTAAATACTAGTAATTTCAAACCTAAGTGCTACGTTGTTTAATATCTAAAAATACTTCATCATGGTAGAAACACAGTCTTCATGATTTCCTCCTATGAAATAGACATACACATGAAGTCCTCAAACCAAGACATGAAGATGTTTATTTCAGTTTGACCTTTATATGGATTCAATATAAATCATGTTTGGGACCTGAGTTTTGAAACTTAACACGCAAAATATATCTGCATTTATAAAACAGGCTAATGGAAAATTCCATATTTTTGGGATTTACAAACATTTTTCTATCTGTATTCTTTATGGTGTTACAAACTTGCTGAGTTGATGAAAATACAGCATGTATACAGCTTGAGAGAATGAAAATATTGCCATTACAACATTATACAACAAGGTAAATATTACCACTCTATAATATATAAACTTCTATCATTCTACTAGCAAAGAAAAGACAGATATCCATACTAGTTGCACCCATTTATATTATGGCAATGAACTGCTGATCAAATTAAAGGGAAGGAAGTAAATGCACAGGCAGTGGAAACAAGGACAAGTAACTTGGGAAGAGTATAGAGATGAAGTTTGGTTTTGCTGAAGTTTGAAAGAAGCCTATAGGATAGATGGAGAGTGCATGCAGTGACAGGACAAGGGACAATGTCTTTAAACTGCAAGAGGACAGACTTAAGTTAGATGTTAGAAAGATGTTATTTACCTAGTGGGTGGTGAGGCACTGGAACACATTGCCCAGAGAAGTTGTGGATGACCCAGACCTGGAAGTGCTCGAAGATGGGTTGGATGGGACTCTGAGCAACCTGCTCCAGTGGAAAGTGATCCTGCCTGTGGCAGAGTGGTTGAAGCTAGATGATCTTTTAAGTCCCTTCCAATCCAAGCCATTCTTCTTGTTGTTGTTTGTTTGGTTTTTTTTTCTTTTTTTTTCAAAGAACTATAGTAATGTTAACATACACTGATATTTTCTTTAGTGAAGATTCATGCACACTTTGGTGTTCAACAGGAGTAATTGGATTTCAGGATCAAAAAAACATTCAACAATTTTATTTATGCACAGTAGCTGGTACTTGTAACCAGTCCCTCTACAATATACTTTTATGACATTTACAACATAAAGATGAGCCTTTAGTAAACAAAAGATAACATTAAGCACAAGCACACCTTTGGACATTTCTGTAGCCAATTAAGCTAATGAAAATTGTAGGTAAGTAATGGATTCAGCATCCTGAATGTCTAGCGGAACCCTACTTGTGATTTCATCTATTAGTGATAATTAAAATTAAATAAAATCTTCTAATTAACTGAATATTCACACACATACACACTTTAGATGGTTGAGGGGGTTGTATATTTATTACTATGACTTTGCTTTGCAAAAAATTTGGTCTTGTTTTGGGGGAAGGACAATCAATATGCAAATGTTACGATGTAGAAAAAGTGTGATGAGAAGCAGCAGAGGCAAATACTTTTTCTATTAACCAGAGTCATGGAATTATTTGAGCTAGAAAAAATGGTGCTGGAACAGATGTTCCCATTCAGAAAAAGTTCTTAAAGCTCAGAGAAATAAAAAAGCTTAAAATTAGCCTATTCAGTTATTCTACGCACTGAAAAATAACCATTTAGTAAACTCTTCCCTTCCCACCCTTCATCCCTGCCTCCCATTCCAAATACCTACAACAGAAGTTTCAATTTTAATGAAAAAATCATAGCTTTCAGTAAGGCCTGAATCACAGTATCAGCCTACTTAAATTTAACACTACTCCTTCTGAGAACCAAGAACCTTTACCAAAGTCAGAGACAAGAAGGACAACTGAGGAGAAGCATAATGCATTATGCACTGAAGCAGAAGGCGAACTTCTAAAGATAAGGAGAAAAAACAGAAACAGTTATAGTTTGAAGGATTGACAGTATTTTTCTCACTGTCAACATCTTCTATATCACCTCCACTGAATACATTCGGAGAAAATATTTGCTCCTTCAGATGTAGAAATAACTTTTAGATAGGAAATGTCTTGATGATTAAAATAAAAATCAAAGATTTTAAAAGCTTGTAATAAAAGTATGCTGAGTAGTTATACACGTTCAGATTAGGGTCAGTCATAACAAGAAAGTGTCAGTTCTTATCTCATTAAAGATCCCTACTATTAAAAAAAACCATCCTGCTTTTTGGATATATCCTGCTAGCTGAGATAAAATTGATCAAGCTTAGAATACAATTTTGATGAATCAGTAATTGGCACAGTTGCTTTTACATCCTTTTTGAAGGCCAGTACTAAAGAGTGCCCTAAATAGGATGTGTTAGATATACTAATGGAGAAATAAATACTAACCATAAATCCACATCAACAGGAAAAGTTGCAAATCATGGTTATATCTTATCACAATGCCTAGCATAAATTGTTTGAATGAATAAGAATTATAACCAAAAAACATTGTACATTTCTACTTGATGCTTGCACAGGATGCTGCTAGTCTGTTTTTCCCTCTCAGAGGATGATTCCCTCTTTGGACATGACTGTCAAACAATTTAAATTTTCAAGATTATATTCTAAGCTTTTTTTCCTGGTAAACACCATGCCTGTGTAATAGCATGCAGGTGAGGAATTTCTCTTTCTCTAAGGCTTGTAATTGATTATAGTGACTGAAACTTAAGCAATTTACTTGAAGGTATCTGTTCAATTATTATGGTTTCATTCTCTTTATCCATGGCAAAAAAAGATTAATTTATGGCATCAAAATGGCTTCTGAGGATTTCTTTTTCTTTAATATTGTTTTGCTGAAATGGGAGTAACATGAGGAAAGAAGTGAAAGATAGAAAGGGCACAAAACTAGGAATATTAAACAACATAGAACTTCTTTCATTTTTTATTTGTCTGGAACTGTAATAGTCTCTATGCAGGTTATGGACATCAGGGTGCAGATGAATATCAATGTAGTGAGTAAGAGAGATGTAATACACAAACAGATCAATAGATTGAATTATAAATCAAAATATTTTAATTTAGGTAAAAAACGTCTGCATTTGAGAGTTAAACTCAACTGAACATTGCAAATCCATAAATGTATTGCTTTTAGAACTTTTAGTATGATAATATCTTTAGAAGTATTTTTTGTGATGAATATAATACTGTGTTTTGTTTATTTCACGCTCCTTTCATTTGCTTACTTTGCAGAGTATAATTTAACAGAGAATTACTATCATTCTGTATCAATCAAAACCCCCAAATACAATAAACACATTAAAGATGTTTTTATGTACGCTTCTTAGGGCCCATAAGGTAGAAGTGTCCATATTAAACAGCATGTTCTTAGCTGTGTTTAAAATAAAGGAAAATTGTACAAGCGTACATATGGAATAATACATACATTACATTACTGAAAAATAAGAAAAGAAAAAAAATGCACAGAATTACTGTTAGGAAAGTTTGAAGTTGCGTAGCATTTGCAGAGAGAAAATTTGACAAAGGTAAGAAATTTAATGGGATGGTGTCATAAATTAATCAGACGTTTCTGACAATATTTCTCATGCTGGAAGCAAAGAAAACTAGTCATCTTTGAGAAAAAGGGGACTGTGTTCTCATCCTGGGTGACCTGATTGAATAGAATTTAATTACTTTTATTAGGCTAAAGATGAACATGATTTTTTAGGACACCTCTGCATAGAATAAAAGTGTGATCAAGAGTTAGCATAATTTTCCAGACTTCTAAGTCTTTCAATATCGGTAATAAAGACATCAATATTTATGAATATACTGTGAGAAAGAAAATATTTCAGGATTAAGGATTTTTCTTCAGATTTTTATTTTATGACTGAGTTTTATTGTATGACAGTGGCAATAACCACTTATTCTGACAAGATTGTGACTATGTGATACCCAAAATACGTGGACATCAGCAGACATGCTTCATTTCTCCACTGATTTAGTTGTTTCTGGAGCAGTCACCACCCATTGCAACTTCTTTCAATTAGATTTTACAAGTTCCTTTTCTCTCTGACAGAACAAAAGTCAGTCAATAAACTTCCCATCACTTAATCATCTATTTTGTGCAGTATATACAACACATCTATACACATTGAATATATTTAAGGTTCTGGTTTATATATATTTTATGGTAGGTTTGCACTTTATATATTGCTATGTCATGGCCATTTCATTGACAAAGGAGTAAGTTATTTGGATCCTGTGTTTCCCATAACTTATTTCTATAAGTATATTCTACATGGTAACATAGATAGAGTTTATCATATAAACCATATATATGGTTTATATATAGTCTTTTTCTCTCTCTCTCTCTCATATATATATATATATATATATATATATATATGGAGTTTATGTACTCACATGAAAATTAACAAGCAAGGTATACAGCAGCCTGTACTTTTCTACGAAAAGTAACAACAATTGAGAAGTCCAAGCATAAAATAAAGATCAACATCATGGACCTTAAAAATCAACTTAACCTGCCAGTCAGGTAAACTTTTAAAAAATCTGCTGATGAGACAAATGATCAGATAAATAACATAAAAATGTATAAATTGCTACCGGGAGGGTTGAAATCCATCTCATTGCACTTGTCTTCCTTCTTCCCCAACTTGCTTCTCAAAACTGTAATGCCAGTAAGTGGCTTGAGCAAATTGAGAATGCATTGTATTTGATTATTTCATATTTTTCATTAAAAAAAACAAAAGCAAAAAATCACAATTGAACTTCAAACATCTTAACATGATTTGGTTAGAGAGGATGAGATAATTTTTTTCTTTGCAAACCCAGATGTCCTTCAAGCTATTCAACACTAGGTGTTAGTCAGTTTACATGGCAAGGTTTTGGTAGCAAGAGAACTACAGGCCATAGGCAAGGCACCTGTAAATAGAGGCCAGAAGCTGTTCTCATACCCAAAAGAGCAGGGTCCAGCCAGCTCCAAGATGGACCCCAGAAAAATGAAACAATCAGCTATTTTGGTGGCACCTCTATGATAACATACTTAGGAAAGGGTAAAAACTGTCCTAAAACAGCAGATGGGAGAGAGGAATGAGAAAATTTGAGACAAATAACCTTGCAGATACCAGGGTCATTGAAGCAGTAAGGGGAGGAGGTGCTCCAGGTGCCAGAGCAGAGATTCCCCAGCAGCCCTAACAGAAGATCTTATGCAGGTTTTTCCCCTGAACACCATGGAGGTCAACAGTGGAGCAGAGAAATTGTCAGTGGGATTGAGCCCAGGAACAAGGAAAGAGTCAGGGGAAGGTGTTTTAAGATTTGGTCTTATTTTTCATTAATCTGTTGTGATTTGGTTGGAATAAACTAAATAAAGCCGAGTTTGGTTTTGTCTGTGATGAGAGTTGGTGATGTGATCTCCTTATCCTTTTCCCGACTCATGAACTTTTCACTGTAATTTCTCTTCCCTGTCCAGTTAAGGGGAGTGAGAGAGCAGCTTGTTGTGCAGGTGACAGTCAGCCAAGGTCTACCACCATTATGTATTTCCCTTTTTGTGTAGCGCAAAATGGATATGGAGTTGCATGCTTTCAAGGAAAATTCAAATTTAATTTGAAATTTAAAATTTCAAATTTAATTTGGAATAACAAAATTAAGCACATTAATGCCATAAAGGAGCTTTTTGTACTGCTATATTCTTTAATCTGTTATAAATCTAAGTGAATTCTAAATACGTTCTTTCAGTGTTCAAGAGAAATGTTGTATGCTACTACTGAATCATGCAAGTTTATAGGGGTTTTACTCAAGAATCATTTTATTGTTGCCACAATAAAAATTTAATACCACAGTAAAAATTCAATATCCACTCTGGCTGTGTACATTTTATTTGCGTTTGAAAATAACATAATTCTTCTGCCATCTTATCAGATCTTTGGAAGAAACATCAGGTTTTCTTTTAATCACTGTAGTTTTGTTTAATATTTTTACTTTAATTAAGGTTATTAATTCTGAATATTTATAGCAAAATTCAATTATATTGACTTAGTATTCAACATGACATATGGAGTTAATGCCTGTACAATGGAATGGAGTCAAGGCCTTCAGAAATATTTTGTTGCTTATCTCCTGTTGATGTTCTGGAGAATTAAATGATGGTATGTGAGGTGTTTCATCTAAAACCTCAAAAGAATAAATGGAATTTCTCTGCTCAGATGATTTGCACCAGAGGACTCAAAGCCATTGTTAGTATGCTATGCTAAAAAGCCCCACACTAGCAAACCAAATAATGATTTTATTCAGGCACAGGAAGATGCTTTTCCATAGTGTTTGCTCTAGCTAGCCCTTTCCTAGCAGGGCTTTGGAGCAGTTAAAGAGGTAGCACCGACACTCAGTGTACCAAATAGACAGCATGAGTAGGGCCATGCTGCTCTTGAGGGAATAAGTTCAATCACAAAGCTGTAAACCATGGCCTGCTTCTTGTCTTTAGGGTCAGAGAAGGAGCTTGACTGGGATTTATTTATATCATCGTTTTATTCAAGATGATGCAATTTCCAGTACATTAATTACTATTGACTCTGTGCAATGCTTAGCAATTGATTTGGAACTAGATTCCTGGGAGAATCAGCCAGGCCTCTGCATAGGAGTCAATGAAGTTAACAAGAAGAGATCATTATTTGGGTTTCTGTAGCACATTTTGCCCCAAATTCCTCACAAAA
>JAOTQZ010000001.1:43539675-43569865 GCA_026546895.1 Pogonocichla stellata
GGAACACTGTTTTTTTGTGGTCTGGAGCTGCAGCACTGCCTTGAAAAGGAGCTGTTGCTGAGCAGCAGTAGTGGAGCAAGCGTGGCTGGAGCACTGCTCACGCTGACCATGGCAAGGACCACTCCACTGCCTTTTAAACAATTTGGTTATTTTGGGCACTGCAGACAAACCGTTTGTTCATTTGGGAATAACAGAGCTTAAAAAAACCCAAGGTGTTAAAAGCAGGGAGCTCAGAGCCGCGCTTTCATCTGCAGGCTGCGGCTTTGATGGGGCTGGAGAGCAGCTCTGCTCTCAGGGGGACCATAATTATGGTTTTGGCTTTGAGAAGTCCGGTGGGCTGGAGCTTCACAGGCTCTCAGTGTCCCCTCCCCGCCTCCTCGCATTCCGGCTTCAAAGCCGGAGGGAAGGAGCCCCGGACAGCGTCATTTGTTGAGCAAAACCCGGCACTAAACACCGGCCCGACCAAGAAACCAGAGACGAGCTTCTCATTAGCGGCAGATGAGAACCACACCTCGGCTGGGCTCAGCAGCCGCTCCGTCCTGGACAGGATATCCCAGCGATATCCCAGCGATATTCTGGCGATATTCCAGTGGTGATATCCCAGCGATATACCAGCAATATCCCAGCTGTTTTCCACTGATATTCCGGCAATATCTCGGCGATATCCCAGTGGCGATATCCCAGAGACATCCCAGCGATATTCCAGTGGTGATATCCCAGCAGTATTCCAGCAATATTCCAGCGACACCTGGCGATATTCCGGTGACGATATCCCAGTGACATCCCAGCGGTATCCCAGCGATATTCCAGTGATATCCCAGTGATATTCCGGCGATATTCCAGGGATATCCTGGTGATATCCCAGCGGCTGAGTAGCTGCGCACTTCGCCGCGCGGGCAGAGCACCTTGCTCCGGGCACCGGCATTTAGAAGAAAATGGTTTTCTTTCATCTGTCCAAGTAAATCTCTTTCGAACACTTGTGAGCCTGATTGCTGCCAATTTCCGCTGCTGAATGCAGCCGTTCGGAGGGAAGGCATTAGGACTAAGAGATACTCATAACATTTCAAATGAAGCAGTTTTTTTCCTTTTTTCCCCCCCACCCCACCTCGGGCTGTGTCTCTTTCAGCGTTTGGGTATTCGTTCTTTGAGAACAAGAGACATTTCTCCGCTTGAGCTCTCTCCTATGCAGTGCCTGCCCAGACACGAACAAAAGCACTTCTGCTTGGAGGGATGAGTCCCCTTTGCAGCTGGGTGCCATATAAACAAATATATAAATATACAAATATATAAACATATAAATATAATCATAGGGTAGTTTGGATAAGACAGATCCTAAAGCTCATCTCATTCCACCCCCTGCCATGGGCAGGGACACCTTCCACTATTCCAGGTTGCTCCAAACCCCATCCAGCCTGGCCTTGGACACTGCCAGGATGGGGCAGCCACAGCTCCTGTGGGCAATCACCTGGTGCTCATGCTTTGGGATGAACCCAGGACATGGAAGTTTCTGGGCTGTGCACACCACCAGCTCCTGTCCAGCCTCTCATCCAGCAGCTCACTCAAGTTTTTCCTGGCAGGACTGCTCTCCATCCCTTCATTCCTGGGCTGCATTGATACCCTGGTGCAGCATCAGCCTCGTTAAACCTCATGAGATCCCCTTGGGCCACGGCTTGGCTCCAGACTGTACTTTATATCTGTAATATATATATTGAGAGCGAGAGCACAGGACCTGGAGCATCTCCCAGTGGTGCTGTGAGAGCTCGGGGTGTGTACCAGCGCCAGGCTACAACCATTTTCCACTCATCATTCTGTGCCTGAATATTGCCACACATATGTTATGAAAAATTACCCGCTGCTCAGAGAGCTCTGAGATACAATAAGATTCACATCAACATTAATGAACCCCTGTCTCTCTTGCGAGGGAAAGCTAATGCAATAACAGCGTTATATTCGGCAAACAAATGCTTGAGACAATTTTTTTTAAGCACCAGACAGTAAACAGGACTGAAAATATCCTCGTGAATTACAAGAGTCTAAAATCCTCTACTGAGAAATTAATTTAATAGCAGTAAATACTAGAACAATTTCCCCCATGTGAAAAGCCACCGCCACATTCAGTTAAAAAGCTTCATTTAAACAGCACGTGGGCACCCACGAGGGCAGGGAAACGTATTTCATCACCTAATGGTCCTTTGGAAAAGGCTTTGACCCTCCTGCGCTGGCACTTGGTGATGGATGTGCCTTCCCCCGTGAAAAGATCAGGGAAAGGAAAAGGGAGAACAGTCTGGGGAGACTCAGAAGGAGAAAAACACACAAACAACCTAACGATTCAGGAACAAACTCAGATTCAGGGAAATACTTAAAGTTTAACCTCCCTGACCAAACCCCAGACATTTCCAGGCAGCCCCCACGTTCATCTGCTGCAGAAAGGGAATGTGGCAGCGGGGTTGGTAATTCCCATTGATTTTTGTGCGAGGCTCCATCCCCTGGAGGGGCCTGGTGTGCGGGCAGCAGCATCTGCCCGGATCAGCGCTGCTCCTGCGGCCGTGCTGGGGCCTGGGAGCGGCTCCCGGCCCCGCGGAGCAAACGGGCTCTGCAAGGAGTCCTGCGAGTCACAGTAGCCTTCTCCCCCATCTGTTCAGCTGTTTTTCCGGGCAAAATTAATAGGTCCAAGGATAGATCCGATCATAATGACAATCTGGTCTGCGCAGCAGGAGATTTTATAAAGGAGCCGAACTGCGGCTCATTGAAAACACTTAAAGTACTTAGTTACAGGGCTAGTCGCTTTCTTTCCTTTTAATAGTAATAATGGTTATTAATGTTTACAAATTACAGCGCCCTGCTGCAAATGAAAGAATGGCTGGAGCGGTTGCCCAGGGAAAACGAGCGCTCTGAAATTCAGCCTGTGGCTCCCTTGGAGACGGATCCTCCCTCCCCCAGCCCACGGTGCCTCTGGATTCGGGCTCCCTCTGCCATGGCCAAGCACCCACAAACACGAGCTGGTTCCAAGCCCAAACAGGGCTCACGGTGTGGCCACCCCTTGCCAGCAGGCACGGTGCTCTCACGTGCCAGGCACCAGGAAAGGCAACGGAGAGAATCGCTCTGATGATAAATATGTAGGAGAAGCACAAATCAACCTGAACTTTAGGAAAGAAGAAAGATAATTAAAATATAAATAGACATGTTTGTTTCAAAGATTGATGGCAAGCACTCGATTCAGCCTGAAGATTAATCAGGGAAGTATAATTATGCCTTTGCACAAAAAACCCTGTTGAGCCCCCTCCCTGCCCCAAAGAGCAGAGAAGGAGGAGGGTGACGCTGCCAAACTACACATGAGGCTGAAGCTTGAAGGACAGTCCCCCAGCCAGGAGCACTGACATGCAGGGGCTGACACCTTCCCTCCACTCCATGGGTTTGACAGCAGCTTCCCTCATTTCCCCAGAAATGCTTCATTTCCACACTGTGAAACTCTAATGTTGGATTTCCTTCTACCCCTGGGCCCCCTCACCCCACCAAAGCCATTTGTGGGCATGCAAGGTGTTACCCCAACAGGAAGACATTTTCTCTGCTCTTCTCCTTTCCTTGCAGCCCCTGCAGATTCTCCAAGGACGTTTCCAGCTGTAATTACGATGCGAAATGTGATTGCCCAAGCTCGTATGCCCGGCTCCTCACGCGGGGGGTGCTGCTCAGTGAAGCTTCTCCGTAACCCCATTACACCCTGGGGCTCGGGGGACAGAGGTGGGAGGTGGATGCAGCACCAGCAGCCTCTCCCTCCTCCCCAGGCAGGGCTCACAGGGCCAGGCCACGGCCAGAGATTGATTTGCGGGGAGCTGTGCTCGCGTGTCTCAAGCCGTGTGTGACGAGCACAAAGATTTGTTTGACATCTCTTCCACGCAAGGTCAAGCTGTACTCTGCTGTGCTGACTCAGGCATCACAGGGGATGCTGTGGAGCTCCAGGAGGGTGGGATGCTGTCTCAGCATGCCAAAGACACCACGTTTCCCTCTGTGCCACTTCCAGCTGTGCAACATCAGCCCAGCTGTGTACCTGCTTCCACCAGCACCCTCTCCTCCAGACCATTCAGTGCTTCCCCTGGTATTCAGTCAGAACTGGGGGAGTTTTCCATCCAGAGTCCTTTGGAACAAGCCATCAGAGCACTGTGTGCCAAATGGAAACACAAGAGGAGGAAATTCCGTGCAAGAGGCAAATGTCTTAGCAGCCTTCAAGTCGCTCTCTGTGAGAGGCTCTGGCTCTGAGGCTGTTCTGCTGCCCCAGGCTGTGCACCAGACATTGGCCCCACGGGTCTCTCATTTGCTGGCAGGTCCAAGGTCCCAAGGGAGCTCCCCATCACAAGGCAAAGCACGTTCTCAGCTCCTTGCATGTGCCAGCTGGGAGATGGGTCTCTGCTCTTCACATTATTTACTTTTTATAGACAAAGCTGTGACCCTGGACTCCTTTTTAAAGCTTATCTATCATGTACTTCTCTCCTCTCCCTCTCAGCATCGTGCTGAGAGAAGGATGGTGAGTATGGAGGGATGCAGGATTATCCTGCAGCATCAGTGCTGAGGATGGAGCTGGCACCCAGGAATCCCCCCTGCCCTTCCCAGTGCTGGCAGCAGTGGGACCAAGGTCCCCACACTCCTCTCTACAGAATGCAGGAGATGAGCAAACAGAAAGCAAGGAATAGTGGGAATTTTTGCATGGGAATCAAAAAGAACAAGCTGTCATTGACTACTGAGCGAAGTCAGGGTGCCTTGAGTGCGGCACATCGAGTGCTTTATTTAGAGTATCTGGAGAGAGAACAGGTAAAATAACTGAGTTCAAGGATGAGGCCACGATTCCCCTGGCTTTGGAGAGCTGAGACTCTCCATATGAGAGGTCAGAGTGATTTTCATGAATCAGACTAGTGCTGACAGATGCTCTCCTCTCAGCTGGAAAAAGAGGACTGAAAAAGCTCCATCCCCCCCTTTTAAATGGCTCTCCATCTCCAGGAGAGCCCACGTCATTCCTGGGCCTTCAGCACCCACACCACACCCTGATGGGACCCCGTGGTCCTCAAAGGGGTCTGGATGTGATGGGGCACCATTATCACACACACACACACACATATAATATATAAATACAGACACATATATAATATAAACACACACACACACACTGGCAACGTGACAGCTCCTGCACCAAACAGGGGAGGCAGCTCCCCCTCCACCCACACTGAGACACCAGCTCACTGCTAATCTGTCATTGTCTTCTCTTCTTTCATCTCTGACCAAACCTCAGAGCCACTCTGTCTCTGCAAGGAACGGGATGGAAACGCTGCAGCATCCTGAGGCAGATACTTTGTTTGGTTTCTTCTTCTCCATGCACAAGGATGTTGGAAAACAAAGTTAGACATAAAATCCCCTAAATTATTTGATGAAGAAAATGCCTGTGTGTGTGCCAGGCAGCTTTTAGGCAGAGGGGAGAGAGGCAGCCCAAAAGCTACTGCTGAGCATATTAAAGAATGGCATTATCAAGTGGAACAGACAAGACATGTATATAATGCATAAGTAGTGTTTGCTGCTTCTCCAAACAACTCATAGATCACCAGGACACCAGCTCCTAGGAAGAGCAGAAAGGAAAAGAGAGAGGAATACACGATAGCATCGGAAGAGACGTGGCTGCTCCTGAGGAATGGAGAAAGCCCCAACCAAAGCCTGGGGTCTGGGCAGGGATTGGCACTGAGAAACCCTTGAGCCCCACGGCCGGCTGAGCTGTCCCCTGCCTGCAGGGTGTCCCCAGTGCCACCTGCAGTGCCACCCTGGGTGACGAATGGGCCCTGGCAGGGCAGCATCAATCTGCAATGGAGTGACCTTCAGCCACGCAGGGATGTTTTCAGCAGCTCATAACTGTGAGGAAGGTTCATTTGTGTCCTCATCTAGCACATTAAAGAGGTATTATTGCTATAAACCAGAAACCTAAATGAGCCCCTGGTTGCAGCTTTGGATGAGGCTTTGGACTAAAGGTGCAGGGCAGCGATTAACAGTGGCACAAAACATTTATGCTTCACAAACAAGGCCAGACAGGCTGTCCCTCATGATAAGCGATGGAAGGGCTGCAGTGAATCTGCAGAGCAGAGGCAGAAGGAATTTGGGAGCACACGTGGCTGTGGTGGCTCTGCACTGGGTCCCCCATTTCCATGATGCAGCTGTTTGGACAAGCTGCTGTTTACAAATGCAATGGCTCAGTGCATGCCCCAGGTCCTGCAGGGCCATCCTGCTCCTTCTGCCTCTACCAGGGCATTCTTACTCCTGGCAGATTTATAACACCCCCTTTGCCAATAAAGGAGTTGTGAATTTCATCTCTTGCCTCCTGCTCCGAGCTGTGAGCCTTTCCCTGGTGCTGCTTCCATGACAGGGAAGGGGAGAGAGGAGACAGGAGACAGGAGACAGGAGAGGTCCTGCTGGTGCAGGCTAGCAGGGAAATGAGATTGTGATTATCTGTGGGCTGAGATGCTGCTTGCAGACGGGAGGTGACCAGGGGTGGCTGTCCCCAGCTCGTGCCACCTCAGAACGTGCTGGCACCTCTGGCTCCCCTCCTGCTCCAACACAAGGGCACAGCAGCAGCGAGCCTTGGGAAGCTCCTGCCATGGAGAAATCAGTCACTTTAATTACCCCTTGCACTGCATTTATCTCCATGAAAGGTCCCTGGCTCCTCCAGCACTGACTGGCAGGGGGAGCAGGAAGGAGCAGCAATGATCTATATGTTTGTTTATTTATTTCAGTGGCACCAGCACAGAACAGGGGCCCCCTGCACCCCAGGCTTTTCCCACGGCTCATGAGCTTCCAGACCCTGCTCGGACAGGCAGAGAGGAGGACTGCTGCAGGAGCCCAGTCAGGAGGTGGGGTGGGGTAAGCAGACCTGGCACAGGGCAAGCACTGCCCTGCTTTGAGGGGAGAGAGCAGAGAGAGGAGCTACGTGCCCAGCAAGCAGGTGAGGAGAGGCAGGGAGAGGGCAGGGAGGGCAGCGTGGCTGTGTCCTGTCCCCTGTGCACCACTGTCTGTGTCAGTCCCAGCAGCTGGGAAGCACTTTGTGCTGTGACAGGGTTTTTTCTGTCATTGACCCCAATTACGGAGGCAGCCTGCACGGACACGTCTCTGCTGTCAGCCCAGCAGCTGCTCGGTGCCTGGAAATGTGGCTGCCCAAATGTGAACAAAAGGAAGGGCAGGAGCTGGGGTTAAGGGCAGCTGGCGTGGTGCTGGGTGCTGGCAGGGGTGCAGCAGCCCTGGGAGAGCCTGGCACACACACAGACCTGTGTGCACCCCATTCACCTGCCGGGACCCCAGGCACTGCCCAGCACTGCCCTGCACTCACACTCACCGGGGCTGCCCACAGTCTGTTTGCAGCTTTTCCACCCTCTCCAAGCAGTTTCATTACTTGCACAGCAGCATCACAAAAGCAGAAATCCAGCACATGGTCGGATCCTAAAATGCCCACCTGCTGTGCCCTGGGCATGGAGAGGGGTGCTGGCAATAGCCACGGCACTGGGGGCAAGCCTGGCCCTGCTTCCCACGGTTGGGCTGGGCTGGACTGGGCTGGGCTGGGGCTGGAGATGCTGCCGTGGGCTCCAGCCCAGCACAAAGCACAGCTGCCTGCTCCTCACTCAGTGTGAGGAGCACCAGGAGGAAGGGCTGTTTTATTCAGGTTTTCTCTGGAGCATTTGGGGGTAGTAGATCAGCCAGCTGCTCCCTGGACAAGGGCTCACACACAGGTGTTTGTGTTCCTGTGCGGGAGGTTTCAGGCCCCCCAAGCACCATCTCCTGCCTGGGCAGGGATTGTGAGGAGCAGGAACCAGCTGCTCTGCCTCAAAACCTCCCACTGTGGAGCACCACAGCCAGAGCCTTTGTCTGTTTTCCCCAGCAGCAAAGGACAACAACAAAGGGGTTTATAAATGTTCGAGTGTAAATACACTTCCCCTGCTTGTGTTTCATGTCAATGACCTTGCAGAGAGGCAACGAACCTGTTATGGAGCACAGAGACACAAAACCTGGAAAAACACCCGTGCAACCAACTGTCACAATTCCAGAGCACCTACCCCACGTCTGGCTGGAGCAAGAGCTCCTCGATATGGGCACAGCCCTCTCAGTCTGCAGCTGACACATCCCCTGCCTTGCCTTTGTACACGATGTGTGCTCACGGACTAAAGTCCTGCACCAGACAACTAAACCACCGACCAAACAACCAAACCACGGCATTTCCTCTGCATTAACAGAGAAATAAACTCCCAGAGACTCAACCAGGGTCCCAGCTGAAGGCTTTGGTGGAGCACCACATGGCATCCAGAGTCTCTCCAGGACATGCAGAAGCTCACTGTGCCCCAGGAAGGAAGGCAGGCTCACCCCTCAGCTCGTGACCCTGGCCCCAGCTGTCCCTCACACAGCTTCTGCCTGCCCCTCCCTGTCCTGCTGTGCCTCCTGGCTGGGAATGCCCACACAGCTCCACCTGTTCTCTGCAGCACAGGAATTGTGCCCTGCTCAAAGGCCCACTTCTGTTATTATTTTTTCCACTGTTATTAATACCCAATTTGATTCCATTTGTTCCGTTTTACAGCTTGTCTCCTGCAATTGCCTGGCTTTAGAAACAGTTTTATCTGAGCAGGTGAGGCAGATTATAAATAAATGTTGTACCACACTTTGTATTTTAAGCAAATTTGAGACTTTCCTGATTAGGTGCTTTCACTGGAGAACCTCGTTCTGTCGGATAATTGCAACCTCGGTTCTTTATCCTGTCCTTTTGTTCTCTTCCCCCCTTGGCAAAGCTGCAATCTTGCACGAGAACATCAGCAGACAAAACCCTTGAAAATAACTCTCCAAAAGAAATCTCATTTACTTTTTAATCTGGTTTGGAAATTTGCCAGCAAAAATTTTCCCCGACAAGCAGAGGCATTTATTCCTAGTTATCACACTGGGCAGATCCTCACTCCCAGCCCAGGAAATGCAGCGGGACAGCGAGAGATGGAAACTGAAACCTTCTGATGTGTTATTTATTTGATATAATCTTCCTCCCAGTAAGATCAGCAAGCAGAGGACAGAATGAAGACCTTATCCATTCCAGCTGCCAGTGCTGAAAGGCCACACGGATACAGAGTCTCATTCCTACACTTTGGTAGGTTCTCCTTTATTTATTTATTTATCTATAGGCACACGTCTATACATTTGTATTTACCATTCCTGGGGGGAAAGAGCTGATTCCTCTCGTTTCCTCCTGGACAAGGAGAGTTTCACTGCATTACTTGAGAGTCCTTTTGCCAGTGGCAGCCATGGGACAGTGCTGCTCCCTGCAGCACCATGGTTTTGTTTAATGCCGTGGCTAACGAGTGTCTATCAGAAGGGCCGTGAATTTGTTCTGTGTGGCATCTTCAGGGGCAAAGCAGAGGGAAGGACCACATGTTCCAGCTTAGGGAATGCCCTGGTTCCCGATGAAATCATCAGACTGAAGCTGAGGTCTGGAGTGATGTGGGCTCTGCTGAACCCCAAAATAATCCTTGTTCCCCTCCTTTCCCTTACAGCCTGGTGTAATCTAAGTGCAGGGGTCAGGGGGCTCCTGCCTGGTGTCTGTCCTCTCCTGCCACTGTTCTGTGCCCTGCCAGCACTGCCCCTCCAGCCTGGGCATCTCCCAGGCTGCAGCTGCTCCCAGCCACGCCGATTCCCCAGCCCAGGCAGCGCAGGCGCTGAAGTTTCTGCATCAAAGTTTCCGTCTCTCACTTTTCCTTCTTGGAACGATGCCTCCTGTGGGAAGTGTAAATACAGAAAGATGACAACGTGTGCATTAGCGCTCGTTAGAATGTCATCATTATATCCTGCAAAGTGTCTGCTGAAGGGATCCCTGAAGGACACTTAGAGATGGAGCAGCTGCTCCGGATTTGTTCCAGCTCACATCTCAGAGAAAATGACATTGAGATGGATCCGGCACCGCGAGGGGCTCCGGAGCAGAGCAGGGAGGAGAGGGGAGCCCAGCAGGGCCAGGGTGGACTCAGCAGGCTCCCACTGCCCTCTGCCTTTCTGCCTCACTGTGTGCTGAGGGTGCCCACCATGAGGGCTGAGACCCAGGGATGTGCCCCCATTCACACATCCCTTCAAGGGAATCACCGCAGCAGGGGAGGTTTGGATTCTTTGGGGGGAAAGCCCAGAACACCATCCAGATGTCTAGAAGATGACACACACCTGACCAAACCCTCAAGTGTGTTTTAAGCTGGATTGTCATGTGCTGGAATCAAAACAATCTCACTTATCCCTTCAGTGGAGTGGGGAGGTTTGTACAACCAAAGCTTCACTGGCACCAGAGCCAGGATGGCTGCAGGCTGCCTTTGGTGGTGCCAGGGGACAGGGGACATGGGCTGTGTGACAGCCTCCCCGTCTGGCTGCCTGCAGAGAGGCAGTCCTGGCCCGAAATGCAAACAGTCCCAAGGGAACTCGCTGCAGGAATGAGAAAGGTTAAGAACTGTGATTGACCACGAGAACATCCAGACTCTTACACTGCTGGGAGCCCTCTCCCCGTATGTCTGCCCAGCAAATAAAGAAAAAAGCATTGTCTTCAATTCCCCTGTCTCCTGGGAGCTCCCATCACATCAAGGAACAAAGGCACAGGCAGAATTTCTTCACTTGACAGCAGCAGGCAGCTCCTTCCCTGGGAGCAGCGTTAGGGTTGGGGGGACCCCTCCTGTGCAGGGGGCTCAGGGGCCTCTCCACACCAGACAGCACTCAGGGAGCTGCCACAGAAAACTCTTTAAAAGATTTAGGTGTTTGAAACAATGCTTAACTATTAAATTATGGGAAAAGAGGGTAGAAGGTATCACCGGTACAAATAATAAATGCTGACATTACTAGAGAAAGTAGTTTAAATTATCATGCTTCACTTTTCCCAGAGTCCTGTTGCAACTGTAACATCATTTAAGTAGGTGTCAGGTGTCAGGGAAGAAACAGAAAATTAAACCTGCTTGGTCTGATTCATAACAGTCAGGAATGGTTACTTTAAGCAATGCTAGTGAAGGTTCCCATTCATCTAACACTGCACGGAAGCACATTATCAGTACACATACAATCAGCTATAGCTGACACACAGCTGCTTTTTATAGTCTGTTTCCTATCATGTCTCTTTTACAGCATGCTTACAGAATGCTTACACATCAAATATTGCTGTATGTTTTGCATAATAATAATCGTAGCGCAAAAAATTTCCAAACTCTAAAGGATCCTGCCTTCATTAGATTTTCTCTTTGTCATCCATAATGTGTGATACTTCAGTGAGATACTTAATGCAGAAATAGCATGCTCTAGTGTGAAATAGTATTTTGAAGTAAATGAAATAATTTATTATAATTATCAAGAATTCAATAGGTGTTCCTTGATGTGAGTTAGGAAAAAAATGCACAAAAGTTCCTGGTGTCCTTAGTGATGAAATGTTATATCCTTTTCTGAGTCAACATCTATTTAAAATGTCAGTACATATAGGAAACTATGTGAAGAAACTGTAATCCTTACTCTGGTGCTCATTGAAAGATTCATGTACTATTGGCAGAATAATGATTGGGAGACGAAGCCATACTAATATAACAGCTCAAAAATGTACCTGAGCACAGAGGGCTGTGCCCTCAATATTAACAAAATTATGAAACAGTCATAAGAGTTGTCACTTTTAAGGGTAGTGGACTTCTGTAAACTTAATGCTCAAAGGATTTCCTCTCTTCCACTTCCTTGTTGCTGTTCCTGTTTGCAGTCCATGTAGTAGCAAGGTCGAACAAGTATGCCAGAGATCTAGTTATACGCACACAATATACACACAGCACTTCTATAGATTATGTATGCACAATACCTCTGCTCCCTTCCTTCCAGCTGAGCAGGATGCAAACTCAGGAGTGGACTTAAATGTATTCTTCTTTGATTTGCAGTCACTCCCATATTTTTGGAAGACGCAAAATCTTATACTAGATCACAGTAATCCAAGCCTAGACCTTGTTTATGCAGGCTCCAGATTCAACCTCAAGTCTTTCCAGACTGTGTCTTCCTCCTACTTTATCATCTGGTGTAGGTTGAGGATAACTAGCAAATCCAAACACACAGAATGGAGAGCAATATTATAGCCCAAGTAGAAATATAATTTAATAATAAAACATGACATACTGAATCGATCAGGATCAGCACTTGGCCAAACAAGCAAATTCATCAGCATATTTACATATCTATGACCCCTTTTATCCTCTCTCCATTTTCACACACTCATTCCCCCCCATCCACCTTGATCCCTCCTTTTGACTTTTTATCTGAACATGCCATGTTGTGTACATATGTACCAACAGAAAAATTTACTATATTGAATTTTATGTAATCACACAAGTACTCACAGACTTCCTTAATAATCCTATGAGACCTATGATCATTTTTTCCCTTTCTTACCAGCTACAAAATTCTGGCTCAATATCTATAAGGCTACAGTTGAAGGATTGCCTCTCAGTAAGCTGAGAGCTCTGATCTTTGAATATATATATGTTGGAGACAGTGAGTTAGAGGTCTCTCTGAATTCTTCAGAGAGAAATCAGAGTGCAGAGACTGAATAAGTCTTAGAGTGGGTTCTGATGTTTTTAGTGAGTAAAAGGTCTGGATTCCACAGTAGTAGCTTGTGTTCTACTGAAGGTTGCAAACATTCTGATATCTTCTGTAGAGGCTCCAGGACCACAGTTATAGACAGGACTTAGACATAATAGAGTTATAGTAAGAATATTGCTTATATGTCTTAGATAGAACAAGATAGAGTGTCTGCATAGTGTTATACATAACCTCGTGTGCTAAGAAACTAGAATTCTAATAGGTTAAAGAGTGGTGGTCTGAACTTGCATCTTAGCTTGTTGGAAAAATCCTATATAACAGTACGTATGGAGAGAGTTGTTGCTTTAGCTATTGGCTTTTGCCAGGGCTTCTAGCCATTCTCTTATTGCTTATTGCTGCTGCTTTTGCTTTTGAGACTGATGTGTTTTGTAATAAGATGTGCTTTGTAATAAATAACCTTTTTACCTGACAAGTAAGAGCCTAAGAGCTCAGAGTAGGAGCCTATAGAGCTCTGGAATTAGGTGCCTATAGAGCACCTGGGGGTCAGAAAGAACCCCCACATCTGTTGCCACATATATATATTAAAAAAAAAATTCTCACTAGGTTTCACTTTTCAGAGATTCATTCAAAAAACTCAGTCAGGTAATTAATTGTCTACTTACTTCTGAATACAGGTGAATTGATTTTCCAAGTTAGCAGACAAATTGTCCACTTAAGCTGCTTTAGAAGCTTGGAGTCCTTCTTCAATGTTAGTCTTTCATTCACATTTATTGGAATTTCACACAAACAGAGGAATTCTCACAGTGATACCGAAATATAAGCTGAAAGTAGTTTCCTCAGTCAGGATTTTCCTTAATAACACTATAAAGAACTTGATGGGCAAGATTCACTTTGAACATGTAGGTGCCTATATCTAGGTATCTAAAGGTGCACATCTACAAATATAGTTAGAATAAAATATATTCTGTCCATTTACTATATGGAATCAGTGGAATCCTTGACTTTCCCTTAGACACCTGCAGTTTGTTCAACAAAAAGCCCTGTAGACCCCATTGACTGTATTCATGTGGCATTAGCCTCACTTGTCAAAGGAGAGGCATTCAGGAAGTCTATGAGGCATCTCTCCTGGTTTCCAGGTGTGGAAACAGGAAAAAAAAGAATCTCTGCTATGTCCTAAGGCTTGTCAAATATCCCTGTATAGCAAGCTTGGGCATCCTGTGCCAGTTCAGAGACCACTGGGTGCCTAACTGAGGCAACTGCATTAACTTTCTCAGGGACTAAATTAAGCCTGAATCACATACTGTAGTTTGGAATTATTGCTCACCATTTATTGGGAATAAAGTACAAGATAATACCATTTAGATCTTCATTTGTGTTGCCCAAAGCACTGACATCGCAGAAACCATTGCTAAGATTCAGGATGAATTATTTAAATGCAGGCTGGGGGAAGAAGTCCAGAAACAATTACATTTTTTAAAAGTAATACAATCGAAAACAATAAAAAAGAACAGGAAATTGTCTCTCTAGTGAAATAAACAATTGAAAATTAGCATACATTTCCCAAATACGCTCATTTTGTGTTTATATAGTCACATTTTTTGTGCATGTGAGAGAGAAAAATTTAGAAAATTGATATTGGAAAATAATATATTTTATATTAAAAGGCTATTATTTTATGTATTTCTTTATTTATCATTTTTTTGTTTAAAAAGTCTCTGCTTATACACAAAGATAGATAGTGGTGGTAAAGAGTAGACTTTAATTAAATAAAATAATTTTTCCCTCAAGAATTTATCTAAACTAAATTGAACTTCTTATACCCTCAAGTACAAAATTTGAAACGGATGGCCAAACATTGTATTGTTTTAACCAGAAGTGTTTCCTGTCTTCCTAGCTACTATTTGCTGCTGTATCTGAGGTCAGCATTTCATGATCTGCTTATGAGTGAGTATTCTAATAAAAAAAAGCAATCATTTAGAGAGAAAAATCTGTCATACAAGAGATAGAGAAAAAAGAGCAAATATTAGAATAACAATAATAAAAATTTTGTTCTGGAGTTTCAAACATGTATTCAACAATAATTACTTATTTTTTTCCTCTTTGCTGTTTTACACATCTGTTGCATCATGATCATAATGACTGCTTTTAACTTCATCTGTCCTTCACAGTCTGCAGTGTAGCTATCTATATCTGGGCTTGTAATTTCGATGGCACTTACAGTCAATGGCAAAAAAATGGTTCTTGTCAGGAATGATTCACCAAACTTATTTTAGTTGTTTATGCAAATATGAAATCAAAGTAATTCTAGAAGTTCCCATTTCTGCCCTTCAACTGCATAAGGAGTTCATACAGTGAACTGAAATGGTGACATCTGGTTTTTTAGGCTTCTGAAATCACACAGAATTAAGTATTTTATCAGGAAGTATTTGGCTCCATACTGCTGTAAGGTGGGAATACAGTACTCTTCTGTGGTGGGGAAAGACTTATGTTTTCTATTGGGGAATGGCCAAGAATGAACATGTTGCACTCCATTCCACAGCACAGGTCTCAGGTCTGCATCCAAGGCTTTAACACAGGGCAAGAAAGAGAAAAGAGCCTGGATTGAAAAAGGAATTATATTTTAAAAAGATGAATATAGTTGAGTTGTAAACTCAAAGAAAGGAGTCAATGCTAAATTGATGAGATTAGATCCATTCTGCTTATGAAATTGTTTACACATGACTATAATGTGGTTGCTATTATTCAGAGGTGGTTAATGGCTGTAAGTGAAATTGAGGTGATAAGTCTTTTAAAAATATTAAGAACATTATTATTCTTGCATAAACTGGATACATATATATATATATAACTTTTTTCTCCTCTCTTCTACAACACTTCTTTATCTCTTTATGTCATTTGATGTGAATTATGGTTCTGTATCTACATGAAGGCCCTTTTTCTATGTAGGTTTTCTTCAGTTAATGAGTTCTTTGAGTTACTTTCCACCTTTTCATAAATACAGCTGCATACACAGATGCACAGAGATGCACATGCACACAAAAAGCCCCCAGCCCATATGTACTCTCTGTTATTTAAATATAGGGACTCTCATATGGGTCTGACCAAGTATTTTGCATTTTCTAGGTTTTTTCAACTCTACTGTTTGAAATTACTTAGTGTTCTTCCATATAATATGAATTTACTTCTGGAAAATTATAATTCCATAAGTAAGCATACCTCAATTAGCTTCAATATTCACATTCACTTAGTTGCTCGAATGAATTTTATATATACTTTCTATAAAATGTAATTTAATTACATGACATCAAGTTTTCAAACTTCATAATAGTAATAAAATCATATCTTTAAACAATCACAGTTTTAAAAAAATGCAACAT
Source organism: Pogonocichla stellata (assembly GCA_026546895.1). NCBI lineage: Eukaryota > Metazoa > Chordata > Aves > Passeriformes > Muscicapidae > Pogonocichla > Pogonocichla stellata. Next base: position 43,555,632 of record JAOTQZ010000001.1, read on the forward strand.
TGGCAAAAACCAAAACCCTTTATACAAAAAAATATTATTAAAACTAAAAAGACCCACATAAAATAATTGAGAGGAAGAAATTACCTTCAAGAAATTTTCTGTCCTTGGGGTTATCTATTACAATGGACTGAAGGTGTATGTGATAAGGCTTCTTTGTATTCTTTGGATAAATATCGAGGTAATTTGGCTAAAGAGTTAATCCAAATGATGGAAAAGGCTTCCTAGAAAGGTAGTCGATGCCCCAAGCCTGCCAGTGTTTAAGAGGCATTTGGACAATGCCCTTAAAACCATGCTTTACCTTTCATTCAGTCCTGAGGTTGTCAGGCAGTTGGATGATCATGGCAGAGCCCTCCCTGCTGAAATGGTCAATTCTATCTTATTCCAAAGAGATATTTTGTGTTGCATTATTCAGAATATAGAAACATTACCACTACTGACACCATAAATGCTAAGTGTTTTAAGTAGAAAAATTTTGCTTGCCTTCGAAAAACAACACAAAATACCCAAAAGAAAAAAAAAACTGAGTAGTCTTACACATTGTTTTTACTGAAGAACTTGAAAGAAAACTGAGATCCAAATAGATGCAAATTTTCATACCAGGCCTGTCTTTATTTCCCATCAGAAATCTCATTAACTTTGACAATGTAACATGCTGCTGCATACTGAAAAACCTGTTATATTTGACTACCACAGATGTCTCTGTAGGTGTCTGTGAAGAGCACCCATCAAATTTTTTTAAAGTATTGAACAACATTTAAGTTAACTAACACTTTTTTAATTAAAAAAATTATCATGTTTATTAATACCAACATTGGACTATTATCAACTGTTGTTTTAGCATGAAGAACCATTCTTCACACCACTTACCTGAGGAAATAAACGTCATGAACTATTTTTTTGATAATAGACTGTAAAACCATAGTGAGAAGGCTGCTGACCTCAATTCACCCTAACTCACTTATGAATATTTAAATTCGGAGGAACTCTTGGCTGTAACACATCCTCTGTTGTTGCAGGAATTGAAAGTAAGATATTCTCAGGTGACCAAAACTCACATCAATCAAAACTTATAGCTCAAGGCAAGTACTTTGAATATGCCACATAACAAAATAGAATTCTTATTTTTTCAGTAGCTAATAAATACAAATACATATTCAAATTATGCCAGACCTGAAGAAAATCATCCCCTCCTAATCATTCAGTGGTGGTTATGATATAGAACAAAATTCAACAATTTTTTTTCTTTTTTATTCTGCTGGAAACCTTCATCAGTGTGGTCTCTCTGTGGGCTGCAGTTTCCCTCACGATAGACCCATCTGCTCCAGCATGGGTTGTTGGGTGAATATCTGCTCCACCATGACTGTCCATGGGCTATGGACGGACTAAGAGCTTTACCATGGTATTATACAAGAGATGGAGGGGAACCTCTGCTCTGATGCCTGAAGCACACCTGCTTTGCCTCCTTCTTTTCTAACCTTAATATCTGCTGGGATGTTTCTCTCACATCTTTCTTAGTCCTCTCTGTCATATATTCCACTCAAAATTTTATTTTACTTTTTTTAAAATGTGGTTTCACAAAAACGCCACCAGCACTGTTGATGGGCTTTTGACAGCAGCAGGTTTGTTTCAGTGTCTGCTTAAATTGGTTCTGTCAGGCTTGGGGGCAGCTCCTGGTGTTTCATCACAGAAGCTGCTTCTGGGGCCACTGCCCACTACAAAAACCTTACCACAAAAACCCAATGAAATATTATTTATTGTTATATTTATATTCAACATTTTGGCAAAAGATATATACCTGCACTTCTAAATATTCCATTATGTAATTCCAAACAATTTCTATATAAAATTTTGATTTCCTATTATTTCTGTGTGAGTGTTTTAGATTGCGATAATGTAGTGTGTTGATCCTGGCTGGATGCCAGGCATCCACCAAAGCTGCTCTATCATTCCCCTCCACAAGTGGACGAGGGAGAGAAAATTTAATGAAAGGTTCATGAGTTAAGATAAGAAGAGGGAATAATCACTCACTGATTACCATCATGGGCAGCAGACTTGGCTTGGGGATATTAATTGAATTCATTACTTAACAAAATCAGAGTAGGATAATGAGAAATTAAATAAATCTTAAGAATGCTTTCCCACCACCACTCCCTCCTTCTTAGGCACTATCTTCTTCTCTGCAGCAGCTCAGGGAGACAGGGAATGGAGGTTACGGTCAGTTCATCACACATTGCTCTTGCTATTGCTCAGGGGGAAGAGTCCTTCCCCTGCTCCACTGTGGGGTCCTTCCCATGGGAGACATTCTTCACTAACTGCTCCAACATGAGTCCATCCACTGGCAGCAGCTATCCATGAACTGCTCCCATGTGGGTCACGGGGTGCAGCCCTTCAAGGACAGGCTGCTCCAAGCATGGATCCCCTATGTGTTCACAAGTCCTACAGGAATCCTGCTCCAGCGTGGGCTCCTCTCTGTATGGGTCTGCAGGTTGCTGCCAGGACCCTGCTCCAGCACAGGTTTCTCATGGGGTCACAGCCTCCTCTCAGACCCTCACCTGCTCCAGCGTGGGCTCCTCCAGGGGCTGCAGGGGGATCTCTGCATCCCTGTGATCCTCCATGGGCTGCAGGGCACAGCTGCCTCCCCATGGGCTGCACCAGGGGCTGCAGGGAATCTCAGCTCTGGCACCTGGAGCACCTCCTGTCCCTCCTTCTGCACTGACCTTGGTGTCTGCAGGGCTGTTCCTCTCACATTTTCACTCTGCTCTTCTCTGGTGGCAATTATAACAGCACAATACCTTTTTTTCCTTCTTAAATATATTATCACAGTGGTGTTACCACCATTCCTGATTGGCCCAGCCTTGGCCAGCAGTGGGTCCATCCCGGAGCTGGCTGGTGTTGGTTTTGCCAGACATGGAGGAAGCTTCTGGCAGCTTCTCACAGATGCCACTCCTGTGGCCCCTCCACTACCAAAATCTGGCCACATAAACCCAACACAAATTATAATATTTAAAAACTGATCTTCCAGCCTTTCCCAGAGGCCTTATACAACTGGGCAACTGAAAGTGTGACAAATCAGGTTCCTGCAAAAGTATATAAAATGGCTTCCTGAACATTTGAATGATTGTGGAATACTATCCCTTCAATATCCATGAGAAACTGGTACTATTACAATTATTATTACAAAATTAGTTTCCTTGCTTCAGCTTGGATTGACATCTAATGCATGTGGTCTGTGTAAGCCAAATATTTCTGTAAATATAACTATGAAAAAAAACGTTTCCATTATTTACCTCAGGATTCTATAGCAGAGGAAAATCAGCCAGAAAGTGTTACCAGTGTTAAACATTGGATGCTAGAGATGAAAATTAGTAAATAAGATATACAAAATTGCTCACACATGCATGCATAGAGATAATAAAAAAAGTGACTAAGGTAGAAATGATGCAATTACACATTGTATTTCTTTCTACAAGTAATAATACCAAGTAATCTGAATGGTTAAATCTTCTATAATTTTATACTTACTGGATTCCTCAGGAACAACCTAAAGATCTTGAGTTAGGTGGTTTGGGGATATTATGTGCTGTGAAATTTTTGATTACTTTCATTTTGGTTGTTCAACCGTTAAAAATCTACTTGAATTCTGAAGTTATTTTGACAATTAAGTTCAGGAGCTGGGAATATCAGTTTCAGTTTCAGAAAAATCCTCATATTTAAAGGAACAGATTCATATTAGAGCATTAAAAACACATCTTTCTCCATATTAAGAATGGAAAAGAAAAAAGTGCTCTATTATTTCCAGCATTGTTGAAACTGTGGAGAGAGCAGCAAAAAGAAATGAAGCTGCTTGGACAATTTCAGTGGATGCCTCATTGACTGTTTTGCTGGAAAAAGAGAGACTTTTACAAACAAAATACTGGTGTAAGAATCTAATATGAAAATTGTTTTTCAGGGTCAGGTACCTAATTTAAACGAGCAGCTGAATTTTGAAACAAAAGTAAAAGTTATTCAGACAACAGAGTTTCATAAAACTCTCTCCATGATATCTCTTTTTCCACATTTTATTCTCAGAACCTTAACAAAGTTTGCTTTTATGATGTTGGCTCTTATAAATCGCCATTTAACACACACAGTTCTTCTGTTGCAAAGGCATTTACACACTGTTATTATGAACTCCTCTCCCAGAGGTCAGTTCTTCATAATTGCAAAAGCCATGACTTTATAAAAGACTATGAAGTATGTGCAAGCTTTCCACATAGGTTTTTGAAAGTTTTCCATTTTAAGCTAGATCCACTGCCTTGTTAGCACCATTGAACCATTCATTTAAGTTAAATTTAAGTCATTTAAAGGCATTTATCATTTGAAGTTTCACTACACATATATCTAAATATGAAACAAGATGTCCTATGACAGCTTCTGTTGGGAAATAGAATGAGAAAAGGAAAAGTGGTAAATTAATTTTTCAGAATTTAAATGATGATTATAATACGATACCAAATATAATATGTTAATTAAAACTGGAAAAGGGTCTGATAGTATATGAAATGTAAAGTATAGACAGCACTCTGTAAGGACAAAATAATTATTTGATTAGAAAGCAGTCAGCCACCACCTGGAGATTTTCAGAGTTCTGTGTTGGGACTCACTTGATGTACATTCTAGTTTCTGACCTTAGTATAGGAAGTAGGAAGGTATGAAGGCAATTTTCTAAGTTATAGAGTTAAGACACAATCTTGACATGAAGAAAGAATCAAATATACAAAGAACTGGATAACCTAAAGTAACAAAAAAAAAAAGGAGTTTGAAACCTTAGGGATCTTAAAAAACCTTGCACTTGTAGAGATGAGTGAAAAGAATCCAATCGAGGATGCTTGAGCTATAAATAATTGCAAATAAAAACGGGCTAAATTATCACTACATGAACAGAAACCATCAAAACACAAAACCTAAAAATAAAAAATGACATTTAGAAAATGATGAATCTCACATCTATAAAATACTGCAGATGCTTCATCTGGAATATTTTATCCCACGGTTAGAAGATGTAAACTTCAAGCCAAAGAATAAGAAAACACTTCTCTGGCCAATCAAAGAAAAATAAAACCTGCCACATAATAGAAAATAAAGCACACTTTTTTAAACTCAGTATAATAAAGATGGAATGAACTGGACTGCCCATTTGGGTTTCGGGTGTGTGGGTATTTTGCACTTTTTTTTCTTTCCTGTAAAAGCTGAAAAAGTGAATATTAAAAGAAATTCCATAAATAATTTTTGATTAAGAACTCTGATCTTAGCACAATCTTGATTTGATTATGAATATTTGCTCAGCTCTGACACACTTTCTTGTGAATGCAGTGTAAGCAGTTTAACAGGTTAGATGGCTCTCTTAATATATTTTTTCCTCATTAGCACAACATACCTCTAGATGACCCATTTTTTACCCTCTTCTTTTCACATGCAGTTTATATGCAAGCATCTAATTAAGGATAGTCTAAACTGTCCTATTTTCTTCTGAGTGTTTATAGTCTAGTAATAGTCAAGGTTGTTCTCAAATATGTCATTCTGCCCACTTAATTGTTTGAGACAGTCTTTCCTCATTATCTTCTTGGCCTGAAGATCCAAAAGCAGTGACTGGAAAGTGTTCAAAATACTGTTCATTCCTTTTATTCTGCAAAGATAGTGCAGCCATAAGTTATAGCTGAAAGGCAAAATCTTGTTCAGCAAAAAGACAAATTAGGGTGAAAACAAGTATCAGCAGTGAAGGAAACTCCAGTTAAACTTATATAAGTTTATACAAATCCCTGAGGGTGTTTTAGTTCCCAAGAAAATGTAGGAATCCTATGTTCACTTGTTTGCTCTTTGTTATTTTCACATATCCCTAGATCACTGGTTATTTTCTACACATAATAAGTTGTTTAACCAGTTTACGTATAAAGTGTTTTTTCCATTTGCATTAAAAACTGCTCTTTGTTTGGACTCAGGCCTTAATTAAAGGAAGATTATAGATGTGCACGTGAGGAAAAAAAATGGGATTTGCTTTTTGAGTTTGATTTTGTTTGTTGTGGAGTTTTTAAATCTTATTTATTTTTAGTTTCAAGTTTTATAGATTAAAATATCCAGGATTTGGAAATAAACCTTTTTTGTTTTATCATTCTTAATTATGTTTGTTAATATCAATATACTCAAGAGATGAATAACAGAATGAATAACAGTAAAAATCATATATACATATAGATGTCACTCAATGCAGCAAATTTCTTTAGAATAGTCAAAGGAAAATGCAATTATTTTTAAAATTTCTTGAAAAGAAGACTAATGCAGCAGATTTAAAACTTCCTTGCATTCTAGCTATAGTTAAAAATAAGTTTAAATTCAACTTTGGGTACTTGGGGTACATTCATTCAATATTCATTGGTTGCATATAAAAGCAAATATAGACTCTCCTTTTTTTTTAATACATTGTATTTTAGCATAGGCATGAGTTCCCCCTACTCTTCTGTATTTTGTGTGGTAATTTAGTATTATGCAGTTAAAACAAAAATGTTTTCAAATGAACTTTTCACTTTCCCCAACATCCATGGTAATATGTTATATCTGCACTTCTTTTTATAATTTGTTGCATAACTATTTATCATAGTAGAACTGAAAAGAACTACATATTAGCATTTCAAATTGCTTTTTTCTGTGTTGCAACATGAAAATACGTGTATTACATGCAAGGAGGGATAAAAAGAGGCCATATGCTTCAGACTTTTTAGAGTTGGTGCTGACATTTTATACAGGCACCAACAACTTCTCCAGTATGCTAATGTAACAAGTACTTTTTAAACCAAACAAAACCCACAAACAAACAAACAAACAAAGAAACAAAATTTAAACAATAACACATCCCAGAAAAAAAAAATCTAAGATATACTATCATGTTCTTCTTTATAATATAAAAGGAGGACAAAATCACTGTCTAAACTTAAGAAATACATTATTTCCCTTTTAACAAAAAATATGTAAAACTGAAGTTTGTGAGTGTGATTAATCTTGGAAAAGCCACAATATTCCAACTTACAATTCCCAAAAACCTTCTTTATACTCTTCTGGTTGCAGATTTAGAATTCAAAAATTATTTGTCCATTGTGAATGTCCATAAAACATTATTAGTTTATCTTATGAAGGCATTTTATTCTGAGGCATGAGCATAGCCTTTGAAATAGCTAGTTTATGAGTAATTTATACTGAAATATGCCATTTTTTTACCTAAATGGGTTATGATAAGAATAGGAGATTTTTACCTGTATTTCTTTCCATGAATTTTCGCACTCTTCTTGTAGTTGCCATCACAAATTTCAAGAGATGATTAGTAGTAAGATGTAACAATTTTTGTCTGCTAAGAAATGAGTTTTTAAAAAATAACTTTAACAGCAGAGTCAGATAGAGAGTGACATTTATTTCTGTAAAGTCTAAATTTTAATTAAAGTTACCACTTGCCACAAGTTTTCAGTATCTACCTAATAATATTTATCTAGTAGTATTAGCATTGGTATTAACCTTAATAATGATGTTTCAGAATTAAACAGTATGTTTAGAAGGAGCCCTGCCTTTTAAGGACAGAATTTGCTGGTTCATTATCCTTGACGATCTCAATAAACACAATAGCTCAGACAAGGAATGATAGAAAAAGGAATCTGGAAGTCGAAACAAATCACAGAGGATTTTCTATAAATCATTATCCATCTATGCTCCATATGAAAAAGGAATGTTATAGATTGCATTAAAGCTTCTTTTTATTATGCAGATGGATATTTTTTTAATTTAAGTTTACCACCCTAATGGTACTAAACTGAAAAACAATGTGTCATATCAATGCTACTACAATACATCAATGTTCAAAGAAAATGCCATGAGATATCAGTTTTAGACATCAGACTTATCTTTTGATCAACGCACAGTAGGAAGTTTCAAAATAACTGAAATTAGAGATTTTCTATTCATTATACTGTATGCCCATTACACTTTTTATAAAGTCAAAGGAGTATGATGCAGAAAAAAGAAGGGAGAGAGAAATGAATATTTGCAAACTGCACCAAGCTTGGGACTGTTTATAGAGGAGTGAGGTTTTTGCATTTGACGAAGACCAACTTGAACCATATAAATCAACATTTACAAGGACGTCTACATAAAAACATTAGTGCCAAAATATTTCTAAGAGTTGCTATTCTTAGAATGATTGTAGTCTAATTAAACCAGTTACTTAAATTTTTTTCTTCCTTGTGTATGTTTGAGACATGCCTCCTTATGTGGTGTCATGTAGAACAATTTCAGTGTGCTTAAAATCTCTGTGTGACTCAGTAATTAAGTACTGTATAACCTCTGCCCTCACCCTTTGTATAGGTGCAAAATTTACCTCATATATTTAAAGAATTATTAAATTCTGATGGCACAATTAATTTCACATCCGGGCTTTTGGTGAAGACACTGATATCAGATGAAGAAAGAATTTTACTTTGTGAAAATGACCTTTTACTCTGCGATATTATCTGCACTGGTTTATTATCAGAGATAAACGAAGCTGCCTCAGGCAACAGTGCAATCAATTACTGCTTTCTTATTCCAGACTGAGCTGTGTTCTTCAATTTATTCTTTGCTTCTTGTTGCTGTGTTTGAAGAGGGAATTATATTCTCCAGGCTGATGTAGGATGTGTTTTGCTTCTTTCAAAGATGTATAATTTATCAACTCAGAAGACTTCACCTATAAACTATGCACGTACATATGCACACATTTTCTGTGTGCATGTGTGAAGACATTTTTTTAATATATCATTATAAAATAGGAATAGTATATACAAACAAACCTGTTTAGCTTTTAATTTTAATATTAAATCCAGATGCTTCTTTATAATTTACTTTGTTGTAGAGGAAGAGGGGTTTTTTCCTTTGAGGCATGCATTAATTTTTTACCTTTCCACATAGATAAAACTCACTTCAAATCTAACATGGACATAATTTTATCATTTTTTTTCCCTTTCTTTTTCATTACTATGTTCATAACTAAGTTCAGAAGTAATAACTTATGTAAAAAGAAATTTCTGTAAATGTATATTTTTTGCAGAAATTAAAGTTAAAATTAGCTTCTCTGAAAATGCAAAACTATTGATAATTACATGGTTTCTATGTTCATCACAGTCTCCAAGCATCATATCACTGCAGAAATCTCCTTGACTCTTTCCTCTTTGTATTGTACCTTCAGTAAGTTGAAGTCCTGTACAAGGACAAAGTCTCGTCATGGTGAGACTTCTCCCAGTTGTTTATAGAATATTTCATTTGCCTCTTCTTCTTGGTTGAGTGGTCCATAACTGACTGCTACAATGACATTTGCTTTGTTGGCTTTCCCCCTGACTCTTACCCATAATTAGGCACTCAAATATTAATAGTTGTATTTGCAGTTATATCATCAGTTATATGTAATCACAGTCTAGGGTGTGTGTATCTCACTAACTTCGTTAAGCTAATAGGGAAATTAAGAAATTATTCTTCTTGGCAACGCAAAAATGGACACACGTCCAAACCTCCACCTATTAGTTTCAGCACTGAAGCAAACCAGAGCAAAATAAATTTTGTCAGTGAACATAGATGAAAAGATCAAATGCAGATCTAGTTCAAAGTAAGGCTTAGTTCATGTTCTTTTTTCTCATCCTCTGAAACTTGCTGGGCATTACAGGATAGCTCTGGTTTTGACAAAGTTTAAACCAATGTCTGCTCGTTGAAAATGAGCTTTCTAAAGATCTAGAGCAAAGCAAACATTCATAGCTGCTCCAGGCGTGTTCTCTGCGTGTATGTCAAATGCTGTAAACAAGAAATAGAATGCATTCCAGATGCTTGTGAAGAGTGATGACATCAACCAACTCCTAGCCACTCATTCTTTAAAACAGCTTGTGAACATCAAATAGATTTGCCAAAATCATTCAGCAGTAAAATGTTTTTATTAGCGCTTGTAAAAATCCAAATTGCTTCATTTCCTCAATGGAAAAAAAAAAGAAAAAAAAAAAAAAGAAAGTGGTATAACATTCTAAGTGGAATGAAGCATATCTTGGATCAGGAAGTACCATGCACAAAAGTTTGAATCCATAATTTTATCTCATGGTAATAGATCCAAAGAAATAAAACATGACAAATATTCATTTTTTAAGTTAAAATCGTATATTTGTACTAGCTGACCAAGAAGTTTTAATTTCATATTTAAAAAACAATGATAAAGACTTGAGAAGCTTTTTATAAAAAATATTTCATAATAGACTTACTATTAGCCTATTTAGATTAATACTGACAAAGACTATTCTTTGTAGCAGAAAAATAAGAAGCCACAAGGTTATGAATTTTGGTAAGAGTGTTTAGAATTCTTTGCAATATTTGTAATTTTGGGATTTTGTTTTCAGATAATTCTATTCCTCTTTCCAGGAATTTTTTTTTCTTTTCATAAAGGGACTGGATCACAATTCAGATTTAAATGTTTAAATGTTTTGAATTACATAAATTTTTGTCTCTATAAGACAAGTAATTTCAACTATGTCTAACGTTCTACTATGCTTTATTTAGGTGGTGTTTCTTAGTAATGTGCAAAACTGCAGTTCATAAAACTACAGAATTATGAGCATTTAGCTTTCTTTAAAAAAAAACAATTATTTGCAAATATTTGCATTGAAAAAGTCAATCTAATTCAAAGCTAAGGAATACCTTAAATAAAAATCAGATTCTGATCAATAGCATCATTGTTCAGCTTAAGCTGTTTAGATGCTCAGTTGTCATCTCATGATGTTTGCTGTACAAACATACTCTAATGATTTATTCCTATCTCTAAAGAAATGGTAAGTGTTTCAAAATACATGTTAATATACCCCTTTTTAAAAAAAATAACAATAGAGGCTGACATGAAATATCAGTTTCTAGATGCTGAGAATCGGATTACTTTATCCACAACATGTTGCACAGTGCCTCCCTTATTAACAAAGCAATCTGGGAACAATTGAGAAATCTCTTAAAGCAAGGCTGATTAATTGAAATATGTGGCAATAAACGTCCCCGTTGCATTGCAATCATACTGTTCTATATAACATAAAAGATTTCTTCCAAATGATCTCTGTTTTACAGGCACATATTTAGTATGCAATATCCATTATGAACTTTTGTTATGCATTGGAGACTTCTACAGAGTGCTGAAATTTTAGGGGAAAGATATAATATTGCTTTTTTTTCCTGAGAGAAATCATTTACTAGTTGCAAAATGTTCAGTGCTAAAATAGTCTGATCTGAAAGATAAACTGAGATGGGTATCTAGAGATGAAAATACCCAGAAGTGAGGGTAGCAGTGGGTCACTTAAAAATTCAAGAACCCAGACATTGCTTCAGCTATGTGCCATATGGGGGAATATGCTTCTTTATGAAACTCAGCTGTTGCAGGACTCAAGTGATGTCTCTGAAGGATGTCTGAAATCACCATTTGAGTTCTGATTTTGCTTAAACTGCGCAAAACAAAAGTTCCAGCATACAGTGTCACTGTGGCCAGTAACAGATCATAGACTTTTCACTAGTTTTGCAACAGCCTCAGGGCTGATTTTGATTAGGTGGAATCTGTGTTAACTTTTTTTTACCTGACTGCTGCTTTGCTTTACCTGATTTAACTGCTACAACATTTTTTTTCTCTGATCAGGTGTTTGTGGCTAATTTGTTTTCCATATAATTGGGCACTAAACCCATGGTTTCGTAGAGAAAGGAGAAAATGGACCAGCACTTCACTAGTGACTAAATCAAATGTGACTTGGGCCACAGGGATTGCATTTTAGGCTTGGATTTTATCTATGAAAATGTGAACAGTAGGTAAAGATGTGTAAGTTAAACTTCAGCTATGGGATATTCTGTACAAAATAAAAACGGTGCCTGGAGGCTGTGAAAGCAAATCAGAAGGAAAGACCCTAGATTCTGCAAAGATGATTGGATGAGCAGTAGTGCCATCAGGAAATGAGGTGATCTATAGAGAATATAAAACCCAGTAACAACCAACAGCCTTGAAGCCTCTCTTCATAGGCGCCCATATTGACCTCTCACCACTACTGCATATCAAGTCACCCTCTCAGTCTCCTCTTCTTCAGGCTGAACAAGGCAAGTGACCTCAGCTGTTCCTCACAGGATTCCCTTCTAGACCGTTCAAAATCTTCGGAGAACTCTTTTGGATGGTATCTAAAAGCTTTACATCTTTCTTTTATTGCAGCACCCAAAACTGCACACTGGCCTCAAAGTGAGGCAGCACCAGTGAGTGAAGAGTGAGCCAATCACCTCCCTTGGCTGGCAGTGCTAAGAGTAAGTGCATGCTTTGTATGTAAGGAATGTTTGCTGCTCATCCATAAAGACAATACTGAGAGTAAAACAGATAAATCCAAAAAGTTCTGACACGCGCGTGTCACCTGCACAAGCACACACCCTCTTGCCCAGTCTTGGCTGTTTCCTCCTGCAGAAGACATGGCTACTCCAGCTTTGTGTGCCTCCTGCAGCTTCTGATCCTGCGCCAACACATCCACCACTGAGGAGGTGCCCCAGAAGGCGCCTCCACACCCCATATGGGGTCCCTGCATCCTGCCCCTCCACTACCAGACTCCTGTCAGGTGCAGGCTGCTCCGGGAGCCCCATGGGGAGCTTCGCTGCCTGGCTGCGACTGGATGTCCTGGCTCTCTCTATGAAAGCAGAATTTTCCTGATCATACAAGTTTCAACCGATCTTTTTTCCAACTCTACAGGGGCATTTCTAGCCAATACCACAAAAAATGGAAACAGTTCTATACAGAATGCCCCCTCACCCCAACATTTCAGCTTTTTGATTCCCAAAACAAGAACTGCAAAGAAATTGCTTGAAGTATATTCTTTACTTCAGTTCAGACCTTAAGAGAAATTGCCTTTTACCAACTCCAGTTCATTAATCATCAGAAAATTTTCACTATAAGTAGCAGGCAATAGCAGGCAGATGATGTTTAACTTGCTTTAATAAAAATCAAAAATATAACTTGGGTGAAAATAAAAGTGTTTTTTTCTTTATTGCTAGCTACTGTGGCACTAACAATTTAAATCTAGAAATCATCTTCATTTAAGTTACCAGAGACTTCAGCTGAAAAAACCATTGAAACGACCCTTATTAAATTAATTTAGTTTTTCTGTTTTGCATATTGTCTACAAATGTAAATTATGTCTTGAAATGTGGGAGATTGGATTGCAATTAGAAAGGTTAATGCTCAAGGGCATGAAATAGTTCTTAGAATTGAAATCTATCTGCAGTTATTCAAGAACTAATTTGGGAAAAAAATGTCTAGTCTGTGACTAGTCACTGGATGTGTTTAATGTTAATGTTTGCTGTTGGGACTATTTAAATGGTCACCTTTCACATAACATTGTCTTTGTTCTCTGATGAAAGCCTTTAATCTTTATAAATGAAAAGAAAAAATGAATCAAAGAACCATTGGGACTGGAAGGAGTTGGACTGGGGAGTGTTACCTATGTAAAAAACACAGACTGCAAAAGATTGTGACCTAAGAGGAAGTTTAGAAAATTTATTAATATTTTCCTGTATTCTCTCCTCTCTTATCACAAACAAAAATATTTTTTCTGTAGCTATCTAAATTATTAACAAAATTAAAAATTATTATGTTCCTTCCTAATCGAAAATGAATGAATAAGAAAGATTTTGTGACTATTTTATATTATTTTTCTTTTTCATTCATAGAGAACATTTAGGTTGTTCTGACCTTCAATTCATATTAATAAAATATACAAATAAGGCTATATTTTAAAAAATCATTATAAAAACTGCTATAATTGACATAAAAATAATAGAATCATAGAATAACTTGGGTTGGAAAGGATCTTAAAGATCATCTAATTCCAAAGTCCCTGCCATGAGCAGAATACTTTCCACCAGACTAGATTTCTCAGAGACTCATCCAACCTGGTTTTAAACACTTTGAGAAATGGGACATTCACAACTTTTCTGGGTAACCAGTTCCAATGTCTCATCATCATTGCAATAAAGAATTTTTTTCCTAATATCTAATCTAAACTGACTCTCTCACTTAAAAGCCATTCAATTCCTTGTCCTGTCCATGCTCTTATGAATAGTCTGTCTCCATCATTCTTGTAGGTTTCTCTATGAACTCAATGGAAAAATATTAATGTAACCCCTACAAGATTAGGATTTTACCCTTTTAT
>JAOTQZ010000001.1:43570192-43582045 GCA_026546895.1 Pogonocichla stellata
CTCTTGCTACACAGGTGAAATTTCAGAAGTGCAAAGGAAAGGTAACATGCCAATATTTACATAGAATAAAAGAAATGGAGTTACAGTCAGACACACACAAAACAATAAAATAATGCAAGGGAAATATCTGTGACTAACACTCCAGATTGAGCCTTAGAAACTGGGTTATTACTTCTAATTTTGGCATATGTTTCATATCAAATGTTGTTCAATCCTCAAAGGCTCTGCTCACAAAGGTCATACAGTTGTAATGTAATTGTTACCATTCTTCATCTTCTGAAAAATACAACCTCAAGTTAAGTACCTGATCTGTTCAGATGCTTAAGACTAAACTCCTAAAAATCAGAAAAGCTGTGGAAAATTTTGAGAAAAACACCTTTATTCCAAGACCTCTTTTCCTCCAGGAAAGGACTTACATGTCTCACTGGTGAGGACTGTGGCAGCTGCTGCACTTTATCTGTGATGGAGGTATTTAATCTTAGAATTGATGGCAACGGCAGTGATTCTGACTGGGTACCTCGGCATTACAGAAATACAAAAAATAATTGGTTAAGTATTATAATTTAATTAAAAGCTATTTTGAAATCCTGGTTGAAAGTATTTTGGATGCATTAGATTAAGTTTTAATAGATAAAGAATTGGAGTACACTCAGAGCTTCAGATTTGTTTGAATATGGAAGAATTAATTTTTCACCCAAATAATTAAAATGAAGAGGTTGTCTTAAAACCTGTTGTACTTTCTTGTCATTGGAGTTGTGTATCATGAAAAATCACTGCTGTCTAGATGTTCATTTATTAATCAGCATGAAATCCACATTTTCCAGATACTGGTGGCAGAAGTCTGCACAGGTCTTTGCAAGCAGACAGAGCTGTTGGAATTACTAATCAATGCACACTCTAAAAAATAATCAGCATATAAAAACATATTTAAATAAAATATAAATGCTTTCATAAATCTCCTAGCTAAACATATGTAATTAGTTTCCATGAAGAAAACCCGCTGCTAAATTAATTTTAATGTAGGGATTGCAGTAGCTAAAATGACATGACTGCATTGGTTGCTTTAGCTAATCTGACATTGAGTCCAAGGTTTACAAAATCAACATAACTTTTAGGACATTGTGCTTACTTAACAATATTGTTTGAATGACCTGCTTCAGAAGCAGCTAAGTAAGTCAAGATTTATTAGACAATTTCAACAAAGTATACAGAAATATCTCAAAGTATTGCTTGCAAGCTTAAATGTGAAGAGAAGAAGCAAACACTACTACAGACACTACCTTCACCTGAGGAAATTTTTAAATAATGGCTTCATGGCATTTTGGTATAAATTATGCCCTTGTGTGCTGTCAAAAATATTGATGATGTCTTTTTTTTTAACTTACACTAAACTATTTTTGCTTTCTATATTGCTGAGCTTCTTTTCAGTCTGACTAAATGGCTAATGCATTTTATACATTAGTTTTTTGTATATGAGTTATCATACTTGATATTGAAACACTGTGTCATTAATAAAGCATAAAGAGACTGATTTGTCCTTGATTTTCTTTCTGCATAGCTGGTTTACGGCTAAAGGATAAAAGCTGTTTCTAAACTCTCTTCCCCTTGAATATAAAAGAAATATCATTACATACAAATATTCTCCATTGTATTGTTATAATATTTATTATTTCTATCTTTTGAATGAAAATAGCCTTTAAAGACTTTAAGAGAAATGTATGAAATGTATATTAATATAAAAGACCTAAAGCAGCATACTAAGAATTTTCATTACTGTTCTTGCTTGATATTCAGGCTCCTTGAAAAATATGAAGAACAGAATGAAAGAAACATCCAGTCAGTAGCCTTGTACACTAAATGTATGACACCATAATAGACTCACTTTGAATCAAGAATAAAAACTGCCTCAAAGCATTAAGGAAAACTCTCCAAAATTTAGTGTTAAGATCTTAGTCAAGCAAAGCATTTCAGCAGGTGGAGCTAGACTGTTGGTGGAAATGCAAAAACTGCCTTTAATACTACAACTACTACCATTACTACTGCTGCTGTTGTTAAGTGATAAAGATGTTTTAGGTGCTTTAATACAAGTGAAATGATACTTGGGGAAAATGGTGAAATTATCCAATCTGGGCCACCTGCAACCTATTTACTATGTAAATTCTGGACCCTTACTCCAAAGAAGGCACTTAATCTTTCCCTTTCCTTTGAAAGAATTAGATCTGTGTCCACCACCCACTGGAGCTTTCTCTTTTATTAGCACGATATACCACATTACAAAACACTGTTTTATGTTGCCTCCTCAGTCATTCATACAACCACTGGTATGGCAACTGGATGTTTATGCAGAAAAATAAACTGTACAGCAACTTCAGGAATATTCTTGATTGCATCTGTATGAAATGAAGAAATCCTCACCACTGGACCAGGTTTCCCCAGAGTAATAACAAATATATCAGGAACCAGCCATGATCAGATAAATACTCCACTAAAAAATCAGTTGTTGAAACAAAATTTGGAAGGTCAGAATAGAGCAAGTCTAATCATAACAGTAACTGCTTTGTTTATGTCTAACCACAACACTTTATGATGTAGGCTCTATTGACAGTCTGACACTGTTGACCAGTATCTTTTAATGCAAAATGTAAGTTTACCCAGAATTAAGAGATATGTACTCAGATTCAATGATGTATATGTCTCTCTTCTCTGTCCCCATCTATACCATTTCTATTTAACTAGATGGAACCTAGGAAAAGAACATAAAGGGATTGAAAGGATCAATCTTAAAGTAGTTATAGATAATACTCCAGATATCAGGAAGAATTTTTATTCCAAATCCATGTCTCTGTCCAAAATGTGGTGCTATTTATTATTATGCACTATAATGTAGACCCAAGTGATAATATTATTGCATGGCAGGCACAATGCACTAAACACTTTTGACTATAATCCATTTGACTCAAGTCTTATGTGGCCAAAGTGCAAAGCCCACCTGTTTAATAACTTTCTCACAACTAAATAAAAAAAAAACTGCAAACAAATAAACAAAGAAAATTCCAACAGCTCTTGCTTCGAAAAGAAGAAAATTCAGCCCTACAGTAGGCCATTTCTAAAAATTTATGTAAGATATGTGAGACAGTCTTGGAGGTGACTATGAGGCTCACAGAACAAACAGAGCAGGCAAAGCAACCAAAACCAAACCTCCGCCAGCATTACATTCCTTTCTCCCTTTGATTTCCAGTATTGGCAGTGCATTTTTCCTGCTTGCATAAAAGGCAAGAATACTCTCCGGTTTTCTTTTGCATCATTAATCTGCAGACTAGAATATATTGTTTATAGTCCTTTCATCTCCTCAAATCCATTCTGATTATATAAAATTTCACAGTTTATTTCACATCTTTTGGACTATCATATATGAACAACACTCAAGGTACTCTTAGGATAAAGAAAAATCTAATAACATTAACACAGCAGGGCCAAAAATTAAGGGAAATGAAGGGCATTAGGTCATAGTTACATACAAGAGAACTTCCCTCCTGTTACAGGCAAGCCAAGCTTCTGACCATTATTTGGGACATTGTCAGATTTCCTACTCATAGATATCTTCTAGAATTTTACTTCTTGTATTAAAATACTTACATGAGCAATGACTTAGTAGTGTCTAGCATCACATTCTTAAGGAAGATATGAGATCAGAAATGCCATTATATTACTTCTGGCCAGATTTTGCATGCAGTTCTCAGTTTGAAAAATGTTGGTGTCTAATTCTAGATAACATTAATTTATAAATCTTACCTCTTGTGAATATGAAGGTTCTTTCAATATCCAAGCCCATTTTAGTCTTGACCTACTGTGAGTAATGATTTCCAGATTTATTTGCATTTATGGCACAATTGTAAAGGTTGTTTCCTTGGACGCAGTTGCATTAATACCATCAAGTAACAATAGAATTTCTGAATCAGCATATTAGGTGTTATGTTCATAGGAAGTGACTACATAATTCCAGTCACAATTTCTTTGCAACAAAACAAGAAACTACACCAAAAAAAAACCCCAAAACCAAACAAACAAAAAAAGTGATTGAACTAATAGAATCATGTCCCTTTCTTTTCAACAATCTCACTAAAAATTCCTATTCTTTGCTTACTTAGCTTTTTCTCTTACAACTACGATTATTTAATGAAAGGTAATGACTCAACATCTGCAATTATAGGTGTAAATGTCAACACCTCTTCTCTTTTTGAACCTTACTTGCCACTTCTCCAGTCTGTTTAAACTTCATAGCCAAATTTCCTCCTCTTCTCTCTCTCTTTTCTCTCAATCAACTTGATTTTCATCCCTAATTCTTCTCTCTTTCTGTCAGCAAATACAGATTTCCTTTTTCCACATGACAACATCTCCATCATTCTAGGTCTTCTACGCTTCACTTTTAAGCCTTAGCACATTTTCATGCCTTACCCTATTTTTTTCTGATAAAAGCAGCCACAATTTTTCAAAAATAGCCCTAATCTACTTCACATTTTCCTACCCATCAGGAAAAGCTTTTCATATTTTTTTACTTCCTACACTGTTTTAAACAGCTGCCTTTGCGATGCAAACTTTTTTTTTCTGTTCAGTTGTTTTTGGGTTTTATTTTTTTTAAGTCAGTGCTTTTGTCTCTTGTTTATATTTCTGTCTTCTTGCTGTGTTGTTGTAGATATAGAATAATATAAATTAAGTCAGAATTGATAATTGGTAAAAATTCATAGTCTCCCATTTACATATGTGTCACATAAATATATGGTCTCTCAGTAGTACTGCTCCATAGAGCAATTTTCTGTCATTGCATTCTGCAGAGCTCAGGTTGCTGATTTTCTCACTAAGTTTTGTCTTTCTCTTCTATTTACTTCTTTGTTTCTATTGACCACATTGGAATGTCTAAAGTACCTCCTAAACAATTAGTACCCAAGGTAGATAATTTGATCACTAGTGATTTAGAAGAGCTATGGGGAAGCTGGCTAGCACAGTCAGAAGTGCTTACCACGAAAGGTTTTTCTGGTCCTCATTTTCACTGGAAGCAAAAAGTTAATGTAGCATCAGCCAGTTATGATGTTAACAGCTGTACACTTGACTGCATGCAGGCTGGCATACTGGGAAGGGCAGAAAATATACACAATACATGGAACAGTTCTAATTCCTTAGTAAGCTCTCCCAATTATCCACCACTACCTCCCCTTGTCCTCCACTACAGTCCTCCACTGTCTTCAAAGGTTTTGCTTTGAACTAAGATGTGGATTTTTTGTTAGTCTGGTCTGTGTGAAGTTTACTCTAAGAAGTTTTTAATTGATAGCTTGAACAACATGAGAAAAAAGAACTACCTTTGATAGTGCTCAGCATTATTCTCAGTTGAAATATCTGCAAGAATAATGACAGATACTTGTAGTAATGTATTTCATTCAATCATTTCAGCAGAAAGGATAAAATTTTACATAACTCATGAAATTTGGATTGTTGCTACTTTGTTATTGTTTAGCAATCAGGTGTTGAAATGCGGTAGGAATATTTACCTGTTTTTTCCTTTCTTCTTTAGTTCCTGACAAACCCATAACACACAAAGAAGGTTTTTATAGGTAGCATTATGAGAAGTATGTGCAAAATACACTGTGAATGGCAAACTTGGTTTGTAAGACAGGGTGGCATTTTTATATTCACTAAGTCTTGGTTTTATTAGACATGCAATCTTTCTAACATATAAAAGTCTGCAGGGGTATCTGAGAATATATATCAACACTAAGTAGCTCTTACACTTTATGGTACCATAAATGTAAAAGCAGTACTATTGCACTTGAGAGTTACTTGCTTTTGCACAGCACTGACTACACAGGAATTAAATAACATTGAGCAAATAAACAAGTGATTGTACAAAAAAAAATGAATGCAATAAACTTGATTTATTCTATGAAAGTGAAAAATTAACGCCTAAGGGCTTTTTTCCTGCTTCACTTTGCTTATATTAAGTAGGTCCACATTACCGAGCTTCAATAACATCTTGGCCTCATCTTCTGTTATACGGACCATATTGGGTCCCTGTGGTGAGTGAGAGTATCCAGAGCAAGTAAAGGTGATAGGATCCAGATATAGGATCTTGACATAAGTTTTTTGAGGGTATTTGACACTACTGAGGGGATCTAGGGCATATGTGTAATACTTGTGAGTCCAAGTATACAGTGCACATCACTTCCACCATCAACCTTTCTGTGATTCCGTGGATGGATAGGGAAAGGAGGATGTATGTATGTAAGAGAAATTATTGAAGTATAGAAATAAGTGGCACAGCCTCTTGGCATAATCAAATATGTTTCAAATTTCTTTGAATAGTTTTTGATTTCTGAAGCTATTTGGAGGATCCCTCTGATGCATGTGAGATAAGTGTGCCTTGAGGATAGACTAATGGCCCATTTCCTTTTACTAACTATAGGAGAATAAGAGTAGACAAAATACCTGAAGTTTAGATAGTTGAATTCAAAACAGACAAATCAAACCTGGTGCGTTTAAATTAGCTGTGTTTCTTCACTTTACCACGTCAGAAGATGTGCAACTCTGTACCAGAGGAAAAGTATGCACAAAGTCCTGTTGCCCTCCCGTAGCCTTGATACATACAGCAACAGTTCTGCTTCCAGTAACACAAAGGAAGCGTTTGCAGGATAACATCAGCATTACCTACTAATGCAACACCAATTGACTATTATGTCCCTGTTCTGTTTATCCATTGGGAAGACAGAAGCTTCCAACACTTACTTCACTTGGAAAAAATCTTCATGACATGAGAATAATTGACAGTTCTTAAACAAGGAAAAGAAAAATAACAAGATTTTTATTATCTGAATAAGTAAGACATAAAATAATCCAGATAAGGTGATCAACTGGTTTAAAAGCAAACGGAATGCAGAACGCACAAGTGTGGGTTTTTTATTTTCACTCCTTTTCCTTGCTGATCTGAATGGCATTCATTTCAAATTAAAAATTCATTTGAGGCATTGGAGTGTGTGTATAAGTTTGTTTTTCATTAGGCCGTTAATTCCTGATGAAATCTAAAGAATATGTAGTTAATTTTACATGATTTGGTGTGATTCAAGAAGGCAGTAATTTAATAATCAATAATTTGCACTATGTACTAATGTACAATATGAAATGTCATTGTCATAGCAGGCCAAATTTCATTTACTTTCCCTATATGGCCTGTATTATTGATACATTTGGGGTTGCAGTTGAGTTGAGTTACTTGCCAGTCAGAGTTATTTTTATTTTCCATTTTTAGTCCTGCCCTTTCTTTTTCCATAAAGCCTTTTTTCTTGTCTTAAAACATCTTTTATTACCTAATTAATTAATCAGATCCAAAGTGCATTAAAACCCTGAAAAAAGGAAACCTAGTCCAAGTACTGTGCAATTTTTCCAAAAAAGATGACATCCATTGTCTGATTTAGATGTAGTTGGACTTGGGTACAGACAGGTCCATAATTTTTGTAACTAGACAGATGTTATCATAAGAATTTACGAAAATTACAAACTTGACAGAGGAAAAATCTTCAGTACAAGGTAAATTTAAAATTTAAAAGCTGTCTAATCAAAGTAAGGTTTAAGAAATGGCTCTAGGATTTAACCAGAGGGATGACCTACATTATCACATGATAATCACATGATTAAAGAAGAGTCTACCTGAGATTTCCTGAACTTTACAAAGTACACTTTTATTATTTGGTCAGAAAGTCAAACAAATGAAAGCACAGAATCATGGGTATTGCAAGGGACATCCAGAGGTCAAGTTGTCCCATCACTTGCTCAGTAGGGCCAACTCAATCTGGATGATCAGGTCCATGCCCAGTCCAATTGGAATATCTCTAAGGATGCCTACTTCAAAATCTCTGAAGGAAATTGTGTTTGAGATTGACTATGAGTGTGACCAACGGAAGATAAATATCTAATTCATAGTTTGTCCTTAGATCTATAGATATTTTGATGAATCACAGAGTCCTTGTTTAGACAGAAAAGAAATTTTGTTAGCGTACGCCAGCCAATGGATATTTTTCAAAATACAGTATGAATGCTAATATTTGCAATATTGGTCAAAGAGAAGCCAAGGTTAAAAAGAGAAAATTTCTTTTAAAGAAAGACACTGCTTGATATAATGACTTAAATTTCTATCTTAGATTCCGACGGGGATATAATTCACTGTTTTGAGGTGACTATGAAATATCCCCAGACCATCTATGAAGAGAGAAAGGTGCTTCTGAATATTCACAGCACACCCTAACTGAATAATGCACTTCTAATTTCTCTGTCCTCTTTCTGCCTCCCTGAATCACAGAGTTCAAATCAAAGAGTGGAGAATGGTGTTATGCATGGGTTAATGAACAGTTTAAGTCAAGGAGTCTGCTACCTGTGTCGCTTGCTCCTCAGGGAAATGTAATTGCTGATTTCCTCTTCAATTTATTGTGCATGGGCTCTTCACATTATTTCATTATTTATTAAAGCTGAGAATGCCATTGGTATCTCAGAATTTTTTAGGGCAACCTAAATTCATCCTAATGCTTATCACAATGAAGCTGTAGGCAGCAGGTAGATGATCATCATAATCTCAGAACAAGGATTTCTGAACACTTGTGAACTTCAGTTCGTATGCCCACAGAATTTGAAAATTGGAAGTGATGATCCTAATAGGTTCAGGAATCTGTAATGGCTGTTCAGAAATAAAGACATAAAAGGGTTTTTGCAATCAAGCTGATGGTACATTTTTTTGTTTTCTATTCCTTAGGTTTGGTAAGAGCTACATGGTCTTAATCTATTTTAATGAATTTAATGATATTTAAAAGTTCAATTTTGTTAAGATTTAAATCGTTAGATTCCACTGATCTCAAGTCAAGTTAAAACACTGAATCTATTCTTTGAATCCTAAATTATACTCTAGTCTGTGTATTTCTGTTAGACTCTTAGCTTTGAGTCTTATTGCTCTGTTGTAGGGTGCACTAACTCTCACTTTCAGGTACTCTCACCCCTGTAACTTCTTTCAGAGTCACTCAAATCTCTTTGTTATTAAGAAGAGAAGAAAGGAGGAAATGTGAAAAAAATGAAAGATAGAAAAATAGATATATATATATATATATATGATGATGATTATTATTATTAGTTTTTCAGTCTTCCATATCACTCCATATCATGAAAAATGGTGAATTTTTGAAGTTAAAAATAAAATGCACTCTAGCTATTCTTTAACTGAAAAGAATCAAACTTTTCAATCTTCACTTTACATACAAACATTGCAAGTGCTTCTCGCTTGCGTTAATATGTGGGAGTATGTGTAATTATGTACACATATGTATCAATGTATGTGTTTGTATAAGAAATGCTAAGTTGAATTTCCTTGATGAACAAAATCTGGTTCTGCTAATGAGTAGAGGAATAGAAGAAATGTTTACAGAAGGTAGAGAACATGGGAAGATTGCTATTAAGATCTGAAAATTATAACACTAAAGGGGTTAATTTTTCACTAGAAGAGCAGATGGGAACATGCTAGTAAACTTTAAAGGCATACAGGATGCTACCTTAGCTTCTAAAGCAATTTTTTCTGAAAGTATAGGAGACTCTATGTATAAGTACATCAGCATTTTCTTTGTACACTGCAGTAAAAATAATGATATTAAAAGTAAGATTCTTTCAGTGCATCAAGCTTTAAATCTCACAAGGGCAGAGATATCAAACTGTCAGTGCAACTGTGGAAAAAATAAGTTAAAAAATAGAAGTTCACAAAATGCGTTGTATATCTAAGAGAGGAAAACACAAGTCTGATTTCATAATGTTGTCGCACAGAGCTTTCCATCTTAGAATTTATTCCCCCTTTCAGTATTGTCTTAGAATGGTATTTTATTTATAAACTACTCATCTGCATATGCATTACTTTTTGTTGGTAAGTCTACATTCTCAGTCCTATTTTGTTGCTGTATCTGATTTCACACATAGAAGTGGCAGAGCATCTGGGACATCGGGAGAGAAACGCTGAACATCTTGGACAACGGGATACCTACCTTTAAGAAATGTGACATTTACTATGCGACTGTGTGACTGATATAGTAACGTGTAACTCAGTGAATACTTGTCACATACAAAATTGCTACTCTGTAGCACAGATTTGTGTGTTTTATTCTGATGAGATATTTCACGGTAAAGGCAACAATTTTTGATGAAGCAATTCACAGTCTTCTGAAGATGCATAATAGTTTTCAGATGAAGGCATCTATCTGTCATTTTGCTCTACTAGGGTTTTTTTATATAGCTCATGTTTATACCCAGCTCCCAGATTTAACTGGTTTTTTTAAAGTATTGGAATGTAGTTTTGGAGAAATACCTCAATTTCGACAGAAAATTTAAAAGATCACTGAAAGTGTTTTTGCTTACCTTTGGTTCATGTTCCTTAGGATGAGATAAAGTTTTGCCACACAGGCTTGTCAGTGTCAATATCACCTTATTTTTCACTCAAAACATCAAAAGATTGTGTGAATTCAAGCAATCCATCTACCAGCTTTATATTAGCTGAAACACACAATGTCTCCCAGAAATAACAATTTGCACAAAAAAACTTTATGATTGCAAGTTGTAGCCATAATATCTATCAACAATTTTTATGAAAGAAAATTTTCAGTAATTAACCTATTCTCAGCTTCAATCACATGAATTATATTTTAGAATATCTGAAGCATTTTTCCCCATTGATGTATTTATGTTTATTATTAGAACTAATATTTAACAGATTTTAACAACAGCTTTCCAGGTTTCATACATTTTTGTGTAAAAAATTCAGAAGTATACAGTTGGTAAGGCCAGTCTTCACATAATTATCGAAGTGCATCCCAGTAGGACATTACTTGAGCTGCAAGGGTCACCATGCAATCTTTCTGCAACATAAGTAGATAATATTTTAAGCACTACTTTGAATTATATTTCAGCTCCTACATTTTTAGGGTTTTCATTGTATCAATAAACTTAAGTAGTTATGAAAATGAAAAATGCAGAATTCTGAAGACCAGTGAGCAACAGACATGTATTCCACTTCTACTTTATTACTAATCATTCATAGAAATAAGAAGACTGCAACACATGCCAGTCTTACTCAATCAATTCAGAGAAAAAAAAAAAAAGCTTAATAAATAAATACCTTTGTTGACCCTTCACTCATTAGAGCAATTTCCTTACTTCTGTCCTATATTCAGCTTTAAAGAAACAATTTCTGAATGCGTGCTTTATCCTATTGATGAAAAATGTAAGATAATTGAGATGCCGACATGCAAGGCTATAAGCATGTCATGCCTCAAGAATCTTGACTAGGAGTACGCTCCTTTTCATTGTTTTAGTTTCTGGTATAAATTTATAGCAAGCTGGGGATGATAAAAGCAATTTCAATTGATGTTTGTAAGCCTATTTAAGTAGTCCTAAAGTCATACCACTGTTTTCCAAGATGCATTTAAAATATTTTAAAATATTTTAAGCTCATAGAGATTTCAGTCTCCTAGAAGAGTATTTCTTTAGCCATATATCATCTATTACAGTTTAAGGTTGTCTTCAAGGTAAAAATACAACAAGCTTATATTAATAACTTGAAAATATGTCAGTGAAATGATGCAGTATAAAATATTATAACTGTATTATTAATGATTTATATTTAACTTAATGGATTCTTGCATCACATGTAGAATTTAAATATTTAAACAAATAAAAAAAAAACAAACCTACACAAAGAAAATTTCCCAAAGGTACAAAAATGTTTTATTTATATGTATATAAAGTTAAATTAAAAGTATGTGAGTCACTTTGTGACTATTATGAATA
>JAOTQZ010000001.1:43582145-43593950 GCA_026546895.1 Pogonocichla stellata
CACTTTGTGACTATTATGAATAGTTCTATAAATTATGAACAGAATAAAATGGACTCTGTATACTACTAGAAATGAAGCAAAATTCTCAGTATTGAAAAGAAAACTCTGCTTATCCTGTTGAAATTTTTGTTTTCCTTCTCTTTATTTATGTTTCTTCTGGCATAGCTCCAATATACGAGGTGGAATTTAGGCAGTTAATCCAGATTTAGGTTACAGAAAATCTCAGTGAAAATATGCAGCACTTGTTCGACTTTAAAACCCTCTGGCATCAAGACTTATGCTTCTGTGCCTGTGCAAAATTTCTGTGCTTCAAATATTTCTATTTCCCCCTTTAAGTTATACTTAGCTTCAGCAATCTAGCTGAGTTGAGCACTGAGCTGATCTCCCAGTATACACACACACCAAGAAGAATTATGACTAACCACAGTTACAGACTCTAGCTTTTTAAAAAGATGTTGATGACTCCTTCTGTTTTTATGGAATATCTTCATGGACCAAATACCCACTTAGAGAAGGAGAGACCTGTAAGAGTCCAAATCTGCACAACAATATTCTGTAATCACCAGCCTGTGAACTTCTCTGTCATTATGTCACTCTACATTTCTTTTGCAGCTGTAAAATATTGAAAAAGGAATTCAAAATACCTCATGGCAAAAGAGAGTGCAGAGAAAAAGACTTGTCTCTGTAATTCAGAAATGAAGCCTAGGAACAGCAAAGAGCAGGTCCTGACTTTCAGTCACTGTTTCCAGGACACTTAATAGATACTGATTTATTTTCAATTCCTATAATTGTTATAGTGCAGATATAATATTTTTCTTTATATATTTCTGCAGATTCTAATGTGTCAACATCTTCAGCTTCACAGCTACTAGATATCTTCAGCATACTGCCCAGTATTTTTTGTGCCTATCAAAGAGACCTATAGCATTGTCCAGTAGAAATATATTTCTTGACTTTACCAGATACATAAAAGAATCAGAAAATACTTTTTACAGAAAAGGCCATTGGATACAGTTGGTGCCTTAGTCTATGTGGAAAAGGACTAGCTCACATTCTGAGGAATAATTTTAGCGAACATATGCAGCTGATACTTTGGGATTGTACAAAATATGTACTTACTAACAACAATGCATAGTTTCTTAGCCATAAACAGTGCTGGTTGTGAAACAAAATCCAGTTGTCTATCTATCAAAACCTAAACCTTTCTGGCTTTGCATACAACTACATTTTCCCACTCCTAGGCCTTCAATTCATGCTGACAATTTAAAATTAATTTGTTATCCTGGAAAATTAAAAAAACCACACTGCTTAGTCTTTAGTTAACACAAAAGGACAAACATTTCACAGAGTAGTTGAACTTATATTAGTTTCTCCTAGGTAAAGAATATTAAAATTAAACTGAGGTACTTAGTTTAGATGTCTATTTAGGCTGAGAATTTGAAATAAAGCAATTTTCATGGATAATTATGGTTTTCGCCTGTTGATAATGCATTTAACTAAATTTTTGAGTCATATATTCTCTGTGTTTTAGATAGTTCCACTTGGCAGGTCAGACAGCATTTTTTTAAAGTATATTATGTTACGTGTTATGTTATATGTTATATTATTTTAGTTTTTAGGTGCTTGACTTCAAAACTTAAGTTTTGATTTTCAGAAGTGAAATATTTGCCATATTATACTGAAACCCAGCCTTCAGAACCAAACTTCCCCCTGCTGATGAATTTTAAAGTCCAGGTTAGATGTTCCTGACTGAATGATCATGGTTAAAAACTGCATGATTTTGAGGCTCAGAATGCTGATAACAGCTTTCACAACTAGGACGATTTGATTAAGGTAAATAAATACAGGATTAGTCCAAGATTTTCGAAAGTTATGGCTGATTATACAGTTGCCTATGCTGTGAGGTTTCAACTGTATCTGGAGGGAGTTGTTTGTTTTCATTGAAGCATCAAATATTGTAAAGCTGTAAATATCACTAATGTGATAAAAATCCTGATCCTAGCAATTCAGTTATTCTACTACTATAGGTTATTTTAGTAGCTCTAAGCTCCAAAGTCCAGGGAAAAATTATGTTGGACATTTTTCAAATCCAAGACATTTTTTCTGATCCAAGAAAAGACACAAAGATCTTATGTACACCTACATTGTTAAATCTGTTGGATCAACAGAGAACCTGAAAGCATTTAGGTATTTATTGACCATACAGAGATTAGACACAAAGTTCGAGTTGATTGCAAGTGAGCTGATTGCAAGTAAGTTGGTTGCAAACTAACTTATTACCTGATATCTCATTTTTCAGGTGAAGAGAAGATGCAAAGAGTTGCGGAAAATTTTTGGGTTGAGAAGTTCTCAGAGTTCTAGACTTTTACAAACTGTTTCTAATAAGAGTTACTGAAAAAAAAAAAGAATATAAAAAAAATGAATTCTTCTATAAAATCACATAAGAACTGTATTTCATTATTTCATTAAATATTATTTGAAGAGAAAAACCCAACCAACCAAAGGAATCTACCACTGAACTAAAAGCCAAATTTTAGAGATGCTTATGGAAAGTTTAATACTATTTCCAAAGAGATTGGATTTTTTTTCATAATACAATACTGACTTTCCGTTTAATTAAAATTCAGTTTTAAGTTGCTGCATTTTTCAGAGAATTTGGCATTTGGCTTGTGTAGATGACCTGACAGCATAAGCAATGAATGTATTTTATACAGGGAACTGAAACCTCCATAGTGTGTGTTTTTGTATGAAATGGGATTGTTTCAAACAATTAGACTGTGGGGAAGCTGAACCATTTGGCTCATCTCATATCTGCTTCAGCATTATTCTGTGCTTTCTGCTCAAATTCTTACTGTGAGCCAAACTGTTGCTGTGTCAGGTCCAAGCACAAACATTTTCTCTTCAGGACACTTCAGCTGCCGATCCAGCACAGAGGAGTTGTTCCATTCTCTTCCCTTGTGGGCACACTGATGCCAGAAGAGAGCTGAGAGAGGAGCTGGTCCATGTTAATGGTCCATTGAGCACGTGTACCCAGCACAAATTAAAACAGCAACCAGCCCATGCTCCTTCTGCAGCATGGCCGTGGCCTTTCTTATAGCAGCCTCGTGTAGTGGGAAGTTCTGGCAATGCTGAGCAGTGATGAAGCCAAAGGAGAGGCCCACGGTGCTTATCAATCATCAGTTTATAAATGGAGAATAAAAAAACAAAGAAAGAAAAAAAATAGATACAATTGAAGGGGAAAGCGTGTGTAATTTTATGTGTTCCTTGATATTTCCCCTTTTTCTAATTATTTTATGATAGACTCATAAAATTGTTTGAGTCAAAAGGGACCTTTATAGTCCATCTACCTGTTGTGATCAGGGATATCTTCAACTACATCAGGTTGTTCAGAGCCCATTCTATCCTAACCTTGAATGTTTCTTGGGACAGGGTATTTGTGTTTGGGCTAGCTCAGCTGCTGACTGAAACTTAAACTGCCTTATTAAAAACTGCTATTAATAAGAACATTTTCATATTAAGCTGCTGTATATGTATATTCTCACATTTGATACACTTGAAAGTCCTTATTGTATATATTGCACTGACACTGAAAAAGCAAAATATTCTTTAATTCTACCAACAGTTATCAGGAAGCAGGACTGTTGTAGTTCAAACACCTGCAGGCAAACACAAGGGGATGCAACCAATTAATTTGGTGTTTCCTTTGCATCCTTTAGTTTCTTGGTTGTCAGAAGTTTTCTCAGATCTCCCAAGATTTATTAATTTTCTTCTCAGATATTTGTGCTGCAACAATTCTGATTAATGTAGATTCCAAAAAAGATGTTTGATAAGTAATCATCAGTCTTCCCTACTGTGATGTCCAATCCCTATGGTATAAAAGATTTATATTCATATTAGGAATTTATATTAATTTTCAAAACACAGTCCAGTATTCATCACTAGTCACAAAAATCCAAAATTAAAGGTGCGACAAAAACACCTTGGGTTCCAAGAAAAGATAAGAACATTGGTGCTTATGTTGGCATTTTGCCTGAAAAGTGAAAGAGTGAATTTATCAAAAGCTATGTCCTAGCCAAGCACAGAGATGTAATTGAGAAGTAGTGTTTAGAGAATATAATCTGCCACTTTCCTTCTGGTGGCTGTAAAGGTAGAGCAAGGTGCTAACCATAAATAGCCTGTTAACATCTAACAACCTTTTTACAGAATCTCATGCGAGTTTGTGAAGGATCTGACTTGACATTTTCCCTGACAATTACCATTCAGCTATAAAAATAATTTTAGGTGGCAGGCCTCTGACTGCCACAGGCTCTCAGAGAAGCATGAACTGGATTCAGATTTCCATGCCAGTTCAGAATTATCTCACCACTGGTGCCTAGATGTAAACCTCTAGTGGAACTGGCTGCTTGCCTGCTTGCAGTCCCAATGAGGAATTTGCGTTCATGAATTCAAAATGCTAGCTCTCACAGCTTACTGGTACCATAGTCATCCTGTTTTTCAGTCAGAAAATTCGTACTCATGCTGAGTCCTTCTGAAAAAATTCAATATTTCTGAATTTCTATGTACTTACTTGGACAATTAAGTATGTCACTAGTGATGTGTCCAATTGTGAAGTTCTGGCCATTTTCTAAATGCTACTTCCAAATTGTAAGGATTACCAGGAAGGGCATGGTTGAGGAATGCCTGGATTTTAAAATGAATAGGTATGGAATTTGTGAAGATGCTGTACAGATTTGAAATGAGAGGACTATAAAACCAGACCTTTGAGCTGTCAATGTTAACCTCTACTTGAATAGGGAGATAGACATCTTTAGGTCATGAGTCACCTCAGCCTAAGGTAGATGTCTAAAACAGCTCTGCTAATTTGCCTCTTCTGATTTTTTAATTTCTTTTGACTGACTTTAAACAGATATGGATATGTTCTTCTACACTGCATGCGCAGTGACTCCCACCAGTCCAGCTACAAGGCTTTCCTAGGATTCTGATGAGTGGCCACCTGATTTTTCCAACAGCAGATTTTAGCCAGGCTCTGAAAGCTGAGTACTGGAGATTGCTACAAGGCCATCATAATCCCATAATCCATTTATGAAAAGCAACCAATGGGAATGCTAGAGTTTTATATACTCTATATAGTATAATTTATATACACGTGATCATATTTTCATTTGCATGTTTTGTGGTCATTACCTTTATTTTGTTTCACTCATTGTGAAAAAAACCAAACCAATGCCTATTGAACAGTGTAATTGGAGCAGCTCTTTGCACTTCATTAAGTGCTGTCAGTATCCATTCTGCCAACAAGCTTCTTGTATGGCTTGGTATCGTAAAATGTTCAAGTACCTAAATAAAAACAGTTCTGTACCTTCATTTTATTTAATGTTCTATTCTGGCAGTTTCATTCAAATATTACATATTCATATTACATATTCAGTATTTTCTGGGTAATTGTACATATTCTAGGCAAAGACACCAAAATTTTCCTTTTTCTTAAAGTGTTTGCCTGCAAAAAGGCAACCTTGGCTAGCTATTTCATACAGTCAATCCTTAAAACAAAAGAATGGTATAAAATTTCACAGCTGTCTTTTTTTAAAATGTAAAATAAATGTCATTCCACAATATTGACTAGCCTCAGAAAAATACATGCAAGAGCATACTATTATTCTCTCTCCCCCTAAATCTTTAGAGCAGCTATAGAAGAAACTTATTTTGAACAGTTAAATGGATGCAAAGCGAATTTTGATTCACTGACTTACTGTATATCCATAGAGCTCAACATTATTTTTGAAGCCGAAGAGGTAATTTTGAACTGTAATTTATTTTAATATATTGAGCATTTTAATAGATAAAAGGTTACTTTATCTATCTGACACTGCCATACAGTGCCATGCATACATTTCTGTGCTTACACAGAAAACAGAGCTAATAGAAGCAGAACAGACAATAGTACTTTTTAGATATTAAAACGAGGGGGCAAAAAAGTGTAAGAAATAATAAATTAAATTAAATGTCAACAGTGTCTGCCACAGTATTACTTATAAGAATAGTCACCTCTTTCTCACTTTTTTCTTTGACTTCCAGTTGCCTTCCTGCAACAGATGTGAGTGATAGCAGTACCAAGACCACTACTTTACTACTAATGTACTTGCTGTGCAATCTGCTAGGATTTATTTATGTATGGGATGGTGTGTCAGATCACCTCACAGGGAGAATATAAAAAATGCAGATAGACTTGAAGAACTGTTGTGTACAATCCTGAATGCATGTTGTGAAGTTCTTTGTCCGTCTACTAGGCTGAGGTCTCAAAAAACTCAATTTCTTCTTAGCAGCCTAAGGAATCATTAAAAGAGCTTTCCTTCTATTTCTCTCAGGTTTTTTACTTACAGAGTGCACATTTGTTCTTATCCCCTTTTTGGCTTGCTGAAGTCCCAGGCTATCCAACAAATGACCACTTCTCCTTAACCCTGTCAGTAAAGTTAGTAAGCTTTGCTAAATCTGTCAGAAAAGCACATCCTCATCCTGACAGAGAACCTTTCTCTCAGGAGAATCTTCTTCAGCTTTGGTCTATGGTGCACTTGTAAAAAATGGTATATACAAATGCCTATGAAGATAAGTCAGTGGTTCAAAATTTATTCTTAGTTTCTTCAAAAACTTCAGCCTTGAAATATAACTATACAATTATTATTTTCTGAACCTAATATTTTTACATGCATTCCCATATCTGCAAATACAGTTTATATTTGCTCTATTTCTCAGGATTTTTCACTACTGTCTGATACATTGTTTGAGTTACTGTCTCTGCAGTGAGGAAGAATATTTCCTTATGATTTTGATAGAGAGAGATGGAAGAGAAAAGGAGGATACCAAAGTCTCACAGTTAGTATTATTGGAGTTCACACATTACTAAGGAGAAAAGAAAAAAAGGACTATACCTTATTTCACTATCTAATAAAAACTTCCTGAACTGTGGCAAATTCCATGCTTGTTTTACTTCTGACCTTGAAATATTTGTCTGTTCATGTGTTCTGATTTCATCCCATCATCACACTTTGGATGGCATCACTGAATACTCTGTACTATCATTTTACTCTTCCTGAAAGGCAGGAGTAGTCATCTTTAATATTCTGATATATTTCCCTAAGCAGCCTGTATATACATATGTCCTAGTGCAAGAGTTTAACACTAAGATTTATCTTTCCTGAAGTTAATAGTCTGAAATGTCCTAGTTTTACCTGGAGTAGAGTTAATTTTCTTCATTGAAACTGGTAAGGGGCTGTATTTTGGATTTATGCTGCAAACAGAGTTGACACCACAGGGATGTTTCAGCTATTGCTGAGCAGGACATACACAGAGCAAAGGCCTTTTTTGCCTCTCACACCACACAGTGAGAAGGTGAAGGGTGCACATGGAGCTGGGAGGGGACATGCCAACCAACCAAAGGGATATCCTGTAATATATGGCATCGTGCTCATATATGATCCTCGGGGAAGGAGAAGGAAGGGTGGGAGGGGCATTCAGAGTGATGCTGTTTGTCTTCCCAAGTCACCACTACCTGTGATGCAGCCTTGTTTTCCTGGAGATAGCTGAACCTTTGTCTGCCCTAGGGAAGTGGTGAATGAATTCTTTATTTTGCTTTGCTTATGCACACAGCTTTTGCTTTACTTATTAAACTATCTTTATCTTAACCTAAGAGTTTTCTCATTTTTCTTTATCTGATTCTTTTCCCTATCCCAGGAAGAGTGAGTAAGCAGCCAGGGGAGAATGAGCAAGCAACTATGTGGTGCTTAGCTGGTGACTGGGGCTAAGGCACGGCATGAAGATAACTGTTTAGTCCAACCAATGGTCTGAAAATTTAGAAGATATGAAGGAAATAGAATGAAGAATTTATAAATGCTTCCAGCACCCTTTCTAATTGATTTATGCTTACCTAGGACTAATATATAATTGTTTTCAGGGTGAAATACAGTCTTGGTCCTGATCAGGTTACAATATGTGTGACAGTTATATAAATAAGGATCTGATATTACATCATTTTATTTTATGCATAGACATAGGCATAACTTTAAGCAGTGTTTAAGTAGATAGCAGGAACGTATGCAAACATCCTTCCTGTTCCAATATGACCATCTGATTCCATATTTAGGAATAGCTTTTAAAAAAAATGCAAATTTTTTAAATTAATGTAATAACAGTCAAAATCTCATGATTTTGATAAGTGAAGGAGAAAGAAAGAAACAAGTTTCCTGCTTTCAGTGCAACCTAGAGAAATTCTGATTGGTGTTCTGCATAGTTGCTGAGTTACCATGAGGTAACTATCCTTCATGCCTTCATGCCACTGGAATAGGATGGAAGAGAAGAAATCAAAGGGATAATGAGCAAGAGAAAGAGAAGAACCTACCTTTGCTGGATTTCAACACTTGGACTAAGGCAGTCCTGAGGAAAGATATGAGAGGGGGTTTTGCAGAAATTGTGTTGAAAACAGGGTTTATAACTGAAGCAGATAGTTGCATTTCAGATTGGAATTCTTTCATCTTCCACTTAAAGAAAGCTGTGTTTTTCAGGTTTTGTTTTTCTTTTCCTTGAGTTTTGTTTTTGTTTTATTCATCTAAAAATCCAAATTGTATTGCTAGTGCACTAATAAATAAAAAAATTAAATTATTCCTCTGTCTACTCTTTTGGTATATCGGGAAAAAATTCCCCAACATCTGCAACATTTCCAAAATGAACATCCCTAATGTAATTGAAGGATGTGTATCTGTGTAACCACTAACACTGAGAGTCTCAGACAGGTGGCCAGGGTATGGGGATGAGAATAGCAACACTGAAGGATGCATAGTTTCTTTAATGGCTGCAGAGTGAGTTATACAGAAAACTGTAAAGGCTCAAACCCTAATATAAAACATTGCCTTGGATACAACCAAACATGGCAAAATTATATTTGCAAACATGGCAAAATTATATTTACAAGCAGATTATACTTCTTCCTTTGCATCCAAAACAGACTCCTAAATTTAGTATGAGAAATATTCCTGACCAGTGCCAGTTCCCTCCCTGTCATGTCTGGGAAATGCTTGGAAGAAGACTGAACGTCCCAATGAAGTTCCATGCCAGAAACAGATAAAATATTCCTGTTCCATAAATAAGCAGTATAAACCAGTGTATGCTAGTGCCCAGGAGTAACTCCATTACTAGTAATATAAACACAATGAAAGATGTTGAAAATAATGAAAAATGGTAACATAGGCACTCAGAAAAATGTCTGGCTTGCTAACCACTGCTGCTGTGTTGAGCCAGATAGTCTGGTATCTCTTAATAGCAGCTGACTAAGGACAGCCTATATTTCCAAAACTTTAAAAGTCCAATTTAATCAAAACATTCGCAGATTAGAACTTATTTCACTGTCAGTGAAAAAAATTTGGGGCTTGGTTGGAGTGAATAGGAACAGTATTTTTGTTCATTTTTAAGATTATTTTCCCCCAGAAAAATGTCCAAGACAATCAGAAATTATTCTTTATATTGTTTTGTCTTGATTCAGTTGCCAGGAATAAAGTGACTACCTGAATCCTCTTGATCAGTTTCTGCTTAATATCCAGAAAGACCTTTACGTTCTCCCCAGCCACATTTGAGAATTTAACTGCTAAAAAGTGAGCCTGTTAAAAGCAGTAATTGAAAGGCAAAGGTTTGATGGTTATGGTTTTACCATGTCATTTGGTAGGTATTTAGTAAGAACAACAAATTATTCATTTGTACCCAGAAATGTAACCCTTAGCTAGATTGTCTTTGACCTCTTGTGGCACAGTTCCCATCTCCTGCGGTGTCCTGGCAGCAAAGTCTTCCTGAAATTTCTTTGTAGATTGTGAGCTGATCATGCAGGAATTGAAATGGTGATGCCAGGCATATACTTTGCATGTTCTAATGAGTTTTCTCTATTCCTCAGGCCAGCTGGCCGTGCAAGCTTTAGATAATGTACAGAAGCCAAAGCCAAAAAAGCTCAGATTGATAAAAAAATCGCTGCAATTCAAACCAGATGTATCTTAAGGGTTTTTAAGGCTTCAAAAGGCTGTAAAGATAATTTTCACCTAGTGAATATGAATAGCAAAACCGATACTAGGGAACTGATATAAATACTGAATAGCTTTCCATTCTTTTGGTAGCATTTCATGCAAATAAAATTAAAAGGCTTTCTCAGTTGGCCTAGCAGAAGTCTGGCTAGCTGTGAAGCAGAGCTTCAGTTTACTCTCAGTTCCCTCATCCTGAGGCAAGAGTAGTGAGTTGCAGTATGATAATGAGTAAACTGAATGAAAGGATTGGATTTGATTATATTTGCTAGTAATAGGTGTGGGAAGGACATAAAAAGGAGCTATAGAATTTTTTTTCCCAAGAGCATTGGAGGCTAAAACGAGCTATATCTTACACTTTCAAATGCAAAACTTTTTTTCTGCTGTTGAATATAAAGAAATTTCATTAGCTTAGCATGTAAAAATTGCTGTCAATGGTAATATTAGAAATTCAGCCAATTTTTGATAGCTCTTAAGAACTATCTGACCCACCAAAAGGCTAAAACCATGCAAATTTATGTGCCACACCACAGTGAAATGTAGTACTGAAGGTTTCATCCTGAGACTATTTTCGCATAACTCTAGCTAGACACAAGTCTAACAGCATGAGAACATGTCACTTTTTTTTTTTTTTTATTGTGGCAAACACAGATGTATTTTTTCTGGTTCTTGAAGGTATCTAAGAAATAAAAAATATCTTAGCTCATCAGTGTATGTCCATAGAAATAGAATTAACAATAATAAAGTTGACATTTTAAATGCCTTAAAATTCTCCACCCAGGCTGTGGACTCCCTGCTGCCCACACCCATCACTGAAACTGAACCCTTTTTAGAGCCAAGAAAGCACGTAGGTATTAAATTTTATTCTACTTATGGAAAAAGATAAAATCATGAAAAATGTGAGCTTCTCATACTCAAGCAATCAGTGTGATTGCCTTGTTGGATTTCATACTGTTTTTTTTTCCCATTCTAACAGTCATTTGAGTGTCATTTGGCTTTCCCAGGACAAACAATGATGAGTCTTTGACTCAGTCTAAATGGACTTGCTTCAAGGTACACATACCAGGAACAGACAATGATGATAGGTAATTCAGCCTGTATGTAACTCTGATTGCTCAGAAAATATTAGGGGAAAATGCAGCTGTTCTGAACAGCTACCTCCAAAACTATACACAGCAGTCTAGCATCACATTTAACTTTTCTCTTAGGATGTCTGTTGCATCAGTATTTTTGTCAGAATGGAAAATTCAGTTTGAGGGTAAAATGCATTTTTTATAAGTACCCAATGGTATGCAAACATATAATTCTGTGTAATGCAGGCTGGCTGCTCCCTGGGGGACAGGTACTGCCTGCAGTGGATGCTTGGTGCAGCAGGGAAGGTTCTTCTGCCAAGGAGGCAGGGCAGGCACACCTGGAGGTGGCCAGGAGGAGC
Source organism: Pogonocichla stellata (assembly GCA_026546895.1). Classification (NCBI taxonomy): domain Eukaryota; kingdom Metazoa; phylum Chordata; class Aves; order Passeriformes; family Muscicapidae; genus Pogonocichla; species Pogonocichla stellata. Next base: position 43,593,630 of record JAOTQZ010000001.1, read on the forward strand.
TCCAAGCCCAGCACATGGGTCACATTTGTAGTGAGAAGCCAATCACACCCGTCAGGGGTGCAGGTCAATGAAGTGCATGCATAGACACATACATGGTTACAACACAGCTGAATTGTAGCTCAGGTATGGGCTGAGGGTGACAGGCTTTACTTAGAAAGAGCTCCTAAAGAAAACAAGGATAAGACCTTGCTGAGCCTCCTAATTTTCATTACAATGCTGAAATACCTCCTCTGCTCCTTAGCAGGGAAGGAAGGACGGAAGGACGGAAGGAAGGAAGGAAGGAAGGAAGGAAGGAAGGAAGGAAGGAAGGAAGGAAGGAAG
>JAOTQZ010000001.1:43604794-43641137 GCA_026546895.1 Pogonocichla stellata
AATGGGAAAAACACCACAGGGAAACAATGTTAACGAGCCAATCTTCCTAGATTTTATTACTTTATCCTAATTTTGACTGTGTAAAGGTTGCATCAATTCCTTGATAATCATCTGGGCTCTTCCAGTAAAGAAAACAGGAGGCTTCAAAAGAGAATTAATTCTTATCATTTTAGACATCTATTTTATTATTATATTAGCCATTCTCTAGAGATGGCATTTTCTTGAGATAGCATAAAATATTAGATTAGACTCTGTAAGGCATTTCAGAGGGCCAAATTTACAGGAAATTAATTCTGCCTCTGGAGTAGAAAATAAACACCACAAAATACTTAGAACAAAGGCTGTCATGAAAATGGGTTGGACAACATAAGGAGTCTATTGAAGAACAATTATTTAGAAAGGCAAGAAAAAAAAAGAAAAAAAAATTACCCCTCCCAAAAAGAAGCACCCAAACCACAACTTCCTGCACCGTCTCATCACCACCAGTAAATCCTAAAATATTTGATGACATTTTTGGAATTTTTTCCTTAGTTGTACTGATTAAAAAATTGAGGCATCTAAGCTTCAAATCACATAAACATAAAATGGTTCAGAATTGAAATGATTTGTGAATGTCTAAGTTCTGCTTAAATTAAAGTCAGCTCAGAGATCAGACCATGCTGCTCTGATTTTTTAGGTCTTGAAAACATTGAAGGACAAATGTTTCTGAGCAACTTGTGGCATCTGCCTGGCTCTCTGAAGAGTTACTGGGGTAAAAATATAAAGATATCAGTTCAGAGTTGTGGTTGTATGCAGTGGTAAAATATGGTAAATAGTAAGTTTTTAGTTAATTTATGTCATATTCAAAAATGAATTATTTTTCTGACTTGTGTAAATTAAGAAACAATATATTTCCAAAGATTTGCAGTAAATCACCATAATTACAAATCTAGGACTGCTCTTTTCCATGGGGAAATGGAAAAAGAAATAATAAGTTTAAGAAAAGAAAATTTTAGAACAGAAAAAATATAATATAGATGTAGACATATAAAAAGCTGCTTCTGGTGCATGTAAGGAATTGACTGATTTTATACCAAGGAAGATAAAATTGTCAAGCAAAAATATGATTTAGTGAGAGAATATAGGAAAAAAACTAGGAAAAAGCTTTTTTTTTTTTCCTATTTGGGATATGTTTATATTTTTCCCTATATCTTGCTTCCTCAGTTTTCAATATATTAAAAAAGAGTAAATAATAGAAGTACATTACATATATATCTAAATTGGTGATAGCCTATAATAAATTAATTATGAGGAAATACGAGTGAAGAATCATTTTGCATCTTTAAATAGTAATCATATAATAAAACCAATATATAGAATATAGCAGTTAACAATTCACTTGAATGTCAACAATCACATACTTTAATGCATATGGCATTTCTCTGAGAAATTCTTATTGTGATTAATGTGATATTTGAAAGTTTAAAAAACCAATCACAGTCAAAGTCTAATAAAGCCCACAATTATCATCAATTGAGCATATTTCACTGTTAAAAATTTAAACCATATTTCTTTCACCACATTTTAAAGATTTCCTTTGAATATACTTCCTTCTCTTTCAAGTTCATATATTGAATTTCCCACTGTTCCTGCTGCCTACAAATAAGCAATTGTCTTTCTCTGAACACACACATTATGGCTATTTAATGCCTAGTGTTTAAATAATTTCCTCAATTCTCAATATGTAATGAAACTATGAGGATATAATAATGAATAAAAAACCCACCATAAATCTGCCAGAGCTCATTTTTTCTATGAATTTAACATAACTAATGATGGCATAACTAATGTTTGATGTAGAATAAAGTTTATTATTTTACAGTCATTCTAATTCTTACAGCTTTAATTGAAAACTGTACATATGTGGAAATGAAGTGGAAAATGTATGAAGAATGATTAAAGAAAACAGTATATTTTTTAGATATATATTATGTGGGATGTTTAACTGCTTTGCACTCGTCTCCCTCACAGTATGCCATTGCCAGTTTGGGAGATAAGCAGAGGAATAATAGATATTAATGGCATTGAATCATATATATCATATTGTAATTTTATTTCAAGTCATAAAAAAGATGTAGAAGTTCCAAAACGTGCTGTTTGGTCAGGAACAATTTGGAATTGTGCCATTTTAAGATGATTCATCTGCAATGGGTTCTGTCATAATACCAATGATTGTAAGAATAATTAAGAGTTTTGAGTTCATAATAATGCCAAGAGTAAGGTAGCCTAATACCAGGCAGCAGTAAAATGATAGCTCTCTTTAGCTTCCATGACCAAGGCTGGAAATAAAAGCATCTCAAATTATGAATAGAAATCCCTATTTAACATATTTTTAATCGTATGTATTGATTCTGAAAAACAGATTTTGCATGGGGATACATTAGCTATCTAGTTTCAATAACACTAATAATAATAGCAAAACTGTAACATCAGTCATAGCAAATGTCTGCAAACTTCTAGCTGTAAGGATAACCAAATATATGAGAAAATGGATCAACATTATTGAAATGACTGTAAGAACTGTAAGGGTCTAATGCCCATATAAATAGTTTCACTCCTATTTGGTCAATATTTGCTCTCTACAAAGACAAAAAAAAAAATCATTAACTTTCTTCAAAAATTTGCCAAATAGATTAACTCAATGTCCTTCCCTTGCGCCACAAGCTTTTTCACTTTGTTCTGTGATTTCTGGGGCAAGGTGGGAAGTGAGAGAATGGTTTGTTAGGCACCTGACCACCAGGCAAGATCAACACACAATACTATCTCCTTTAACCTACCTATAAATTTGTTAACAGAGTGAGGAATCCGTCCTTCACTCTGGGTTGCAGGAGTCATGTTCTGAAGGCTTCTTTGACTGGGACTATAATTTAAGCAATTGGCAACTCATGCTCCATCTGTGTTTCTGAATTCTGCTCTGGTAGCCAGTTAATCTTGGTTTGAAAAGACTTGATACACAGTGTCGTCCAGGAGATTTAAAAATGTGAATACTTAATTTCCAGGTCTGAAATTACTTCAGGGTAGATATAGATACTCAAGTAGGTATCTCTTCAAAGGTAATTGATCTTAAAAGAGTTCTAGTGATATAATTTTAAGCAATGAAGGAAATCAAAGTCTTAATCATCTAAGAAGTTTAGAAAAGGGTTTTCTAAATTATTTTATTGGAGTATGTCTATATTCACCTATGCCAGACTTCGCTTGTTTAAATGTTTGATTTAACCTAGTGTATTTGATTTGGCTTGGGATGGAGTTCTTTTTCCCACAGCAGCTCTCACAGTGCTATGCTTTGTGCTGGTAGTGGAAAGGTGTTGATAAACACATCACTGCATCGACACAGCATCAGGGCTGTCTCTACAGCATTGCCTCCACAGCAGTAGGGCAGACATGGGCAAAACCTTGGGAGGGGACACAGCTGGAACAGCTAATCCAAATTAACCAAAGGGATATTCCAAACCATAGGGACACTGCTCAGAAGTAAAAGCTAAGAGAAAGGAGTGGGGAAACATCATTATGGTGTGCTGCAGTCTAAAAAAAAAGAGGTTTCTCTGAGTTCCTCATAGAGAGATCAACAAGTTTCAGTGAGAACTGAACAACATAGTCCTAGATACCACTGCAGGAAACAAGTCTTAAAAACAAGGCTCCTTGAAAGCTCCAAAACATAGTTTTAGACATAATTAAAATATAGTAAGGATATTGCTTACGTTTTTCAGATAGAACAAATAGGCCATATGCATAGATTATATGTAAGCTTCTGTACTAAGAAACTAGAATTCTAAGAAGTTTAGAAGAAATGCTTCATATTCATGTTTTTAGCTCATTGGGTAATTTGTAAATAAGAATCCATGTACTGGAGTGGGAGCTCTCTCTTCCTCCACCATCACCACCTTCACTACCACCACATGGACAGGAAGAAGAGGAAGAAAAAGAACAAAAGAAGAAAAAGACCAGGGAGCATCTGCCTCTCAACACTCTGTACCAGGCTGCAGCCTCTGCCTCTGCTCAGGACTCTGTACCAGGCTGCAACGTCAGCCTTCTCAGGGCCTTGCACCAGGAGAGCTGCTTCTATTTCTAATCAGGACTTCTATTTGGGACTCTATGCTGAAAGCTTTTGGCATGGACTTTAACACTTAGGACTTTTTGCCTTTTGAAACTGATGCACCTTTACAATAGACAACTTAATAGCAACTAATAACTGCTCAGCTCTCTTAGAGAGAATACAGATCCCAACAATAATGTTTGTCTCCCAGAGCAACTACTGTGTGTTCTGAAGACCTGCTTCCAGGAAGTGGCCACACCTCACCTGCTAATGAGAATTAAGGTGTACAATCTTCTGTTTTTCTTTGCTTCTATGTGCAGCCTTTCCTTTCGCTTTTTCAAACTGCCATTATCTTGACTCACAAGTTTTCTTCCATATTTTTCTCTTCTCTCCCATCTTACTGTGAAAGTGAATGAGAGAGAAGGTTGGTGGTCAGCAAGCATTCAACCAAGGGGAACCCACCACATCTGGCTTTTACACACTAGTCATTTCAACTTTGATTTTATCTTGGGGTTTGTTGTAGGGATGGCGTGTTTTTCATTTTTATAGCTAAATTTTTTAAAAGTCTTTAATATCAGATGAAACTGTCACTGGAACAATGTTTTGGATGCTGGAAGACCTTGTTATCATCACCCTAATAATTTTCAAAAACATTATCATTAGTACTTACTATTTTTTTTCATAAGTATTCCAGTTCAATAGTGAAAATTATAAGGATCTCTAAGTTTCATATACCTGATATATCTGACAACACCTATTTGTAAACTCAGACTATGATATTTTTGCTATTTGATTAGTCACTTGCTACTGTAGTGTTGCTACTTCTTCTAGCTATGATAGCTTAATATGCAATGACCCTTTTGGAAACAGTTTGAAAAATAAGATAGCATTTAACTATATTTTGGTTAACAAAATGACCAACTGAGACAGTGAAAATATCAATTTTGAAAAGGAGCACATCTACATGAAAGTTTCTGTAGCAGTCACAGTAGTAGCTGAGACTGAGATAGATAGAAAGCATGGAATTAATTTCTTTGTGAATTTGTGTTGAGTATCTGTGTTACTTCCCCAGAAAGCTTATCCAGTTATTACTGTACAATAAAATCCACCAACTTTCCTCTTCCCAGCAAAAATTGTGTATGCATTAAGCTTTAATTAAGTTGATAAGGTTTTATGAAACCATTTTTTCTTTCTTTTTAATTCTCCTTGTACACTCCACAAAGCTCAGTGGAAAATAAGTGTTTATAAAGATGAATCCCCTGTGGAGTGTGTCAGCTGTTACACTCACAGGCTTCCCTTCCTTTAATGAGACCATAAACTCTTTTCTGCTGCAGAAAGCCTTGCTTACATAAACTATAATCTATTTTCTGAATGGGAATTTTGTAAACATTGTCATCAGATTCATCAGATAGACAAAGTTTCTTACAGGGGCTTAATGGGGGATTAGGTGTGATCCCTACATAATATTTCAAATTAATTTTCCTTGCTAACACAAAAGATTATTGTTTATTAAAAGAAAAATATTTTGCTCTATTTATTTAGGGACTCATCTTAGAAGGTTTGAAATGCCCATTGTACAATTAAAAATGTCATAATTTTAAGAATTTTCATAGTCCAGCTACTTTCTGGATTGCAGTTAGAAGCATACAGAAAGCAGTATTGATCTTTAAAATATTACCTCACTCACTAACCCTGTTTCATGACTCAAATTACACTGTTTTATGTTTCTCCTTGACAATTATATCTATGAATTAAAAACCCAACCAAGGAAAGATAAAAACCACCATTCTTGTAGTAAGGACCAAGAATGTGGTTTGTCTGTGAATGAAGGCTGAATTTATTCCAGAACACTTTATAGGTCATAAAAGAGATCAAGTAATTTTTCAGAGTGGATGGATATCCTATTAAAAAGCATGATAAGCAAAGACTTGGTATATTTCTGATGAATTCTTTTCATTGTAGATGTCTTAGAAAGCCCTTGGACAAGAGATGAAGTTCAGTTCATCTAACTCTGACTACAATATCTATGGCTACATCTGACACAGTCATCTAGAATGCTATTATATTCTGTGGAGAGCGATAAGTGTTTCTACTGCACAATTCATTTTTCCTTGTAGGAAAAGAAAATAAGTGAATCTTTCATCTTAAAATTCCCGTTTGTCTCCATCTCCTATGAATAGATACCACAGCACACATGCTTTGGCTATAGGTGCTGAAAGCTCAGTGGATGATTTTTGCATGAAGTTGCTGTATATTATATGGGATTTCAGTTGTTTTTCATTGTATAGGGTTTTACAGTTTATACATTTTAATGTGAAAAATTCAAACTAATAGGCATGGTGAAAATATTTTGAGTGCCTTAACAAGAATGATTACAAATTATATTTTAGTGCTCAATAAATACATATCAAAGATATTTCACTGAAAAGTAGAGAGCAAGTCTCAGTTATATGAAAATTTAAAAAACCAAAAAACAAGAACTGAATAAATTACTACAAAAATTCAGACACCATAGTCACTTTTTCCAGTTCTGACATGTAGTATGTATGCATCATATTAAAATTTTAAAAGATTAAAACCCACCAACAACTCATCGTGATTTCAGGAATGATCATGAATATTGAAAGTTCTTAATGTGAGAAAAAGACTGAATACGTCACTTTGCCTCTCAATGTGAGAAAAAGCGATTGCTGAGAGTGAAGGACAGTGAATTAGATTAGTATCAGTGACAACATAAGGAAGGCAAATTGGGAATAGTCATTGAATTTGCGTTTGATTTCTTTTTCCTATTTTTTTTTTTCTTATGGCAGAACTATTGTCCACTATGAAATTTCCAGGCAGAAATTTCTGGAAAATTTCTGTTTGAGTTAGCTTGCTTTCCTACCCACATCCAAACCCACTTTGCAGTCGTAAATGTTTTTGCCTCAGAATGTCATATAGACAAACACTAAGAAAGAAAAACTAAAACATGATGGATACATCAGCTGTTTGAATGATCTGGATACAGACTTCTCTGCAATTTCTGGTAGACATTTCCATGAAACTAAGATATACTAGGCAAGAACTGCTGTGTAACTTGTCTTAAAATTTTCTAAATGCTTCCACTACTGGCAACTGCCATAAAATAAAAAAAACCCTAAAATGTAAGGACAGTTTTTCTGATTTATTATTGTAGTCATTATCGTATGACTACAAACAAACAAAAAATTGCAAGTGAGCTCTTCCTGTGAAGTGTAGAGGTGCAAGTAATGGAGGGACTAATTTCTCTGTTTAGAGTTACTAATGTTTTTTATATTCTGATAAAATAGATTCTATGGAATCTATTATTTAGCATCTAGTAAACTCAATCTATAATATTTTGCAAAATACAACCTCTATGTTATATGTGTGAAAACTCTTTGTTATATAAGGACAGAACTTGATAAGGACAAAACTTTTTTGTCCTAGAGTTACAATTTTGATGTAGCTGGACATAGGACTGTGTGTATTTTTATAGCCAGGGAATTTAGTCACCAATTCTCCGAGTGATCCAAAAACTCCCCAGCTAGTTTCTGCCAAGATGAGAAAACAGACAGGCTTAAGTACTGATTATTGACTGAAATCCTAGCAGACTTCACAATAAACTGTTTGGCTAGTTGCATGAGCTCTCCAGGTGGATCTTTGGACAATCCCCATGTTCCTTCCTTCCTGCTGTGTATGGATCAATAATTATTACTGCCTGTGTTCTTTAATATCTTAGAAAATCTGCAGAAAACCTGGTCATCTGGGACACTTCCACAGTATTTTCTGCCATACAATTGGCCAAATTATATAAATGTAACGTAAAATATTCACTAGAATATTTTAATATGTTCCTGAAGATATAGCATTGTCATGTAAGTCAGCTTTTTTTATTAATGCAGCTAAGAGAAAATACGTTTTGTACATATCCTAAGACAACAATAAGTCACACATGCAATCATAATTGGACAGGTTTTGTGGTTTTTTTCCTAACATCTACTCAGCTTCTGACTGCATGAAACTGATGCTGATATGATGCTGATTTACATTTGAAATATTAGTGGTTTTTTTCTTCTATATGTTACTGTTGGCTAGTAAAGTCAAAGCAGTATGAACTTGTCTCTGTTCTAGGAAATCTCTGGTGCCCATTTGAATATTTTTTTGTGTTCATTGTGATCCCATTATCCAGTTCTATCCTTACAGTCAAGATTCTCTGCTTCCCCTTCTGTTTCATGTTTTTCTTTGCTTCTCCCTCCTGTTTCATGATCTTCTTTGCTTCCCTCTGTTCTTCTAATCATTGATTCTAAATGAAGAATTTATAATAAGTTTTTTAGGAAAGAAGGAATTGCAGTTGTTGTCTTCAGGAAAAATCTTCTCCTGGCTTTAACTTATTTTGGATTCATTTTCAATTGTACTGCACAAACACATTCAACCATTTGTTACAGAATAATACTTTGCTACTTAATGGACAAGACTGCACTTAATTGAGGAAATTCTTTTTTCTCAGATAGCTTATCAAGGTTTTAAAAAATCTATCAACAACAGAATCTAGGATCAGCAATTTCAGTCTTAAATGGACATTTTCCCTTCCTGGAATTTCAGTTCGGTTTAGGAAGGAAAAATCTGCTGTGTATTTCAACATCAAAATTATGTGTTCTGTTTCCTTTAAGTTAAAATCTTCCTCTCTCTTTGTAAATTTCTTCCTCTATTTTTTTTTTTTCCTTTTCAAAAAATTTCTTTTTCTTCTCAAAGAATGCTGGAACTAGTTTTCACCCAAATAATCCTTTCCTTACAGTTTCAGGGCCATAGACATTTAAGTAGAGGAGCTTTTGAGGGTTTCATAGTTAATTGGAGCACTTTCTTCTCACTGAGATTATCAACTCCAATCTTCAGAGAATAAGAAAATTGATCATCTGTTTAATAGATGGAGGAAATAAAAAGAAATATAAAGTCAGTTGAGTATTTCTGAAAAGGTACCTTTCCACTCATTCTCTTTCTCTGAGAAGAGAAAGATGAAAGACTGATAAGTAGGCAACCTAAGCATGCATCTTAAAATTTTGTAGAGATTGACCCAAATATCTTTAATGGATGTAGATTTGTTTTTTCAGATGACAACCAGAGCCTAGATTATTTTATGGCCATACAGCGTGGAGAGAAAGTAAATGAAATATATTTTTTACCATTTGAAAACTGCATCCTTTTACCCCATTTGCTTATGATTATGTTCAGCTCTAAGCTTCATTGCTCTATTGTTGCATGAAGTCACATAAGAACAAGGATAAAGTTATACTGTAGCTTTTTTTTAATGGAAAGAATGTTCAATAAATGCTTAAGGACACTACAGAGGAGTAAAGCTCTTGAGGTTATGCTTAGATGCTTGAAGACATGTTAGCTGCATTAGAGTAACTGTATGTAAGAAGAGAACCTTAGACCTAATTTTACTAAATCTTGGAAGTGAAGAACTTGGTCATTGCAAGCTTATTATTATTCATACCATTCTTATTCTTTACATTGTTAAGTAGGAGATAACCACAGTGTACTGAATATTGCTTGAGTAATAGCTAACTAAAGTTTGTGACCGATGACGTAATAATTTAAATTGTAAGTACAACGGCTTTCTCTCTGTCCTAAATAAAGATTGAGCCTTCCTATTTCAGCTAAACAAAACAAAATCTTAGACAAAGCAGTAAGAAAATGAAAAAAAGTTCCAGTAAGCAAAACAAAAATCAAACCAAACAAAATTAAATCCTTTCAATCTTTCTTTACTGCAGTTTCAGAAGAACAGAATAAAATCTCATATAATGTCCTTTTTATTAATTATCTAAGTCATCCCTTTATATAAACTCTTATAATCTATAATAAAAAACTAATATCAGTTCACAGTGGAGGAAGTTAACTGAACTGTATTTGACCCCTTCTCTATGGAAACTCATTCATTTACATTACTTCAATATCTCAGCTACCACAGCTTCCCTTACATTTCTTTTTTTTCCCCCCCTAAATCCATAAATCTTACTGCTTACTGTTAATGTGCTTCCCAGCACCAATATTCCTGTGGAACTCTGATTTATCCCTTCAGTATACCTTCAGCTTAGCATCAAAACTCAAGATAGCTGTAACTGTAAATGCAGTCTACCTTAAAGATAATTTAGTAGATGAATAGCAACAAGTGCCTTGAAAATAACAACTAGCAGACAATGGCACAGGAGCTAGAAAAGTATCCAGTCAAACTGTGGGGAAGTTATGAAAAAAATTAGGTAGAATTCAGAGCCCAAGAGACCTAAATTAATTCTTTCACAAAGAGAAGCAGATTGAACAATAACTTCTGCAGTAGGACTTGAGCTCCACCCTGGTAGGAATGAAAAGAAAAAACTCGTTCTGTATGCCCAGAAACTGTCAGCAAATGTACCAGGAGCTTTGTCATTGCCAAGGGTTGGAGAGAACTCATTCATTTTGTGCTGCTCATCCAAAATGCAACAGGCGGCACCAGCATTTGACCTACAGCATGAAATTGATTCAGGACTGCAGTGATAGTCCAGGTAAAAATGTTGCTGAGGCTTATAGCTGGCTCTGAGGTCCCTAAAACTATTCAAGGTCAAGTTGGATGGGGCTCTGAGCAACCTGATTTAGTAGAAAATGTCCCTGCTCATGGCATGAGGGTTCTACTAGATATCTAAATATGAGAAAAATTTACTCTAGTGATGACTTTAAGGAACATGAATAAGATAAGCATTATTTTTGAAAACGAGTCTCAGAGAGGAGCTAAATTCTTAAAATGTATTTATTTTATATTTAAATTAACATGTAAATTAAGACCACTTTTTCCTTGCAAAAAAGCCCCTCAAAAACAAAAAAGAACCAAATACTAAAGCATCACATAAAGTTCATTGTTAATTAATTTGACACGAGTTAGTTACATTATTTATGAGATTGTTAGACTGTTATTGAATGCAACCATCAAGGATCAATCTGACCCTGAAAATACAATGAACTCTCAGTAGTTTCAAACCTTCCTCACAAAGCTGTGCTTCTCTGTGTCCACTGAAAACTCAGCTTTTCTTGTACTAATTAGAGAGCTGGTGGGTTAACGAGACTGTGGTTTTCTTATAGTGCACCTACATGCTCAGAAGACTTGGAAAACAACTTAAATCCAGGATTTTTTTCCCCTCAGATTTCCTCAAACAGCTCCAACTATTTTTAGGTATTATACTGAAGACTGTTATTTCTGAGAACATTTCAGCCTTTTAGTAACATAACTGTGATCTATACTGGTTACAGATACACAGTATGAAGCGTTGCTGAAAGGAAATAAAAATGGCTGTGCCATCTTGTTGGCTCCTTAACCTTTTGAGTCTCTGCAGATGAAGAGGGCTCCTTATGACTGCATGTTACAATAGAAAATAAAAGCAAAGGAAAAATACAGCTTCTGAAAAAAGTCCTGTAGAAATAGGAAAATTAATTTTTAAAAAATTATATGATCTGTATATTTTGGGAACACCGTATAGAATTTTCTAAAGAGGTTAGAATTTTAGTGAGAGACTTGTAAGATCTAGAAAAAGACCTTTCAGAATGCATACTATGTGACAGGAATGATTGTTTTGTGAAGTCGTCTTTTCACAGAGCTCATTTTGATGTTCCCTTAAAACTTGACCACTAGTTATTCCTACAGCTTCAAAATATATATCAAAGGGTACTGAAAAAAGTATAATTTCATCTTCATTTGGGACTTGGTGAATTATAACGTAGGTGATGGGTGAGAATGAAAAAAAAAATCTAGAATGTCTTCACTTTCATCAAGAGCTTTTAAAGCTCTATTGGAACAGTCGCTAGCTATTGGATCTTCTTATTAGATATTATAGGTGAAGATTCAAAATACTTTAGCGCCTAATAAATTCCATGCTGTTGACCAAAGCAGGTGTTCTGGAACTATTTTTAGCTATGTGTAAGGGCATAGTTTAAACACATCATTGTACTTTCTTCACAGTCTTCATGTGGAGAATATTGTATTAATAACGACAACAATGTCATAGAAAGGAATTTTATATGACCAAATGCTGTAATGTCAGTGATGTTTCAGTGAAGGTCTCTCTTGAGTTTCTGCAATTGAAAAACTTCACTGTATGCACTCACTAAAATTGCCTATGCCTCGGCAGACTATTACTGACTGAATATATGACAGTATTGCTTCCTGAGGTTTTGGAAAGGGAATGACACTAGAGACAAGGAAGAAAAGCTTATTTCTGCTTCATTCATGCTGTTGAAGAAAAGACCGTGGTCCTAGTAGGTGAAAGGATATGAACACAGAAAAAGCATAGCTGGAGAAATACTCTGAGGGAATTCAGTATGGCATGGCAAAAAATGGTTCCATTCTATTCTAGTAGTGATGCCACTAATTTTTATATTATTTTTATTCTGCATATCATGGGTCTGATATGGTCTCATAATATGATTTATCAAGACTATCTCATCTACAGAAAGTAATGTCTAAAGGCATCTAGGTGTCTAAACCAAGCAGAATTATTGATGCGCCAAAGATGTCGTTCTTTCTTCATTGACTGTAGAAGTACTGTAGGTGATTAGCTTAGACAAAAATGTTCAAATTTATGTAAATTTCAGTGAAGTATTTTAGATATATTTAAATTTAAAGACATTAATGAAGTGAAAGTAAGGCGACAGCTATCTACAAAAGAATATATACATGGAACCTATCTCTGTGGAAGCATTAGAATTCTTTCCTCTAAGAATATTTTTTTCAGTGCAAAATTATTTTAGAGTAATAAAATCCTTTAGCTTGAAATACAATTAAATTAATTCTTTTTCTTGTATTGTTTTCCGGAAAATCTGTTTGTTTGTTGGTTTAGGTGTTTTTTCATATTCATAGCTTAGTAGTGTTTTGGGCTCATCAGCCAGGGAGGCTTTTTCATGTATTTCAAAAGCCTAACAGTAAAAACCTTGCCAAACATTCTCTTAGCTATGGCCACTGCTGTTGATGCGCCAAGGCACCCAGCCAGTACAAGTCCCAATTATTTTTCTTCCCCAGGCAATAAACGTTTTCACTACACTCCCTACTCTCTTCCAATTCATATAGTGAGCCATGCAGACCAATGAAAAAAGCGAAGGAAATGCTCACCAATTGCAGGCATTTGTCCAGGCAGTTGATATCAGAGGCAGAGCCTGGATACAGCCAAGTAACACTACACCAAATCAAGCCCACATTTAATTCACTGCCTTCCTCTCACACAAGACACAAAATTGGAGCCTCTTGGCATTGCAGCTAAAGACTTGGGTAGAGGATGGTAAAAAACAGGAAAATAAAAATATAGGTTTCTTTTGTTCTTTCTTACCTATAGAATTTTTCCCAGAAGTTGCTAAAAAACACTGACTACTGGGCACTTATGGGTACTTAAGAAAACAAAGAAGTGGCCAAACTCAGAGAGGAGGGCATCTGGTTGCATTTTCCTCTCATCTGGGGCATTTCTCTCCGAGGGACAGAGATACCGTGGGATCTTGGGCAGGAAAAGAAGGGCTGGGGCAGCTTCTAGCTCTCTTGCTCTGCGGCTTCAGATGAGGACGCTCAGATCTGCTGTTGCTTGGGGAAAGGGGTTCCAGCTACTGCCATGGAGCTTGTGATGCATCTCGTCCACCAGCATGGGATTTTTGCTCTTTCCTGCCATTCCAGCTTACTGCTCCTCAGAGTCCTGAAGGGGAACCGAAAACGACTGTCCCAGGGCTTTGTGAAGCAAAGCCTCTCCTCCATCCTTTCGCATCATGGCTATCATGGGTTCCCTGGTTCTGTTTGTTATCAATGCCATAGGTGTTGTTTGTTTGCCTTGTTATACATACTAGTAAAGAACTGTTATTCCTAGCCTCATATTTCTGCCTGAGAGCCCCTTAATTTCAAAATAATAATAATTCAGAAGGAGAGGGTTTACATTTTCCATTCCAAGGGAGGTTTCTGCCTTCCCTAGAAAACTCCTGTCTTTCAAATAGGGACAGAATGCTAATTCAATATGCTAGAAATTGGTTTTATTATGGCCAGGATCCAGAACCAAGTTATTTGTTTTATTTATGGTTTAAATGAGATATAAAACGGACAGTTTAACAATATTTTCTTATATTTAAAAAAAAAAGGCATCCTTGGTTAAGGGCAAAATAATTGGTTTGGAATTTTAAAATTAAGGTTTTTCTTTATTTATACTTAGAAGTTTTATATATAAAAGTTTTCATGCCTTCCCTTTAAGAAAGACTGCTGGACTCTGTCCTTATATGAAGGTGAAATACCAAATTTCACTTGATCAGAAAGACCAAACTGTGAGCAAAACATTTAGACCATTTTTGCTAATATTTGCCTCAAAAGCATTATTTTAACTTCTAGGTTTTTTCCTAAAATACTTACAAATTTCTGTGTTCTGCTAAATAAAAATCATGCCAAGGGGAACAAATTCTTCCACCACATGGATCCCTCTACATTTTTCTGCATGGCAGCAGCCACACACCCATGAGGTTTTACTGCTCCGCATAGGGTTTGGGTTTCACCTAGGGTTAGTGTTCTGATGAGTCTTAGCATTCAGAAAATCACAAAGCCCAGAGCTCCAAGCACTGTGCAGTTTCAGATGTCATGCCAAGGCGTACACAAGACTGCCACAACATGGTCCCATGCACATCTTTCAGCTTGGCAATGAACTCATGTCCCTGTGGTTTTTACTGCTCAACCTAGGGTTAGAGATACGTTTAGAGTTAGGGCTGTGGTTCAGAAAACCACAGAGCTCAAAGCATGCTACAGATACAGAATGCATGCCAAAGAGAACACAAGTGTGCCACAACATGGGTCCCTCAACATCTTTCTGCTTCTTACCAGTTTGAGCCCAAGCCTGCTTTTATTGGTCATCTAGGGTTGAAGTTACATCTCCGATAAGGGTTCAGTAAACCACAAAGCCCAGAACTCCAGGCACAGTGCAGCTACAAAACCAGGCCAAGGGGAGTACAATAATGCCATAACGGGACCCACTCCACACCCTCCTGCTTGGCATCAGCCTCACCCCCATGAGGCTTTTACTACTCTGCCCAGGGTTGGCATGATTCTAAGGGTTCCACAAGCCACAAAGCCCAGAGTTGCAAGCCGGCTTCAGCTACAAAAAGCATGCCAAGGGGACCACAAGAATGCTATAACAGGGCTTCCTTCTCTTCTTTCTGGCGGGCACCAGCCTGAGCCCAAGACTGCTTTTCTGCCCTGCCTTGGGTTAAGGTTATGTCTAGGTTTAGGGTTGAGAAAACCAAAATTACCAGAGCTCCAAGCACTCTGCAGTTTCAAAAGGCATGCCAAGGGGAACACAAGACTGCCAGACACGGCTCCCTCCACATCTTTCTTTTTGGCACCTGCCTTACCCCTATGAGGCTTTTAATACACTGCCTAGGCTTAGGGTTCCACCTAGGGTTAGGGTTCAGAAAACCACAAGGGCCAGAGCTCCAAGCACTCTGCAGCTTAAAGAGGCATGTCCAGCTGAACACAACTCTGCCACAACTTCTCTCCATCCACATTTTTCTTCTTGGCACCAGCCACACCTCACGAGGCCTTTGCATCTCCTCCTAGGGTTAGGGTTCCAAAAATCAACAACCTCAGAGCTTTCAACCTACTGCAGTGACAAAAAGCCCCCCAAGTACAACACAATACTGCCTCAACATGGCACCATGGACACCTTTGTTTTTCTTACTAAGCTTACACCTATGAGGATTTACTGTTCAGCCGAGGGTTAGGGTTGTGAAAACCACAAAGCCCAGAGCTCCAAGTTCTCTGCAATTTCAAAAGGCACACCTAGCTGAACACAACTCTGCCGCATCCACATTTTTCTTCTCAGCACCAGCCAAACCTCATGAGGTCTTTGCATCTCCTCCTAGGATTAGGCTTTAAAAAAAAAAAAACTATAAACCCCAGAGCTCCAGGTACTCTGCAATACAAAAAGGCACTGCTTTACCTAGTATTAGGTTTAGTCCTAGTTTTAAGTTGCAGAAAATTGTAGAGCCCAGAGCTCCAGGTTCTTTGCCACTACATAAGCTATGGCTTGTGTAACAAATTTTCCACAACATGGCTTAACCATATCTTTCTGCTTGGCAGCTGTCTCAGCCCTGTGAGGATTTTCCTCCCCCGCCTAAGTTTAGAGTTTTACCTATTGAGAACATTTTCGTTGCCCATACATGGCACATATTTATGGCAGTGTTCTGACTGTGGCAATCCCTTCTTTAGTCGCTTATGTGTTTAAAGACCCACTATAAAAACTCCTGTAATTAACCATTGTCTCAAGAGCCTTTCACAGCAGACATGTACATGTATCAGAAAATTACTGTCTTATAGCAAAGCTCTCATACCTTCTTTCTGTTGGACCCCACAGGCATCATAACCAGCCAGCACTGACCCCTCAATCTCCCTTGCATCTCTCTTATGGTTAGCCAACATACTCTTCTGTAACACATCTCCCTATCTGCCACACCTGCAACTAAATTAACGCAAGGTTGTTTCTACTCTGTTGTGATTAGACACAGCTGGAGCCCATCAACAGTGAGTCTGCCCATGGCACCATCTCACATTCACCTAGGGTTAAGATTATACCTAGGCTTAGTGTACAGAAAACCACAAAGCCCAGAGCTCCAGGGAATCTGCAGCTACAAAAAACACATTCTAAGGGGAACACTACCGTAACATGGACTGCCATGACATGGCTTCCTCCACACCCTTCTGCTTGGCACTAGCATCCTCCCCATGAGGGTTTACTGCTCTGCCTAGGGTTAGGGTTCAGAAAATCACAAACCCCAGAGCTCTAAACATACTGCAGCTACGAAGGCAATCCCAAGGGAAACACATGACTTGCACCATGCGATTCCCTCCTCCACTCTGTTTGGCACCAGCTTCAGCCTAAGGCTGCTTTTACTGCTCTGCCTAGGGTTCAGGTTAGGGACACAAAGCCTCATCTAATACCTCCTGTAATGGTAATGGACTTACTGACTGGAGAATGGAAAGGACCCCTGGACTTATTAATATTGGGAAGAGGCTATGCTTGCATCTTCACAGGCCACCATGTGCAATGGACTCCATTTTGGGGTATGCAGCTTTTTGGCACACTGTCCTGGTTCACTGCATATATAGTTGCTACGTTATAAGCATATGTTACAGTTTTGGGAAATTGTTATAGATCTTATTGTTCTCACTGTTTGTAATGTCTTAGGGGTTATTTAGATTTTTCCTAGTAGGTTTTTGTTGTTTAATGAAAAACAAAAGGAAAAAAAAAAGGGGAAGATATAGGATATGGGGTTATAATCATTAAAGCAGTGAAAGCTTATGCTCACTAGAAGCCTATGGGAAAGATGCAGCTACAGGCTGGATGGCTGAAAGCTGGTTGAGGGGTGAGAGGCAGTTGTCAGTGAGAAGAGTCAGTTGAGTGACAGCAGGGGGTGAGATTGTGATTAGCTGAAGGAACGTATGGACAGCATAGCAGTGGGAAGCTGACAGCACAGAAGGACACATGGACTGCAGCAGAGCCAGCCAGTGGGTGCTATCTTTCCCTTAAATTCTGTGGGGCTCAGGTTCTGTTTCAGTTATGTCAGGTGGAGATTAAAGGTAGAAAAAGGGAGCAATTTCTACAATAAAGGGATCTCCTTCAGATGCATAAGGGGGCTGGTGTTGCTTCGTTCTCAATTGCTACGCTAGGCTTTGTGGTTTTCTGAACCTTAACCGTAACTCTAACCCTAGGTGGAACAGTAAAACAGCTTTGGGCTGGTTCCGAGAAGAAAGGTATGGAGGGAGCCATGTTTTGGCAGCCTTGTGCTCTGCTTGGAATGACTTCTGTAGCTGCAGAGTCCCTGGATCTCTGAGCTTTGGGATTTTCTGAACCCTGATCCAAGGCATAACCCTAACCCTAGGTAGAGCAGTAAAGACCGCATAGTGGTGAGACTGGTGCGAAGCAGAAATATCTGGAGGGAGCCATGTTATGACAGTCTCGTGGTTTTTTTCTTTTCTTTACCCTGTCTGGAATTTTTCCCCATCGACATGTTAAAATGACTAGCGACAGGGGAAGACTCCCTGTCCCTTTCTTGGAGTTTTCTCTCGCAGGGCGGGAGGGGAACACTGGGGACAGGTAAAGGAGAGGTGGGCAGCTGCCCGGGCTCTCGGTCGTTTGGCTCGGAGAAGGACGGTCTCTGGAAAAGCCACGCTCTGCCACACCGGGAGCTGCCTTCCTCGGCTGTGCAATCCCGCAAGCCCCTGCCCGAACGCCCTCCCACCTCCACGCATCCTGTTGGAGCGCCGGGACCGACGCTGCCCCCCTGAGATCCGCGAGCAGCGTCTCTCCTCCACCCTTCCCATCTGGGACACAGCCGGCATCACCCCCAGCGCCTCTGCTGCCACCCGGGATCACCGCACCTCCCCTGCTACCGGGAGCTGGCCAGCGCTGCCTCCAGCTGGGACTGGAACTGCACCGCAGGGAAAGGTGCCCACAAGCGAAAGAACTGGGTACTGGGGTCCTGTTCCCTTTGTTGTTAATTTCCTAGCTGTTGTTGTTTTGTTTGCCTTCATATATATACACACTAATTATATATATATATACACTGTTATTTCTAACCCCATATTTTTGCCTGAGAGCCCCTTAATTCCAAAATTATAATAAATTAGAGGGAGGAGGATTTGCACTCTCCATCTCAGGGAGGAGCTCCTGCCTTTTTTAGCAAATACTTATCTTTCAAACCAGGACAGAATTTTACAAGAATCTGTACACGCTTAAGACAAATTACATTTACAATGTTTATAATATTAATTCAATTTTTTTTCCCCCCAGATCTATAGGACTGTTGCAATTATGTTGAGACAGACTGGACTGGCATCACGACCAATCCTTTATTCAAAAACTTTACACACCTTCTTTCGGTGTACTTTTTTTCTGACAGCTCTGACTCCTTCCCTCATAGGCAGCTTCACACAGTAATGACTCCTTCCCTTGCAGGCAGGTCCGCACAGCACCGATTCTTTTCCTGTGCATGACTGGCTAACCCCAACCTGTCCCTCACACAACACCTTCTTACCTTGTCTGTCCCTTGCACGACTGCATGTCCCTAATCTCCTCATAGCACAGCCAGCAGACTCCATCCCAAACTGCAGCAGACTCTGGGTCTTAAGCTTCAACTCAAAGAGCAACTGCAACCAGTAGCCAGATAACCCACTCTTATAACGCCCCAACTCATTGGGCAGGCACAGATGTTTCCACTTTTTGGTAATCAGTACAGCTGTAATTCATTGGGAGGGATTGCCTTCTCTGCTATCCTTTCAACCTATCTTCCCACATAGGATATGTTTTTTTTCTTTTTCGTAAAGCCATGCTAATGTTTCAATTATATTAGACTAGAATTGTGATTTACGCTGTATTTACTAAATAGTCCAAATATTCATATTTCAACATCATGAGTTTGTCTCACATGGAAATGTGAGTTCCTTGCTTTTTACAGCATAGAATAGACATTGAAACTGCCATGAAGGATGTTTTGTAAAGGAATACTTGTAAAAATAGTGGATAATTTTTATTTCAAAATCATAAAGGTAAAGCTAGCTAAATATATTCCATGTATTCAAGCATTTCTCACAATTAAAGTAACTACAAGAAGCAAAGTTGTGTGGATTTATGTATTACTTTTAACAAGACACCAATTCAGAAGCTGGAGATTCATCCCATTAGTAAGAATACATTAGTATTCTACCCTTTAGTAATTAATTAAAAACCACATGCTGAACAAATTAGTTAATTCCTAAGGAACTAAAACTTGACATAAACATCTGCTTTGTTTTATAAAACCAGACAAAATTAAGGAATAAATAGCATTTTTATATGGTCCTATTTAGTTTCAGGAAATAAAGGATAATATATACTTTCTGACATCAATAAGTAATTTGTCTTGCACTAATAGTCAGAATATGGAGGTTTGGACGTTTGACCACTTCCATGACCTGATTAAAAATGAATATATATAAAAAATATTCACAACTTAAAATGTTTGATATATTTTCCTTTTTTCCCCCAGTTTTCCATGTTTTTATTAATAGGAAACTGAGCAGAATATACTGGGTTTTTTTATCCTAAAGAGAGATGCATTAGATAGACTGATACTGAGAAATACCACCTCAAAGTTTACAATTTGAGATCAGTGCATTTACCTTGGGAATGAATTTCGTTCTTGGATTTTTTATGTTACCTTTCTTCTTTAGGAATTATTTATTTTTTTGATCATTGGAGGTAAAACTCCTGATGTTTTCTAAACTCCTGATGGTTTAGATTCCCTTTTTTCTGTTAATAGACTGTTACTAAAGGATGTACGGTTTAGATAAGTCCCCCTTTTTCCCAGGCCTCTGGCAGCAGACAGTACCTTTATTGAGGTGGTCAGCACCCCAAAACCCACTCTTGTTTACAAGTTCTTTAACAATGGCCGATTCGGTCTATTATGGAATTAACTATTTATTTCATAGACACAAAACTAACAGACATAAGACTTAAACTCTACACTACACAGGAATAAGGACAAAAAGGAGCTACTAGTAGGTGTATACAGCGTGAGGTTAAAAGTACCATTAATTTTACAGCTAGAGAAGAAATAAAATAATTTAGGATTCAGTGTATTTTACCATCCAGTTGTTGGTGGGGCACACATCGAGATCCTTTCCCTCAATTCCCAGGAAAGTAATCCCGGAATCTGCATCCAAACTCCGGGGACAAAATCCTGGCTGCTTGTCAGGGTGTGTGTGTGTAGGAAACTTCTGCCTCTGTGTCTTTTATAGTCTTTGTAAAACAGTGTCTCTCAGGAATTTTTATCTCTTTCCACACCTGCTCTCCGTATTAAGATGTTGATTTTTAGCTGGGGCCTGAGCCCTTTTGGAGGCAGAGATGACCCCTTGTGTCAGGGACAGAAGACAGGTCTGAGGCCTGACACACTTGATCTGCAGTAGTGCCCTTCAACAAGATAATGTAGAAGAAAAACTTAGTGTTAGGTGGTAGGACTAACATTCAGAAACTAAATTGGTCACCTGGTGGGACCTGGTAGGATTCATCCTGTGAAAGGGGAACAATACACAATAAAGCCATTGTTGGCATGGAGGTGTGAGCATGGGCCACTGTGACCTCATCTCATGCCTTGGCCCTGTGTGACATGATGTAGAAACTGGCCACTCCTGAGGAGGAGGTACAAGTTGTGGTCCTGGGGTGGAGGAGAGAGGATGGCATGCTGCACATGCTTTCAGCTGGGGATGCCCTGAAGGTGAGCTGCCCTCCTGCCTCTTCCTCTCAGGAGCCATGCTCTATCTGCTCCTCCTGTTCGGTGGCTTCTCCAACATCCAGGGGTCAGTATGTATTTAATTGCTAAAGTGACAAATGAAATAGACTTGCTTTGTTATTCTGGCTGCGTCTTTGAGTTTTGTAAACCTGTAACACCCCTTGCTGGGTTTTTCATGTCCACCAGTGATCTGCAGTAAAGAATAGGGGTGACACATCCTGCCACATAGACAAGGAGATTTTTCACATTTGTTGTTAAAAATGGTTGTTACAATGTTTTATATTGCAAGTTACAAAAAGATAAGGGGCGAAAAAATTCCTAGTATTTTCATGAGTGGTGATTTTGTTCTTAATAGCTACTTAATGTTCCAGATGAATAAATTTGATTTTCAAAAAAATACTTTATTATACATTGCAGAAGCCTCAATCTTGACACTTCAATGCAGTTTATTAGCCTCTCTAATGAAGGGGAAAAAACACATCAGTGTATCAGGAAGTTGTATGAAACATCTTTGCTTAGGATCTGAGCCCTACATTTTGATCTTTTGAAAATATTTGAACATTCTATATTGTATCAGCCAGTATTATAAGTCAATAAAATACCAAGATCCTGAAATAATTTATAGGAAAAATCATAAGGGAAATACAAATGCATCAATAAAAACAAATTCTACATCTGAAGCATCTTAAAGTTTCAGCTAATTAAAAAATTAATTATTTAAGCCTTGTCTGTAAAAGGAGTGAAAGGGAACTTCCTTGGGAACCTGAGGATGAATGTAGAAAACAAGAAAATCAAATTTAAAAGACCAGTTGCTAACAGACCAAAGCATGTTTGTTGTATCTAATAGAAACTTGAACTATAGAAAGAAATATAGTAAATCAGCATGAATATGTGCTTTGTAAAGGTTGGTAGAAAACCTGTGGTGATAGAAGAATAAACAGTAAAACTCAGATTGTATGAGGGATTCTTATATCATGAGTTTGAAGCAAGCCATAGGTCTTTGCTACTTCTGCTGGGTGAACAATTCTGAAAAGCTGTAAAACTGCTCTTATCATGTTTCAAATTTGATTCCTTTGGTGATGTTTGTGTAACTGATTGGCTAGATTTTCGCCACAGTTTTACTACAACTTTATTGTTATAGCTTGCACAGTACTCATTGTAATAGAATTTAGTTTCTCTCATTACACACTTGAGGTGGATTTTAAAAAGATAAAGTATTTTAGAATAAGAGCTTAAGAGATTAGGTTCAGCAGAGCATTTAATATTATACCTTAGCTCTGAAATACAAGAGAAGTCCCTGTGTTCCTCTTTCACATTTGTTAAAAGTCATGTTTAAAATACTCTTTCCATTTCTTCTCCTTTCTACATTCGCCTGTATTGCCAAGAACTACAATTAAAAATAATTGTTGCATGATTGCATTTTTTTTTTCCCTAGGAATACAACACCTTCAAATTAGCAAGTTATCTTGTAGTCCATAGACATTCATGGGAATGTAAAAGTAATATTTTATTAGAAGTTATTAGATTAATATACCAAACAGAATTTATATCAAACTTGTCTGAGAAGAAACCCCAACTAACAAACAAACAAAAAATTTCAACATTTTCACTCTCACTTCTCAGGCAACAGTAGAAGTTTCATATTTGTAAAACTTAGACTTGTCTGGAAATGTCTTGGAAAGTTAAATACATACATCTATATTTTGAAGTTAACATAGCTCCAGGCTAATGTTATGTAACACTGTTTACGAGCATAAGATAGTTCTCTTAACATGGTTGGCTGCTTATTTTTCATTCCACTGAGTTTCTGTAAACTTCCCATGAATCCTTAAAATCTGTTGCTTAAGTTAACTGCTTTAGAGATGATATTTTCCTATTTTTTTACATGACAATTCAAATTATAAAACAGAATATTATCTATGAAAAATTCACCATACACTTCAAAATGTGAAAATGTTCAGCACAATTTCTAGAAAAATCATAAGAAGTCATGACAGCAAAACTGTTTCAAATCCAGTGTGTTTAGAGACAATATCCTTATTTCCCAGGGGGTTTTTTTAGGTTTATTCAGGAAAAACCACCTATAAGGCCAAATTCTCATATTTAGTGTATGAGGTTTTAAGGGACTTTGTCCTTTTCCCTGCCATTATCTTCCATCTCAAATAATGTCTACAAACACAGCAGTGGAGATTGCTCTATTTACTCAGTCTCATTTCAAACAGAGGAGGTTATCTCTACAGGGTCTAATAGTGCTTGTGACAATAGTTTATTTAGAAAAAATAGAAAAATAAATAGATACATAAATACATTCCATATTTTTTGTTTCATTCTCACATTGCTCATTTAGACAAAAAAAAGTATGTCAAGAAAACAATCAAAAATGAAGGATTTTACTGGGCATGAAATCTCATTTTAAAACACTATGTTTCTAATGTCTCTATAGATTCTTTGTGGCTTTGTTCCTCTATTCTGAAAATTCTTTGTTCACTTTATTAAAAGGTAAAAAAGCGCTACTAGAGCTTTATGACTTAAGAGTTTTGTCTTATCAACAGACAACAGAAGGAATATTTGGAACCTACTACTACTATTCTTTACAAATTTCTGTGTCCCTTTCAGTAATGGTGTATATATATATATTGTTTTTCTCTATAATCTTGAAATAAATACTGTAATGCTTTTCTTTTCAGATCTTTATAAAAATGCAACATTATAAATAGAAAATATGACATTATAAATCTATATGTAATTTGAAGAAAGAATCTAATTTTAATTACTCATCTCCATTTTCTGTAGCAAATGGAGATCTTTTAATGAAAGTTAAAATCTTGATTTGCTTTTTCTGTATGTGTTTCTGACATTAAATTTTCTTAAGCATTTGTGGTGATACATAAAGATCTTTGGATTTGTTTTAGGAACAAATTCCCTTGTTTCTGAACTACATCTTCCTGGTACACATGAAGTTTCAATTATATTGACAATTAAGAATGCAGATAAAAAAATTTTCCATGTAATAAAATTCACATTAAAGTTTACTAACATGAAAAGCAAAGTGTCAAGATGATGTTAATGTTAATATGGAATCCTGGCCCTTTGAAAACCTTACTGAATTTGCTGAAGACATCTTTTGATCGATAGGAACATGCTGATAAGTAGATCTGTAATTTTATCTACTAACTTTTGCAGTATAATGAACTTAACTTGATCGAAATTGAGTTTAGACAAAATATTCCAGGTAATTGAATGTCCAGTTTTCTTTAGGCTCAGGTGAAGTTATCAGAATTACGTAAGTGAGATAATCAGAACTTAGCCTTGTCCGGTTGAGAGAGACAAGATGAGTTAGATGCACAGGTATTATGCAGAAGGAGACTTTTAACACAGGTTGATTTACATGAGTAGAGGAATTTTAAAAAGTTAAAAAAATCAAAACAAAGCAACAACAATAAAAAAGAGTTTAGAAGACAAATGTAGAACTAAAAAAGTTGAAATAACTGGCATATATTCCCAAGATCTGAAAAAGATCCATAGAGAGATGTAATCAGGAAAGATCAAAAGAGAAACAAGGAAGTTATCCAGAGGCCTGCCAAGTAAGAGGGAGACAGAGACAAAATTTTTTCTTTTTTTTCTTTTTTTGTTGGAGGTGAGGGGAAGGGAGGGAAGTGTGTTGGGACGAACTTTCCATAACAACTATTACTTGCTGTCTTCAGTGTCTACGTAGCATGGTGTTAAAGGCAACATAAAGATGTTAATCTGTCTTTTCCATCATTCTCTCTTTATTTTGGTGCTCTCTTGCAACTAGTAACCCAGGACACTGTCTTAGATATCTTTCTCTCCAAATTTCAGGAAGTAAAGTACTTTAAAGGACATAGATCAAAGTGTCATCCCTGAAGTATCCCATTAAAACATCCCCATCAGTTAATAAATCTCCCAAGTACTTCACTTATGGAATTGTTTGCATTTAAACTCAGTATAGTCATCATGACACAGAGCTATTAATTCTGCTAAAATACTCCAAATAGCCCTAAATCAAATGTTTATAAACTTATATGTATAAACTATGCCACCATTGCATCATATTCCCTATTTCATGTGCATAATTTGAGAGAACATTGACATCAAGGTCACACATTCAGTTCTAAAAATCAATTATATTTGATGTTATCTGAAGTGCAAGCATTAGGAAATTCAGCTTACACATTTAAATTAACAACAAATTGAAGCTAATCAAAATTAATTTTTCCATGTGGTGTATTTTTTTGCTGTTATGGTAGAAAAATACCTTCCTTTTCACTTTTAGTTTTTTGTCTTATGAATTAGCAACTAACAAATATCTTAGATATATTCCTGAACAAAGAATATATTTCTTACTGTTCTCTTGGTAATATTACTTCCAAATATATTTTTAAAAAGTATTCACACTTTAAAATGATTTTTGATGTGAGAGATACTATCAGAATTTGTTTATTTCCACAACCAGAGCTTAAAAAGAGAGGTAACTGAACTTCTAACCACAGAAAATTTGAATTAATACTAATAATTCTAAATAAATTAAATTTATTGAGTTTTTCATGTTAAAGCTGGAATTTAAATTTATATAAATCCATAATAGATGAATTTTGCATAATGTTTTTTATTGTTGCTTAACTACACATTTTTCCTCTGATTTGATTTCCACTACTAACTGACAAGAGAATCAAAAGTTAATACACAGAAATATATTGTATATTTGACTATAAGATGTGTGAAAGGGAAATAAATGTATATGTAAATGAAAAGTTATTTCAAGTTAGATATGTCTCTGCCAGATTCTAGAATGTGCAGCCACTAAAAGAGTCAACAAGCAGAAGAACAGTGGTTGAGACTTGGCAAAAAAAACCCCACAAATATTTCAGAATTTGTCAGGGAAGTAACATCCATACAGCTGCTAAGCTTCGGTCCTCCATTGAATCAATGCACACTACAGGCTCACTGACCAACACAAAAATGCATTTCTCTGTTCATCAGGTTAATAGAGTCAAGATGATGATGTGTGTTTTTCAGCTATACTAGCAAGTACTATGAGGGAGTAGGATATAACTCTCTCTGCAGTTAAATTGTTAGTATGGTTCCTGGGATGATTTCAGTCCTGTGCAATTTACTGTCTTCAATAATTCCCAGGTACAATGGAGCAGTTAGCAGAGACCAGAATCAAAAATCCTGACTACAGCTATTCTGTCCCAAATGAGAATATACTAGCTGTGCAGTTATGGCTAAGACTTATCATTTAACATCTGAGCCAGTGGAATGTCCCTAGCACCATTTAGCTTATTAGTATCAAAACAAACCAGAATTTCTAAAAAATATTGTCTGAGGAAAACATGAATAAAATCTAGTCCTACAAACTAGTAAAGAGTCATGAAAGAAACAATTCCTTAAGATATGCTGCATAACCCTTTTGAGGAACTGAAATAGAGCCCATTTTTTAAAATTTGTGCTGTTTCTTCTGTGTTGCTATATTTCAGCAATACGGAGTTAAAACTGTTCAGCCATCAGTTTGATAGTTGTGATGTCAATATTTTTAATAGTTTTGAAAGTCACATTCATTTAAAGGAATCAGTGTTTACTACTTCTTTATCTTTTGCTGTGCTGACCTCTTTGAACCAGCAAATAAAATCAGAACTGCTTTTAATTGGCTCCTTCTGATGATGTGATGTTAGTGCTTTATAGTTATGATACACCTGCAGAGTTAGCAGCCTATTTATCATTGAAGATAGGTCTCCCTTTTCTTTGTTTTGTAGGTGAGGGTTTTTTGTTTGTTTGTTTTGTGTTTGGTTTTGTTTGGTTTTGTTTGCTTGGGGTTTTTTTGCACCTGGCATTTCTTTTCCCAGTAGTTTTTATTTTTTTATTATTCCTACGTGGAGCTAACTTGATAGGTAGATCAGCTCTTGGGAGTAAAAGAGTGAATACAATTTAAGAAGTGCTATGGACAGAAACATACGAGTAGTGGAAAAGAGGCTTACACAGTTGCCAAGAATGAGAGTATTTCCTTCTATTTGCAAAACTAGTAATGAGAGAGGTACAAAAAGGACTTAAGAAGGATGTGGCTTTATGTTATTTCAAGATTTCTTATTCTTGTGAGTGCATATTATGGCAATTAGTGACTAAGAAAGACCTAGTAAGCATTAGTGTTTTGACAATATTTCCACAACGTGTAATAGTTACTAAACAACTTAAACTGAAAATCAGTCTTAGTCCTACCATCCAAAATAAACTTGTCAGACAATGTATTTTATTTGTCTTCCTACTTCCTGTGCCATTCTCCCTTCCTTCTCCTTTTATTTTGTTTTATGGTATATTATATTGTCACACTGCACCAAATCAGAGTTCAAACAATATTTATGCTAGATATCTTATAGACTATAAGGCCACCTTGTGGTTTTTGTAAGTGGAAATGTTGAATATGATGATCAATGTTGCAAATCTTTATAATACTGCTCTATGGTATACCACATTTTTTTTCTGGCAGCTGAAATTTGTTCCTCTCCAGAACTTTTATGAAAGTTATTAGGCCTATATAGGCCTAATAGAGTTATACAGGCCTATATAATAATTAGAATCAATCCACTTTTGATGGTGGCATAATAAATCTTCTGTTTCAGGTACAAAAGATAAACATATTTATTCCATCACCTAGAGACCTGAATTTGTTTGTAAATTTGTTTCCTGCATTACAGGTAAAATAATTAACTGGAATACAGTTTTCTTTTTTTTGAGGTGTCATATTATCTTTCTAACTGCAGCATGATAGTCTTCAAAATATGAAAGAAATATCAAAATAATGTTGGAAAAAGTATTTGAAAATCAATTCCATGCTATTTCTGGCTTCACCGAACTTTTATGTTTAATGTATTTCACAGTAAGATTCTCTTAGTAATACTTTAAAGTTCAGAAAAACTTTAATTGTCTTGACAGCATCCTAGAATACTTATAGATGTAGGTGGGGATAGTCAGAGAGCTCAAAACTGTGACCATCATTAATAAATAAATAAATAATAAATTAATTATCAATAAATTAATAAATTAAAATACTGAAGTTAGACCTCACTAATCACCCAGGTCCAAATTATGAACTCATTATCATTCAGGGAACTAAAGTTTAAAATATATATATTCACTTAGCTGCAAGTAAGCAATTTTTCTTTCAGCTACCAACAATTCAGACCAACAATTCTCTTTCCTTCATAAGCCTGATATAAAGGCTGTGGTATTGAAACCCTTCTATATTGTGTCATGACATGATAATTTAGGGCTATTTGTATATATAACAAAACCCCCAAAAGTCCTGAACAGAGGATTACTCTATATTTGCCTGCCTTTCCCATTCCTCCACAACGCAAAAATATGAAAAGAGCAGTGGAATATAAAATCGCTGAAGATGACAGAAATATAGAAGCCACACATAATCAGACATTTGTTGCTGACATTAAGAAATTCATATTACAATGCGAAAGGGTCTTTTTCAGGAAAGATATATTTTTTTTTAACAGAGCTTTAGAAGTCTAATACAGTACTCTTTCTTTCCCACTTGTGACCCATCTATTACATGTTCAACTCAGAGTGGTTAAATGGTGGGGAGAGGACAGAGTTGCAAAGGCAAGGCATGATTTTGAAAAGGAATATATGATCAGTCATGATAAAACAGCAGAGTTCAAGTATGGAGCAAAGGCCCTGAGACTTGACATGGAGAGGTCATTGTAGGCCTTGATGTTAGTGCATCCTTGGTGCACAATAAAAGTCAAATTAGAGAGGATCTATGTTGGATTGAGAGGAAAGGAACTTGAGGCAATTGCTATAATCTATGAGTTCAAGGAGTTCACCGATGGAGGGAAGAAGTGATGCAGAAAAGAAAGGGGAATGGAAGGGTTGACTTTCAGAAGCTGCTGGATATTACAGTATGATTATATTGTTAGGAGAAGAAACAGGAGAAAGGACAGCAGGGCTTGAGAAGTCATGGTGTTGAAGTAGGAAGAAATGAAGTCACAGGCAGGAGCAAGGGCCAAAAGATGGAAGGAGGATGTAAGTGGAGAGGTCACTTTGGATCTCATAGATCTTTGCTAGAAACTACAGAGATAATATAGATAAAAGAAAGAATCAATTCTTTTATATGCCATAACAAAAACTGTCCCACCTACTCGTTTGGGCTGCATGCTAGCAAAGATTAAACATCAAAAAGAATGGCATTTTATTCACATCCGGTTAATAGCCAGACTCTATGTAAATGTTATAGGTGTGTTATGATAAAAATAAGCTAAATCTTGTGGAAAAATATTAGTCTATAATCCAACAAAGAAGATCCATCTTTTCTATAGTATTTGAATGCATCCATTTATGTTGGGAGATGGAGATGGAGAGAGAAGGACCAACAAAGAAGGGAAAAAACATAAGATTTCCATCCTAACTGCAGAAAATATGATATTACAAATGTTACAATGTTTCATCAATATAGGAGTAGGTAAATTTTCAGTGTTTCTACAGTTATATAAAAGCTCATTTCTCCAGATAAATTCTTGTAAATAGTATATTTCATTGATTCTTGTCAGAAGGTGGTACCAAAAGGGGAAACTAATGGTTAAAGCCAACAGTTATACTAATTCAAATATAGTGTAAATATTGATTCTGAAGAGTGTTTGCTGGGGGAACAGTCCCAAAGAGTTCTAGATATTCAAGTGTTGGTTCTTTTTCATGCAAAATAGCAAGCTCTCCTCAAGCTAAATAGCGTGATCAAACCCTTAGAGTTTCTGAAGTACACAAAAGCTCACAGAATTTAAAGTATTGTATACCCTATTCTGACACAAATCTGTATTATGGGAATATTGTAAGAAATTAAATTTCTTTTTAGCACAGTGTGTACACTTATAATGATAATGAATTTTATGATACTCATCAGAAAGTATTTCTGAAGACTTTACTATTTTCTGTTCCCCACCAGAGTGCAGTTTATTGTGAACTCCAACATTTTTGCAAATTATTTGACAGAAATAAATTCCCCAGCAGATTTTAATTGTTTCATAGAAATTTATAGAAATCTGAAAATTCTGCATTAAACAGAAATATAGAATAAATTAAATTCAAGTAATACAGAATCATGTTAAGTCATACTTTATTAGATGATGGTGTAGATATTTGCATCTGCAATGATCAAATGTAGCATTAGAATACTTGTGTTATCTATTTGATTTCTTTAGCCTATGGAGATTTTGCTGCAGCAGTTCTGTTACATAATGATCTCAATTTACACAATAAATAGATAACTACTTTCAGTATTGTCTCACTGAAACAGCAATACCACTCCTCATAATAACTTCACATATGCCTATAGCATAGAATGATTAACTGCTGCATTTTGCAAAACTGAAGATGACAAATCACTACTCTGTAGCAAGTAATGTTTAAATAACACATTTTGTAAAGAGTGGTGCCAGTGCATAACCATATGCATGCATTAAAGCAAGTACAGCAAATAGATTTAGTTTAGTGCTAATTGTGAAATTATATATAAATTTTCTCAATTTTTGAAAGAAATATAATTAAATTGTTGCTGTTATGCTCTTCCTTCATATCTCTCTTTACAGTTAATATTGAGGGCAGGAGTAGATAGACTTGAAAGAAGTGCTAGAATCCAAACTGAAGGGTACCAGAGCTCTTTTGACGAACTGCATGCCTTGTCACTTGAAAAAATATCAAATTTTTCAAAAAGAGACAATGCAAATCAATCCATGTCAGATCCTCCGAGAAATCAGGACAAATAAAGAAATAAGACAATTCTCTTCTCCATACTTTCTCTGAGGAAGAGCAAGCTTTGTAAACATGACTGTAAAAATCCTCTGTGAGCTTCCCCAGGTGTGCTGAGCTTCCCTGCGTGCAGCAGAAACTGACGTGGTGCGTTAAAAAATCATATGCTTGATTATGTATTACATACTTTGAATGGGAAATATTCCCGTATGAACCTATGGCTTCAGGAGCCCTGATGAATGAGGAATGAGGAAAACTTCCGATCTCACTAGTGCAGTTTTAAAACAACCCGTTTGGAGTCCTACAATTGCAATAAACCAATATTTCTAGCAACCTGCTGATTTCTCTCGAAATGGATCACTAACAGAGGAACATTAATGAATGAGACCACGTGCAGGTGTTTTCTGAAATAGAAGTTCTCTTTCAGAGGTGACTGTTTTTTCAGAAACATCCTAAATTTTTCTGAAAGCCAAGAGGATTAGGATGAAATCTGCTTAAAGGTATAGGCTTCAGATTTCCTATTTCTTGTACCGCCATGACAATTGAAAGAACAGACCCCTACCACAAAAGCTTTGTGAACAAGAAAACTCGTGATAAACTGTTGCTGCCCCAAATGAAAAACTTTCAAATATTTTCAATTGTCATATCATTTGTTTCCAATGAAAATGAAGATCTTCACAGAGACTGTATAAGCCTGTAACACTGGACTTACTTCTTAATGACTTTCATATTTTTTTTAAGTGCTGAGAAAAACCCCACTCTTTTACATCAGCAGTTCATGTATTTAAACTACTGTTCTAAAGTTAACAACAAAAACCTCAGCTCTGCCTCATGGGGCTCACATTGCCTAATGCTTTTTAGTCCTGCTGGTCATGGTATGTACTGAGCCATCTGAGATTAGACTCTATCATTCCTCAAACACAGCGCCTACATGAGGCTGAATAGAATGAAACAATTCACTGTCCTAACTTCAGCTTGCCAAGAGGACTTAGGGCTTTTTTGACTAATATTCTTTCTGAGGTTAGTTATAACCACACATTCTGCCTTGTATCAGAAATAGTGTGGCTACCAGGCCTAGAGAAGGGAATCTTCCCCTGCACTTGGCAGGTCACACCTCAAGAGCTGTGTCCAGTTCTGGGCTCCTCAATTCAGGAAGCACACTGGGGTACTGGAAAATGTCCAGAGAAGTGTGAAGAGTCCAGAGCACATGGCCTATGAGGAGAGGCTGGAGGAGCTGGGGTTGTTTAGCCTGGAGAAAAGGAGGCTCAGTGGGAACCTGATTGCTTTCTACTGCCTGAAAGGAGACTGTAGCCAGGTGGGGTTTGACCTCTTCTTTTAGGAAACCAGCAAGAGGACAAGAAGACATAGTCTTAATCTGTGCCAGGAGAGGTTTAGGTTGGACATTAGGAAGAATTTCTTCACAGGAAGAGTGATTAGATATTGCAATGGGCTGCCCAGGGAGGTATCGAGTCGCTGTCTCTGGAGGTGTTTAAGGAAAGGCTGGATGCAGCAGTGAGTGCTGTGGTCTGGTTGACAAGGTGATGTTTGGTCGTAGGTTGGACTTGACCTCAGAGGTCTTTTCCGGCCTAATTGATTCTGTGATTCCTTTTCAAGTTCAACTATTGGGCTCTTGTTGCTGTATAAATCCTCACAAGTGTCCACAACAGGTTGTATCTTCTTTCACATGCAGGGACGATGGTTGAAATTCCAATGAATAAAGGAATTGTTTGATTAATCTCCATGGAAGATTAAGAAAATTTGCAGTGGCTCTTTTCAGCTGGCTACAGATTCTGTGGATGGAAATATTACATTCTAATTGTGGTAATCTAAGCAGTAAAATCTCCAGCAATGCAATCTTGACAAACCATCTAGTGACTCAGATATCATGGGCAGTTGTGTTGTGCAAGGGCTAGGCTAAAATCCTCTTATGGCATAGGAAAGTATGTCTGCAGATTCCATTATAAATGAATCATACCATGAATTCTTGTCTACTATGTGTTTTATACTGCAAAAAAAAGGTAGGTTCTCTCAATTGCATAATTTCATTATATTGAGAAAACAACGACCAGAGAAATAAATAGCCTTAGAGATGTCATTGAGTAGAAATGAGATATAAAATCAAGAAGGAAAGGAAATGCTAGAAGCATGTGATAACCTGGTAGCAAATTAGTTTACTTTGTCTGTAGATAATAAAATTTAAATAATGTGGGGAAAGTGATATTAAAAGGGACAAAGGCAAACTAAAGGATTTAATTTAAATTAATTAATAGTGAAAAAACTGTTAAAGATAATAAAAATGGTTCAATGTTGGGCTCCTCACTACAAGAAAGACATTGCAGGACTGTGCCCAGAGAACAGCAACAAAGCTGGTAAAAAGTCCAGAGTACAAGTCCATGATCATAATTCTTTTTTCATTCCTAAATTTATAAAACTAATTATGAAACACTTCATTTTCCTTTCTCTGAGTTTTTTTAGCTTATAGTCGAACATTTGTGCTGATGTACACTCAAGTTACCTAAAGTCATGGATCTTTCAGCATCTCTTGCTTCTGATGTTGAACTGTGAGCTATATGTGTAATTGATAATTAATAAATGTATTGTAATTAATAAATGTCTGACTGTTGCCTTTCACCTTCTATTTTTTCATTATGCTGCTGAATATGTGCTTATGTCCTAAATCATGATTCAGTGCACTACTGCCTCAATTTATTTATATGGATTATATAATGTAGTTTTTAAAAAATACACATGCCTCACTTCCTGAAGAAATCAGTGACAAAATATAAGTCTGCAGGCATGGAAGTTTTTCATATTTCCCTCTACTAAGTCTGCTTTGCAGACTTGTTCGGACTCCAATAGAACACTTTTTTTTTCTTCTTTTTTTCTCTCTTCCCTACCCTTTATGTTTATATGTTTTTTCTAAGAAAAGTGTAACCTACCATCCCTGATAGGATGCCACTAATGCATAAAAAAGACTCCATTCTTTGCTTTAAATCTTTCTTTCAAGTAATAGTTGAACACAGCCTTTTTTACCTAATGTCACTGAGTCCTTGTCTTGTATTAAGTCCTTCTCTGGGTTAATAATTCTGAAATTAATTGCCGGGCACAATTACATAGTCATGATCTAACCACAGATTTGACAAGGAAACTGAAAATACTGCTGAAAATTCACTATAGTCCCTAGTGTCGAAGTGACACTTGATGTTTTCACTTTCTTTTCACCAACAATAATTTGGGCAATGTGTTTGTGTTTGCAGAGTAGGAATAAGCAATTTGTCAATTATTAAAATTGTTTCAATAATAACCGGAAAATATCTAATATAAAACTTTCTAATTTTAAGTAAAGGAAAAAAAAAATAATAGCATTGAAAAATACCCACTACCTTGGCTTATTCAAGTTAGGCATTTCAAATGAAGATGAAATTTCATGTTTCTGCAATAGACACCTGCAAGTGTATTATTTTCATAGTGAATTCTGCTGAGGTAAATATAACTGAAATGAATCTCAGGCACTATCAGATAATCTTGGAAGTATTTTAGGAATCTTGGATTTAAAAAAAACACAAAGAAGAGAGAAAGTGTGTTTTTCTTGAAGACTTATCTTGATCTGTAAATACAACAGACTGTCTTCTTTCACTATACTATGTAGAATGATTAAAATTTTAATCATAGTGTGCCACAGGAGCCAAACCAGCTTTTTCTGAGACTTTTGACTCAACACGGTCACAAATATCAAAAATAAGCAATACTTTTTAAACAGCTTTGAAATGTTCTTTCTTTTGATTTTTTTTCTTCCTATTTAATTTTCATACACCAGTTTGATCCCCTCCCTGTACTAACAATTTATTAGTAATGAATAAATTTTGCTGTCTTTTCTAATCTGTAAAAACTAAGCCAAATTGCTAACTAAAAGTATATTGATTTGAATATATGGTGAATTATTGCTTAATAGTCAGTATATGAAATGCAAAAGGACAGATTTTAATTATTTAATTTACAATCAATATATGAATTAACAGTAACATACAAGTTTATTGTAATAACATTATTTCTCTAGTTAGTGCTTGATTCTATCATGTTAACCTCATGACATTTTTTATAACTTATGTATATACATAGAATTTTTCAATTTTCATCTTTAAACTAAATGAGATCTAACCTAAAAAACACCTAAATGGTCCTTATGAAATGTCCTATAATCTCCATAAGAGAGAGTAAGGGGAGAGTCTGTCAGGTATAGTTTGGTGCACTGTGTAAAATTAAACAAAGGAAAAAAGAAAAATTAAAAAAAAAGAGGAAAAGATTTAAAGTGTTTATTTGAATGTATTTATTTGAATACATATTTAAAAATGTATCTCTGGCCATTTAAATTTTTTTGTGGGGTGGAAATAAAAATTATCAAGTATTTATTCTCCCGACTTAATTAAAATGTTTATCTGTCTAATTAATAAAGAGAATATAATAATTATGTGCAATATATGTCAAAATCGTGGCTATTATTATTTATCAAGTGGAGACAACCTATGCACTATTTATTTGTTGTGTTTAATACTTCTTTGCTTTTTATTCCCAGAACACATCTGAGATCAGTTAGTCATTTGGAACAGTGTGCCATGCATTCAAGCATGCAAAGAATAATAGACTTGATGTCACATCATGTGTTTTCCTAGTGTTCAATTGCATGACACAAACCAGCTTGCTATTATATAGCTTATTAAGAAGGAAAAAAAAAGAAAAAAGAAGAAAACAAACAAATCACCTATGAAGATGAGTTTGATGTTTATTTAAAGTATTCATAGTACACTGAAAAAATACAGTAATGATTATAGGGGGAAAAAAAAAGAAACATCTCCTTTACAAATAATGGTGTATTGTTAGAAAATATAATTAAATCAATTTTTTTTTTTTTTTGGTGTCAGAAATAAACGTGTTATTTTGAGTCAAAAAGTAAGGGATAGACTGAACTGCAGAACTTTGGATGACATGGATATCCTTTCCTTTTGCTGGCTTTGTAGTGAGCCAAATGCCTGTTCACCACTGTATAGACGAACATCCTGTGTCAAAAGAAGACAAAAATTCTATTAATTAAAAGAAAATCTAGTCCCTATTATGCTATTTTAAAATTATTTTTGGCATAAACAGAGAGTAGTGCATACTTGCAGGAGTAGAATTGAATGTTATCAGCACTGGATTTTAGCAAAAGCC
>JAOTQZ010000001.1:43641145-43652339 GCA_026546895.1 Pogonocichla stellata
GATCAGAAAAGCATAACATTCTCCAGTTTGTGAATAACAAGAAAACTAAAGAATAACTGTAACAGTTGTACTGACTATTTTTCTCTTACAAGTATTGTAAATATTTTAAATGTATAATTATAGTGTTTTTACTTTATAATTAGATATTAAAATATACTATAAATTTATAGATATAGGAAAATTTATGTACATATATATAATATAAAAATGCTCTGTATAAACAGATATAAAATCAATCCTCTAGAGAAATATCTCCATTTAGTTTTGCCTCACATTTTCACTATAATGGTAGTTACCCATTTAAGAAATCTACTTAGCAGTTTCCTGAATCCTAAATCATTATGTTACAGATTGCTGCATGAATGTTAATAAATAATAGTAGTAAATTATTAGTAGTATTTGCTCTTTTCATTTGTTAAAGGGAAATACTTCAGGTATGTAACTTATATGACAGTTGTATACTTGCCAATATTATTACTGTTTTCTTAAAATTATGGGTTGGTTGTATACTGGAGAAAAATTGATTCAATTCATAAATTTTCCTTAGCAGAGGCTAAAAAGAGTCCAACTCTCCTACCCTTCAGAAAGAATATAATAGCCAGTTGTTGCTTTGCTGAGGTCTTAGGAAAGTGTTTTAAACTTTGTTGTACCCATTACTCTTTTCAAAGAGGTTCAATCTGGATATGAGATTTACTCCATTGAACACATTTACCTTATCTATTAATTTTTTTTTCTATTATTATCTTGCAGAGTGCCCAAACCAGCATTTTCTTCCAGTCTACTGTTGGTATTATAATCAGTCTAATAATTTTCTCATGATTCATTCAATTTTATTGGCAGATAGAAGTTCAGTTTTTCTCTCTTTTCAGTTTCGAAGAATGTATTTTCACACAGCCTCTATGTATAGAACTCTAGTTCCAAAGTCACGGAAAAGAAGGAATATAATTCAGCAAAAAGTTTTGTACTTATTAGGTATCATTTTTATGTTGTTCATAAATTCAATGGCTGTCAATATGAATACAATAGCTTGCTACTAAAAACCAAACCAAACTAAAAACAAACAAAAAAAAAACAACACAAAAAAGTCAAACATCTGTCTCCATATCAATCTGGGAGTGGGATTAATCTACCCTAATTTCATAAATTCTGTACGTATTCTGAGGTAAATATCAACCATCTTTCAATAGTTCATGGCATTACACACCAGAGATACAAAATACACACAGAATTAACAACTTGCTGCAAACTTTTCCCTTCTTCACTGGTTTTACAGCTATCCTGCAGCATGGGACTGAGCTGCCTGAATATCTGTGTCCAGTATCACTTGATGTACATGGAGCTGTTAGATTTCTGCAGATCATTAGATATGTTAGACAGCAGGGGCCTTTTGCTTTGGTGGCCAAGGAAAAGCAAGGGGCTTCTGGAAACTAGATGATATACCCCATCATAACAAAAATTACCCTGTATAAACTTTGTGTACGTTGCTGAGTCCTTTGGTTAGATTTAATTGGATGTACATAAAACCTAGATGCCATTACTGTAGTGGGATGAATTAGATAACTGGACTGTGGCTATTCATGTCTAAAGACTGTTTAGAAGGGTCAGGGGAAGAAGGAGGGGAGGAGGGGTTTCCCTCTACATCAGGAAGTGGATAGAGTATAAAGAGACCTGAAGGTAGTATTTGATTTTATTGCAGAGTCCTAAATACAGACGTTGCTCTGGAAAGCAGGGCTACCCAGCTCTTCAAAACAGCTAACATAAAGAAGGATATATCTGTTCTTATTTTTAAAGCCATCATTTACACATGGAATATGCAAAGTGTTTTGTCACAGACTATTAGGTAGGACTTAAGGACTGGTAGTGGAAGTGAAATACTGTGTATTACAGTCATTACCATTGCATTACCTGTGAGATGGCTAGCATTATCAGAATTCTAGTTTGTTAAGAACTACAATATCTCCATAAGGTACATTACAAAGTTTTATTTCAGTGTTCCTGGCAATGGTAGGGAATTTCTCAGAACTTCTGTTTTTAAGAACATGAGAAGCATTTTTAACTAGACTTTTACACTGAGTAATTAAAGGTTAGAATAAAAAATCCACAACGAAATATGAAATATAGTAGAAAGAGTCAAAGGGAACGCAAAGCTTAAAGTCACATCTCTTATATTCACTTACAGTAAACAAATAAAGGTAATTTTCTATTGATTAAAACAAATAGTCAATATATGAATTAAAAAAAAAAGAAAAAATGGAACAGAGGTATGCAAGTTATCTGTTTGTTACAGTAAAATGTATTTTCTATTCCTCTACAAATAAAAAATTCTTGTTTCTATTTTTCCATGAATGATTCAGTCTGTTACAAATATGCATCGTTCAAATGACACGTTTGTTTTAATATTTTTAACAGAAGCTAATGATTTCAAAAAGAGTAAGCCGAACAATAAATAACAACATAATTTTCTTAGTACTCCACAATATTCTCCTATATTGTTCATGCCTCTAAATAAAAAAGGCAGGCTAGCAATGATGATTTAAAATTACAGTTTGTTTCCAACTGTGCATTCACATTGACTCAGTGGTGAAGAGATTTTCCCTCTTATTTTCTCTGCCATAACAGGCCAGGGGTCTGCTCTCAGATAAAGCAACAACGAGAGTAATGCTGACTGACAAAAATCAGTGGCAGCCTAAGAAAATTGTAATTATGCTTTGCATTTAAATACCAGAAGAAAAAAATCCTAAACCATTACATTTGATTTTTGGCCTGTGGGGCAGTTCTCATTCACAGAACTGCAAAATTATAAAAGATGTCAAAATCTGCAAGACTGTTCATAACCATTCATTGAATAAAGGGTGCTAACCTCTATAGCCTTTATTACAATCAAAAGTGAATAAGTTCTTAAGTGGAACCCAAAGTTAAACCCTTAAAATAAACAAGAGATGGATGGATCTAAAGCATTTTTAATTTTGTGCGACTATTTTTGTAGATTACTTTACGGATTACTTAAAGGTCAGTAGTGGTCTTTTGTATTTCCACCCTGAAATTAAGCAAAGCTTTTCAGCTAAGTGAAAACAATGTTTAAAGGATTTCTAAAATTTTACTTGATTCTCAAATAGACCACGCATGTTTTAAAACTGAAATAACTACACTGCCTGACTTCCTATCTGTATTTATACTTTAATGGTGTCAAAGACTAAATGACACAGATCTCTTAATGTTAGGACTTGTTAAGTCCAAAGTCCATGAACTTCAGACACTTTAAATATTCTGTAGCTATGAGGAGGGCTATCTTCCCAGAAAAAGCAAAATCAGCCTTCAGAAAACTTGCCAGATAGATGATCAGCTCCCCCTAAAATAAAGATTATGGCTATCTTTAGCTACCCTAGAAGCTCTCCAGACACTGTTGGGTGTGAATGAGACAAACACAGACAATTTGGCCAGCTGATTTATAGCAGGGTGTCGTGGTCTCTGGTGTCCACCATAGAGGTATGAATTCTCCATCAGTCTTGCATCATCAGATCTGCCAGCACTGCATGGATAATGCAGCTTGTCTGAGATATCTTACATAATATCAAATATTCACATTTGGGGAAATAAATCAAGCGATTTAATTTTGGTTAGGTGGCCATAAATTCTAAGGGGAACTTTAAGATCTAGTTTAGGCATTATGAATTTAGACATCACTGTCTGCATGAAAGGCAGAGGCACTCTTTTGGACAGACTGATTGAGCTGGAGGAAAACAAAATGCTTAAATCAGGCAAACTGGATTGATTTTCCGATTACTTTTCCCTGTCACTAATAATTCATAAGGTGACTGCTTTTCTTCCTATTTTAGTTAAATAAGACTTATTTAGAATTCAAAACAGTATTAGATTTTTAGCTTTGGATCTGAACATGTAATACCTCTGATTAATTTCAGACCTTCATCATCTACATTAAGCTGAATTTTGAACATATTTACTCAAAGAAAACACCCACCCAACCCCCCAAAAAAACAAAAACAAAAAAAAACCAGAAGAAAAGCAAGCAAAATAAAAATTACCAAAAATTACCCCAAACAACCCAATCCTATTTTTTAAGGAATAAAAGAATAAGCTCCAAAATTAATCAGCAATTCTGTAGTTCATTTTTGTGATGGAAAACAAATTTTTGAATGTGTAATAAAATAATTAAAAATTAAAAAGTTTGCTGGAATATTGGCCACCCTGAGATACACACTTCGGTGACTAAAGAATTAATGAAGTTTTTCTTCTTTGTCTTTTCTTTTTTTTTTTTCTTTAACAACCATTCAGCTATTGTGAAACAGCCCTTGTTTTTTTTCCATACTATATTAGTTAATGTAGTCTCATTAATTTTTTTTTGGCAAATAATAAAAGATAGAGAGGATGTCCTAAGAAACAATAAGAGAAGATAAAAATATAAAACTTTATAAATGCAACGCTATATTGATATATTTAATTGTCTACATGCTATGCATCTAAGCAAATAAACTAATGCAATTAAAATAATTTGTTAACAAAAGAAAGAAAGTATGAAACAAGCCAAAAAGAGCTAACAAAAACAAACCACCAAACCCCAAATCTTTCTTGATATCATTTATACAGAGTTACATGCATTCCTATCTGCCCTTTAAAAAAAACAAACATCAAATTACATGCATGGAGAGCTCCAGAAATCCTATAAATCCTTCCCAAATAATGCACAGGTAACATTTGCCATGATTGGTATGAACTTTGGTCATCTATGGTGCTTCAAATAACAGATGGTAATTCTTCAGAGATGCTATAAAATTATTTCTGTTTCTTATATCTCTATTCTCCTTAGTCGAAGTGTCTTATAAATGAAAAACTTTCTATCATGAACTATTTTAATGGAGATCAATATTTCTTAAATCCACAAACAGTACAGTAAGTAGCATAACAAAAAAAATAATGATATAAGAAACAGGATAAGCAACATACAAGTGAGAATAAAGCAAGTAGTGACTCTATGAAATTAAAAGTGTTAATATTAGTAATAGTTTGTTAGTTTGAATAATAATAGGCTAACATATTAATAAGAGTAGGAAAGCAAATTGCAAAAAATCTTATTAAGTTAAATTGGTTAATTTTTAAAATCAGGGCTATATTGGCAAGATCCACTATCAGACAGAAAATTACTATGCATTTCTTCAGTGAGGAAATCTTTGGTTTTCCACAGATATATCTTCCCATCTAAGGAAAATTATAACAGTCTTTCACTGTCCTCCAGATATTTTACAAACCTGCCATTTTAGAGATTGTCAACAATCTATAACAAAAAATTTGAAAAGCACTGGAACATCTGTATTTTATTGACCGTACTAACTAGTGGGAGTATATCTGAAAATTTGGAGTATTTAGTGACTCATATCAACTAGCTATTTCCTGATTAAAAATAACTACTTGAAAATGGGTAGTCCTAATTAATCTGTTTAATACAATAGTTCTCTTAAAGAATAATTAAAAAAACTTATTTTTTTCTAGATTAAGTTGATCTGGGACAAGCAAGTCTACTTTTTCCTGTTTGAAACAGAATAAATTCCACACTTTTGCTCTAACTGATTTGAACTGTTACAGAGGAGTCAGAGATGATGCCTAATACCAAGAGAAATTTAGTCTTTATTCTTGCTAAGAAATATCCAAATAGATGAGATATACCTTCTCACTAGAACACGTTGACATACTTCTACAAAAGTCTCTGTAATAAACCAAGGGTGGAAGTATTAACCCTTTGTTTCCACTACCCAGCTACTTCTTTCTAAACTGTCTGCAGAACAATAACTGCTCACTTAAAAATGGTTTTGTAAAAAACCTCAACCAATCAGAAAAACCCTGAACAGCCTCACTCCCCCATGTTTAAAGTGGAAAATTCCATTGTCAACTTGTGAACATTTTTGCCTATCGATTAATTTCAAGGTACACGGTCAGTGTGAGAGGGGCAGAATTTTTTAATATAGCCATCTATTTAAAACTGATATAAAATGCTTGCATCTTCAATTTATGTTTTTATATTTCATATTGCATCTCTCACTTCCCATTTTCATTTTGGCCTTACTTCTAGTATGCATGCCTGTACTACATAAATTACTATGATTATTTTTATTGGGTAATTCTGCTATCTATCTCACTAATTCAGAGCTGAATGCAGTGAGAACAAAAGATCCACAAGGAACATGTACAGTTTCATCTTTGGAATATGAATTTCTTATAGCTGGGAAATAGTATTTAATTCTCTTTGAACTTCTGCTTTTTCTTATTTTTTGGCTTCCACCTCACTCAGCTTTGCCTCAGAGACTTTTGCACATCATAAATGATTTGCCTCAAGATGTCTTGATATGAAAGTTTTTCCCATAAAGTTCTTGATCTAAGAATATATATGTCTTGATATGAAAGTTTTTCCCATAAAGTTCTTGATCTAAGAATATATAAAGGACAGACTTAGGTTTAGGGTATCTTTAAAGGTCTTTGTTAAACAGCAGGTATCCTTTTCTGAAAAAAAGGCAGTTATAAAAGACAATTGTAGACCCTGAGATAGTCCATGTTGACTAGGTGACTGAAC
Organism: Pogonocichla stellata; assembly: GCA_026546895.1. NCBI lineage: Eukaryota > Metazoa > Chordata > Aves > Passeriformes > Muscicapidae > Pogonocichla > Pogonocichla stellata. The sequence continues at coordinate 43,647,726 of JAOTQZ010000001.1, forward strand.
TGACACAAGTAAAATATTATGAGCACAATTTCAGTAATACTATAAAAGGTAACCACTGTGCTTGTCATACTGCTATGCCATAATCCAGAATGGATATCACTGTGGAATTATTGGAGCGCTCAGACGTGATAAATGAAATAGTCAAAGCCACTCATCTAAGGAGAACAGTAATTGTACCATACTGATATTCAACTACCTTGGCTGTTTTTTATTTCCTTTTAAAAACAAGTTTGTGAATATTTTGCCATCAGTTCTTGCTGAAGAGGATACCACTAAGGTAGCTAAACCTTTTTAACACTTGAAACTTATTCTTAATGACTATGATTACTGTATGACTTTAAAACTGTTTATACGAAGGTGAAATAGAATTTCTGTGGTATGAATACTTACAGGTTGAAGGGGAAATTCAAACTGTAAATGCTCAGAAATGGTAACTCATGGTCAGGGAATGATTTGGCATGAAGGGCCGGAACACCTCATGAGATCATGAGAAAAGATACACCACAATATCTTCTTGCAGCAATTATGGAATGTAGGTTTTCAGGTGTCACCCAGTTGTACTCTATGAGAAACAAGATTTTTTCTTTAATAGTCAACTGATCACTGCCAATCAAAAGAAAAAAAAAAAGAAGAAACAAAAAGAAATACAAATATATCTTGTCATGTGCAGTGTGTTTCCAACTTCTTTTCCTCACAGAAATGTAAAACTAACAAATAGGTTTGGTCTGGTGTTTTTCTTAAAGGATAAGATTTATTTCCCGTATTGAATATTTATAATTTAGATCTGAATTTGCCTTAATCAATAGTGTGAAACAGATAATCTTAGTAAATTGTCTATCTGACATCATTTGGACAGTCATTTTGGGATAAGGTGAATCACAACCCATAAATGCTGAATTTTGTCACGGTCTGTAAAGGGAGTCACCTGCCTAGCTCAGGTATGGACATCGCATCTGAAATTACTTGCCTGAATAGATTTGTCTAGTGCCATAATACTTCAGATATCAGATAAATTATATTGTTGCTTCCTTTGATCAAATGAGTGTAAATTCATTCTTAGAATATATCAAATATACCTAAATCTATATAAGGCCTCTTTTGCACTGTTGGATGAATTTAACAGTAATAATCAGATTTCTAAATCCTGAAGTACTAGTTTTGATTTCAAATGCTAAGAGATCTCTTTAATTGTCCATAAGCAATCTTCAAAAGTGATCCTCTCTCTCTCTCTCTCTAGTTCTATAGTTAAGGACTACTATTTAAATAAAAATAAGTGTCTCTAAAAGACAGTAAATATGTAAAAGACAAGATCACTAAAAGAAATAGAGCACAATTCTTTGAAACATTTTCATTATTTTTTTCAGAAGAACCACATCATGAGTTTTTATATGCCATAACTCAAGTGTTTTCATCTTATATAGTGATATGCTATCATCTACTTCAATCCTTATTTGTTGTTATTATTATCCTTTTATTATCCTTCAATATTATTAGTATCATTAAAAATGCAATGCTTGAGTACAAGGGTTGATTTTTTATTTAAAATTATTTGTCATTTGTGTTGTTAGGATCAGTAGATGTAGTAGTAGTAAAAATAATAGTGCTTTATTAGAGCAGATACAGTTACTATAACTGTAATAACTATTTTAGTGTGTTGTCAAGGTACAAAAAAAAAGAAAGTCAGATTTCCAAATGTGAAACACTTTTTAGGATAGTCAAAAAAACACAAAAGAAGTCATGTGCATTAGAATCACAAGTACCCTGAACAAAAGCTAAAAGTGATTATACCTATAGCATACATCATAATTATGCACTGTTGCTATTACCTTGGATAAAATATCTCATTATGTGCCATGTATTTGCATACCAGTATAAATCATGGGCAAAAACACATATAAGTTCAGATTTCTTTCAGTAGGTAAAAGATAATTTTAATCAGAACTCATGTAATCAACAGATATAAATCAAAAAAATTGACCTAGTTCACTGATTTACAGCAGCAGTGTATTTCACCTTTTCACTTTTCGTTTATATATCATAGGTTTTTTTGTAGCAACAGTGAAATTCTTGGACAGATATGCAAGTCCACATTCTGTAAATGCAGTATTTTATTATCAGTCATTTTCCAAACAAATCACAGAATCACAGAATTAACTAGGTTGAAAAATACCTTTGAGATCATTGATTCTATTTGTATTAATTACAGCACAGTCTTATCCTGGTAGTAAGAAATAGCACTTGTAATGAAATATGCCCCAGTGAAATTCATATAATTCATTCTTAGTGATTGAAGACAGAGATAAGAAATTTTGTAGAAATTTTAAATATAGTGTTTAATCTCTTGCTCTGTGGATTAAAATTCTGAAATATGCACATGTCCATATCCTCTATCCCCCAACGCCATATGTGCTGTCTCACCTGGAAAAAAGAAAAAAAATAGGGACCAGGAAAAAAGATAAGTAAATAGCCTTCTGTCATTCACAGACTATTGATGATAATTCTGATGATGGTAGCAGCTCATAAGATTCTTTTCATCCCCTAGCTCTATTAAGTTATCTCAGCAATCCATCAGCTGGCTTTCTGTTTTTCATGAATTTTGTTTTCGGTCATATATTTTACCAGTCCAGGCAATTTTGATAAAGTGTTTTTGAAGTACATTTTATTCTCTATTAATTTCTTACTTTTGTTTGTTACATTTAACAGTTCTTTGAAATGGTTTTTTTAAGTGTTCAGGGCTTTGGTTGATAAGGGGTAATAATAATGTCCTTTTAAGAACACAGCCTAATTTATTCTTAAGTAAAATAAAATTCCTTACAAAGTTGGAAAAAACATCAATTTAAATAGTAATACAAGAATTAAAGAGTTCAGAAAACCAGCGACCAGATCACAGATTGGTGAAAACAGGTGCAGTGAAGCTGCATGGAAGTTTTTGGAGTCAGTTCAGACCTTCTGGTCATTCTTGTCTCAACCTTTACCTTAAACATCCTAGATCTGGTTGTTCATAAAACCAGATAAATAAAAACACAAACGACAAAGTGCCCTCCCATTCCCCCATTGTCTACATAATTGTAGAGTACTCTTTTTTGATTTTCTGAAAGTAGATAATTAGATTAAATTAGGTGTACTTTCATTGTCACTTGAAATACTCTAAATCACTATATAGGACAGTCATAATACAGTCTTAATTTGCTGATTTACTTATACTAATTTTCTACAATCTGCAATGAGGCTTATCAGAGCAATATCATTCATTCATTTATTTACAATATGTTTGCTTGTAAGCATGTATACAAATTTACACATTGTCCAAATTTACTTTGCATGAAACTACATGTATTATTCCTGTAGTTTAACAGAACAGCTTCACTCTCAGGGAAAGAAGATAAAATTAGTTACATAATTTACCTGGCTTTCTGTAAATTTGTACTGTGGTTTTAAAAAGCATGTATATAAAAGAAGACACATCCAAACCCTCGGACATATAGGTGTTCCAAAAAAGGAATATAGATATAGTGTATACCACCTATAAATACAAATGACACAAGAACAAAACCCTTGTGTATCTGAAAGACACAAAGAAAAAAGCTACACTGTACCCTGGCAATAGCAGAAGAAAAATATCATTTCAGAGCAGTCACTATTTCGTTATATGTATTTCTTTTTTAAACACGAAGAACATTTTCAGCATATTTTCTAGCAGATAACATTGAAAGTGATCAGAAGTTGAAAACAGCACTTGTCAGAGGTTGATTCTTTAACCACTGTATAAGCAATGTCTGTTTGCTTCGTGGAACAGTGAAGTAGTAGCAGATAATTAAGTTGCCAGGAAAGGCACTGAATCCACCTTCAGCTGATGTAAATGTCAATGCTTGTTGGCTGGCTTATGCAGACTGAGGATCTGATCTTCAAAGTTTTGTGATCTTTTCAGTAGAAAAAATGCAGTTACATATCCAAACAAAAACATATCTCAGTAAAGCCATTTTTCCCCCTGTGTTTCTTGAGGGATTTAGCGATAAGGGAAAATTTTTTAAGAATCTAAAACTGTAATACATAATTTATCTGAGAAATTTGGAAATTCTGTCTTGAAACTGAAACCTAAACACATATGTCACTTTATACATGCTTTGAAAATATAATAAGTATTTTTAGCAAATTATACTTAGTCTTTTAGAAACAGCCAACTCTGTCATTCAGGAAACTCTCATAACAAAATAATGTACTTCTTGCTAAGTTAGATCTATAATTTTTATTTAGACTGCACAAAAAATAGTCAGTTAAACATCTTTGAAATCGCTGTTGTTAAGATCACCACTAGTAACAAGGTGAATATCTAGTCTATGAAAATACATTCGTATGTGTACATTAGTACTGACCCCTTTGAAAGTCAATTTTACACAAATGATTCACATTTGAATGACTTGGTATGATATATAAATTATTGTCCAAATTCAAGAGAAAGTTGAACGTAAAGCATTTGATTCAATGTCCGATGAACACATAAAAAGAGGAAAAACAAAGAGGATAGAGAGGAGAAAGTGAAAAGGAAGGAAGGAAGGAAGGAAGGAAGGAAGGAAGGAAGGAAGGAAGGAAGGAAGGAAGGAAGGAAGGAAGGAA